>OY987312.1:21148798-21748798 GCA_963920655.1 Geranium rotundifolium
GAAGCAGGACATATCGCCAGTAGCTGTATGGATCAGGAGTTTCAAGGCTCTTCCACAAGCAAAACATGACAAACATGTGAGGTCAATGGGTATAGACTGGGACTTAGATTAGAACTAGGGGCAAGTGGGAGATTGATAGCATTTGTGCCCTAGTCCAATTGCTATTAGCCTGTAAATGTCTATGTACAATATCATCTTTTGTAATATATATATAAAACGGCTTTGTATTACTTATGTGTTGAAGTAATATGTTAAGCATGATCTGATTTATGACCACTAAAGTAGTAGAACCATAAATCTGTACGGATCACACTTAACGAGTCCCTGGTCAACCTATGCTTCCTTAAAGCGACCAGTATGAAGATGGTTCTTAATGACGTAGTTCTACTTGTCATAGGGATGAGGGATCTTGGAATCATATCATAGATATCATGAGGTGATTGATATCGGACGACCCGCTTTGAATAGTGTTTTCATAGATTAAGCCATGAACATATTCAAATGCGATAGCTTGTCACGACATCCTTAGACCAAGGAGTCTTTGTGATCACTATGCAATGAACGTGCGGCTTTAACTTGCGCCAAACGCTTTCTGTGATAGGATTGCTATAAAGGGCATGATTGGGTGGCGGAACGGGTTGCATTAGTGACACGAAAGACGGCTAAGGGATTTATCCCTCATACTACTTATGGGAAAGATATCCGTTAAAAGGGCCTCTTATTGGAGACTGACTGAGAGTAAAAGCATGGCCATGCAAATGATACGGGTTATCACTTCTAAGCCATCTCACATATCAAGTAACAATGATTGATTAAACAAGGGTGACGACTCTATGCCTTGTGATCGATCGGGATATCTAGAGATAATGGGATGGTGACTTGTACGCACAAGGTTAAGTCGAATCATCGATCGTCATGCACCTTGGGTAATCATAATGTCTTACTAGAGACCACTTATGATGGATCGGGCAAGAGAGATCTTTTGCGCCGATCTGCCAACGGTGGCATGAGCCTAGAGGGTCACACACATTCAAGACGGATAACTTGAGACAAGGAATCATTGACGTTTCTTGAGGAGCAATACATGGACAAAACTGGAGGTTTTGTGCCATAGGTTCGGTTTGAGAGAATAATTAGCGAATCGAGAAAACTGAGTTTTTTCGTCGATATCGCGTCGGACTTTGTTTGATAAGCGACGACAAAAGGGTCGGGCGACTTTTGGACACGGCATGAGACGACACGGGAGGGCCCATTGGGCTCGGCCCATGAAGCCTCATGGCCGGCCCAATAAGGGCCCAACAAGACCTCTTGGCCGGCCCACATGGTGGGTCCATGTGTGGGGGCCACACAACACCATGCTTAGTTGGTGATTGTGGATTAAGAGGTGAGTGATTTAAGGGGTATGGGTTAAAGCACTTTTAAGCCCATACCAATCACTTTTAACCCATACTTGTGAGTTGGATGATGAATTCAAATACTAGACATTAATTCATTAATCAAAATATCACAAAAACTCACACACTCTCTCTCTCTTCTAGCTTGGCCGGCCACCCCTCATCCTCCTCTTGTTCTTGCTCTCTTGTTCTTCATTTAATTGTTCTAGTAGGAAATTAAGTGAGGGATCATCAAGATCATCCCCTTGGTGTGGACTTGCTTTAGAGAAGAAGATCCGAACGTTCTTCTTTATCGATTCATACAAGACTTAAAGGTAAATATCTTGTGAAATAGATTTTGCTTTGGGATTTAATGGTTTATGTTCTTGGACAAGGTTTGGAGTAGATTTTCTTATATTGCTTCCGCTATCTCGACGATCTAGAACGCTCCAAAACCCTACAATAGATATCATCAGGTCGATGATATCGGACAACTCGATTGTGAGTATGCTGCATAGATCCAGTCATGCGATACTCACAGATCGTAGCTTGTCATTATATCCTCAGACCAAAGAGACTTTGTGTACACTATGTAACGAATACCTAAGTTTGACCTAGTCTGACGTTATCTGTAAAAGGGTAGCTATAATGGCTTCGATTGGCTTGGATATTTATTGCATTAGTGAACTCGAAAGGCGTCTGAGGGATTTATCACTCACACTTCGGTTTGAGAAAGATATCCGTTTAGGCCACTTGATGAGTATGACTGAAGGAATAGCACGGTGGTGCAGTGGATACCTTAGTATCAGTTTTCAGTCATCTCAGATATCAAGAAATAGTGATTGATAAATTAGGATGACGATTCTATGCCTATTGATCAATCTGGATATCGGTTTGATAAAAGGACAGTGACATGTACGATAACAGGTTAAGTCGAATAATCGATAATCACGAACATTGGGTAATCATAATGTCTTGCTAGAGACTACTTATGATGGAAAGGGTAAAATAGTAATTTTACCAGTCTGCCAACTGTTCGTGAGCCTAGAGGGTCACACGCATTAAGCACGATACATGACAAATAATTATGGATGGAAATTGGTAGAATCAGGTTTTCAATATAGTCAAATTGAAAACGATTCGGTAGTTTTATGGCCTAAGGTTTTAACCAGACGGTTGAAGAAATCAATTCGAGGAAATTAAACCAATTTATCTAAAATAAAATTAGAACTCAATTTAATGGGTTTAATTTGGGTTTTAGTTAAAAGAGCTTAAAGCCCATTTAGGGTTTGAAGTGATGAATGGGGAAAAGTGCAAATAAGAGCTTAAGAGGGTAAGATATGCAATTAATTGATTTTGAAATTCAAATAAGATTTTTTGGTTTTAATTTCAAATTATTGCAAAGTATTTTCCCTTATTTTTCTCTAATATTTTCTGCAACTCCCCCTCTTATCCCTCCTCACTTGGCCGAACCTCCCACTCCAATTCCTCCATTTATTTTTGTCAAAATTATTCTCGATACATTCAATAGCAAGAGTGTGAGAGAAAACCGATTCGTGGTTGTTGTGCTTGTGTGGACTC
Organism: Geranium rotundifolium; assembly: GCA_963920655.1. NCBI lineage: Eukaryota > Viridiplantae > Streptophyta > Magnoliopsida > Geraniales > Geraniaceae > Geranium > Geranium rotundifolium. Next base: position 21,151,753 of record OY987312.1, read on the forward strand.
AATAGAGAAACACTCCGTTGTGTTTTAATCGATTGACAAAGGTAATTTTCATATTTGAAAAACTTAAGAACATGCTAAATTTTTCATTAAGATATTCGTCTCTTTCGATCACCATGGTTAAATAAGGCTCCGCTGCATGAAATTAATGTTTCGAACCCATGGTGATCTCTTTCAGTGGTATCAGAGCATGGTTGTTATGAATTTTATTTTTGTTTATGTGTTCATCACTTGAGTATGCATGTAATTGAAAAAAAATTCAGATTTTATTGATTTTGAAAAAATTGGAAAAATAATTTTTTGGGCTGTTTCGGGTTAGCCATGGACGAGCCATGGCTAACCAGGGTCGAGACCCTTGGTGGACCATGGAATGCTCTAGGGCAGACCATGATATGCACCAAGGGCCGACAGGGTCGCCTACGGGCGACCACTGTCTGCCTACGCGGGCGACAATGGTTGCCTCGCGGGCGACCAGGGTCTGCCCTAGGGGCGACCATGGCAGCCCTCGCGGGCCACCACGGTCGCTCTGGTGGGCGACCAGGGTCAGCCCCGCGGGCGACCTCGGTTGGGCCGGTTCGGCTCGACCAGATTTGAGCTGAACCGGCCGGTTCGCGAGAATTTTTAAAAGCCCTAAAATTTTAATTTTCAGATTTGGTTCAGTTTCGATAAACCAGCAAGAACCGGTTCAAAATTCAATTAATAAATTAAACCATCCGGTTTCGATAAACTGGAAATTTTCACACTTAAGAAAGATAAAATTTGGAAAATTTTGTTGTTTGATAAGCATGTTTAGTGTTCACATGATCTTTGATAACATTATGATTTCCACATGATGCATAGCTAAGCCCTCTAGACTTGTATTTTAATTTCGGTTTTGCAACCTACGAGTTGTTTAATTTTGGGTTGTAGTAAATACGGCCTGCGTGTCGTGATTTTTATTTCATTTTATTTTATTTAAATTTGTAATCACGAAGACCGACACACGAAGCAAGTCAAGAGGAAGACTCAGATTGTAGAAGGCTCGAAGCCAGTGGGAGTTCACAAGAATGGAGCAAGTCTGGATCTTGAAGACCAAGTCTTTAGGATCAGTATTGCTAGATTCTTAGGAACTTAAGATGGGCTTAGTTATAAATAAATTTATCGTTACATTTGCATGTATGAATGTATGATAGTTTAATAAACAAGTTCATGTATGATTTGCTATCACCCACATGCAAAGATTAAAAATCGGTATTTAATCAGACTTGCATGTAACCTGCTAAGGGATCATCTTTGCATGGATTTGCAATTGATGATTCCAGATTAAGATTGTATCGATATACAATCAGACAGTAATAATTCACTTAAACGCAAATAATTACAAGTCAAGCGTGATACCATCCAGGTTTGGGCACTCAAAAGGGCTTTGAGCCTGTGGATGTCGGTACTCCTCCGCGTAACATTCATAGAGGAGAAGTCTGGAAGAGATGGGCAGTTCTATGTGGGTGCGTGCACCTCTGCGTAGTAGCCACATTAGTTCTATTCTTGTTCAAGCTTGGTAGACTTGTCTACGATTGTCAGCTAGGGCTGACCTAGGGTATCAATATAGGGTATGCCGTGTACTTTTAGTACAGGCCCTTGCCAGGACCTACATAGTCATGTAGATGGATGTATTCCTACCTTGATGCTCTCAATTGTAACAGTGAGCCTCCGTTCACTTCAATTGAGGGTATGATAGGATCCTGGTTCAGATTCTAATGTTAGAATCAGACAAGTGTTTTATGACTGAATGTCCAACTTGAATTTTAATTAATTTTACCATGTAGAACTAAAAGGCAAACACAACACAAAGGAGTAAAAGCGCACTGAGAGTCCAGATTGAGGACAAACTCAAGGGCATGGAAATTCTGATCAGCTAGTCGTGCAAGATGCCACACACAATGTTACGTAAGAAGCTATAACGTTGTGTCTGACTTCTTACGTAGATAACTTAGGACAGTAAAAATAAATCTATAGACAATGACACAGCAGATTGTTTACCCAGTTCGGTGCAACGTCACCTACGTCTGGGGGCTCTCAGCCTAGTGGAAAGATTTCACTTATCAGTAATCCGTCAGAACATACAAGTACCTGTGATCAACCCTAGATCTATACTTTATGCTACGTCTTACAGTGCAATCTATCTCAGGGTCTCCCCCTGAATCCAAGAACGTCTTGATTCCACTCTTCGAGCAATCGCCTTGCTTTGTCGTCTTCAAGTCTTCTTCAAGCTTGGTGGTTGCGTGCAATCTTCACTCACACGATTATTAAACCCTCAATCACCTAACTCTCAATAGTTATGTGATGCACAATATCCTAAGCTTAATCTGCAATTTCTCAGCCCGTAAACCTTCACGTCTAAGAACCTTGCAAATTGTTGCTAGGAAACAAATAAAGAACCACACGATTGCTAAGGGGGTAGCCTAAACTTTAATAGCAATCGAGGATGAGTACTAACCCTAAAGGGTTTCCTCTTAATCGTCGTCTTTCTTTTTTCCTGATTTGCAGACGTTCTGGAACTTTGCATAATACCTAATCGTAATCGTATTTCCTTCACAAACTGGACTTGCCTGATTTCCGTCGATAAGGATGTTTGCCGAGATGCCGTAAACAATGTTACACAAGATGTCGTAGAAGATGCTTCGACATTCTTTATAACATGTTTCTTCAGTTCCTTTAAAAATCAGCCAATCTCTCTAAAACCGTCGTAACTACAATCTCCCCCTTTGGCTATTTTTAAGGACAGCATTCTTCATCGTATTATGCGTCGCATTTTGCATCGCATTTGTTGTCCCGTCGATCGGCAGTGCCGCGCGTATCATCGCGTCTTGTGTCTTCGCGTCGTCTTTCTATCTTTCTTCCTTGTATCATCGTGATCGCGCGTATCTAACTTACTACTTACTCCCCCTTGCTGGCTCAAAAAGAGCCAAAAACTTTAAACAAATATTGTAATAGGGCAAGGTAATAAGAACCAAATTCAAACATAACTCACACTCACTCCCAATCAGCAGTCGAGAGTCAGTGTGATACATTGTTCAACAAACATTACAAAATAAAAGTGTTCAGTAATTTCGAGAATCAGAAAGTTCATGAAATTTTAAACAGAGCTGCTGCTGGAACTCGCAGTATCTTCTTCAGTTGCTTCAATGGAGGCATCTTTGGTAGATTCTTCTGGATCATTAGGCAGAGAGGTGGTGTCATCATCTTCGGAGCCAGGAGGAGACATGGATTTCAGCAGGTTGGCGCAGTGTGATCGGCGCTGGGAGAGATGCTTCAGGGCTGTCTTCAAATTGACATTGTCCTCGTCAAGCACGGCTATCTCTCGTTCAAGCATAACTGCATCCCTGCTGGTGGTCTTGGTTAGAGGGGCGACACTTGTGGCTCGACTGGTCTTTGCCTAGGCTTCTGGCTTGACAAGATCAGGAGCATGCTTTCCCTCAAACAACTTGTGGCTCACCACAATCAGTCCTCCTCTTTTGCCAACCTTATCCGATGTTTTCAACACTCCGGGGTGTTGATGTACAAGCAGTTCAGAGATAAGGGATGGAAAGGTAATGGGAATTTTCACAGCAAGTGATCTAGCATGGAGAATAAGATGATCAATCACAAATTACCCAAAGTCAAGTTTAGATCCAGTACCTATTTGGTAGATTAGTATCGCCAGCTCGGGTTTGATAGATGATCCGTGGGTCGAGGGAGCCCAATTTGCTACTCCAATCCGGAAGAGAATGGAGTACTTGAAAGTAAGATCTGATGCTGCCACAGTGCCTCTGGTCGGCCATGTTCTGCTTTTATGTCCGGTAATCTCGCGAAGGACTTTGTTTAGATCGGGTGGTGGCATAGATCGAACCCGCTTCCTTCCCAGGAAGTCATTGATAATGTCAGAGGAGATGTTGAAGCGAATGCCTCTGACATATACCATCTCAAACTCCGAATCATCTGGAGTCCCAAACCCAGTAGGCAGATTTGCAATGAATTTCTTAACCAGGAGGGGATAGTGGTTACCAATGTTTGTGACAGTTCTCATTAATTCTGCCTTCTCCAGGAGCTGGACGATGGCCTCTAGGCCAAGCAGCTTCGATGACAGTGTCTTTTCCAGGTACGCCGTTCTTTGAAACACGAACTCCCACCGTTTCGCTCCGTCTGCTGAGTGAAAGGACACATTGTCGTAGGGAACACTCGACGTGTTCTTGACCGTTTTCAGGATTTTGTTCTTCTTTTCTTCCGTAGCAGTAACCTCCTCTACTTCATCATCAATTGCTTCATCTACCAATCTCCTTGTGGAGATCACTTTCTTCCCTTTTTCTTTGGCATACATCTTTTCTTTTTGTTGCTGGGACCTCCAGCATCTTTGACCTCCTTCCTTTTCCTAGTTTCTTTGAGTTTTCCAACCATTACAGCCAAACTTTCATTCTCTTCTAGAACTTTTTACTTCAGGGATGACAGCACTGTGTGTGCCGTCTCAGCAGCTTCTTCTGTGGCATCTTCTCTGCCATCCAGAGGGTTTTCTTCTGTGTTATTGGTGGTGGTATTCTTGTCCTTCTCAGCTTCTTCCAGATCGGTCTCTCCGTTTCTGGTTTCTTCTTTCTCATCTTCTTCCTCGGCTTCTTCCGAGTCAGCGACTTCTTCTTCTACTACAACCTCTTCTGTGGCTTTTGGCATGACATCTGTTCCTTCTTCTTCTTCTCCTTCTCCTTCAGCAATACGCTCCAACCCATGACTGACCGGGGTCAAGTCCTCCTTTTCTCCTTCAGGATTTATCAGTTCCTCTATCACACCTTCTTGAGGTGGGTCCTGGTTTTCCAGTAATGATTCCAACAAATCAATGTTCCTAGAGGTATCGGTGGAGAAATCGTTACCTGGGATATTTGTTGGTGTTGGAACTACGACGATCTGCATGGAGGCTTCTCGACTTCCCTGGCCAAGATCAGTCTCCCTTTCTGGCCCAGTTAGGTCTGACATGGAGAATGCAGAGCTTCCGGTCCGAGACTTTTTGGGAACTCGAGTAAAGATTGGCATTGGAGCTTCCTTCGGTGAAGTTTCCTTTGGGATTTCTTCCGAACTCCATGCTTGTTCGTTTTTGCCTTGCTGCTCTTGGAGCTTTTTGCTTCTGCTTTCTTAGGTTCGGAGGCTTTCTTTGGGACTATTGTGCTCCGAGTTTTCACCATGTCTGTGTAGTGAGATCTTTGTTTGCAGAATGTGAAGGGAGAGGGAGATGAAGCGAACACAAGAAGGGGGCAGGCTAGGTTTAGAATTTGAAAAGAAAAAAAACAGATTGATTCAAATCTTTTAAACGTCTGAGTGTATCTTTTCCTTCCTTTTATATGGGCTTTTGGTATGCTTGGCCCAATGGCATTTGTTGGGATTTTGGACCGGTTCATGAAGAGGCACCAACTAACTCCTCTCAACCGTTTCTGCAACTTCTTATTGCTCGTTGATGGTGCACAGACCGAGTGATGATCTGAGATTCTCAAATCTGCTCGCATCTAATGCCTTTGTGAAAATATCAGCAAGTTGCTTCTCTGTAGGGATGTGCTCTAGGATGATCTTCTTATCTTCGACCAGTTCTCGAATGAAGTGGTGTCTGATGTCAATGTGTTTGGTCTTACTGTGTTGGACAGGATTTTTGGAGATGCTGATAGCACTGACATTATCTCAATATAAAGTCATGGCATCCTGTATGACATTGTATTTGACTAACATCTGCTTCATCCATAGTAGTTGTGTGCAGCTACTCCCAGCAACAATGTACTCTGATTCGGCAGTGGAAAGGGCAACACAGTTTTGCTCTTTACTAAACCATGATATGAGGTTGTTGCCAAGGAAGAAGCATGCTCCAGATGTGCTTTTCCTATCCGCTGTGTTTCCAGCCCAATCGGCATCACAGTACCCCACCAGGGTAGAGGATGTATCGAATGAGTATAACAAACCCAAGTCTGTAGTCCCAGAGACATATCTTATAATTCTTTTAGCTTGGGATAGATGACTAACCTTAGGATTAGCTTGATATCGTGCACATATTCCGACAGAGTAGGCAATATCTGGTCCACTTGCAGTAAGGTAGAGAAAACTACCGATGATGCTTCTGTATAGATGTTGGTCAACGGCTTCTCCTGGATCATCTTTAGTTAGCTTGACATGTGTAGCTGCAGGTGTCCTTTTATGTGAGGCTTTCTCTAGTCCAAACTTCTTGACAATATTCTTCGCATATTTGCTCTGAGATATGAAGATGCTATCCTTTTGTTGTTTGATTTGGAAGCCTAGAAAATAAGTAAGCTCTCCCACCATGCTCATCTCGAATTCTGATTGCATCTGTTGAATAAATATCTCTACCATCTTGCTTGACGTCCCTCCAAAGACAATGTCATCGACATATATTAGAGCAATCATCAAATTCCCGTTTTCATTCTTCACAAATAGGGTCTTGTCGACTCCCCCTCTAGTGTAGCCGCTTTGAATCAGAAATTTTGTGAGTCTTTCATACCAAGCCCTTGGTGCTTGTTTCAACCCATAGAGAGCTTTCTTGAGTTTATACACATGATCAGGATAGTGGGGATCAACAAATCCTTTGGGTTGTGACACATATACTTCTTCATTGAGGTCCCCATTCAAGAATGCACTTTTGACATCCATCTGGTAGAGCTTTATCTGTAGATGGCATGATATCCCTAGTAGGAGACGAATTGCTTCAAGTCTTGCTACAGGAGCAAAGGTCTCATCGAAGTCGACTCCTTCAATTTGATTATACCCTTGAGAAACTAACCTGGCTTTGTTGCGAGTGATGTTACCAAGCTCATCGGACTTGTTCTTGAAGATCCATTTTGTGCCAATGATATTTCCATCACTTGGTTTGGGCACCAGTTCCCACACCTGGTTTTTCTCAAATTGTATCAGCTCTTCTTGCATAGCATTGACCCAATACTCATCATTGATGTTTTTGGGTTCTGTCTTTGAAACGAAGCAAATATTTCCTATCATCTCGTTGTAGTCTTCAGGAGTTCTTGACCGGGTCCGTGTGCCTTCATTCAGGTCTCCAATTACTCCAGAGATAGGATGATTAGTGTGGATTCTTCGTGAGGGATTCTTGTTGCTGGTTTCAGGAACTACTTCGTCATTTGGACTAGCAGCATTATTTTCTGTTTTGCTGCTAGCATCTTCTCTGACATCAGGAATAGCATTCTTCCTGACATTGTTGGGCGGATAGGCTCCGTCTTCGTCTGTCGCATCTTCTGAGGCATCTTTGCAGTCATCATCAACAACAACATTGATTGATTCCATCATGGTCTTGGTTCGTTTGTTGAAGACTCGGTTTGCGCGACTATTCCTTGAGTAGCCAAGGAAGATGCCTTCATCGCTTTTCGGGTCAAGCTTTCGACGAGGCTCTCTATCAGCCAGAATATAACACGTGGAGCCAAAGATATGGAAGTACTTAACATTTTGTTTTCTCCCCCTCCATATTTCATAATGAGTTACTGACATACCTGGTCGGAGAGTGACTCGATTGTGGATATGGCAAGCAGTGTTAAGTGTTTCTGCCCAAAAGTGAGTTGGTATGTCCATAGCCAGCATCATAACTCTCGCCATCTCTTGTAGAGTCCTGTTCTTGCGCTCAACAATGCCATTATGTTGGGGAGTTATTGGTGTTGAGAATTCATGAGCTATCCCTTCTGAGTTGCAGAAATCTGCAAACTTGATGTTTTCGAACTCACGACCATGATCACTACGAAGGCGGATTATTTTGCCAATTGTCTCTCCTTTTTCCCTTTGGACTTGGATGCATAAATTCTTGAAGATCGAGAAGGTGTCTGATTTTTCACGAGGGAAGTCAACCCAAGTGTATCGTGAGTAATCATCTACACACACAAAGACATATCGTTTTCCTCCAAGGCTCTCAACTTGCATTGGTCCCATGAGGTCAACATGTATTAGCTCAAGTACCCGAGAGGTGGTGATATGCTGAAGCTTCTTGTGTGACATCTTGGTTTGCTTACCAATCTGACATTCCCCGCAGATCTTTCCTTCTATTATTTTCAGGTTTGGGATTCCTGTAATTGCCTGCTCTGAGATTGCCTTCTGCATACTTCTAAGATTTAGATGTCCAAGCTTTCGGTGCCACAGTTTGGTTTCTTCTGCTTCGGAGACAAGGCACTTGGTTGCTTCGATATGTGTCTCGGGTGACCAGATGTAGCAATTATCCGTTGAGCGAACTCCTTGTAGAATAGTTACTTGATCGAAATCTTTAACTATACAGGCTTCTTTAGTGAATTTCACTTCTGAGCCCTGATCACAGATCTGGCTGATGCTAATCAGGTTTGCCTTAAGTCCTTCTACAAGTAATGCTTCAGTCAGGCAAGTGGCTCCTGGATGCTTGAGTACTCCTTTTCTAATGATTCGAGCTCGAATCCCATCTCCAAACGTAACAAAGTAGTTTGTATATAATTTGAGATTGGAGAGAAACTCTGGAGTACCTGTCATGTGTCGAGAACAGCCACTGTCGAGATACCAGTCTTTGTTTGTTGATGCGCTTAAGGATGTATGTGCAACATTAGCTCGATAGACTAGGTTTTTAGGTCTCCATTCAAGGCGAGATATCTTCGGAGGAGTTGGGAGATTCCTTTGATATCTCTTTTGTGGTAGCTGAGCTTGCTTCCTCCCAAGAAGTTGAAAACAAAAAGGTCTGATGTGACCTCGTTGACCACAGTAATGACATATCCATTGATATTGATAAGCTGGTCTTCTGTAGCGCGTGGAGGATGTCTTCTGGCAGTTGCTTGACGATAACATGTTGTAGACGATGTCATGGCTTTTGTTGTAGGTTGTCCTGTAGAATGTGTTAGGGCATCCAGTGGTTTATTGTCAACCATGGCTTGTTGTGGGACGAACTTCGTTATTGCTGTTGAGGGGATACCGTGTGTGTACCCTAGTCCCATTGTATCCTTGGACTGCTTTCCTACTGATAGGATCTTGTCAAGGCTTTCTGTGCTAGGATTCATCATCTTTACCGATTTAGTCATAAGGCTAATTTCTCCGTTAAGTCTGGTGATTTCGCGTTTTAGCTTCACGATCGTCTCTAGAAATCTAGACTTGTCGTTGGTAAGACTGATAATCCTTTCACCTTGTTGATCAAGTATCAGAGTTTCCTTGATCCATCTGGTATGTAAGCCTTTGTATGCCTCGACTAGTTGCTCTTTATTCCAATTCTCATTTGGAGTTGGATGGAGGTGATCATCATTGATATTGGCGGAATTATCAATGTTACATACAGGAGTAATAGTAGTGAATGCAACAAAGTTGCTTACCTCTTCTGATCCACTATCTTCATTGTCATCGTCTGATAGGGTGGCATTGTATCCTCGTTTTTGTTGATTGAGGAAATTTGGACATTCTCTACGAAGGTGGCCAAAGCCTTCACATTCATGACATTGAAGTCATTTCTTATTGTTTTCTTCCCCACTCCTGTTTGGTCTGTCAAGACTTCCTCCTGTTTGAGCTTTCTGTGGAGCTTTGTTTCTGGCATTAGCTGTGACATTCCGTCCTCCCATTCGACTGAATCTTCTCATGACTTTGTTGTAATTTTTTGTGAGAAGAGCCATTGTAGCATCAATGTCTTCGTCAGAGTCAGATTCCTCAAGATCTGGTTGCTTGTGTGTAGAGCTTTCGAAAGCAACTCCTTTGTTCCTTTTGTCGATGTTAGGTAAAGACAACTCATAGGTCATTAGAGACCCCATCAGCTCATCATTTTTCAAGATCTTGAGGTCATGGACTTCCTCAATTGCAGTGATCTTCATCTTAAACCTAGGGCTAAGAGCACGCAAGGTTTTTCTTACCAATTTTTCATCAGACATTGGTTCTCCCAAAGAGTAGGATTCATTGGCTAGATGTCGAATACGAACATTGAATTCTGCAATCGATTCGTCTTCTTTCATGACGAGGGCTTCAAAGGTTGTTGTCAGATATTGCAATTTTTGTTCTCGAACCTTAGTTGTTCCTACATATGCAACAGCCAGGATATCCCATGCAGATTTGGCAGTTGTGCATGTGTTGATCAGTCTGAACACGTTTTTGTCAACACCATTGAAGATAACATTCAGAGCTCGAGAATTTCCCAGTGATTCTTCGTCTTCATCATCAGTCCAGTCTTTTTCTGGTTTTGGATCGATGGGATTGCCATCATTGTCACTGAGTTGTGGAGCATTCCACTCATTGATTACAGCCTCCCATGTCTTGTTGTCAAGTGACTTCATGAAGGCACACATTCGAGCCTTCCAATAGCCATAGTTGCTTCCATCTAGAACAGGTGGTCGATTTATGGATCCTCCTTCTCTGGTATTGTCAATCTTTGATCAAAATATTTGTTTAGGAACTCACCTAAAGCTATAGGTGCCCCCTCTGATACCAATTGAAATTCTAATCAGCTAGTCGTGCAAGATGCCACACACAATGTTACGTAAGAAGCTATAACGTTGTGTCTGACTTCTTGCGTAGATAACTTAAGACAGTAAAGATAAAGCTATAGACAATGACACAGCAAATTGTTTACCCACTTCGGTGCAACGTCACCTACGTCTGGGGGCTCTCAGCCTAGTGGAAAGATTTCACTTATCAGTAATCTGTCAGAACATACAAGTACCTGTGATCAACCCTAGATCTATACTTTATGCTACGTCTTACAGTGCAATCTATCTCAGGGTCTCCCCCTGAATCCAAGAACGTCTTGATTCCACTCTTCGAACAATCGCCTTGCTCTGTCGTCTTCAAGTCTTCTTCAAGCTTGGTGGTTACGTGCAGTCTTCACTCACACGATCATTAAACCCTCAATCACCTAACTCTCAATAGTTATGTGATGCACAATATCCTAAGGTTAATCTGCAATTTCTCAGCCCGCAAACCTTCACGTCTAAGAACCTTGCAAATTGTTGCTAGGAAACAAATAAAGAACCACACGATTGCTAAGGGGGTAGCCTAAGCTTTTATAGCAATCGAGGATGAGTACTAACCCTAAAGGGTTTCCTCTTAATTGTCGTCTTTCTTTTTTCCTGATTTGCAGACGTTCTGGAACTTTGCATAATACCTAATCGTAATCGTATTTCCTGCACAATCTGGACCTGCCTGATTTTCGTCGATCAGGATGTTTGCCGAGATGTCGTAAACAATATTACACAAGATGTCGTAGAAGATGCTTCGACATTCTTTGTAACATGTTTCTTCAGTTCCTTTAAAAATCAGCCAATCTCTAAAACCGTCGTAACTACAGGCATGAATTACTCAGATTGGAATAGAAACTTGAGACTTGTACTCAAGCATGAACGCAAGTAGTATATCCTTACCAAGGAACCTCCGGCTGAGCCATCGTTGAACGCCGCTAGGGAACTAAGGATACTTATCAAAGTTTCTTAGTAACCAAATCGACGTGTCATGCATTATGGTGGGTAGTAGGATGCCAGAGTTGCAGAAGCAGTTCAGGAACGTTTCAGATGACCCTCATACCTGTAAGGTAGAATTCAAGGAAATGTTCAAGGAGAAAGCTCGTGTCAAAAGATATGATACTTTCATAGAACTTAACTCCTGCAAAGTTAAGGCTGAAGCCCTATTAGTCCCCATGTCACGTAGATTTAATGTCTTCAGGAACATCTAACCAGACTCGGTTTTGATAAACAGGTGGAAATGGCTGTGGATTTGATGTTGCAGTCACTACCAGATACATATAGTGATTTCATAGTACATTACAATATGCATGACATGGACCAGTCCTTAACAGAGTTTCATGGGATGCTTGTGACCGCTGAAAAGAACTTCAAGGGCAAGACCATTGAGGTCCTTATGGTCAACAAGAAGGTCAGCTTCAGGAAAGCTGATCAGGGTAAGGGTAAGGCTCCTGAGCACCTTGCAGGGCAGATCAGACACCCCAAGCGTCCAAAGGTTCAAGCAGCTCCCAAAGTTGCTGTAAAGACTAAGGAAAAAATGGAGGAGGTGTGCTATCACTGCAATGAGCCAGGACACAGGAATAAGGGATTGTAAGTAATACAAGGATCATGTGAAGAAGAGTGGGTATCCAATTCTTTAGGATCAGATATTTAAGTTGGTAAGCTTAATCGCTATAACGTAAATAAGAAATGGCTTAAATCTGATGATTTAAACCAAGTTATAATCTGTCATTGACATTTAAGGCACATAGGCGAGAAACGCATTTCAACACTTCACAAGTGTAGATTTTAAGTCCGTTTGAATTCACTCAAACGGAAAGATGCAAGTCTTACCTAATAAGCGAGAAATGCATTTCAACACTTCACAAGTCTGGACTTTTAAGTCCGTTTGAATTCACTAAAACTGAAAGATGCAGGTCTCGCCTAACGGGCAAAATGACAAAGGCACCTTTCACAGGTTTATGTGAAAGGCGAGTGACTTGTTAAGTCTAATACATTCTGACGTATGTGGACCTATGAGTACTCAGGTCAGAAGAGAGTTCAACTTGTACTTGACTCTGGAAACGACCGCATTCATTTTGAATCGGGCTCCGATGAAGATAACGATAGTACACCCTGTGATAGTCATTCTGTCTCCCATTACTGTGGATGCGTACGCCTCCGCGTAGTATTCATTGGGATGCGAGCTGAATAAGGTAATCAGTTCTATTTGGATGCGTGGGCCTCCGCGTAGTAGCCAAATAAGAGCAGGATCAGAGTCACTGAAGGTACACCACATGACACTCATTACGTCTCCCGTTACTGTGGATGCATGCGCCTCCGCGTAGTATTCATTGGGATAGGAGCGGGATGAGATGGTCAGTTTTATTTGGATGCGTGTGCCTTCCCGTAGTAGCCAAATAAGAAATGGACTAAAGTCATATATGGTGTGGGAAACATTGTAGCATGTTTTTCCTAAAAGATTTGGGTAGCAGAGATGCAGGCATTCAAATCAGACAAATGTGTCTTCGTTAGGTATCCTTAGGAAACTAAGAGATACAACTTCTACATACCCAGCGAGTACAAAGTCTTTGTTGCTCGAAGAGGGGTATTTTTGGAGAAATATTTTATTTCCAAAACAGCTAGTGGGAGTCCCGTGCATCTCGAAGAAATTCGAGAGGATACGGAACAACCTGAAGAAAGTCAGGAGCCTGCTATAGAAGATGTAGAAGTACATGAGCCTCAGATGGTCGTACATGAAGAATCAATCCCTACAGAAATTCCAGATGGTCCAAGGAGGTCTGAAAATTCTCGTCATGTTCTAGACAGATATGGCTTCACAGCCACTAAGGGAAATGACTTGATGATTGTGGATCAGGATGATCCAGAAACCTTCAGACAAGCTTTGACCAGTCCAGACTCCGAAAAATGGCAGAATGCCATGAATGAGGAAATGAAATCCATGTAAGACAACCAAGTTTGGTGCTTGGTTGATCAAACCCCTGGGATAAAACCCACCGGTTCTGAGTGGGTCTATAGGATCAAGACCGACATGGATGGAAGTCCTCAGACCAATGAGGCTAGGATTGTTGTTAAAGGTTATCGTCAGATTCAATGCATGTATTATGATGATACCTTTTCCCCAGTAGCTATGGTCAGATGGATCCGGATTATTCTTAGCCATAACTATAGCAGATGGATGTCAAAACCCCTTCCTTAGCAGGAACTTACTAGAGGGCGTGTATATCACACGACCTGTGGGTTTTGTAGATCCAAAGAATCCCGAAAAGATATGTAAGCTGCAAAGATCCATTTATGGATTAAAGCAAGCTTCAGGGAGTTGGAACCTTTATTTTGATAAAGCTGTAAAGGAACTCGGTTTCATCAAAAACAAAAGTGAACCTTGCGTACATAAGAAAGCGAGTAAGAGTAATATTGTATTCTTGGTATTTATTCATCGGGAATGAAATCCCGACCTTGCCACCAAAGATTGGTTAGGGAAATACTTATCGATGAAGGACTTAGGTGATGCTACATTTATTGTAGGCATCAGGATCTCTACAAATCATTCCAAAAAGATTTTGGGCCTAAGTTAGGACATGTTGCTAAGTCAGAACATGTACATAGGTAAAGTGTTGAGAAGATCTCAATGCTTTATTCTAAGAAAGGATACATATCCATGCGGCATGGCATTAAGCTCAGCAAGCTACAGAGTCCTAGAACTTCTGATAAGCTGAGCAGGATGAGTAAGGTCACTTATGCTTCGCCTGTGAGATCCATCATGTATGCCAGGATGTGCACGAGACTGGAAGTCTCGTTTGCACTAAGTTGTACCAGCAGATTCCAATCTAACCCCGGCCAATTACACTGGATTGCTGTCAAAGGTCATCCTCAAATATTTGAGGACTAAGGATACCTTCCTAGTGTGTGGGGATATAGATAGAGAACTAGCAGTCAAAGGACAGGTCGATGCTAGTTTTCAGACATATCCAGATGACTTCCAAATTCAGTAAGGATATAATTTGTGTTAAGTGGTGGCGCTTTCTGCTGGATAAGCTTTAAGCAAGCCAAAATTGCATACTCTACAGCGGATGCTAAGTATATAGCTGCATCAAAAGCAGCTAAAGAAGCCGTATGGATTAGAAGCTTTCTGATCAGATTAGATGCAACGCCGCGAGCGTCTGATCCGATAAGCTTGTTGTGGGACAACACAGGCGCCGTAGCTATTTCTCAAGATCCCAAATTCCACAACAGATCCAAACATATACTCAGCATGCATCGCCTCGTGAGAGTTATCACATATAGAGGTGATGTGGAGATTAAACAATATTCGACTGATGATAATATGGCCGATCCCTTGACAAAAGATCAGCCGTAGCCTAGGCATGAGGAACATGCGGGGTCTATGGGAGTAGATCATAACTTAAATTGGAACCAGGGGCAAGTGGGAGATTGTTAGAGTTATGCCCAGTCCAATATATAAGTGATCTATAGATGTAATGTTTTATCATCTTTCCGAATAAATAAATCGGCATATATTACTAATGTGTTGTAGTAATATATCGAATGTAATTTGATCTATGTCATTATGTGTGTAACCACTAATAGTAGAACTATAGATCAGAAAGACTTACATTTGATGAGTCCCTGATCAGCTAAGCTTCTTTATGAAGCGATCAGTATGAGACCAACTCCTTGTGATCACGCTCTACTGATCATGGCAAATTATGTGCCAGAGTTATATCATAGATATCATCAGGTCGATGATATCGGACAACCCGATTGTGAGTATGCTGCATAGATCCAGTCATGAGATACTCACAGATCGTAGCTTGTCATTATATCCTAAGACCAAGGAGACTTTGTGTACACTATGTAACGAATACCTAAGTTTGACCTAGTCTAACGTTATTTGTAAAAGGGTAGCTATAACGGCTTCGATTGGCTTGGATATTTATTGCATTAGTGAACTCGAAAGGCCTCTGAGGGATTTATCACTCACACTTCGGTTTGAGAAAGATATCCGTTTAGGCCACTTGATGAGTGTGACTGAAGGAATAGCACGGTCGTGCAGTGGATACCTTAGTATCAGTTTTCAGTCATCTCATATATCAAGAAATAGTGATTGATAAATTAGGATGACGATTCTATGCCTAGTGATCAATCTGGATATCGGTTTGATAAAAGGACAGTGACATGTACGATAACAGGTTAAGTCGAATAATCGATAATCATGAACATTGGGTAATCATAATGTCTTGCTAGAGACTACTTATGATGGAAAGGGTAAAACAGTAATTTTACCAGTCTGCCAACTGTTCGTGAGCCTTGAGGGTCACACGCATTAAGCACGATACATGACAAATAATTATGGATGGTAATTAGGAAAATCAGGTTTTCAATATAGTCAAATTGAAAACGATTCGGTAGTTTTATGGCCTAAGATTTTAACCAGACGGTTGAAGAAATCAATTCGAGGAAATTAAACTGATTTATCTAAGCCGAAATTAGAACTCAATTTAATGGGTTTAATTTGGGTTTTAGTTAAACGGGCTTAAAGCTCATTTATTATTTTAAGTGATGAATGGGGAAAAGTGCAAATAAGAGTTTAAGAGGGTAAGATATGCAATTAATTGATTTGAAATTCAAATAAGATTTTTTGGTTTAATTTCAAATTAATTGCAAAATATTTTCCCTTATTTTTCTCTAATATTTTCAGCAACTCCCCCTCTAATCCCTCCTCACTTGGCCAAACCTCCCACTCTAATTCCTCTATTTTTTTTTCAAAATAATTCTCAAAACATTCAATAGCTAGAGTGTGAGAGAAAACTGATTCGTGGTTGTTGTGCTTGTGTGGACTCAATAGAGAAAAACTACGTTGTGTTTTAATCGATTGACAAAGGTAATTTTCAGATTTGAAAAGCTTAAGAACATGCTGAATTTTTCATTAAGATCTTCGTCTCTTTCGATCACCATGGTTACATAAGGCTCCGCTGCATGAAATTAACGTTTGGAACCCATGGTGATCTCTTTCAACATTAAGTTCACCGATCATCAAATAATATAGGGTGTTTTTAGTGTCCCGAGTTAACAATCCCACATAGATTGTTAGCTAGTGAATGCTAGAGTTAAACATGCCTAAAATATTGGGTTCAAACAATGTCGGTTTCATAAAATCCTGAATAATTAAACTTGAACTGACAAAATACAAATACGTGTAAAAATCATATAAGGGAATTAGGAACATTTAAGCTTCAGGGGAATGTTGTGAATTGGCATTTATACCCTTATTACTAATTTAGAAAATTTAGACTAGTCATAGGGCTATAGAAATGAGTTCTTACCCAAAATGCTCTCTATTGGGTTCTCAATGGTCTAATCATCTATTCGAGTCTAAGGCGATAAAGCTCAGGTAAAATTAAGGGTAATAATTTTGAGAATCTAGGAATCACATGTTTTCAACATTGGTACCCTATATCCATTTGCTCTGGTACCCAGTACATAAGGCCTCTCTTCCTAAATTTTGTTAGGGTTCCCTAGCGGGTCAAGCGCACCAGAATGGAAAAGATTGACCCGAACCCCTCAAGGATCTTGTGTTTACACTAGATGAATCATGAACTACAAGAAAGATGAGAACTTTTACCTCTAGAAATGTCTAGCAAACTTGTCCTCCTCGAATCCCGAGTAAGCAATTGAGTTCGCTCTCTACGAGTGCACACACAACCGGGCTCGAACCTTGCGAAGCTAAGATCTTCACAAGAATCACTAGCTTCCTTGGTGGCCTCTCTTTCTCTATTGTTCTTGTATTCCCAATGAGAGAGTTAGAAGAAAACCTTTAGGTGAATAGCAAATGTGCTCTATTGAGCTTATGGAGGCTTTCACCCCAAGCCTCTATTTATAGGCTTGGGTGAGGGCCTCTAGGACTCATCCTGTCCGCCTATGGTGTCGATCGACACACTTCTGAGAAAAGAGGTGTCGATTGACACCCCATTGGCGACCGCCCCGATCGACACCCCATTGGCGACCGCCTCGATCGACACCCTATGTGGCGTGCGTCGATTGAAACCACAAAGATGTTGATCACCACCCACAGGCCATAATTCTATCCCACCTATTTCGGACCTCTTAAGTCTTATCGAGAAGCTTCGTTTCTTGCCACTACATGTGACCCTTTAGGCCCGTGACCCATTGGCAGATCGGCGTGAAACATCATTTCACCCGATCCATCACAAATGGTCTTTAGTAAGACGTTGTGATTACCCAATGTCCACGAGGTATCGATTGGATATCTCCTTCATGTCATCTGTATCACTAACCCTTTGTTTGCTTTAAAGCGTATGAGATCGAATGAGGCATAGAGCCGTCATCCTCATGTAATTGATCTAGTTCCTTGAAGTCCGAGATGACTAATACGTAATTGGTTCGGCCGCACACTTTCTCAGTCATGCTCATCAAGGGGACCTGAACCATACCCTTCACCACGTCTCACCGTGGGGAAACAAATCCCTTCGGACGCAATGTGCACTCCCACTACAGCCCGTCCAAAAGCCAACGATGCCCGTTATGACTACCCTGTTACAGGCAGCGTTAGGGCACGTCAAACTAGAGGAGTGTCGTGTATGTGAGCCACTCGCTCCAAGGTATTAAGGCAGTGATCACACGACGACAGAGTATGCTCTGGTGACTTAATCTATGCGCCAGACTCCAAGTTGGGTCATCCGATATCGTCTCCCAGATGATATCCGTGATATGATTCTACATCTTGATCAACAAGACATAATCGTAAGCCAGCCTCACGCTAGTCACTTATGTATAAGTATTCAACTAGGGATCCGTCAAGCATAATTGCATAGCATTTAAAGGCTCCACTATTAGTGATGGCACACTAATGACTAGAATAAATTATCGATTGACACATTACTATAACACAATAATAATGTAAATGTCATTTATTGCTAAACAGAAGATTACATAGAAAAGACTTGAACTAAGACACAAGCTCTTACAATTTGTTTACCATCAATCCTACTCGAGATGTGGAGCATTATGATGTATATCTAGAGTCCCAATCTGAGTCCCTCTAACATAAATCATGCAATCTATGTCATTTCCATTCAATTACTATTTAGATTGATTCCTTGATTACAAAATTAGCTACTCGAGTTCATGAAGTCCATAACCAAAATACGAATCATATCCAATTTCATCAACAAAAACTCAAACTCAAAATCAAAGTCAATTTCTACAATAATGTTCTCAATTTTCATAAATCATGGACACAAATTGAACACAAGAGAGGTGAGATGGTAGTACAATATACTAAATTGAAAACCTCGATACAATCAGTTTACTTTAATCGCAATCAGTTAATAACAAACTAAAACAACCTAAACACTATGAAATTCTGATCAGCTAGTCGTGCAAGATGCCACACACAATGTTACACAGAATGCTGTAACGTTGTGTCTGACTTCTTGCATAGATAATGCAGGACAGTAAATATAAAGCTATAAGTAATGACACAGCAGATTGTTTACCCAGTTCGGTGCAACGTCACCTACGTCTGGGGCTCTCAGCCTAGTGGAAAGATTTCACTTATCAGTAATCCGTCATAACATACAAGTACCTGTGATCACTCCTAGATCTATACTTTATGCTACGTCTTACAGTCCAATCTATCTCAGGGTCTCCCCCTGAATCCAAGAACGTCTTGATTCCACTCTTCGAGAAATCGCCTTGCTCTATCGTCTTCAAGTCTTCCTCAAGCTTGGTGGTTGCGTGCAGTCAAAACTAACGACTTCAGTAATCCGTCATAACATACAAGTACCTGTGATCACTCCTAGATCTATACTTTATGCTACGTCTTACAGTGCAATCTATCTCAGGGTCTCCCCCTGAATCCAAGAACGTCTTGATTCCACTCTTCGAGCAATCGCCTTGCTCTGTCGTCTTCAAGTCTTCCTCAAGCTTGGTGGTTGCGTCCAGTCAAAACTCCCGACTTCAGTAAACCCTCAATCACCTAACTCTCTATAGTTATGTGATGCACAATATCCTTAGCACTATTCTGCAACCTCTCAGCCCGCAAACCTTCACGTCTAAGAGCTTTGCAAATTATTGCTAGGAAACAAATAAAGAACCACACAATTGCTAAGGGGGTAGCCTAAGCTTTTATAGCAATCGTGGACGAGTACTAACCCTAATGGGTTTCCTCTTAAGCGACGTCTTTCTCCTTTTCAGATTAGGAGTCGTTCTCCAATTTCCTAATCGTTTTCTTTCTTCTCTGCCGAATCTGCACTTTCCTGATTTCTGTCAATCAGGATGTTTGCCGAGACGCTGTCAACAATGTTACACAAGATGTCGTAGAAGATGCTTCGACATTCCTTGTAACATGTTTCTTCAGTTCCTTTAAAAATTAGCCAATCTCTAAAACCGTCGTAACTACAATCTCCCCCTTTGGCTATTTTTAAGGACAGCATTCTTCGTTGCATTATGCGTCGCATTTGTCGTCTCGTAGATCGACAGTCTTGTGTCGCACGTCGTCTCTGCGTCGTCGCGTCGTCTCTATCTTTTCTTGTATCTTCGCGCGATATCTATACTCTAACTCTTACTCCCCCTTGCTGGTTCAAAAAGAGCCAAAATATAAACAAATATTGTAACAAATCCGGGAAATAAGCAAAATAAACCAAACATAACTCACACTTGCTCTCAATCAGCTGTCGAGAGTAAGTGTGATACATTGTTCACCAAATATTACAAAAATAAAAGTTGTTCAGTAGTTCAAGAGTCAGAGAGTTTCATGAAATTTTAAATAGAGTTGATGCTGGAACTTGCAGTCTTTGTTGCTTCAGTGGAGGCTTCTTGGGTAGCTTCTTCTGGATCATTAGGTAGGGAGGTTGTGTCTTCATCTTCAGAGCCCGGAGGAGACATGGATTTCAGCAGGTTGGCGTAGTGAGTTCGGCGCTGTGAGAGGTGCTTCAGAGCTGTCTTCAAATTCACAATGTCCTCGTCGAGCACAGCAATCTCTCGTTCATGCATGACTGCATCTCTGCTGGTGGTCCTGGTTAGAGGGACGACACTTGTGGCTCGACTGGTCTTTGCCTTGGCTTCTGGCCTGACAAGATCAGGAGCATGCTTCCCCTCAAACAACTTGTGGCTCACCCCAATCACTCCTCCTCTTTTGCCCACCTTATCTGATGTTTTCAACACTCCAGGGTGTTGATGTACAAGTAGTTCAGAGATAAGGAATGGAAAGGCTATGGGAATTTTCACAGCAAGAGATCTAGCATGGCGAACAAGATGATCAATCACAAATTGCCCAAAGTCAAGTTTAGACCCAGTACCTATTTGGTAGATCAATATTGCCAGCTCAGGTTTGATGGATGATGCATGGGTCGAGGGAGCCCAGTTTGCCACTCCAATCCGGAAGAGAATGGAGTACTTGGAAGTTAGATCTGATGCTGCCACAGTGCCTTTGGTCGGCCATGTTCTGCTTTTATCTCCGATAATCTCACGGAGGACTTTGTTTAGGTCGGGTGGTGGCATAGATTGAACCCTCTTCCTTCCCAGGAAGTCATTGATAATGTCAAAGGAGATGTCATAGCGAATGCCTCTAACATATACCTTATCAAACTCTGGAGCATCTGGGGTACTAAACGTGGTAGGCAGATTGGCAATAAACTCCTTAACCAAGAGGGGATAGTGGTTACCAATGTTTGTGACGGTTCTCATTAATTGTGCCTTCTCCAGGAGCTGTACAATGGCCCCTAGTCCAAGCAGCTCCGACGACAGTGTCTTCTCTAGGTACGCCGTTCTTTGAAACACAAACTCCCACCTCTTTGCACCGTCTGCTGAGTGAAACGACACATTGTCGTAAGTGACATTCACGGTGTTCTTGGCCGTTTTCAGGGCCTTCTTCTTCTTTCCTTCCTCAGGAGGAACCTCTTCTACGTCATCATCAGTTGTTTCATCTATCAAACTCCTTGTCGAGATCACTTTCTTCCCTTTTTCTTTGACATACAGCTTTTTCTTTTTGTTGCTGGGACCTCCAGCATCCTTAACCTCCTTTCTTTTCCTTGTTTCTTTTAGTTTTCCAACCATAACAGCCAAACTTTCAGTTTCTTCCAAAACCTTTTTCTTCAAGGATGACAGCACTGTGTTTGCTGTCTCAGCAGCTTCTTCCGTGACATCTTCTCTGGCATCCAGAGGGTTTTCTTCTGTGTTGTTGGTGGTGGCATCCTTGTTCTTCTCAGCTTCTTCCAGATCGGTCTCTCCGTTTCTGGTTTCTTTTATATGGGCTTTTGATATGCTTGGCCCAATGACATTTGTTGGATTTTGAACCGGTTTATGAAGAGGCACCAACTAACTCCTCTCAACCGTTTCTGCAACTTCTTATTGTTCACTGATGGTGCACAGATCGAGTGATGATCTGAGATCCTCGAATCTGCTTGCATCTAATGCCTTTGTGAAAATGTCAGCAAGTTGCTTTTCTGTAGGAATGTGCTCTAGGATGATCTTCTTGTCTTCGACCAATTCTCGAATGAAGTGGTGTCTAATATCAATGTGTTTGGTCTTACTGTGTTGGACAGGATTTTTGGAGATGTTGATAGCACTGACATTATCACAATATAAAGTCATGTCATCCAGTCTGACATTGTATTCGACTAACATCTGCTTCATCCATAGTAGTTGTGTGCAGCTACTCCCAGCAGCAATATACTCCGATTCGGTAGTGGAAAGGGCAACACAGTTTTGCTTCTTACTAAACCATGATATGAGGTTGTTGCCAAGGAAGAAGCATCCTCCAGATGTGCTTTTCCTATCCGATGTGTTTCCAGCCCAATCGGCATCACAATACCCCACCAAGGTAGAGGATGTGTCGAATGAGTATAATAAACCCAAGTTTGTAGTCCCAGAGATATATCTAATAATTCTTTTAGCTTGGGATAGATGACTAACCTTAGGATTAGCTTGATATCGTGCACATACTCCGACAGAGTAGGCAATATCTGGTCGAGTTGCGGTGAGGTAGAGAAGACTACCGATGATGCTCCTGTATAGGTGTTGGTCGACGGCTTCTCCTAGATCATCTTTAAATAGCTTGAAATGTGTCGCTGCTGGTGTCCTTTTATGTGAGGCTTTCTCTAGCCCAAACTTCTTGACAATATTCTTCGCATATTTGCTCTGAGATACGAAGATGCTATCCTTTTGTTGTTTGATTTGAAAGCCTAGAAAATAAGTAAGCTCTCCCACCATGCTCATCTCGAATTCTGATTGCATCTGTTGAATAAATCTCTCTACCATCTTGCTTGACATCCCCCCAAAAACAATGTCATCGACATAGATTTGAGCTATCATTAAATTCCCGTCTTCATTCTTCACAAATAGGGTCTTGTCGACTCCCCCTCTAGTGTAGCCGCTTTGGATGAGGAATTTTGTGAGCCTTTCATACCAAGCCCTTGGTGCTTGTTTCAACCCATAAAGAGCTTTCTTGAGTTTATACACATGATCAGGATAGTGCGGGTCAACAAATCCTTTAGGTTGTGACACATATACTTCTTCGTTGAGGTCCCCATTCAGGAACGCACTTTTGACATCCATCTGGTAGAGCTTTATCTGTAGATGGCATGATATCCCTAGCAGGAGACGGATTGCTTCAAGTCTTGCTACAGGAGCAAAGGTCTCATCGAAGTCGACACCCTCAATTTGAGTATACCCTTGAGCAACTAACCAGGCTTTGTTGCGAGTGATGTTGCCAAGCTCATCGGATTTGTTCTTGAAGATCCATTTAGTACCTATGATGTTTCCTTCACTTGGTTTGGGCACCAGTTCCCATACCTGATTTTTCTCAAATTGAATCAGCTCTTCTTGCATAGCATTGACCCAATACTCATCATTGATGGCTTCATTGATGTTTTTGGGTTCTGTCTTTGAAACGAAGCAAATATTTCCTATCATCTCGTTGTAGTCTTCAGGAGCTTTTGACCGAGTCCGTATGCCTTCATTCAGGTTTCCAATAACTCCAGAGATAGGATGATTAGTCTGGACTCTTCGTGAGTGATTCTTGTGGCTGGTTTCAGGAATTACTTCGTTACGATCGATATTTAGACTAGCATCATCATTTTCTGGTTTGCTGCTGGCATCTTCTCTGACATCAGTAATGACATTCTTTCTGACATTGTTGGGAGGATAGGCTCCGTCTTCGTCCGTCGCATCTTTTGAGGCATCTTCGCAATCATCATCAACAACAACATTGATTGATTCCATCATGGTTTTGGTTCGTTTGTTGACGACTAGGTATGCGCGACTATTCCTTGAATAGCCAAGGAAGATGCCTTCATCGCTTTTTGGGTCAAGCTTTTGACGAGGCTCTGTATCAGCCAGTATATAACAAGTGGAGCCAAAGATATGGAAGTACTTAACATTTGGCTTTCTCCCCCTCCATATTTCATAATGAGTTACTGACATACCTGGTCGGAGAGTGACTCGATTGTGGATATGGCAAGCAGTGTTAAGTGCTTCCGCCCAAAAGTGAGTTGGTATGTCTTTAGTCAGCATCATAACTCTCGCCATCTCCTGTAGAGTCCTGTTCTTGCGCTCAACAATGCTGTTTTGTTGGGGAGTGATTAGTGCCGAGAATTCATGAGCTATCCCTTCCGAGTTGCAAAACTTTGCAAACTTGCTCTTTCGAACTCTCGACCATGATCACTTCGAAGACGGATGATTTTGCCAATTGTCTCTCCTTTTTCTCGTTGGACCTGTATGCACAGTTTTTTGAAGATCGAGAAGGTGTCTGATTTGTCACGAGGGAAGTCAACCCAAGTGTATCGTGAGTAATCATCTACACATACAAAGACATATCGTTTTCCTCCAAGGCTTTCGACTTGCATTGGTCCCATGAGGTCAACATGTATTAGCTCAAGTACCCGAGAGGTGGTGATATGCTGTAGCTTCTTGTGTGACATCTTGGTTTGCTTACCAATCTGACATTCTCCGCAGATCTTTCCTTCTACTATTTTCAGGTTTGGAATACCTGTGATTGCCTGCTCTGAGATTGCCTTCTGCATACTTCTAAGATTTAGATGTCCAAGCTTTCGGTGCCATAGTTTGGTTTCTTCTGCTTTGGAGACAAGGCACTTGGTCGCTTCGATATGTGTCTCGGGAGACCAGATATAGCAATTATCTATCGAGCGAACTCCTTGTAGAATAGTGACCTGATCGATGTTTTTAACTATACAGGCTTCTTTAGTGAATTTCACTTCTAAATCCTGATCACAGATCTGACTGATGCTAATCAGGTTTGCCTTAAGTCCTTCTACAAGTAATGCTTCAGTCAAGCACGTGGCTCCTGGATGCTTGAGCACTCCTTTTCCAATGATTCGAGCTCGAATCCCATCTCCAAACGTAACAAAGCAGTTTGTATATAATTTAAGATTGGAGAGAAACTCTAGAGTACCTGTCATGTGTCGAGAACATCCACTGTCGAGATACCAGTCCTTGTTTGCTGAAGCACTTAAGGATGTATATGCAACATTAGCTTGATAGACCAGGTTCTTAGGTCTCCATTCAAGGCGGGATGTCTTTGGAGGAGATGAGAGATGCCTTTGATATTTCTTCTGTGGTAGCTGAGCTTGCTTCCTCTTGAGAAGTTGAAAACAAAAAGGTCTGATGTGACCTGGTTGACCACAGTAATGACATATCCATTGATATTGATAAGCTGGTCTTCTGTAGTTTTGTTGTCTGCGTGGAGGATGTCTTCTGACAGTTTCTTGACAAGAACATGTTGTAGACGATGTTGTGGCTTTTGTTGTAGGTCGCCCGGTAGGATGTGTTGGGGCATCCAGTAGTTTCTTGTCAGTCATGGCTTGTTGTGGGATAAACTTTGTCCCTGCCATTGAGGGGCCAGTATGTGTGTACCCTAGTCCCGTCGTATCTTTGGACTGTTTTCCCACTGATAAAATCTTGTCAAGGCTTTCTGTGCTCGGATTCATCATCTTTACCGATTTAGTCATGAGACTAATTTCTCCATTAAGTCTGGTGACCTCTCGTTTCAGCTCCACGATCGTTTCTAGAAATCTAGACTTGTCGCTGGTAAGACTAATGATCCTTTCGCCTTGTTGATCAGGTATCAGAGTTTCCTTGATCCATCTGATATGCAAGCCTTTGTATGTCTCGACTAGTTGCTCTTTAGTCCAATTCTCATTTGGAGTTGGATCATCATTGATATCGACAGCATTATCAACAAAGTTGCTTACCTCTTCAGATCCACTATCTTCATTGTCATCATCTGATAGGGTGGCATTGTATCCTCGTTTTTGTTGTTTGAGGAAATTTGGACATTCTCTACGGAGGTGGCCGAATCCTTCACATTCATGACATTGAAGTCCTTTGTTTTTGTTTTCTTCCCCACTCCTGTTTGGTCTGTCAAGACTACCTCCAACTTGAGCTTTTTGTGGAAATTTGTTTCTGGCATTTGTTGTGACATTCCGTCCACCCATTCGGCTAAATCTTCTCATGGCTTTGTTGTAATTTTTTGTGAGAAGGGCCATTGTAGCATCGATGTCTTCAACAGAATCCGAATCCTCAGGATCTGGTTGCTTGTGTGTTGAGCTTTTGAAAGCAACTCCTTTGTTCCTTTTGTCGATGTTGGGTAGAGACAACTCATAGGTCATTAGAGACCCCATCAGCTCATCAAATTTCAAGACCTCGAGGTCATGAACTTCCTCAATTGTTGTGATCTTCATCTTAAACCTAGGGCTAAGAGCACGTAGGGTTTTTCTTACCAATTTTTCATCAGACATTGGTTCTCCCAGAGAATAGGATTCATTGGCTAGATCACGAATGCGAACATTGAAATTTGCAATTGATTCGTCTTCTTTCATGATGAGGGCTTCGAAGTTGGTAGTCAGATATTACAGTTTTTGTTCTTGAACCTTAGTTGTTCCTTCATATGCTACGGCCAGGATGTCCCATGCTGATTTGGCAATTGTGCATGTGTTGATTAGTCTGAACACGTTCTTGTCAACACCATTGAAGATAGCATTCAGAGCTCGAGAATTTCCCAGTGATTCTTCATCTTCATCATCGGTCCAGTCTTTTTCTGGTTTTGGGCCGATAGGATTACCATCACTGTCACTGAGTTGTGGTGCATTCCAACCATTGAGTACAACCTTCCACGTCTTGTTGTCTAGTGACTTCATGAAGACACACATTCGAGCCTTCCAATAGCCATAGTTGCTTCCATCTAGAACAGGTGGTCGATTTATGGATCCTCCTTCTCTGGTATTGTCCATCTTTGATCAAAATATTTGTTTAGGAACTCACCTAAAGCTATAGGTGCCCCCTCTAATACCAATTGAAATTCTGATCAGCTAGTCGTGCAAGATGCCACACACAATGTTACACAGAATGCTGTAACGTTGTGTCTGACTTCTTGCGTAGATAATGCAGGACAGTAAATATAAAGCTATAAGTAATGACACAACAGATTGTTTACCCAGTTCGGTGCAACGTCACCTACGTCTGGGGGCTCTCAGCCTAGTGGAAAGATTTCACTTATCAGTAATCCGTCATAACATACAAGTACCTATGATCACTCCTAGATCTATACTTTATGCTACGTCTTACAGTGCAATCTATCTCAGGGTCTCCCCCTGAATCCAAGAACGTCTTGATTCCACTCTTCGAGCAATTGCCTTGCTTTGTCGTCTTCAAGTCTTCCTCAAGCTTGGTGGTTGCGTGCAGTCAAAACTCACGACTTCAGTAATCCGTCATAACATACAAGTACCTATGATCACTCCTAGATCTATACTTTATGCTACGTCTTACAGTGCAATCTATCTCAGGGTCTCCCCCTGAATCCAAGAACATCTTGATTCCACTCTTCGAGTAATCGCCTTGCTCTGTCGTCTTCAAGTCTTCCTCAAGCTTGGTGGTTGCGTCCAGTCAAAACTCACGACTTCAGTAAACCCTCAATCACCTAACTCTCTATAGATATGTGATGCACAATATCCTTAGCACTATTCTGCAACCTCTCAGCCCGTAAACCTTCACGTCTAAGAGCTTTGCAAATTATTGCTAGGAAACAAATAAAGAACCACACAATTGCTAAGGGGGTAGCCTAAGCTTTTATAGCAATCATGGATGAGTACTAACCCTAATGGGTTTCCTCTTAAGCGTCGTCTTTCTCCTTTTCAGATTAGAAGTCGTTCTGCAATTTCCTAATCGTTTTCTTTCTTCTCTACCGAATCTGTACTTTCCTGATTTCTGTCAATCAGGATGTTTGCCGAGACGCTGTCAACAATGTTACACAAGATGTCTTAGAAGATGCTTCGACACTCCTTGTAACATGTTTCTTCAGTTCCTGTAAAAATTAGCCAATCTCTAAAACCGTCGTAACTACACACTACAATCTCATCTTCAAACCTTGAAAACACCTACTGCCTTCATCTTAGAGTCCTTGAATTGCCATATCTCTCTTATCTTCTCTTAAATTTCTTATTCGTAGCGGGACAAGACGCGAACACAATGTTGTAACACGTGGTTCGACAACTTGCCAGATTGCAGATAATGGACAGTAGATAAATAAATAGTAAATAGAAGACACGCAATATGTTTATCCAATTCGGTGACTCCGCACCTGCGTCTAGGGGCACTCTGCCAATAGAAAGGTTTTCAATATATGGTAGTCAATAGTACAACTTTAAGCATCAACTAGCTATCACACAAGCTGTTGTCCTAAAGTACTATTACTACTCTATAAAATACCTCGACCAGAGACTCCCCCTATCTTTGAGATCCTCTCAATTCCACCCTTCGAGCAACCCTATGCTCGGTTCTTCGTCGTCTTCGACTGTCTTCGGGAATCTTCAATCACACACAACAAACCCTAATCGATCAAACACTCAAATCCTTTAATGATGTTTGTCGAAGCACACGGTTCTTATCAAAGCATATAGCCTCCCAACACGCTAGTCCAACACGTTAGGAGCTCTGAATATTTTAAGCACGAAGAACCTCCGAGATTGCTATGGGGAAGCACCTGCTTTTATAGCAACTACACGTGCCTATTTTGGAGTTCTACTCCTTATAAGAAATCCCTTGTCGCCTCTTCATCATTTGCAAGTTGACATGTAATCTTCACAGCTGGAAGTTGCCTAAACTTGTTGTGACTTCTTGCTGACGAGTAGTCTTCACAGCTGGAAGTTGCCTAAACTTGTCGTGACTTTATTCCCTTGCGCGTCAAGCTTCTGTGAATTAAATAAGAAGTATGTCACGCCAACTATGTTGCAACAGGTTGACTGACATCAAGACTTTGCGCTAAAAAATATGCCAATACTAAACATAGTAACATCTCTCCCTCTTGTGTCTCTCTTCGCGCGTACATATGTCTATTATCAACCCATTCTGGCATATATACATCAATTTAAGACTGGAAAAAATAGAAAAATTGCTAGAAATTTGCGTCCAGACTCGTCGTGTCGGGGTCAACATGCCCAACAAGTTATGTTGAAAGGCAGCTGCTCTCGAGTTGTATTTTTGTGAGGTGACGGGATATGTTGTCAGGGTGGTATCCTGACATGTTAGGCCCGACATCTTGGCTTGACTAGGTTAGCGGCTTAACATGGTCCGACATGTGGAGTCAATCATGTAAAGTGTAGGGGTAAGGTTGTCGGGGTGGTACCCCAACATCTTGGCCCGACAGATCACCTCCAATCTTGAGTATTTTTTTCCTTATTTAATTTGTTGTCGAGGTTGGTCATGCATAGCTCTTTTGTGTGGTATAATGTTGTGATAAATTACATGTCAAAGTATTTATAATTTTAAATTGTTTTAACTAAATAAATTTAACCATTTTTACTACACAAAACTATTTTATCGTATTTTGAACAATAAAATTCACGTGATAAATAACTGGGGATGCACTCAACTATAAACCTCTTTTATTGTACGAACTGTGCAAACTCTTTGATGTGCTTGTTGGGTTCCGGGGCATCCTAATCACGTTCATGGCAGCGGAAGCAACCTATAAACCGCCCCGAATCTGCGCAAGATCGACTACCAAGTTAGATCCTTAGGAAATCGAGTTTTCGGGTTTTACCAGAATCTGCCCAGCAGAAAATCGAGACTTTGAAGCTCCATATCTCAAGCTACAGATATCCAATTTCTTTGGTTTTTCTTGGAGAATAAACTTCAGCCAATTCTCTACATCTTTTGTGTTTTGCTCCGAATCCAGTTCAGACGAGAAGACCTCCGTCTGGAGCAAAACATTTTTCCCATCTGGCTGGACAGACTCTGCGGAGCAGTCAGCTTCTCGGCCTTGTATCTCCCAAACCAGATCTCTTTTGGAAAATCAGTATTTCACAAAAGTTGTAGCCCTTTCACTTATCTATCCAACGACGCCAGTTTCAGGTCGATCGGAGCTCGGACAAAGCGGTAATGGCTCACGCATTATAGGTCGCCGGAACTAGACAATCTGGAAAGTTTCTCCATTCTTGCTTTTACTCTTTGTTGAACCAAGAAAGAAGAAATATATTATCTTCTTCTCTAGAGCAAGTCCACACCAAGAGGATGATCCTTAAGATCCTTCACAAAGAGCCTACTAGAACAATTATGTGAAGAACAAAAGAGCAATAAGAGAGGAGAGGGAGAGTGTGGGAGAGAGAGTTGTGTGGATGAGAGTGAGTGAATTAATTGTCTAGATCTTTTCTACTTCATCAACTCATAAGCATGGGTCAAAAAGTGAAAGCATGGGTTTAAAGGTGTCATGACCCATACCCCTTAAATCACTCACCTCTTAATCAACAATCACCAACCAAGCATGGTGTGTGTGGCCCCCACCCTTGGACCCACCAAGGTGGCAGGCCAGTTGGGCTTATTGGGAACAAAATGGGCTATTGTTGGGCCGGCTATGTGACCTCATGGGCCGAGCCCAATGAGCTCTCCCATGTGGTCGCGTGCCGGGTCCAAAAGTTGTCCGACCCTTTTGTCGTTACTTATCAAACAAAGTCCGACGGGACATCGACGAAAATCTACGCTTTCTCGATTAGCTAATTATTCTCTCAAACTGAACCCATGGCCCAAAACCTTCAGTTTTGTCCAAGTATTGCTCCTCAAGAAACGTTAAGGTTTCCTTGTCTCAAGTTATCCGTCTTGTATGTGTGTGACCCTCCAAGCTCATGCCACCGTTGGCAGATCAGCGCAAGAGATCTCTCTTACCCGGTCCATCATAAGTGGTCTCTAGTAAGACATTATGATTACCCAAAGTGTATGATGATCGATGATTCGATTTAACCTTGTGTGTACAAGTCACTATCCTATTATCTCTAGACATCCTGATTGATCACAAGGCATAGAGTCGTCATCCTTGTTAAATCAATCATTGTTACTTGATATGTGAGATGGCTGAGAACTGATAACCCGTATCACTGGCATGGCCATGCTCTTTCTCTCAGTCACTCTCGATCAAGAGGCCTTAACGGATATCTTTCCCATACCGTAGTACGAGGGATAAATCCCTTAGCCATCTTTCGTGTCACTCATGCAATCCGTTCCGCCACCCAATCATGCCCGTTATTGCAATCCTGTTACGGAAAACGTTAGGCGCAAGTTAAAGTCGCACGTCGACTGCATAGCGATCACAAAGACTCCTTGGTCTAAGGATATCGTGACAAGCTATCACATTTGAATATTTTCATGGCTTAATCTACGAAACACTATTCAAAGCGGGTCGTCCGATATCAATCACCTCATGATATCTATGATATGATTCCGGGATCCCACATCCCTATGACAAGTAGAACTACATCATTGAGAACCATCCTCATACTGGTCGCTTCAATTGAAGCGTATATTGACCAGGGACTCGTTAAGTGTGATCCGTACAGATTTATGATTCCTCAACTTTAGTGGTCATAAATCTATTCATGCTTAACATATTACTTCAACACATAAGTAATACAAAACCGTTTTATTCATTACAAACGATGACAAACTATTACAGACTATTCCAATTGGAACCTAAAGCGTCAGATGAACCGATCAAGAGACACGTCCTCGGGACCCGTCCTCTACCGTCTCGCAGATGCGGGAGCTTAATGTCGAAGCGAGAATCCTCTTCCCGGCTACTAGACCGAGCAAGAAACCCTCCTCACTCAAGGTCTCTAACCGTAAGATGCAAGATAATTTTTGGAAGTGAATAGCAAATGATGTCCAATGCTCTGGAGTCTCTCACCCAAGTGCCTTTATTTATAGGTTTTGGGTAAGGTCTAGGGCTTAGAGCCCGTCAGACATGGGTGTCGATCGACACCAACCATGTCTTGATAGCATTTTTGTGCCCTAGTCCAATTGCTAGTAGTCTATAAATGTCTATGTATATTAATCTTTTAGAGTTATGCCCCAGTCCAATATAAAAGTGATCTACAGATGTAATGTTTTATCATTTTTCTGAATAAATAAATCGGCATATATTACTAAGGTGTTGTAGTAATATATCGAATGTAATTTGATCTATGTCATTATGTGTGTAACCACTAATAGTAGAACTATAGATCAGAAAGAATTACATTTGATGAGTCCCTGATCAGCTAAGCTTCTTTATGAAGCGATCAGTATGAGACTAACTCCTTGTGATCATGCTCTACTGATTATGGCAAAGTGTGTGCCGGAGTTATATCATATATACCATCAGGTCGATGATATCGGACAACCCGATTGTGAGTATGCTGCATAGATCCAGTCATGAGATACTCACATATCGTAACTTGTCATTATATCCTAAGACCAAGGAATCTTTGTGTACACTATGTAACAAATACCTAAGTTTGACCTAGTCTAACGTTATCTGTAAAAGGGTAACTATAACGGCTTCGATTGGCTTTGGCGTTTATTGCACTAGTGAACTCGAAAGGCGTCTGACGGATTTATCACTTATACTTCGGTATGAGAAAGATATCCGTTTAGGTCACTTGATGAGTATGACTGAAGAAAGAGCATGGCCATGCAGGTGATACCTTAGTATCAGTTTTCAGTCATCTCAGATATCAAGAAACAGTGATTGATAAATTAGGATGACCATTCTATGCCTATTGATCAATCTGGATATCGATTTGATAAAAGGACAGTGACATGTACGATAACAGGTTAAGTCGAATAATCGATAATCACGAATATTGGATAATCATAATGTCTTGCTAGAGGCCACTTATGATGGAAAGGGTAAAATAGTAATTTTACCAGTCTGCCAATTATTCGTGAGCCTAGAGGGTCACACGCATTAAGTACGATACATGACAACAATTATGGATGAGAATTGAGAACAATTCGGTAGTTTTCTGGCCTAAGGTTTTAACCAGACGGTTGAAGAAATCAATTCGAGGAAATTGAGCCGTTTTGACTAAACCGAAATTAGAACTCAAGTTAATGGGTTTAATTTGGGTTTTAGTTAAACGGGCTTAAAGCCCATTTAGGGATTTAAGATAAGAGAGGGAACAAATGCAAATAAGAAAGAATAAAGGGATAGATAATGCAATTTTAATTTTGAAATTCAATTTAATTTCAAATTTAAATCACATAATATCTATTCATTTTATCCCTTATTTTTCAGCAACTTCCTCCCTCATTCTCTCCCTCTAATGGCTGAAAATTCTCTCCCTCTCTACCTCCATTGTTGCTCTTGTTTTCTCTCAAAATTTTCTAGCAAAAATTAGAGAGAAAAACCATTTCGGTTGTGTGCTTGTGTGGACTTGATAGAGAGGACACTACGCTTGTGTTCTTGTCGATTTCAAGAGGTAAAATATCAGATTTTAATTGAGTTTATAACATGTTCAAATAGCATTAAGATCAAGTTTTAATCGATCACCACGGTTACAAATTGTCCGCTGCATGATTGTCAATCTTTGGAACCCGTGGTGATCTCTTTCAGTGGTATCAGAGCATGGTTATTATGTTTATTTGTATATGTTTAAATCTGATTTTTTTTTTCATGTTTATATGTGTTCATCATCATTAGCATGCATGTAAATCAAAAAAATTTTCAGATTTGATTGATTTTGGAAATTGGAAAAATTAATATTTTTTTTGGGTTTTTCGCGTTTAGCCATGGCTTAGCCATGGCCGACCAGGTCGAGTCCCATGGTGGACCATGGAATGCCCTAGGGCAGACCATGGTCAGCACCATGGGCCGGCGAGGGTCGCCTACGGGCGGCCATGGCAGCCCTCGCGGGCGACCAAGGTCGCTGCCGCGGGCGACACGGTCTGCCCTTGCGGGCGACCATGGCAGCCCGTGAGGGCTTCCATGGTTGCCTCGCGGGCGACCAGGGTCTGCCCTAGGGCGACTATGGCTGCCCTCGCGGGCTACCATGGTCGTTCCCGTGGCCGACCACGGTCAGCCCCGCGGGCGACCTCGGCAGCCCTCACGGGCCACCGTGGTTGCCTCCGCGGGCGACCTTCGGTTGAGCCGGTTCGGCTCGACCAGATTCGTGCGAACCGGTCGGTTCGCAAGGATATTTGGAAACCCTAAGGCAAACACAACACAAAGGTGTAATAGCGCACTGAGAGTCCAGATTGAGGACAGACTCAAGGGCGTGAATTACTCAGATTGGAATAGAAACTTGAGGCTTGTACTCAAGCATGAACGCAAGTAGTATATCCTTACCAAGAAACCTCCTGCCGAGCCACCGTTGAACGCCGCTAGGGCACTAAGGATACTTATCAAAGTTTCTTAGTAACCAAATCGACGAGTCATGCATTATGGCAGGCAGTAGGATGCCAGAGTTGCAGAAGCAGTTCAGGAACGTTTGAGATGACCCTCATACCTGTAAGGCAGAGGTCAAGGAAATGTTCAAGGAGAACGCTCGTGTCGAAAGATATGATACTTTCATAGAACTTAACTCCTGCAAACTTAAGGCTGGAGCCCTGTTAGTCCCCATGTCACGAAGATTTAATGTCTTCCGGAACATCTAACCAGACTCGGTTTTGATGATCAGGTGGAAATGGCTGCGGATTTTATGTTGCAGTCACTTCCAGATACATAAAGTGATTTCATAGTAAATTACAATATGCATGACATGGACAAGTCCTTAACAGAGCTTCATGGGATACTTGTGACCACTGAAAAGAACCTCAAGGGCAAGTCCAAGGAGGTCCTTATGGTCAACAAGAAGGTCAGCTTCAAGAAAGCTGATCTGGGTAAGGGTAAGGCTCCTGGGCACCTTGCAGGACAGATCAGACACCCCAAGCGTCCAAAGGTTCAAGCAGCTCCCAAAACTGCTGTGAATTCTAAGGACAAATTGGAGGAGATATGCTATCACTGCAATGAGCCAGTGTAAGGACCTCTCCCGGTCGGTTAGTCAAAAAAAAAAAAAAAAAAAAATCGGAAAAATTTAAAATTTTCGACATGGACCTAAATGAACCTGAATTTGACTCTGAGGGTCAACTCGGACTTAAGTTGACCCCAAAATCGACCAAACTGAGTCCCAGACGACTCAGGGCAACTTCTGGACCATTTCGGGAAAAGTTGACTTTTTGCCGAAAAAGTCAACCGAGAGCCGTTTTGAGCTGTTCGAGGCTCGTTTCGAACTCAAAAAGCTTAACGGTCGTCGCAGCGATCTTAGTTGGGTCATTTTAAGTCAGACAGGACGTTTTGCTGAAATCTCGAAAAACGTGCCCGAACGGGGCCCGAAACGTCCGATTTTGGAAAATCCGACCGGAAAATATTTTCTAGGATATATTATGAGTTAGTGGTTGGTGGGACCAACCACTTTGGACACTTGTCACAAAATGGGTGGTGGAACAAATATATGTGGATGAAATTGGTTTAAGTGAATTATATTAGTTTTTTTAGTTAGTTTTTAATTAGTTTTTGTGTGGGCTTTAAGAGAGAGGGGAGTAGTCTCGGCTGAACCAAAAAGGAGAGAGAAAGAGAGGGTGTTGGCCAAGAGAAGAGGGGAGGAAGAAAGAAGAAGAAAAGAGAAAAGATTGTGGCGATTTCCCGACGTTCCGACCGTCCAAACGTCTTGATTTTTGCGTATTCGGGTTCTCCTCGTCGTGGGCTACAAGAGGTATGTTTTGGATTCTCATTTCCTTGAGTTTGGATTTATGGAGTTGTGGAATATGGATTGATTGAGGTTGGATTAGTGTTAAGGGGGTAATTTGGAGCGTTTTGAGACAAACGGGAGGTTTGTCCGGTGACCGGGAGCTCGCCGGAGCTCCGGCCGGTCACCGGAGGTGGGGCCCGCGTGCCCGGAGTTCGGGTTTTTACGTGTTATGCAATCCCGGAAAATCCCTAGAACACTAATTCGTGACTTTGGAAGAAATTGGAATTAATTTGGCTAAAATGTGTTTGTTTCGCTAAACTTTAAAGTCGAGATTAAATCCCCCGGAAGTCGGAACGTAATTCCGTCAATTTTATTGGTGATCTCGAATTTAATTATGCGCGTAGAATAAATTTGAGAATTGTTGGAATTGAATTGTGGGAAAAGATTATTTATTATTTGAGGAACCTTAATGACGGGATTGAGTCGCTCGGGCGTCGGAATTTGGTTCCGTCGATTGCGTTGGACCCCTTGAATATAATTATGATTTGTTGATGCGAAAATGGAATTTTTCGGGGTCCCGAGGTCATTTTAGCGTTTCCGGGCAGATTCGGGAAAGTGTGCGAATTGGGTCGTTCCGGGTCCTTTTTGGCAACTCGGTGTAATTAGGAAGTATTGGAGTGATCGGGACTCATTGGGGTGTACTTGGGCGTTAGTTTCGTTAGAATCGGACTTCGATCAATTGCTAAAGTTTGTGCGTTTGTCGTTATTAGATTCTTCCATCGCTCGTGGAAAGGGAAGGATTTAGACGTGGTGTCGCGAGAGACTTGGAGCTAACGTTGGATAATTATCGAGGTAGGGAAAAGTAGCCGTATATCCGTACATGACTTGGGAAAGTTACTAGTAATTGCATGTGGGCACCTTTTGTGTTCTTAGTATATGTATGTGTAGAATTGCATGTGGGCACCTGGTTGTGTCTATAGGTTGATTATACTACAGCGACGTGCCATTCCGCTGTATGCTTTATTGGGGGTGTTACCGCTTTACTCATTGCGTTTGGTTTGAATGTGTTATGCTTGTTCAATTGTGACTAATGGTAAATTGTGATTTGACGTGTTTGAAGATGTCGTGCCTTAACATGTAAATTGAAATGATTTGAGTTGAGTATATTCTTCACTATGGTTGAACTGTATTGTGAGTAAATGGTGAATGCGATTTGATGTGTTTGAAGATGTTGTGCCTTAACATGTAAATCGAAATGACTTGAGTTGATTATTTCTCTCCTGTGGTTGAAATGTTTTGTGGATGATGGTTACGGGCGGGAGCCCAGTGTGTGTGGATGTTGGTTACGGGCGGGAGCCCAGTGTGCGTGGTGGTTTGTGTTTGTTGCTGGTTGACGCCCAGGTGGGAAAGATACGTCCGTGATCTCCGTTCGGGTGGGGTAGATTTGCGCTCTTACCGCGCTTCTCCATCCATGCCGCGAAGAGGCGTCCACGCCTTTCGATTAGCAATCGAAGAAGTGGGGGGGGGGGGGGCAGACCAGGCCCAGACAGCTAGCCACTGTAAACTGGCGGCCGCGAAGAGGTTTCACGCCTACGACTAGCTATCGAAAAGTGGGAGGCAGACCAGGCCCAGACAGCTTGCGACTGTAAACTAGCGTGTTATAGGTTGCATCACCTGGTCGTGTAGACCTTGTCCAACACCGTGCGTGTTTGGCAAGATGGACTCGACGAAGTACCCGGATTGTTGCCTTTCCTTGAGTGAAAGGTTTGTTTGATTGATGTTGCTTAGTTGATTGTGTGATGATTTGAGTATTGAGAATGAGACGAAATGTTTGGATAATGGTTGAGTTTTACTAATGATCTTTTTCGAACTGTGCTTATGTATCACCCTGTCAATTACTTGTATGCCGTTGTCAGTCGGGTATCCGTTGCGGTGAGCGTAAATGCTCACCCCCTGCTACTCTTCCTGCAGACAGGTGAGGATCGTGATTGTGGATAGGAGGACATCTCGAAGCTGGAGGAGCTGGAGAGTCCGGGTTGTTTTGGGCGTGTTAGTTGACGTACAATTTAGTGTCGACGTTTTGTTGTTTCTTGATCATACTCAGAGTCTCTGACTCGTGTTGTATATTCTTTTGAGCAGTTATAAAATTCGCGGTTCATTGTATTTGTGTTCTTTTTATTTGGTTACTATTACTGTTTCAGTTGTTTCGGACACTGATTCCTCGTTCGCGTTCCGGGCTCGGTCTCTACCGAATTTGGGGCGTGACAGCCAGGACACGGGAATAAGGGATTGTAAGCAATACAAGGATCATGTGAAGAAGAGTGGGTATCCACGTCTTCAGGATCAGATATTTACGTTGGTAAGCTTAATCGCTATAACGTAAATAAGAAAAGGCTTAAATCTAATGATTTAAACCAAGTTATAATCTGGCATTGTCATTTAAGGCACATAGGCGAGAAACACATTTCAACACTTCACAAGTGTGGACTTTAAGTCCGTTTGAATTCACTCAAACTGAAAGATTCAAGTCTTGCCTAATGAGCGAGAAACGCATTTCAACACTTCACAAGTGTGGACTCTTTAAGTCCGTTTGAATTCACTCAAACTGAAAGATGCAAGTCTCGCCTAATGGGCAAAATGACAAAGGCACCTTTCACAGGTTTATGTGAAAGGCGAGTGACTTATTAAGTCAAATACATTCCGACGTATGTGGACCTATGAGTACTCAGGCCAGAAGAGAGTTGTACTAATACTTGACTCTGGAAACTGCTGCATTCATTTTGAATCGGGCTCCGATGAAGACAACGATAGTACACCTTGTGACAGTCATTTTATCTCACATTACTGTGGATGCGTGCGCCTCCGCGTAGTATTCATTAGGATGCGAGCTGAATAAGGTAATCGGCTCTATTTGGATGTATGCGCCTCCGCGTAGTAGCCAAATAAGAGCTGGACCAGAGTCACAGAAGGTACACCACATGACACTCATTACGTCTCCCGTTACTGTGGATGCGTGCACCTCCGCGTAGTATTCATTGGGATGGGAGCGGGATGAGATGGTCAGTTCTATTTGGATGCGTGCGCCTTCGCGTAGTAGCCAAATAAGAAATGGACCATAGTCATATATGGTGTGGGAAACATCCTAGTATGTTTTTCCTAAAAAGATTTAGGTAGCAGAGATGCAAGCATCCAAATCAGACAAAATGTGTCTTCGTAAGGTATCCTTAAGAAACTAAGAGATACAACTTCTACATACCCAGTGAGTACAAAGTCTTTGTTGCTCGAGGAGGGGTATTTTTGGAGAAATATTTTATTTCCAAAATAGCTAGTGGGAGTCTCGTGCATCTCGAAGAAATTCGAGAGGATACGGAACAGCCTGAAGCAATTCAGGAGCCTGCTATGCAAGATGTAGAAGTACTGGAGCCTCATATGGTCGCCGATGAAGAATCAATCCCTACAGAAATTCCAAATGGTCTAAGGAGGTCTGAAAGATCTCGTCATGTTCCAGACAGATATGGCTTCACAGCCACTAAGGGAAATGACGTGATGTTGGTGGATCAGGATGATCCAGAAACCTGCAGACAAGCTTTAACCAGTCCAGACTCCGAAAAATGGTAGAATGCCATGAGTGAGGAAATGAAATCCATGTATGAAAACCAAGTCGGATGCTTGGTGGATCAAACCTCTGGGATAAAACCCATCGGTTCTGAGTAGGTCTATAGGATCAAGACCGACATGGATGGAAGTCCTCAGACCAATATGGCTAGGATGGTTGTAAAAGGTTATCGTCAGATTCAATACATGGATTATGATGACATCTTTTCACCAGTAGCAATGGTCAGATTGATCCGGATTATTCTTAACCAAAACTATGGCAGATGGATGTCAAAACTCCTTCCTTAGCAGGAACTTACTAGAGGGCATGTATATCACACGACCTGTGGGTTTTGTAGATCCAAAGAATCCCGGAAAGATATGTAAGCTGCAAAGATCCATTTATGGATTTAAGCAAGCTTCAGGGAGTTGGAACCTTCATT
This sequence comes from Geranium rotundifolium, assembly GCA_963920655.1. Classification (NCBI taxonomy): domain Eukaryota; kingdom Viridiplantae; phylum Streptophyta; class Magnoliopsida; order Geraniales; family Geraniaceae; genus Geranium; species Geranium rotundifolium. Next base: position 21,191,239 of record OY987312.1, read on the forward strand.
TTGATAAACCTGTAAGGGAACTCGGCTTCATAAAAAACAAAAGTGAGCCTTGCGTACATGAGAAAGCGAGTGGGAGTAATATTGTATTCTTGATATTTATTCATCGGGAATGACATCCCGACCTTGCCACCAAAGCTTGGTTAGGGAAGTACTTATCGATGAAGGACTTAGGTGATGCTACATTTAATGTAGGCATCAGGATCTCTACAGATCATTCCAAAAGGATTTTAGGCCTAAGTCAGAACATGTTGCTAAGTCAGAACATGTACATAGGTTAAGTGTTGAGAAGATCTCAATGCTTGATTTTAAGAAAGGATACATACCCATGCGTCATGGCATTAAGCTCAGCAAGCTACAGAGTCCTAGTACTCCTGATAAGCTGAGCAGGATGAGTAAGATCCCTTATGCTTCGGCTGTGGGATCCATCATGTATGCCAGGATGTGCACGAGACTGGAAGTCTCGTTTGCACTAAGCTGTACCAGCAGATTCCAATCTAACCCCGAACAATTAAACTGGATTGCTGTCAAAGGCCATCCTCAAATATTTGAGGAGGATTGGGGATGCATTTTGGTAAATGGGGATGAAGATAGAGAACTAGCAGTCAAAGGACAAGTCGATGCTAGTTTTCAGCCATATTCAGATGACTTCAAAATTCAGTCAGGATATATTTTGTGTTGAGTAGTGGCGCTTTCAGCTGGATAAGCTTTAAGCAAGCAAAAATTGCCAACTCTACAACGGAGGCTGAGTATATAGCTGCAACAAAAGCAGCTAAAGAGGCCGTATGGATTAGAAGCTTTCTAATCAGATTAGATGCAACGCCGCGAGCGTCTGATCCGATAAGCTTGTTGTGGGACAACACAGGTGCCGTAGCTATTGCTCAAGAGCCCAGATTCCACAACAAATCCAAACATATACTCAGCAGGCTTCACCTCGTGAGAGTTATCAAATATAGAGGTGATGTGGAGATTAAACACTATTCGACTGATGATAATATGGCCGATCCCTTGACAAAGGCTCAGCCGCAGCCTAGGCATGAGAAACATGCAGGGTCTATGGGAGTATATCAGAACTTAAATTGGAACCAGGGGCAAGTGGGAGATTGTTAGAGTTATGCTCAGTCCAATATAAAAGTGATCTACAGATGTAATGTTTTATCATTTTTCCGAATAAATAAATCGGCATATATTACTAAAGTGTTGTAGTAATATATCGAATGTAATTTGATCTATGTCATTATGTGTGTAACCACTAATAGTAGAACTATAGATCAGAAAGAATTACATTTGATGAGTCCCTGATCAGCTAAGCTTCTTTATGAAGCGATCAGTATGAGACTAACTCCTTGTGATCATGCTCTACTGATCATGGCAAAGTGCGTGCCGGAGTTATATCATAGATACCATCAGGTCGATGATATCGGACAACCCGATTGTGAGTATGCTGCTTAGATCCAGTCATGAGATACTCACATATCGTAACTTGTCATTATATCCTAAGACCAAGGAGTCTTTGTGTACACTATGTAACAAATACCTAAGTTTGACCTAGCTAACGTTATCTGTAAAAGGGTAACTATAACGGCTTCGATTGGCTTTGGCGTTTATTGCACTAGTGAACTCGAAAGGCGTCTGACGGATTTATCACTTATACTTCGGTATGAGAAAGATATCCGTTTAGGCCACTTGATGAGTATGACTGAAGAAAGAGCATGGCCATGCAGGTGATACCTTAGTATCAGTTTTCAGTCATCTCATATATCAAGAAACAGTGATTGATAAATTAGGATGACCATTCTATGCCTATTGATCAATCTGGATATCGGTTTGATAAAAGGACAGTGACATGTACGATAACAGGTTAAGTCGAATAATCGATAATCACGAATATTGGATAATCATAATGTCTTGCTAGAGGCCACTTATGATGGAAAGGGTAAAATAGTAATTTTACCAGTCTGCCAATTATTCGTGAGCCTAGAGGGTCACACGCATTAAGTACGATACATGACAACAATTATGGATGAGAATTGAGAACAATTCGGTAGTTTTCTGGCCTAAGGTTTTAACCAGACGGTTGAAGAAATCAATTCGAGAAAATTGAGCCGTTTTGACTAAACCGAAATTAGAACTCAAGTTAATGGGTTTAATTTGGGTTTTAGTTAAACGGGCTTAAAGCCCATTTAGGGATTTAAGATAAGAGATGGAACAAATGCAAATAAGAAAGAATAAAGCGATAGATAATGCAATTTTAATTTTGAAATTCAATTTAATTTCAAATTTAAATCACATAATATCTATTCATTTTATCCTTGATTTTTTCAGCAACTTCCTCCCTCATTCTCTCCCTCTAATGGCTGAAAATTCTCTCCCTCTCTACCTCCATTGTTGCTCTTGTTTTCTCTCAAAATTTTCTAGCAAAAATTAGAGAGAAAAACCATTTCGGTTGTGTGCTTGTGTGGACTTGATAGAGAGGACACTACGCTTGTGTTTTTGTCGATTTCAAGAGGTAAAATATCAAATTTTAATTGAGTTTATAACATGTTCAAATAGCATTAAGATCAAGTTTTAATCGATCACCACGGTTACATATTGTCCGCTGCATGATTTTCAATCTTTGGAACCCGTGGTGATCTCTTTCATAATCATCGTTTGTAATAAGTAAAACGGCTTTGTATTACTTATGTGTTGAAATAATATGTTAAGCATGATCTTATTTATGACCACTAAAGTAGTAGAACCATAAATCTGTACGGATCACACTTAACGAGTCCCTGGTCAATATACACTTCAATGGAAGCGACCAGTATGAGGATGGTTCTCAATGATGTAGTTCTGCTTATCATAGGGATGTGGGATCCCGGAATCATATCATAGATATCATGAGGTGATTGATATCGGACGATCCGCTTTGAATAGTGTTTCATAGATTAAGCCATGAACATATTCAAATGCAATAGCTTGTCACGATACCCTTAGACCAAGGAGTCTTTGTGATCGTTATGCGGTCGACGTACGGCTTTGACTTGCGCCTAACGATTTTCGTAACAGGATCGCAATAACGGGCATGATTGGGTAGCGGAACGGATTGCATGAGTGACACGAAAGACAGTTAAGGGATTTATCCCTCGTACTACGGTATGGGAAAGATATCCATTAAGGCCGCTTGATCGAGAGTGACTGAGAAAAAGAGCATGGCCATGCCAGTGATACGGGTTATCAGTTTTCAGTCGTCTCACAGATCAAGTAACAATAATTGATTAAACAAGGATGACGACTTTATGCCTTGTGATCAATCGGGATGTCTAGAGATAATAGGATAGTGACTTGTACGCACAATGTAAAATCGAATCATCGATTATCATGCACCTTGGGTAACCATAATGTCTTACTAGAGACCACTTATGATGGATCGGGCAAAAGAGATCTCTTGCGCCAATTTGCCAACGGTGGCATGAGCCTGGAGGGTCACACACATACAATATGGATAACTTGAGACAAGGAAACATTGGCGTTTCTTGAGGAGCAAGACATGGCCAAAACTGAGGGTTTTAGGCCATGGGTTCGGTTTTGTGAGAATGATTAGTGAATCGAGAAAACTGAGATTTTTGTCGATGTCGCGTCGGACAAAAATGGTTGGATAATTTTTGGACACGGTACGCGACCGCATGGGCGAGCCCATTGGGCTCGGTCCATGAAGTCACCAAGCCGGCCCAACAAAGGCCCAAACAAGAACCAATAAGCCTTTATGGTCGGCCACATTGGTGGGTCCAAGTGTGGGGGCCACACACCATGCTTAGTTTATTAAGAGGATAGTGATCTTAGGGGATTAGGTGATGACTTGCCTTTAACCCATGCTTTCATCATTTGTTACTTTGATCAACCATGCCTTATGAGTTGAAGAAGTAGACAAATAGATAATTAATTCACTCACTCTCTCACACACTCTCACCTTTTGCCGGCCACCTCTCTCTCTCCTCTCTTTGCTCTCTTGTTCTTCACACATTAGTTCTAGTAGGCTAAGTGTGAAGGATCATAAGGATCATCCTTTTGGTATGGACTCTCTCTAGAGAAGAGGATGATCTAGTTCTTCTTTCTTGATTCAACAAAGACTAAAAGGTAAATTCTTGTGGAATAGATTTATCCTTGAGATTTAATGGTTCATGTTCTTGGACAGTTTTTGGAGTTCTTATTGTTTATACTTCCGCTATCTCGATGATCTTGAACGCTCCAAATCCCTACATGTCTATGTGCCGATCGACACCCCACATGTGTCGTGTGACGATCGACACCCCATAGGTATCGATCGGCACCCCACATGTGGTCACCATCTCTATTCCACTATCGTTCAATCATTGACCTCTTAAGTCTCATTGAGTTGCTTTGATTCTCGCTCATGGTGTGCGACCCTGTAGGCCCGTGACCCATTGGCAGATCAGCGTGAAACGTCATTTCACCTGATCCATCACTAGTGGTCTCTAGTAAGACATAGTGATTACCCAATGTCCAAGAGGTATCGATCAGCTCGATATCTCCTCTCTGTCATCTGTATTACTGACCATTTGTTTGCTTTAAGGCGTATGAGATCGAAATGAGGCACAGAGCCATCATCCTTATGTATTCGATCTAGTTCCTTGAATTCCGAGATGACTGACACGTAATTGGTGCGATCGCACACTTCATCAGTCATACTCATCATGGGGCCAAGAACCATACCCTTCACCACGTCTCACCGTGGGGAAACAAATCCCTTCGGACGCAATGTGCGCTCCACTACAGTCCGTCAATAGCCAACGATGCCCGTTATGACTACTCTGTTACAGGCAGCGTTGGAGCATGTCAAACTATAGGAGTGACGTGCATGTGAGCCACTCGCTCCAATGTCTTAAGGCAGTGATCACACGACGACGGAGTATGTGTTGGTTACTTAATCTATGCGCCATACTCCAAGTCGGGTTATCCAATATCATCTCTCATATGATATCCTTGATATGACTTTGGTAATCCCATTACCTAGATCAACAGAACTTGATCTTAATTCATCCTCACGCTAGTCACGTATTGATAAGTATTCGACTTGGGATTCGTCAAGCCTAATTTCATAACATCTAAAGGTTCTGCTATTAGTGATGACACACTAAATGACTTTAGATGAAATTATCGCTTGACTCATTATTACAACACAATAATTATGAAAATGTCTTTTATTGCTAAACAGTAGATTATATAGGAAAAGACTTGAACTAGGGCACAAGCTGTTACAGGGAACAGTGTGATTATGAAAATATAACACTCAAATTTAAAAATATAACAGTGTGTTTCATGTTTGTTCTCAAATTTAATTTCAAAATTAATTTATTAGCCAAGTTCAAATAAGATAGGGAAGAGATAGAGATGTTAAACTATCTCAATATAAAATGAGAGGGGCATTACATAGAAAACTTAAAGAATCTGAAAGGTTATTGGTGTCTTCTCAAAATAAATATTAACAGATGTCGGTGAAATGATATAAGTAAATAGTTAGGATACTGCATAAATCAAGTTTTAAGTTAGATATAGTTCTGTGAAAACAGAGTATACTTAGGTGCGCTAAAATTACATTTTTCCTTATATATATTAATCTTCATTTGTTGATCAAAAAAATCGAAAACATGTATCTCTATAATCCAAAGCAGGTGTTTCCATAAGCAAAAATAGATTTTTCTATAACCTAAAAAAATGTTTTCGTAACCCAAAATATGTGTTTCATAATTCAAATAAGTGTTTCCATTACGTGTGACATGTGTTTCCACCATACATTAGTTGTCTTTCCATTTCTTCAAATAATTGTTTTCTTGCATTTAGACAACCTAAAACTCAACCACCTAAGAGAATGTTTATGTATGAGGGTGGAAACATAGTGTAACAAGAGATCAAAATGATTATGACAACCTAAACTCAATTCTTAAGGTAAAAGTATAACAAAGATTCGAAGTGTGACGTGGGTGGATAGCGGGTGTAATAAGGGTCTCGAAAACACTTGCTTTGGGCTATGAAAACACCTATTTGGGTCACGAAAATGCCGATTTTGGAACATCTATTTTAGATTTTTATTTTCCGTGCGAATGATGATTAACATATAAAAGATAATCAATTTCCCAACTTGGTAAGAAATAAACTCCAAAAAAGAACATAAAAATGAAATCTTAAAATATACAACGAGAGATGTCAAGAATGATGGTTATGATTGAGACAACCTGAATTGGTTAGAAGGGACTGGAGTTAGTTAAGATTGACTAGATGACCAAACTGCTCTATCTAGCTCTTGTCTGAAATGAACAAAATGATAATGTAGTCAAAGCAATAAATGATAACGTAGTGAATACGGCTTTATGTAATTATTGATGAGTAGTCAAAGCAATAAATGATAACGTAGCGTGAAATGATTCTGCCATGAATTTGGACAAAACAAACGGTCTTCATCTTCCATTTAAGCTTTGACATAGAAACCCTTGTTCTAGAATTTTTATAAATTATTAATAATGAAAAGAAGCACATATGGTTGTGGTCTGTAGAGGCCGGACGTTCGTAGGTTGGCTTCTCATCTATTCAATATGTCACTTTCTTCTATAATTCACATTCTATAGAACTATGACTTTTGGAGCCCTTTGTTTTGATTTCTTGGATGAGAAAGAATGTCATGATTGATAAAGTATTATTATTTTTATAATTTGAAGACTCATTCAACTAAATGTTGGGCAGTTGATGAACCAAAACAAATACGCATATCTATAGATAACTCTGTTCTTTAGATTTGGACATAAACTTGAAATTGTTTTTTATTAAAAATGGATGGCCCGTTATGATAGTTCAGAAGAAGAGATTGTAGGAGTGTGCATTAGAAAGAGAGTGGGTGGGGCTTTAGAATATGAGTCTAAGAGTATCTCATTAAAAAGAGTTGGCATTTGTTGAGATGAAGAGAGGAGTTTATATACAAAGAAGAGTGATCTTTTTCGTAATAAAAATTCATTCTTCACTCCTCATACAGGGAGTGTGCATTAGAAAGAGAGTCGGGGCTTTTATTACTTATGTCATGATACAGCTGTGGAAAAAAAAAATATGGCATTCATATATTTTGATATTATTTGTTCAATGTTAAAAAAACTAGGGGTAATGACAGTTGACTACACCGAACTATGTCACGTTTCAAATTTAATACCCCAACTTTCAGATTTTCATTTGGGATACCCAAAGATTAAATAAGCGACACTTAGCCCAACGTCTGTTAAATCTAACTGATTTGGTTTGTCAAAAAGTCTAAAATGCCCTCAATAGTTTTGGTCTGTTAAACCAGTCTGATTGGCTCAATTGATATGAGTATGAAATGACTATTTTGCCCCTAATTGAATACTCAATTTAACTAATTAATGGAGGGCAAAATTGACTTTTCAATTACAAATATAATAATTATAATTCTTTAATAATTATATATGTATATATATATATTATATTATCATTAATTAAAGGATTATTAATTATATATTATTATCATTAATCTACATCATCTTCAACCTCCCGTCTCCGGCAACCCCCACGTCTCCGGCTGCCTGCTCCGACCAGCCTCGTCTCCGGCCGCAACTCCGACCTGCCCCGTCCCGTCTCCGGCCGCAAGCCTCGTCTCCGGCGACGCGACGGGGGTGAGAAGCGAAGCTTCTGGTTCGCGACGGAGGGATCGAGAGATCTGGATTCGACGGCCCAGACCTCGGCGAGGCTCGCGACGTCCTTGCCGGTCGAAGTCGAGGACGTCGCGACGGAGGCTTCTCGCCGGTCGCGACGGAGGCTTCTCGCCGGTCGCGGCGGAGGCTTCTCGCCGGTCGAAGTCGAGGACGCTCCCCACCGCGCTCAACCAGATCTGGAATATATCAGTCGAGCGCGGTTGGGATTTGGGCGTCGAGCCTCGGCGGAGGAGCGTCCTCGACTTCGACCGGCGAGAAGCCTCCGTCGCGACCGGCGAGAAGCCTCTGTCGCGACGTCCTCGACTTCGACCGGCAAGGACGTCGCGAGCCTCGCTGAGGTCTGGGCCGTCGAATCCAGATCTCTTGATCCTTCCGTCGCGAACCAGAAGCTTCGCTTCTCACCCCTGTCGCGTCGCCGGAGACGAGGCTTGCGGCCGGATACGGGACGGGGCAGGTCGGAGTTTCGGTCGGAGACGCGGCTGGTCGGAGCAGGCGGCCGGAGACGTGGGGGTTGCCGGAGACGGGAGGTTGAAGATGATGTAGATTAATTAGGGTTTAATTAATATAATTAATAATTAATTAATGATAATAATATATAATTAATAATCCTTTAATTAATGATAATATATATATATAATTATTAAAGAATTATAATTATTATATTTGTAATTGAAAAGTCAATTTTTCCCTCCATTAATCAGTTAAATTGAGTATTCAATCAGGGGCAAAATAGTCATTTCATACTCATATCAATTGAACAGACCAAAACCATTGAGGGCATTTTAGACTTTTTGACAAACCAAATCAGTTAGATTTAACAGACGTTGGGCTAAGTGTTGCTTATTTAATCTTTGGGTAACCCAAATGAAAATCTGAAAGTTGGGGTATTAAATTTGAAACGTGACATAGTTCGGTGTAGTCAACTGTCATTACCCCAAAAAACTATGCATGTGGCGTGTGTTCTTCAAGTATATAACTAAGCATGTCGATGTTAGTCATCACTTAGGCCCACTCTGGCCCTTGACTCTATACTTCTTATCTCTTGGTGAAGTTTTTTTCGTTCTATCCCTCATGCCCATGAATACCAATTTACTTATACAATGGGGCTCCGGCGAAAATTCTTCCTCAAAATGGAAATTAGTTATGCATAAGTCATTTTATGTGAAATTCTGAATTGTAGCCGAGTCAGGAAGTCGAACACGAAGTCTGTAACTTGTGTATCGACTTCTTGTGGAAACAGTAAGCAAAGTAATAGACAGATAATAATCACGACACCAGAGATGATTACCCAGTTCGGTGACTCCGCACCTACGTCTGGGGGCACTTTGCTAGTGGAAAGGTTTTTCACTATCAGGTAGTCAATAGTACAACTTCAAGCCCAACTAGCTATCACACAAGCTATTGTCCTAAGCTACTATAGATCTCACCGTGAATCGCCTCGACCAGGAGCCTCTCCCCCTGTCTTTGAGATTCCCTCAATTCCACCCTTCGAGCAAGTCCATGCTCGGTGTCGTTGTCTTCTTGGATGGAGTTGTGAGTCTTCAATCACAAACAAAAACCCTAACCGACCCAAACACTTAGTCTTCGCGACTCAAGGTTTGATCGGAGCAAAGATCCGTTCTATCGAATATTCATCAGCCTCTCAACACGCCGATGGTGCACGGTTAAGAGCTCTGAGAAATCTTGTAGGTGTTAGAACAAGAACGGATGATCTGCTAATGGGAAGCCAAGGGCTTTTTATAGCAGCTCACATTCCTAATCCTTCTCGGATCAGGAACGGGAAAGTCAGGCAAGTTGTTTTTCAATTACCTGAGAGTCTTCAAGCCACTTGACATACCATTCGTTGTAAGTGTTTTTGAGAGTCTCATCGGATAGCTCATCATCAGAGTCATACTTCTTTGAGCTTTCAGCTGTTTGATCTATTGTGGAGGAAGTGAAAGCCACATAGGTACTTGTATGCTCAAGGTCAGTGTCTTCCTCATCTTCATCGTCAGTTAGAGAGGCATTGAATCCCTTCTTCTGTTTCTTCAAGAAGTTGGGACATTCTCTTTGCATGTGTCCATACCCCTCACATTCAAAGCACTGAGCGCCTTTGCCTGATCGTTCTCCTCGTCCTCCATCGTTAGCTGTGTTGTCGAGCTTCTGAAACTTGTGCTGTGGCTTGTCTCTGACTTCTCGAGTGACTTTTCTTCCTATCATCTGGCCAAATCTTTTCATGACTCTGTTGTAGTTTTTGGCCAGCATGGCGATAGTTTCTTCGATGTCACTATCCGACTCAGAGTTTGTTGAGTTCTTCTGATTAGAACTTTTGAAAGCCACACCTTTATGTTTCCTCTCAATAGGAGGTAGGGAGAGCTCGAAGGTCATTAGTGAGCCCATGAGTTCATCAAACTTTAGTGTCTTCAAGTCATGGACTTCTTCGATGGCGGTGATTTTCATCTTGAATCTGGGACTTAGGGCTCTCAGTGTCTTTCTGAACAAATCTTCATCGGTCATGGGCTTGCCAAGTGAATATGATTCATTGGCCAGATCCTTGATGCGCACATTAAACTCCGCAACAGTCTCGTCGTCATTCATGGTCAGAGCCTCAAAGTTAGTCGTGAGGTACTGTAACTTCTGCTCTTTGACTTTTGAAGTTCCCTCGTACGTAACAGCAAGCGTGTCCTAGGCAATTTTGGCACTTGTGCATGTGTTGATGAGTCGAAACACATTTTTATCTACTCCATTAAAAATAGCATTGAGTGCACGAGAATTACCTAGGGCAGCTTCATCTTCTTCCATGCTCCACTCCTTTTCTAGTTTGATGCTCGTTTGATGATAGACTTCCAGGTTTTGCTGTCGAGGGACTTCAAGAAGGCACACATTCGTGCTTTCCAATGTCCATAGTTTGTTGCGTCAAGTACCGGCGGACGATTGACAGATCCTCCTTCCTTTGAATCCATATTAGCTACTCAGATTTGCAGGAAAATCACCTAAGAGATTAAGGTGCCTCCTCTGATATCAATTGAAATTCTGAATTGTAGCCGAGTCAGGAAGTCGAACACGAAGTCTGTAACTTGTGTATCGACTTCTTGTAGAAACAGTAAGCAAAGTAATAGACAGATAATAATCACGACACCAGAGATGATTACCCAGTTCGGTGACTCCGCACCTACGTCTGGGGGCACTTTGCCAGTGGAAAGGTTTTTCACTATCAGGTAGTCAATAGTACAACTTCAAGCCCAACTAGCTATCACACAAGCTATTGTCCTAAGCTACTATAGATCTCACCGTGAATCGCCTCGACCAGGAGCCTCTCCCCCTGTCTTTGAGATTCCCTCAATTCCACCCTTCGAGCAAGTCCATGCTCGGTGTCGTTGTCTTCTTGGATGGAGTTGTGAGTCTTCAATCACAAACAAAAACCCTAACCGACCCAAACACTTAGTCTTCGCGACTCAAGGTTTGATCGGAGCAAAGATCCGTTCTATCGAATATTGATCAGCCTCTCAACACGCTGATGGTGCACGGTTAAGAGCTCTGAGAAATCTTGTAGGTGTTAGAACAAGAACGGATGATCTGCTAATGGGAAGCCAAGGGCTTTTTATAGCAGCTCACATTCCTAATCCTTCTCGGATCAGGAACAGGAAAGTAAGGCAAGTTGTTGCCGCCTTCCACGACAGCTGGAAGTCGTCTTGCCTGTTCTGACTTCCTGATGAAATCAGGCAAGTCTAGTTGCCGCCTTTTGTTGACGTGTAACTGCCAGCTGGAAGTCGCCTGACTTGTCGACGTCACTCTCTTGCGCTCCAAGTCTTCGTGCCGCCTTTCTTCTTTCGCTCCAAGCTCCGTTGAAATAGGAAAGCTTCAGACTTTCCTAATCTGCGGCTCGTAACAAGTCGCTCCACATGTCATACAACATGTTACTCGACTTCTTACTTTTGCGCTAAAAAATCATGCCAACTATTAAACGTAGCAACAATCTCCCCCTTTGGCAATTTTTTTTGGCAAACACCTTTTTGTAAGCCCATCGTCATCTTGTGGCAGTTACGCACAGCAAGTGACTTATCTTGTGGCAGTTACGCACAACAAGTGATGTGACTTCTTTACTCCAAGCAGGCTCATCGTCGTCACCTTGAGGCAGTTACGCACACAGCAAGTTTCGTGACTTCCGATGCGACTTCTTGTGCGGCTTCTAGTTTATCTTCTGGAGCAGCTTCTGGAGCTTAACTTTTTGAGTGGCTTCTCGAGCGGCGACTTTTATGTACATCTTTCGGCGCGACTTCTGGCGTCGTCACATTTATCTCCCCCTGTTTGTCGAAAAATATTGCCAAAGACAATCTCATGACCTAGATTTGTCTAAACAGCAGGGTAAAAGAGAAATAGCTCACACCATGAGCAAATCAACGGCTCAAACATGAGCACAAATCCAGCTCAATCAAGAGCAAATATCCCAAAAAATAGTCAAATTGTGCGGAAAGTAACTCGGACAAACCCCGAGAATTTAATAGTGTGTGTGGGACAGAGTTATCATAGCAACTTTCAGAGAATTACTAAAACGACGTGGAGTCGTTATCTTCTTCTTCAGCAGGAACATCAGCAGTAGCAGCAGCAGCACTAGATCGGAGGTCTTCCAGAAGGACTTCACATGCAACTTTGCGAGTTGAGAGCGTGGCAATTGACTTCTCCAGATCAGCAATCACTTCCACCACCCTTCCTGCATCCTAGCGCCAATTGGTCCTGAGGGACGAGAGCTTGATCTAGCTCCTGGAGTTTTGGCCATAGGAAGTCCAAGGTCCTTCAACTGCTGCCCTTCAAAGTTCTTGAGATTGATGGCTAGAGGCAGTGGCTTTTTACCCGGAATATCCGATTCTCGAATAATGTTAGGACATTGTTGGAGAAGGATACCGGTGATAAGCGAAGGGGACCCGATTGGAAGTTTGATTGCACATGATTTGGCGTGCTTAACTAGATGGTCAATAATATAAGCGCCAAAATCAATAGGAGACAGCGTACCTATCTGGTAAATGAGTTTTGCCAGCTCGGTTTTGATGCTTGATCCATGCGTAGAGGGTGCCCAGTTCGCCAGACCGATGCGGTAGAGAATAGAATATTTGGCTGTGAGCTCGGTTGCCGCAATGGTGTCCTTGACCGGCCAGCCCTTCTTACGTCCTCCGGTTATTTCGACCGTTACTTTATCCAGGTGCGGGACTTCCGGAGTGACTTCTGGGTCATCTCTGCCAAGATAGTTGTTGATGGTAGAAGCAGAGATTTCAAAGCATTCCCCCCGAACAAACACTTTTCGGTATTTAGCATCTTCAGGGTTATCGAACTTGCTTGGTAGGTTGACAATAAACTCCTTGACCAAAGTTGGGTAGAATTGCCCAATATTGATGACGGTGTTGGTCAGGCCAGCTCTACGGATCATCTCTACAATCACGTTTATCCCTTGTGCTTCTGTGGAGAGTTCTCTTTCAGGATAAATCTTCTGTTGATAGACCTACTACAACTTAACGGCATTGTCTACAGAGTGGAAAGAGACGTTGTCTGTGGGTGCCTTTGGTACATACTTGGGGAGCTTCTGTCCTCCTAATGTCTTCTTCACCTGTGGTAGCACAATCAGGGTGTCTTCTTCTTCAGATTCTTTTTCTTCAGGGACAGAGGTTGCTGCTGTGGTTACTGACTTCTTTCTTGACTTCTTCGGCTGTTTGGACGCCGAAGCTTCTCCTTTTTCTGTTGCTTTCCTCTTTGGGGTTAATTTTCTCTGCACTTGAGTTTCTTCTTCTTTATCAACCAACCTTCGTGTTGGTAGCTTCCTTCTCTCAGCCCTCTTGGGCACAGCTTCTTCCTTTTCCATGTTTTCAATATCGACACTTTCTTTGGCAGGTTCCTCTAGAGGTTGAGTGACTTCTGGAATGGCTTCAGGATTTTCATCACGCCCTGACTCACTATTTGGGGCGACATGGAACTTTCTTCCTTTTGCAAGTCCTCGTCTAGAGGGGACTTCTCTGGTGTGTGTGTGTCGATTTAGAGAGGCTAGGTTGGTCCTCGGAGCCAGTGTCGTGGACTTCAGGAACAAGGGTTTCAATTCCCTCTACAGGCAGGCTTTCTTCAGAGAGGATAGTAGATTTACCTCGTGTTGGAGTAGGAGTCGAGAGAGAAGCTTCTCCTTCAATGTTCGCAGAACCGGCTTGAGCGTCGTTCTTCTCAACGACGGGGATTGTGTCTTCCGGCGTGACAGATGAGGGCGAGCTTGTTGCTTCCAGAGGAGCTGCCGAAGTTTCCCCTAACCTTCTTCCTCCTCGGATCCTCACTCCATGCTTGGTTCTTGTTGGTTTGGAGGCAGATAATTTCTTGGCAATGGCTTTTGCCCTCATCTTTGCTCGAAGTGTTTTTGAAGCAGATGGTATTCTGCCGCTGCGGGTACCAACCATTTAGCTAGGATTTGTTTTTGTAGGGAGTGGGCAGATTCTTTGCTAAAAATTTTGATCTGACAAACCCCAGCGATTTCAAATGGAGAAGAAGGTGCAGAGTCTGTGGAAGTTGAACAGAACGATTTCTGATAGGTGGATAGTCAGATCGTAATCATTCAAAATTCAAAAAGACTAACGGGCTTCTGATGTAACGATTTGGGCCCGGCTTGATTTTGAGAACCCTGTTTGGTCCTAGTCGAGAGAAAGAGTAAAATCAACCAAAAGCTATTCCTCTTCTTGCTTCACTTCTGACTATTCTAGACAGCAAAGTCCGAGGGTCGACCTCAGACTTTCAAACCTTTTGGCATCTAATGCCTTTGTAAATATGTCTGCGACTTGTTTCTCAGTGGGTAGGTATTCGAGCTTTATTTTCTTGTCTTCTACGAGCTCTCGAATAAAGTGGTGCCTGATGTCAATATGCTTTGTCTTGCTATGCTGTACTAGGTTCTTCGAGATGTTGATTGTACTGATGTTGTCACAGAACAAAGTCATGACTTCTTGCTTGACTCCATATTCTGCCAACATTTGTTTCATCCAAAGAAGTTGAGTACAGCTACTTCCAGCTGCGATATATTCGGACTCAGCAGTAGACAAAGCAATACAATTTTGCTTTTTGCTGAACCATGATACAAGGTTGTTCCCCAGGTAGAAACAACCTCCAGAGGTGCTTCTTCGATCTGGTGTGCTTCCCGCCCAGTCAGCATCACAATATCCAACCAGAGTAGGAGAGGTATCAAAGGAATATAAGAGGTTCTTGAGATGTACCTTATGATCCTCTTTGCATGAGCCAAGTGACTGACTTTTGGATTGGCTTGATATCTAGCACAGACTCCCACAGAATAAGCAATGTCGGGTCGACTTGCTGTCAAGTAGAGGAGACTTCCTATTATGCTTCGATAAAGACTTTGATCAACTGGTTCTCCCATCTCGTCCTTCGTGCACTTGTCATGTGTGGCAATAGGAGTCCTCTTGTGCAAAGCCTTTTCTAACCCGAACTTCTTGACAATGTTCTTTGCGTATTTGCTTTGAAAGTTAAATATTCCATCTGGCATCTGCTTGATCTGGAAGCCTAGGAAATATGTGAGCTCTCCGACCATACTCATCTCAAATTCAGACTGCATGTGTTGAGCGAAGCGTTTCACCATCTTGTCTGACTTCCCACCAACTACAATGTCGTCAACATATATTTGAGCAATCATGATGTCCTTTCCTTCCTTCTTCACAAAGAGAGTTTTATCTACTCCCCCTCGAATATAGCCATTATGTACAAGGAATTGGGTAAGACGTTCATACCATGCTCGTGGAGCTTGTTTGAGACCGTAGAGGGCTTTCTTTAGCTTGTAGACATGGTGCGGAGAGTCATGATCTTCGAATCCCTTTGGTTGGGCTACATAGACTTCTTCGTTCAGATTTCCATTGAGAAAGGCACTCTTTACATCCATCTGATAAAGTTTGAAGCGCAGATGACATGCGATGCCGAGAAGAAGTCGTATGGCTTCCAGTCTGGCTACTGGAGCAAAGGTTTCTTCAAAGTCGAGTCCTTCGACTTGTGTGTACCCTTGAGCCACTAGTCTCGCTTTGTTTCGAGTGATGTTTCCTTGCTCGTCAGACTTGTTTATGAATATCCATTTTGTCCCGATGATATTGACATTGTCAGGTTTGGGTACAAGTTCCCAGACATCATTCCTTGCAAACTGAACCAATTCTTCTTGCATCGCGCAGACCCAATACTCATCATTGATGGCCTCTTGTATATTCTTTGGCTCAACTTTGGAAATAAAGCACATGTTACCTATCAGTTCTTGGTGGTCAAGAGATGCCTTTTGTCGAGTCCGAACTCCTTCATTAATATCTCCAATTACATCCTGGGGTGGATGATACTTCTGAATTCTTCTTGACGGAGCTTTTTGCTTTGTAGGAGTTGCCTCTTCATCCGGGATGATTTGGCTTTCGTCTTCAGACTCTTTGTTGGGCTTATCGTCCTTGACTTCTAGTCTGACTTCTCGTCTGACTTCTAGTCTGACTTCTCGTCTGACTTCTGGTCTTACTTCTCCTGAGAGATTTAGGACTTCTTCGATCACGACATTGATGGATTCCATGATAGTCCGGGTGCGTTTGTTGAATACACGAAAAGCCCGACTATTTCTGGAGTATCCGAGGAAGATGCCTTCTTCGCTTTTAGGATCCAATTTGCGTCGCGGTTCCCTATCTGCGAGTATGTAGCAGACTGATCCAAACACATGGAAGTATTTGACATTCGGCTTTCTCCCCCTCCATATTTCATAAAGAGTGAACGAAGTTCCAGGGTAGAGAGTCACTCTATTATGAATATGGCATGCCGTATTCAAAGCTTCCGCCCAGAAGTGTTGCGGGATGTCTTTGGCTAACATCATGACTCTTGCCATCTCTTGAAGAGTGCGATTCTTTTTTTCAACGATTCCGTTTTGCTGAGGAGTGATGGGAGCAGAAAATTCGTGGGCAATTCCTTCAGCATCACAAAAGTTTGCGAAGCTGATGTTTTCAAACTCCTTTCCATGATCGCTCCGAAGTCGAACGTCTTTCCCAATAACTTCTCCCTTTTCTCGTTGAACTCTTCGACATAAGGCTTCAAAGACTGAGAAGGTATCTGACTTCTCTCGAATGAAATCTACCCAAGTGTACCTTGAGAAGTCGTCTACACATACAAATATGTACTTCTTCCCTCCTAGACTTTCTACTTGCATGGGTCCCATAAGGTCAACATGAAGAAGTTCTAGAACACGAGAAGTAGTAAGATGTTGTACCTTCTTGTGTGACGTCTTGACTTGTTTCCCAATTTGGCATTCTCCACAGATTTTTCCTTCAATGATCTTGAGGTTGGGAACTCCGATGATAGCCTTTTCAGAGAGAATCTTCTGCATACTCCTCAAATTGATGTGACCAAGTTTTTGATGCCATAGCTTTGTCTCTTGAGCTTTGGATAAAAGACAATTGGTTGGCAAGGCACTGACTGTTGGAGACCATAGATAACAGTTGTCAAGGGACTTGTGGCCTATCATGACTTCCTTGTTTTGTTTGTCTTTGACCGAGCACTTGTCACGAGTGAAGTGGACATCCAGATCTAAATCACATGTCTGGCTTATGCTGATGAGGTTTGCTGTGAGGCCTTCTACTAGCAGAGCTTCTTTCAGACACGGAGAGTTGGGAAGATTGAGTTTTCCTTTCCCGAGCACTCTCGCTTTTACTCCATCTCCAAAAGTGACGAAGCTATTTGTGCATGATATTAAAGTGACCAAGAAAGAGCTATTACCCGTCATATGTCAAGAGGATCCACTATCAAAGTACCAATCGTTGCTGGTTGAGGCCTTTAAAGCGGTGTAAGCGATGTTAGCTTCATAGTCGACCTCTTTGATTCGCCATTCCTTCTGAGGTTGGCTTTTCTTGATGGTGGTCCTTTTCTTGACCGAGCTCTTTCCATATAGCTGATAGTAGAAAGGTCGAATATGTCCTCTTCGTCCACAGTGATGACAAACCCAGTTGTGTCTTTTGGTCTGGGTTTTTGAAGCAGCCAGAGTAAGAGGCTTTTTGGTTGCCTGGTCAGCCGTAAAGTTAGGTGACTTCTGACGAGACTTCTGGGAGACAGACTTCTGAGGAACGAAGATGGTGCGCGATGATGAGGCTTCTTTCGAATATCCAAGACCTTCCATATTCCTTGATGGTTTCTCGATCGAAAGTATTTGATCCAGAGTGTCAGTACTTGGATTCATCATCTTTACAGACTTGGTGACCTGCTCTAACTCGCCTTTCAATCGAGCAACTTCCTTTTTGAGATCAATAGTTGTCTCAAGAAGTCTTGACTTGTCTTCATTAAGAGTAAGAATGAGAGCGTTCTGTTTTTCAATTACCTGAGAGTCTTCAAGCCACTTGACATACCATTCGTTGTAAGTGTTGTTGAGAGTCTCATCGGATAGCTCATCATCAGAGTCATACTTCTTTGAGCTTTCAGCTGTTTGATCTATTGTGGAGGAAGTGAAAGCCACATAGTTACTTGTATGCTCAAGGTCACTGTCTTCCTCATCTTCATCGTCAGTTAGAGAGGCATTGAATCCCTTCTTCTGTTTCTTCAAGAAGTTGGGACATTCTCTTTGCATGTGTCCATACCCCTCACATTCAAAGCACTGAGCGCCTTTGCCTGATCGTTCTCCTCGTCCTCCATCGTTAGCTGTGTTGTCGAGCTTCTGAAACTTGTGCTGTGGCTTGTCTATGACTTCTCGGGTGACTTTTCTTCCTATCATCTGGCCAAATCTTTTCATGACTCTGTTGTAGTTTTTGGCCAGCATGGCGATAGTTTCTTCGATGTCACTATCCGACTCAGAGTTTGTTGAGTTCTTCTGATTAGAACTTTTGAAAGCCACACCTTTATGTTTCCTCTCAATAGGAGGTAAGGAGAGCTCGAAGGTCATTAGTGAGCCCATGAGTTCATCAAACTTCAGTGTCTTCAAGTCATGGACTTCTTCGATGGCGGTGATTTTCATCTTGAATCTGGGACTTAGGGCTCTCAGTGTCTTTCTAACCAAATCTTCATCGGTCATGGGCTTGCCAAGTGAATATGATTCATTGGCCAGATCCTTGATGCGCACATTAAACTCCGCAACAGTCTCGTCGTCATTCATGGTCAGAGCCTCAAAGTTAGTCGTGAGGTACTGTAACTTCTGCTCTTTGACTTTTGAAGTTCCCTCGTACGTAACAGCAAGCGTGTCCTAGGCAATTTTGGCACTTGTGCATGTGTTGATGAGTCGAAACACATTTTTATCTACTCCATTAAAAATAGCATTGAGTGCACGAGAATTACCTAGGGCAGCTTCATCTTCTTCCATGCTCCACTCCTTTTCTGGTTTGATGCTCGTTTGATGATAGACTTCCAGGTTTTGCTGTCGAGGGACTTCAAGAAGGCACACATTCGTGCTTTCCAATATCCATAGTTTGTTGCGTCGAGTACCGGCGGACGATTGACAGATCCTCCTTCCTTTGAATCCATATTAGCTACTCAGATTTGCAGGAAAATCACCTAAGAGATTAAGGTGCCTCCTCTGATATCAATTGAAATTCTGAATTGTAGCCGAGTCAGGAAGTCGAACACGAAGTCTGTAACTTGTGTATCGACTTCTTGTAGAAACAGTAAGCAAAGTAATAGACAGATAATAATCACGACATCAGAGATGATTACCCAGTTCGGTGACTCCGCACCTACGTCTGGGGGCACTTTGCCAGTGGAAAGGTTTTTCACTATCAGGTAGTCAATACTACAACTTCAAGCCCAACTAGCTATCACACAAGCTATTGTCCTAAGCTACTATAGATCTCACCGTGAATCGCCTCGACTAGGAGCCTCTCCCCCTGTCTTTGAGATTCCCTCAATTTCACCCTTCGAGCAAGTCCATGCTCGGTGTCGTTGTCTTCTTGGATGGAGTTGTGAGTCTTCAATCACAAACAAAAACCCTAACCGACCCAAACACTTAGTCTTCGCGACTCAAGGTTTGATCGGAGCAAAGATCCGTTCTATCGAATATTGATCAGCCTCTCAACACGCTGATGGTGCACGGTTAAGAGCTCTGAGAAATCTTGCAGGTGTTAGAACAAGAACGGATGATCTGCTAATGGGAAGCCAAGGGCTTTTTATAGCAGCTCACATTCCTAATCCTTCTCGGATCAGGAACAGGAAAGTCAGGCAAGTTGTTGCCGCCTTCCACGACAGCTGGAAGTCGTCTTGCCTGTTCTGACTTCCTGATGAAATCAGGCAAGTCTAGTTGCCGCCTTTTGCTGACGTGTAACTGCCAGCTAGAAGTCGCCTGACTTGTCGACGTCACTCTCTTGCGCTCCAAGTCTTCGTGCCGCCTTTCTTCTTTCGCTCCAAGCTCCGTTGAAATAGGAAAGCTTCAGACTTTCCTAATCTGCGGCTCGTAACAAGTCGCTCCACATGTCATACAACATGTTACTCGACTTCTTACTTTT
Source organism: Geranium rotundifolium (assembly GCA_963920655.1). Classification (NCBI taxonomy): domain Eukaryota; kingdom Viridiplantae; phylum Streptophyta; class Magnoliopsida; order Geraniales; family Geraniaceae; genus Geranium; species Geranium rotundifolium. The sequence continues at coordinate 21,211,388 of OY987312.1, forward strand.
GCGCTAAAAAATCATGCCAACTATTAAACGTAGCAACATTATGCATATGGAAAAGAGGATTAGACAATCTGGGCCATGCACTTTTGGATTCACTTTCAAACGTAGGTGATAGAAATAAAAGAGAGATTTATTATTGATGTGTGTGTTGTGAATTACAAGAGACATATATTTATAGAATCTAATATAGAGGGAAAGGGAAAGAGAGGGAATAGGTAACCCTAATACATATGGGAAAAGGAAACTATAATATAATCTAACAGCCCCCCTCAAACACAATACAGTGAAACAAGAATTGAGTTTGAAGCTTGATAATATTGAGTTGTGGCTAGGGTTGCGGCTGCCGAGGATGATGTCGAGGTGATGCAGCGAGGATTGAGGATGGAGGATGCGCGCCGCTCACGGCCGATGGCGGATGCCTGATGATGCCTGCTGATGTCCGAAGATGCATGATGGCAGATGGCGAGATAGCAGCTGCCCGATGATGCCAGATGCCTAATGGCTTATGGCGAGATAGCAGATGCCCAATGATTGCCAGATGCCTGATGGTTGGTGGCGAGATAACATATGTCCAATTATGCCAGATGACAGATGCTCTCGTCTCACGTGCGGTGTCTGAATTACGGGGATGTACACGTGTCGGTTTCCGGATTACGGGATAACTTTCCGAATTACGGGGATGTACACGTGTCAGTTTCCGGATTACGGGATAACTTTCCGAATTACGGGGATGTACACGTGTCGATTTCCGGATTACGGGATAACTTTCCAAATTACGGGAATGTACACGTGTCGGTTTCCGGATTACGGGATTTTTGATTGATGAGTTGATAGGATTGGTTCGTGAAAGGAGATCAAGAGCAACAGAGGGCTTGCGGTGGCGATGGCTTATGAGGCGGATGACGGTTGCTTGAGAATTGATCGCGACCACGATGTTGGATACGAGAATTGATAATGATGATGATGGTGGCTAAGAGTTGGCACGAGAGAGTGGGTTTGATTGGTCAAGATGGATTAGATTATGATATTGATTACGAGATTGGTTAGTTGCGGAAGCGAGAGGCTAGAGATTGAGATTTGAATTGCCTCGCCCACCCGTCAGAATCACGAATCATCGACAAGTGGGCGAAGCGATAAATTCATAAAGATTTGACCAAGGATCGATTATGCCTCTGATACCATGATAGAAATAAGAGGGAGATTTATTATTGATGTGTGTGTTGTGAATTACAAGAGACATATATTTATAGAATCTAATATAGGGGGAAAGGGAAAGAGAGGGAATAGGTAACCCTAATACATATGGGAAAAGGAAACTATAATATAATCTAACAGTAGGAACATAAATCTTATGCGTTTACATCATATCAATGTTGAATTTACAACCGTTTGAGATTTATACATTTTGTGTTTCATTATTTCTTATTTACATCACTTATACCAACAATTTACTGTCACTTTTTAATTTGCATTCTAAAAGTGGTTTTCACCTTAACTCTCTCCTATTTTTTTACTACCATGACCCGACTGAAGTTAAACAATCTTTCTACCCTGAAATTCTGATTCGTAGCCGAGTCAAGAAGTGGAACACAAAGTCGTAACTTTTGTGTCGAAAACTTGCCTAAAACGCAAACCGTAGTTTAAACAATAAACAAGCAATAATAACGACACCAGAGATGATTACCCAGTTCGATGCAATGTCACCTACATCTGGGGGCACTTTTCCAGTGGAAAGGTTTTCACTATATGGTAGTCAATAGTACAACTTCAAGCACCAACTAGCTATCACACAAGCTATTGTCCTAAGCTACTATAGATCTCACTGTGAACAACCTCGACCAGGGTCCTCTCCCCCTGTCTTTGAGATCCTCTCAATTCCACCCTTCGAGCAAGCGCCTATGCTCGGTGTCGTAGTCTTGTTTGACAGATTTGTGAATCTTCAATCACGAACACAAGAACCCTAATTGATCAAACACTCAATCTTCGCGAATTGATGTTTAATCGAACCAAAACCGTTCTAGAAAACTAATCAGCCTCTCAACACGCCAATGGTGCACGGTTGAGAGCTCTGAGAAATTTAGCAAATAAAGAACAAGAACGGACAGACTGCTAATGGGAAAGCACAAGCTTTTTATAGCAGCCCCACATTCCTAATCTGGCCCGGATTAGGAATAGGAAGTCTCAGACTTCCTAAACAAATTATGCAAGCAGTTGCCGCCTTTGCTGACGTGTTAATGACAGCTGGAAGTCGCCTGGGCTTGTTGACGTCATTCTCATGTGCTCCAAGTCTTACAGTTGTTGTGACGTCATTCTTCTTGCGTTCCAAGCGACTCTAAATAGGAAAGCTTCAGGCCTTTCCTAATCTGGAGCGTAATGAGTCGCTCCAAATGTCTTGTAACATGTTGCACTGACTTCTTACTTTTGCGCTAAAAAATTATGCCAACACTAAACGTAGCAACAATCACCCCTTTGGAAAGTTTTTAGGCAAACACATTTTTAAGCACATCGTCATCTTGCGGCAGTTACGCACAGCAAGAGATGTCAGAGTAGAGGTTGAGAGCGTCTGGTGCATACAACATCCTAGGAGCGTCTAGCGCGGCTTCTGGCGCGGCATCTTTCTCACAGAGTGCGTCTGGCGTAACGTTCATTAACGTTAGCTTGTATCTCCCCTGATTGTCTAACAAAATTTTCAAAGGCAATCATACAACGATAAACTTATAACAACAGGGTATAAACCAGCTCAAAACACGAGCAATTATCCAAAAAGTCACAAAGTGCAGAAATTAACTCGGACAGTCCCCGAGGATTAAGAAGTTGTTTAACAAGTTATCAGTCTAGAGGCAAGTAAATGAAACATTTTCTAAGAGGAGGCAGAATCATCGACATCTTGGTCAGATACAGTGTCCTCAGTAGGAGCGGTGCGTAGATCATGTAAGAGGGCTTCACAGGCAATCTTTCGGGTTGTCAGAGCAGCAATCGTCTTCTCCAAGTCTTTGATCATGTCCACCAGCTCTTCCTCCACCCTGGTGCCGAGAGGTTCGGAAGGACGTGAGCTGGAACCAGCTTCAGATGTTTTGGCCAAGGGAAGAGTGAGATCTCTCATATGCTTGCCCTCAAAGTGTTTGAGACTTATAGTGAGAGGCAGAGGCTTCTTTCCATGCACATCAGAATCTCGAACAATGTGAGGACATTGTTGGAGGAGAAGTCCAATGATCAATGACGGAAAACCAATAGGCAATTTGATAGCACATGACTTGGCATGTTTGACAAGATGCTCAATAACATATGTACCAAAGTCAAGAGGGGATTGAGTACCTATTTGGTAGATGAGCTTTGCTAGCTCTGTTTTGATGCTAGACCCGTGAATGGAGGGCGCCCAGTTTGCCAAACCAATGCGGTATAGAATGAAATACTTGGCTATGAGATCTACGGCCGCAATGGTATCCTTGATGGGCCAAACCTTTTTTCTTCCTCCAGTGATCTCAAACGCAAGTTTGTTCATGTAAGGGACGTCTAGAGTGACTTCTGGAGCCGTTCTTGATAGCATTTTTGTGCCTTAGTCCAATTGCTAGTAGCCTGTAAATGTCTATGTACATTATCATCGCTTGTAATATGTATAAAACGGCTTTGTATTACTTATGTGATGAAGTAATATGTTAAGCATGATCTGATTTATGACCACTAAAGTATTAGAACCATAAAACTGTACAGATTACACTTAACGAGTCCCTGGTCAATACATGCTTCCTTAGAAGCGACCAGTATGAGAATGGTTCTAAATGACGTAGTTCTACTTGTCATAGGGATGAGGGATCCCGGAATCATATCATAGATATCATGAGGTGATTGATATTGGACGACCCGCTTTGAATACTGTTTTCATAGATTAAGCCATGAACATATTCAAATGCGATAGCTTGTCACGATATCCTTAGACCAAGGAGTCTTTATGATCGCTATGCAATGTACGTGCGGCTTTAACTTGCGCCTAACGCTTTCCGTAACAGGATTGCAATAACGGGCATGATTGGGTGGCAGAACGGGTTGCATGAGTGACACGAAAGACGGCTAAGGGATTTATCTCTCATACTACGGTATGGGAAAGATATCCGTTAAAGGCCTCTTGATCGAGACTGACTGAGAGTAAGAGCATGGCCATGCCGGTGATACGGGTTATCAGTTCTCAGCCATCTCACATATCAAGTAACAATGATTGATTGAACAAGGGTGACGACTCTAAGCCTTGTGATCAATCGGGATATCTAGAGATAATACGATAGTGACTTGTACGCACAAGGTTAAGTCAAATCATCGATCGTCATGCACCTTGGGTAATCATAACGTCTTACTAGAGGCCCCTTATGATGGATCGGGCAAGAGAGATCTTTTGCGCCGATCTGCCAACGGTGGCATGAGCCTGGAGGGTCACACACATTCAAGATGGATAACTTGAGACAAGGAAAACTTAACGTTTCTTGAGGAGCTATGCATGGACAAAACTGAAGGTTTTGGGCCATGGGTTCGGTTTGAGAGAATAATTAGCGAATCGAGAAAACTGAGTTTTTCGTCGATATCGCGTCGGACTTTGTTTGATAAGTAACGACAAAAAGGGTCGGGCAACTTTAGGACACGGCACGAAACCACATGGGGGAGCCCATTGGGCTCGGCCCATGAGGTCACGTGACCGGCCCAATATGGCCGGCCACATTTGTGGGTCCAAGAGTGGGGGCCACACAACACCATGCTTGGTTGGTGATTGTGGAGTAAGAGGTGAGTGATTTAAGGGGTATGGGTGATGACACTCTAAGCCCATACCAATTACTTTTAGACCCATGCTTATGAGTTGGATGATGAAGGTAAATATCTAATATTGATTCATTACACAAAATAATCACACAACTCTCACAAGCTCTCTCTCTCTCATAGTGGCCGACCACTCTCCTCTCTCCTCTCATCTTGCTCTCTTGTTCTTCATTTGATTGTTCTAGTAGGCAATTAAGTGAAGGATCTTCAAGATCATCCCCTTGGTGTGGACTTGCTTTAGAGAAGAAGATCCGAAAGTTCTTCTTTATCAATTCAACAAAGACTTAAAGGTAAATATCTTGTGGAATAGATTTTGCTTTGGGATTTAACGGTTCATGTTCTTGGACAAGGTTTGGAGTAGATTTTGTTAAACGCTTCCGCTATCTGGATGATCTAGAACGCTCCAAATCCCTATAGTGGTATCAGAGGGTGATTAACCCTCTTAATCTTTGTCTTGTTGAACTTGTTTCGGTTTTATGATTATTTGCATGCCAAACTTGTTGATAACATGTTTTTAATGCTTTTTGGGATAATTGCATGAAACATGTTATTTTTGGAAAATATATTGAATTTGGAATTTTTTGGAAATTATTGGATTTGTCGGGTCTGAGAAGAAACTCTCGGGGAGCCGGATCGGAGGTACCGGACGAGGTCACCGGAGGCCGGGGAGGCCGGCGGTGACCGGAGCCGTCCCCACTCTTGGCCAAGGCCGAGAGTGGAGGCATGCTCGGTTTGGGCTTTCATAGGCCCAAACCGAGCCGTGGTGTTGGGCTCGGGCCAATGGGCTTCGGCCCGTTGAGTTTGGGCCCGACTTGTTTCGTGCACGGTGTTTGATCCGTGGCATGAACCCGCGATCCAATATTTTGAAGACTTTCAAAATTTAATCGGTTTCGATAAACCGTTTTTCGAAAAGGTCTAGTTTCGATAAACCCGACCAAGCAACTTGGCAAAATTAAAACCGGAATAATTGCATATTATTTGATAACATGTTTGTGTGATAACATGTTGGATGATGTGATGAGATGTATGATGCATTAGTAGCCCATTAGATTTTATCGCTTTCACGGTTTGCACACCGTTAGTGTTAGCGTGTAATTATTCTTTCATTCGAGCACAGAAAGTGTAATTATTTTTTATCCGGTCTACGAACCAAGTATTAATTGTAATTACTACTCAAAGACGAGAAGGATGGAAAATCAAGCACAATGACGGTCTTGGAAGAAGTCCAAGAGCTAGTGGGAGCCTGAATGAGAAAGACGAGAAGATGTGGTGACTCGTAGAATCCTAAGATTAGGCTGGGCTATAAAATGCATATTTAACGCTTTATGTTTGCTTACTTGAATTATTTAAATAATAACATGCTTGCATGCTTAGCTTATAAGTTTATAAGCCATCACCTCACATGCAAAGATTAAAATCGATTTTAATTGTTTGCATGTTTAAAGCATTGTGAACCATCATCGCACGGGTTGTGATGGATAAGTTCAAATTTGAAACGTGTTTGCACGGGTTGCAAATGACGGCTTCAAATGAAGATAGTATGTGATACAATTAGAAACGTCACAACACGGGTTATTAATGACGGGTTCGTAATTGTGCCAAATACTTTCGAATTATTAAACACAACTGAATGACAACATAATTTGAGTCAAGTGAGATGCCACCCAAATTCACACCCATGTAGAAACATTTTATCGGTGTCGTGCGCCTTAGCGGAGCATCGATGGAATGGGTTCTATATGGGAATGGTAAATTTTGTGGGATGTCGTGCGCCTTAGCGGAGCATCTGCACAAAGTTAACGCGTTAGTGAAGGTTGGTTGACTCGACCACGATTCTTGGCCTGAGGTCGAGCTGGGGCATCGGAAGGGTAAGCCGTGTGCTTTTGCACATACCCTGACCAAGAGTTACACGGGTTGTAATTGGATGGACGTCCTACCTAAATGAGTCAATTGGAGCGATGCGCTTTAGCGTACTTCAATTGACAAATAAGTGATCTTGGTTTAAAGATTCTAAACCTTAGAATCGGATGGTTAGTGTTTAATTCGGATCTTCGTAAATTTATTCAACTTTTCTGATTAAATTTACTTTCTTCACGTAGAAATGGCTAGTAATTCAACAAACTCGTCTAATTTGTCGTTGAGGACTATACTCGAAAAGTATGACCAGTTCGCCCAAAAGTGTTCTTATGGTCAAGAAGGGATCCAGCTTCAAAGCTAGTGGTGGCAAGGGTAAAGGCCCAATGCACCTGGCAGGAAAGATCAGACGACCATTTGTTCCTAAACCTTCCATGCCCGTGAAGGGCAAGGGGAAGGCAAAGGAGTCGGTCTGTTTCTACTGTCAAAAGCCTGGTCATTGGAAGAAAGACTATCAGCAGCAGAAGGAGGATCAGAAGAAGGGCGGTGGGGCCGCTACTTCGTCATGTATTCCATTAGAGCTAAATCTTTCTACTATAAATGCTTGGGTACTAGACACTTGAGCTGAGTCTCATGTCTGTGCGGATGTGCAGGTATTGCATAGTAGAAGAGATATGGGGGAAAGCGAGGTGGACCTAAGAGTCGCGAACAACGTGAGAGTTACCGCAACTATCGTGGGTTCTGTTAACCTTATTTTGCCCAGTGGGCTAGTAATTGAACTTTCTGATGTGTTTTGCGTACCTGCTTTCAGCAGGAATATTATATCGATATCTCTTCTTGAAAAAGAAGGTTATTATTTTAATATTAAGAACGGGTTTTTTAATATTTTGCGCAACAACATGTTTTATGGAAATGCTCACACTGTTAGAGGTTTATACATATTGAGTATGCAAAACTCGAGATCCAACATGCTTTATAATATAAATGCTAAGAGGTTTAAAGCTAATGATTTAGACCAAACTCTAATCTGGCATTGTCGTCTAGGTCACATAAATGAGAAACGCATCTCAGCGCTTCATAAGCGTGGACTTCTAAGTCAATTCGAATTCCAAACGATTGATAGATGCAAAGCTGTTTGAGGCCGTAGAGGGCTTTCTTGAGTTTGTAGACATGATGAGGAGAGTCATGGTCTTCAAATCCCTTTGGTTGAGCAACATAAACTTCTTCGTTGAGATTACCATTAAGGAAGGCACTCTTTACATCCATCTGAAAGAGTTTGGAACGCAGTTGGCATGCTATGCCGAGAAGAAGTCGTATGGCTTCAAGTCTGGCTACCGGAGCAAAGGTTTCTTCGAAGTCGACTCCTTCTACTTGTGTGTACCCCTGAGCCACCAGTCTTGCTTTGTTTCGAGTGATGTTTCCTTGCTCGACAGACTTGTTTTTGAATATCCACTTTGTCCCGATGACATTGACATTGTCTGACTTGGGTACTAATTCCCAGACTTCATTCCTTGCAAATTGAACCAATTCTTCTTGTATGGCGCAGACCCAGTATTCATCATTGATGTCTTCTTGTATATTCATCATCTCTTTGTAGTCTATAGTTGCCTTTTGTCGAGTTCGTAGTCCTTCATTGATGTCTCCTATCACATTCTGTGATGGGTGATTCTTCTGAATTCTTCTTGATGGAGCTCTCTGTTCTATGGGAGATGCTTCTTTGTCCGAGTTTTTGATGCCATAGCTTCGTCTCTTGAGTTTTGGATAAAAGGCAATTGGTTGGCAAGGTTGTGACTGTTGGAGACCATAGATAACAGTTATCAACAGACCTGTGACATGTGACCTGTCATGACTTCCTTCTGGTGTTCGTCCTTGATAGTGCACTTGTCACGAGTGAAGTTGACATCCAGATTCAGATCGCATATTTGACTGATGCTGATGAGGTTGGATGTAAGACCTTCTACCAGTAGAGCCTCTTACAGACATGGTGAGTTGGGAAGGTTGAGTTTTCCTTTCCCGAGTACTCTAGCTTTTACTCCATCTCCAAAAGTGACGAAGCTATTAGTGCAAGGTATTAAAGTGACCAAGAATGAGCTATTACCAGTCATATGTCGAGAGGATCCACTATCAAAGTACCAATCATTGCTGGTTGAGGCCTTTAGAGCGGTGTAAGCAATATTTGCTCGATAGTTTACCTCCTTGACTCGCCATTCCTTTCGTGGTTGTGCCTTTTTGATGGTGGTCCTTTGCTTGATGAAGCTCCTTCCATATAGGCGATAGCAGAAAGGTCGAATATGGCCTCTTCGTCCACAGTGGTGACATACCCAGTTATGTCTTTTGTTCTGTGTCTTTGAAGCAACCAGGGTATGAGGCTTTTTGGTCACTTGGTCAGGTGTGAAGTTAGTAGACTTCTGACGAGACTTGTGGGTGACGACCTTCTGAGGAACGAAGACGGTGTGTGATGATGAAGCTTCTTTCGTATATCCAAGACCCTCCATATTTCTAGCTGGTTTTCCAATCGAGAGGATTTGTTCTAGAATGTCGGTACTTGGATTCATCATCTTTACAGACTTGGTGACTTGTTCTAACTCGCTTCTTAACCGAGCCACTTCCCTTTTTAGATCAACAGTAGTTTCGAGAAGTCGTGACTTGTCTTCATTAAGAGAAAGAATGAGAGCATTCTGTTTTTCGATTACTTGAGAGTCTTCAAGCCACTTGACATAACAGTCGTTGTAAGCGTTGTTGAGTGTCTCATCAGATAGCTCGCCATTAGATTCATACTTCTTTGAACTCTCGGATGGTTGATCTATTGTGGAGGCAGTAAAAGCAACATAGTTACTTGTATGCTCAGAGTCACTATCTTCCTCATCTTCATCGTCAGTTAGAGAGGCATTGAATCCCTTCTTCTGTTTCTTTAAGAAGTTAGGACATTCTTTCTGCATGTGCCCATACCCCTCACATTCAAAGCACTGAACTCCTTTTCCTGATCGTTCTCCTCGTCTACCATCGCTATTTGTGCTTTCGAGCTTTTGGAACTTGTGTTGCGGCTTGTCTCTGACTTCTCGGGTGACACTCCGTCCTGTCATCTGGTTGAATATTTTCATGACTTTATTGTAGTTTTTGGCCAGCATAGCGATAGTTTCGTCAATGTCATTGTCCGAATCAGAGCACACCAAGTTCTTCTACTTTTGGACAGAACTTTTGAAAGCAACACCTTTGTGCTTCTTCTCGATTAGAGGTAGGGAGAGCTCGAAGGTTATTAGGGATCCCATGAGTTCATCAAACTTCAGCGTCTTCAAGTCATGAACTTCTTCGATAGCCGTAATCTTCATCTTGAATCTGGGACTTAGGGCTATCAGCGTTTTTCTGACCAAATCTTCATCCATCATAGGTTTGCCAAGTGAATATGATTCATTGGCTAGATCCTTGATGCACACATTAAATTTAGCTATGGTTTCATCTTCATTCATGGTAAGGGCCTCAAAGTTGGTCGTGAGGTACTGTATCTTTTGCTCTCTGGCTTTGGAAGTACCCTCATAAGCAATAGTAAGAGTGTCCCAAGCAATTTTGGCGCTTGTGCACGTGTTTATAAGTCGAAACACATTCTTGTCTACTCCATTAAATATAGCATTGAGTGCACGAGAATTACCTAGGGCGGCTTCATCTTCTTCCGCATTCCACTCCTTTGCTGGTTTGATGCTGATTTGATTTCCTTGAGCATCAGCATAGTGAGGTTCCTCCCATCCATTAATGACAGCCTTCCAGGTTTTGCTGTCGAGAGACTTCAAAAAGGCACACATTCGTGCTTTCCAGTACCCATAGTTTGTTCCGTCGAGCACTGGTGGTCGATTGACAGATCCTCCTTCCTTTGAATCCATATTTATCTATTCAGAATTTTGCAGGAAAATCACCTAAAAGATAAGGTGCCTCCTCTGATACCAATTAAAATTCTGAATCGTAGCCGAGTAAAGAAGTCGAACACAAAGTCGTAACTTGTGTATCGACTACTTGCCTAAATTGCAGACTGTGGTAAATAACAAACAAGCAATAATAACGACACCAGAGATGATTACCCAGTTCGGTGACTCCGCACCTACGTCTGGGGGCACTTTGCCAGTGGAAAGGTTTTCACTATAAGGTAGTCAATAGCACAACTTCAAGCACCAACTAGCTATCACACAAGCTATTGTCCTAAGTTACTATAGATCTCACCGTGAACAACCTCGACCAAGGTCCTCTCCCCCTTGTCTTTGAGATCCTCTCAATTCCACCCTTCAAGCAAACTCCTATGCTTGGTGTCGTAGTCTTCTTTGAAGGATTTGTGAATCTTCAATCACGAACACAAGAACCCTAACCGATCCAAACACTCAATCTTCACGACTTGATGTTTGATCGGAGCAAAGCCGTTCTAGCAAATATAATCAGCCTCTCAACACGCCAATGGTGCACGGTTAAGAGCTCTGAGAAATCTTGCAATTTTAGAACAAGAACGGATGACTGCTAATGGGGAAGCTTCACGCTTTTTATAGCAGCTCACATTCCTAATCCTTCCCGGACTAGGAATAGGAAGTTTCAGACTTCTTGAATAAATTAGGCAAGTCGTTGCCGCCTGACAGGCTGGAAGTCGTCTTGCCTGTTCGGACTTCCTGAATGAATCAGGCAAGTAGAGTTGCCGCCTATTGCTGACGAGTTGCTGACAGCTGGAAGTCGCCTGGCTTGTGGACGTCACTCTCTTGCGCTCCAAGTCTTCGTGGCGTCTTTCTTCTTTCGCTCCAAGCAGTGTCTAAATAGGAAAGCTTCAGACCTTTCCTAATCTGGACCGTAATACGTCGCTCCACGTGTCATGTAACATGTTGCACTGACTTCTTATTTTTGCGCTAAAAAATTATGCCAACACTTAAACGTAGCAAGAATCAAGAATCATGTAGAGAAAGAAGAAAAAAAGACTTCCACTTGTGTACAAAATGTGGATGGGATGGACACAATAAGCGAACATGCTCAGCTAAAGACCATGGAGTGAATGTGAAGCCGAAACCAAAACCAAAACAGAATCATGGAAAGAAGAAAGTGAAGGACCCTCGAAAACAATCTGGATATTTTGCCACAATCGAAGATTTAGAAGAACTCATGAACCATAGGCACATTAGTGTTAATAAAATGTTGTAAAGACAGAGGAAAGTTAAACCACAATGCAGTAAAGAGGAAATTGCAGCTAAGAAGAAAACTGCAAAAATCAGGTTGGAGAAAACCATAGCCAACAGTAACCTGCAAATTGAGAATCGTGAGGCTCCGCCACAAAAACAAAACAGAAAACCTTAGCATTCACTTCCTCAGCATCCAGTTCACAACATGTATGAACTTACAAAAAAAATTTCAATTTTTGTTCCATTTTTACTAACTATAATCCCTTTCCAACAGTAAAGTGTGCAGCCTATACCTGCAAGAAGGCAGAAGTTACCATTGAAGAAGAAGAACTCAGCATCCCAACAATCACTATGTTTATTGTAAAGTTTAACAACTTTTTCTACAAATTTCTATGTTTATTACAATTTCAATTATGTTTGTAGATCCGCACTTCTGTTTTTAGATCTACACTTCTGTTTTTTGTGTTGATTGACTCTTCTTTGTTATATATTTACACTAACTGGCTTTTGTTTGTTAATTATAAGAGGAAACAATAACTTACCTTCTGTGAGGAACACAACAGCTTCCAACAACCAACAAGGTGAGGCTCCTCATAAAGATGGAGACAGGAAGAAGACTTCTTTTGTGGAGATAAGGTTTGCATATACCGAACCACCGAATTGAAGGCATGAACATGTAGGGGACAACTAGTTTTTTGTGGGGTTTCCAAAGCGATGAACATAAGTATGCTTTGGTTTTAGGTGGTTTTTTTTGGATTTTAACACCCATATTTAATGTCGAAAGGTAGACATGTGATGAGACATTAGATTCTTGCTGTTATTTTTCTTATCTTTTGGTTGAGCACTCTTACTTGTAACGTTGGCCTTCTATGCCTTTTGGTTTGGTTGGATGGTCACATAAACTCTTTCTGCCTTTTACTCTGTTGAATGACATTACACTTTATTTCTCTTTGAATTCAAATCAAATTATGTGCAGTTTCTTTTGTGGACAGGTTGATACTAATTACATAAAGATCAGTCATGCCCAAATTTTCACACAATTTATGCTAACAAATCCACCAATTTCGTACATACATAACACTAACATTGGTAAGCCATTACATGATCATACACCATCCTTCTTAACCACAATTAAATCATGCCCAGATCAACTACAAAACAACAATTAATGTCATTTCATACATAACATTATTATTCACAATCAAGTCCATAAACTATTTCATACACTATCACCAAACATCTAATTTCTCATTTTCATTCTAAGCTTGGAAAAAAAACATAAGTGTAGTTACGACGTTTTTGGTGATTGGCTTATTTTTTAAGGAACTAGAATAGATGTCATAAAGAATGTCGAAATATCGTATGCGACATCTTGGATGACATCTTTGGTGACATCTCGGCTGACATCCTGTTCGACGCAAAATCAGGAAAGTCCCTGCTCTTTATATAGTACGACTACAATTAGGACTTGTAAAAGTTCCAGCGCGTCTCCAATTCTGGAAAGAAAAAAGACGGTGACAAAGAGGAAACCCATTAGGGTTAGTACTCATAATCGATTGTTGTAAAAGCTCATGCTACCCCCTTAGCAATCGTGGGTATTTTATTGTTTTCTAGCAATAATTTACAAAACTCTTAGACGTGAAGGTTTGCGGGCTGAGAGGTTGTAGATTGTGCTGAGGATATTGTGTATCACCTTAACTATTGAGAGTTAGGTGTTTGAGGGTTTACTGATCGCGTGAGTGAAGACTGCACGCAACCAAAACGTTCAACGACGACATGAACTGACAGGGCAAGGCGATTGCTCGAAGAGTGGAATCAAGACGACGTCTTGGATTCACGGGGAGAGCCTGAGATAGGTTTGCACTTGTAATAGTAGCATAAAGTATAGATCTTGTGCTGATCATAGTGAAACCTTTCCTTGGTACTTGTATGTTTTGACGTATTACCAATAGTGAAACCTTTCCACTAGGCTGAGAGCCCCCATACGTAGGTGACGTTGCACCGAAATGGGTAAACAATTTGTTGTGTCGTTATTCATTACGTTTGATATTTACTATCCTTCTTCATCTACGCAAGTTGTCATACATTGTGTTATTGCATGATATGTAACATTGTGTGTGGCATCTTGCATAACTATCTGATCAAAATTTCAATTGGTATCAGAGGAGGCACCTACAGCTTTAGGTGAGTTCCTAATCGAAAAATTATGATCATCAAGATGGACAATACCAGAGAAGGAGGATCTATCAACCGACCACCGAATCTAGATGGAAGTAACTACGGCTATTGGAAGGCCCGCATGTGTGCCTTCATGAAGTCTCCTAAAAATAAAACATGGAAGGTTGTGATCAATGGTTGGAATGTCCCACAACTCAGATATAGTGGTGGTAACCCCATCGTCCCAAAACCAGAAAAAGGCTGGACTAATAACGAAGACGAAGAATCACTGGGAAACTCTCGAGCCCTGAATGCTATCTGTAATGGTGTTGACAAAAACGTTTTTAGACTAATCAACACATGCACGACTGTCAAATCCGCATGGGATATCATGGTTGTTGCATATGAAGGAACAACCAAGGTTCGAGAACAAAAGCTGCAATACTTGACAACCAACTTCGAAACTCTTGTCATGAAAGAAGATGAATCAATCGCTGAATTCAACGTTCAAATTCAAGATCTAGCCAATGAATACTATTCTCTGGGCGAACCAATGTCTGATGAAAAACTGGTTAGAAAAACCCTGCGTGCTCATAGCCCTAGATTTAAAATGAAGATCACCGCAATTGAGGAAGTTCATGACCTCAAGATCCTAAAATTTGATGAATTGATGGGCTCTCTAATGACCTATGAGCTATCTCTACCCAATATCGACAAAAGGAATAAAGGAGTTGCTTTCAAAAGCACAACACACAAGCAACCAAAATCTGAGGATTCTGACTCTAACGAAGACATCAACTCTATAATGGCCCTTCTCACGAAAAATTACAAAAAAGTCATTAGAAGATTCAGTCGAATGGACGGAAGGAATGGTAGAACTGATGCCAGAAACAAAGCTACACAGAAAGCTCAGACATGAGGAAATCTTGACAAACCTAATAGAAGCGGAGAAGAAAACAGTAAGAACAAAGGACCTCAGTGTCATGAATGTGAGGGATTCGGTCATCTTCACAGAGAATGTCCAAACTTCCTCAAAAGACAAAAACGAGAATATAATGGTACCTTGTCAGATGAGGATAACGAGGATAGTGGTTCTGAGGAGGTAAGAAATTTTGTTGCATTCACTGTTGTCACTTCTTTATGTAACATTGATAACTATGTTAATATCAATGATGATCTCCATCATCTAACTCCAAACGAGAATTGGACTAAGGAGCAACTGGTCGAGGCATGCAAAAGCTTATACACCAGATGGGTCAAGGAAACTCTGATCCTTCATCAACAAAAACAACGGATCATCATTCTTACCAACAACAAGTCTAGATTCCTAGAGACAATTGTTGAGCTAAAACGAGAAATTACCAGACTTAATGGAGAAATTAGTCTTATGACTAAATCAGTGAAGATGATGAATCCTAGCACAGAAAGCCTTGACAAGATCCTATCAGTAGGAAAGCAGTCCAAAGATATGACGGGACTAGGGTACACACATAATACCTCCTCATCAGCACTCACAAAGTTTTTCCCACAACAAGCCATGGCTGACAAGAAACTACAAGATGACAAAACACGTCCTACAGGAAAACCTGCAACAAATGTCAGGCCATTATATTCACTGGATGTGTCATTACGGTGGTCGAAGGGGTCACATCAGGCCATTCTGCTTTCAACTTCATGGGAAGAAGCAAGCTCAGTTACCACAAAATCAAAGGAGATATCAAGGTCATCTCTCGACTCCTCAGAAAACATCCCACCTTGAATGGAGACCAAAGAATCTAGTCTATCGAGCTAATGTTGCATACACCTCCTTTAGTGCTTCAACCAACAAGGACTGGTATCTTGATAGTGGATGTTCTCGACACATGACAGGTACTCCTGAGTTTCTATCCAATCTCAAATTATATACAAACTGCTATGTTACTTTTGGAGATGGGATTCGAGCTCGAATCATTGGAAAATGACTACACAAGCATCCAGGAGCTTCTTGCCTAACTGGAGCATTACTTGTAGAAGGACTCAAGGCAAATTTAATTAGCATCAGCCAGATTTGTGATTTGGGTTCAGAAGTCAAATTTACAAAAGAAGCTTGTATAGTAAAGAATATCGATCAAGTTACTATCCTGCAAGGAGTCCGCTCAATCGATAATTGTTACATCTGGTCGCCCGATTCACATATCGTAGAGGCGGAGTGTCTTGTCTCCAAATCAGAAGAAACCAAACTATGGCATAGAAAGCTTGGACATCTAAATCTTTGGAGCATGTAGAAGGCGATCTCAGAACAGGCCATTACTGGAATTCCAAACCTGAAGATTGTGAAAGGAAAGATCTGCGGAGAATGCCAGATTGGAAAGCAAACAAAGATGTCACACAAGAAGCTACAACATATCACCACCTCCCGAGTACTTGAACTAATACACGTTGACCTCATGGGACCAATGCAAGTAGAAAGCCTTGAAAAAACGGTACGTATTTGTGTGTGTGGATGATTATTCAAGGTACACATGGGTTGATTTCCCTTGTGACAAATCGGACACATTTTCAATCTTCAAGACTCTGCATCCAGGTCCAACGAGAAAAGGGGGAGACAATTGGCAAAATAATTCGTCTTCGCAGTGATCATGGTCGAGAGTTCGAAAACAGTAAATTTGCATAATTCTGCAACTCATAAGGGATAGCCCATGAGTTCTCAGCACCAATCACCCCCTAACAGAATGGCATTGTTGAGCGCAAAAACATGACTCTACAGGAAATGGCTAGAGTTATGATGCTAGCCAAGAACATACCAACTCACTTCTGGGCAGAAGCACTTAACACTGCCTGCCATATCCACAATCGAGTCACTCTCCGACCAGATATGTTAGTAACTCATTATGAAATGTGGAGGGGGAGAAAGCCTAATGTTAAATACTTTCGTATCTTTGGATCCACCTGTTATATTCTGGCTGATAGAGAACCTCGTCAGAAATTTGATCCAAAGAGTGATAAAGGCATCTTCCTTGGCTACTCAAGGAATAGTTGTGCGTTCTGGGTCTTCAACAAACGAACCAAGACCATGATAGTATCAATTAATGTTGTTGTTGATGATGACTGTGAAGATGCGACAAACGAAGAAGGAGGCCTAACTAAAGTTTATCCCAACAATGTTAGGAAGGATGTTATTACTAATGTCAGTGAGGATGCTTGCAACAAGTCAGAAGACAATAATGCTACGCTAAATGTCAACAACGATGAGGCAGTTCCTGAGACCAGCAACAAGAACCCCTCACGAAGAATTCAGGCTAATCATCCTGTCTCTAGAGTAATTGGATATCTAAACTAAAGCATACGGACTCGAACAAAAGCTCCTGTGAATTACAACGAGATGATAGGAAATATATTCTTCGTCTCCAAGATTGAACCGAAGAATGTCAAAGAAGTCATCAACAATGAATATTGGGTCAATGCTATGGAAGAGGAACTAATTCAATTTGAGAAAAACCAAGTATGGGAACTAGTGCCCAAGCCAAGTGAAGGAAATGTCATTGGCACAAAATGGATCTTCAAGAATAAATCCGATGAGCTTGGAAACATCACTCGCAACAAAGCAAGGTTAGTAGCTCAAGGGTACACTCAAATTGAAGGAGTAGACTTCGATGAGACTTTTGCTCCTGTAGCAAGGCTTGAAGCAATCCGACTTCTACTAGGGATATCATGTCATCTAGAGATCAAGCTTTATTAGATGGATGTCAAAACTGCATTCCTGAATGGAGATCTCAACGAAGAAGTTTATGTGTCACAACCTAAAGAATTTATTGATCCTCACTCCCCTGATCATGTGTAGAAAATCAAGAAAGCTCTCTATGGATTGAAACAAGCTCTAAGGGCTTGGTATGAAAGACAAAATTTCTGATTCAAAGTGGCTACACTAGAGGGGATGTCGACAAGACTTTATTTGTGAAGAATGAGCACGGAAATCTAATGATTGCCCAACTATATGTCGATGACATTGTCTTTGGAGGGATGTCAAGATAGATGGTAGAGCAATTTATCCAACAAATGCAATCAGAATTCGAGATGAGCATGGTGGGAGAGCTTACCTACTTCCTAGGTTTTCAAATCAAATAGCTAAAAGACAGCATCTTCATCTCTCAAAGCAAATATGCAAAAAGTATTGTCAAGAAATTTGGGCTAGAGAAAGCTTCACATAAACGTACACCTGCAGCTACACATACCAAGCTAACTAAAGATGATCCAGGAGAAGCCGTCGACCAACACCTGTATAGAAGCATCAATGGTAGTCTTCTCTACCTTACTGTCAGTCAACCTGATATTGCCTACTCTGTGGGAGTATGTGCACGATATCAAGCTAGTCCTAAGGTTAGTCATTTATCTCAAGCTAAAAGAATTATAAGATATATTTCTGGGACTACAGACTTGGGTCTATTGTACTCATTCGACACATCCTCTACCCTGGTGGGGTATTGCGATGCGGATTGGGCTGGAAACATAGCAGATAGGAAAAGCACATCTGGAGGATGCTTTTTTCTTGGCAATAATCTCATATCATGGTTTAGTAAAAAGCAAAATTGTGTTGCTTTATCCACCGTTGAATCGGAGTATATCGCTGCTGGGAGTAGCTGCACTCAATTACTATGGATGAAGCAAATGCTAGTCGAATACAATGTCAGACAAAAGCCATGACTTTATATTGTGATAATGTAAGTGCAATCAACATATCAAAAAATCCAGTTCAACACAGCAAAACCAAACATATTGATATTAGGCACCACTTCATCCGCGAGCTGGTCGAAGACAAGAAGATCGACTTAGAACATATCCATACAGAGAAGCAATTAGCATATATTTTTACTAAGCCATTAGACGCAGTCAGATTCAAGTCCCTCAGATCATCACTCGGACTCTGCACCATCATCAAATAAAAGAAGTTGCTAAATGGTTAAGAGGAGTTAGTTGGTGCCTCTTCATTAACCGGTCCAAAATCCCAACTTATGCCATTGGGCCAAGCATACCAAAAGCCCAATACAAAAAGATGAAAGGTCACGAGATATGATCTGAAACCTACAGATTTTTTTCAAAAACCTATTTTGCCTCAGATTGTTATTTCGCTCCCATCTCTCAAAAACCCTCAACCCTTGCGCAAAACACTACTACTCTCGGCAAAAATTGTGAAAACCGGGAGCAATCTTGCGCAAAAGAAAGCCACTGACGGACGGAAAACCAAATCCAAGAAGACCGACGAGAAAAGCCCCAAAATCAGCAAACCTGGCACCAACAAATATGGAGTACGAATCAAAGGGCTGAAGTCAAAGAAGCACGCAGAGGGTTCATCCAGAGAAATCCCACTAGTAGAGGCTCCAACACCTATCTTCTCCCGAGTTCCCAAGAAAACTCGAACCGGAAGCTCTGTATTCACAATTACAGATCTGACAGGCCCGGAATGAGGGGATGACATTGGCCAAGGAAGTCAGGAAGCTTCCATGTAAATCATCCCTACGCCAGTTTCTGCAATCTTTCCCACACCAGGTATCGATTCTTCTGTTGTTTCAAATATTGATACCTCTAGGAATAGTGACCTGTTAGAGTCACTACTAGAAAATCAGGACCCTCCTCGCGAAGGAGTGGTTGAGGATCTGATAAACACTGAAAAGTAAGGGGAAAAGGATGATTCGACTCCGGTCAGTCATGGGCTAGAGAGGATCGCAGAAGGAGATGGTGGAGAAGAAGTTGTGAAAGATGATGTTCTTGTACCCACAGAAGAAGATGTGTTCGAAGAAGAAGAAATTGCTGATTCTGAAGAAGCTGGTGAAGAGACTAGTGACAAGAGTGATTCTGATAAAGAGGAGACCGGAGACAGAGATGTCGGTCTAGAGGATGTTGAGAAGGAAAACGACCATGCAGATGTTACAGGAATTGCCAAGGATACTGCTACTACAGATGGTGTATCAGATGTTGTAACCGTTGATGCCACAGAGTCTGTTCCTGAAGACGCCACAGCAAAAGTCATAGAAGAAGCGCCTCGGGTTGTCAGAGGAGATACCACAGAGGATGCCACTGAAACAGCACACACAGTACTCTCGTCCCTGAAGAAGAAAGTGTTAGAAGAACATGAAAGTCTTGTTGTAATGGTAGGAAAGCTGAAGGAAAACAGAAAGAGGAAAGAAATTAAGGATGTTGGAGACCCCAGCAAGAAGAAAAAGTTGTCCGTAAAGGACAAAGAAAAGAAGATTGTCTCCAAAAGGAGACTTGTTGATGAGGAAAGCGATGATAAAGTTGTGACTATAAAAGAAGCGAAGAAGGTAGTGAGCCAGAAGCAGGCTAAGAACACTAAAAGTGTTCTTTATGATAATGTGTCATTCCATTCGGCTGCTAGTGCAACTTGGTGGGAGTTTGTGTTCCAAAGGACGACCTATCCTGAAAAAACTCTGTCCTCGGAAATCCTTGGACTAGAAGCCATCATCAAGCTTCTACAAAAGGTGGAACTCATGAAGACTGTCACTGACATAGGTAATCATTATCCTTTGTTGGTTAAAGAGTTTATTGCAAATTTGCCTGCTGGTTTTGGTTCTCTAGATGATCCAGAATGTGAGAAGGTCTATGTCAGAGGCTTACGCTTCAACATCTCCTCCGACATTATAAATGCCTTCCTGGGGAGGAAGTGTGTCCGCTCTATACCACAACCTGATCTGAACAAAGTTCTCAAAGAGATAACTGGTGACAAGAGCAGAGTGTGGCCTACTAAGGGGCCGTGGCGGCTTCGGATCTCACTTCAAAATACTCTGTACTGTCCCGTATCGGAGTAGCAAATTGGGCACCTTCCACACATGCATCATCCATCAAACCAGAGCTGGTAGTTCCCATCTTCCAAATAGGTATTGGTTCCACACTTGATTTTGGCCAATTTGTTATTGACCACCTTGTTAGACATGCCAGATTACAAGCTGTGAACATACCTATTTCTTTTCCCTCCCTTATATCCGAGCTACTAGTGCACCAACACCCTGGTGTGTTGAAGTCAACCGATAAGGCAGGAAAGCGCAGAGGAATGATTGTGGTGAGCCACAAGTTGTTCGAGGGCAAGCATGCTCCTGATCTTGTCAGGAAAAAAGTCAAGCCAACTAAGGCGACAACCAGTCGAGCAACCAGTGCTGCCTCTCCAACAAAGACTACCAGCAGAGATGCAATAATGCTCGAGAGAGAGATCGCGGTGTTTGACGAGGACATCATCAATCTAAATATGGCGATGAATCATTTGTCCCAGCGTAGATTCCAATGTGCTAACATGCTAAAGACGATGCCTCCTCAAGACTCCGACAACAATGGTTCCTCCTCCCTACCAGATTCTACTGAAGACACCACCAAAGATGCCTCTGCAACAGCTACCGAAGAAGATACTGCTAGTTCCAGCATCAGTTCTGTCTAATATTTAAGTACTTTATGGATGCTCAAAAACTAAACAAATTTTTATTTGTAATATGCTCTGAACATGTTTCACGCATGTCTTCGACTGTTGATCGAGAATGTGTGTGAGTAAAGTTTCTTTTGTTATTCCATATCGTTCGAATTTTTCTTTGAGTTTTTGGCTCTTTTGAGCCAGCAAGGGGGAGTAACACGTAAGACGCACAAGATGATGCGCGAACAAGACATGACGATACGCCACACGATGATGCGCGAACAAGACTTGACGACTACCGATCACTGCAAGAAAAGCTGACGACGAATACGACGAAGAATGTTGACCTTAAAAATAGCCAAATGGGGAGATTGTAGTTACGACGTTTTTGGTGATTGGCTTATTTTTTAAGGAACTAGAATAAATGTCATAAAGAATGTCGAAACATCGTATGCGACATCTTTGGCGACATCTCGGCTGACATCCTGTTCGACGCAAAATCAGGAAAGTCAATGCTCTTCATAAAGTACGACTACAATTAAGACTTGTAAAAGTTCCAGCGCGTCTCCAATTCTGGATAGAAGAAAGACGGTGACAAAGAGGAAACCCATTAGGGTTAGTACTCATAATCGATTGCTATAAAAGCTCAGGCTACCCCCTTAGCAATCGTGGGTCTTTTATTGTTTCCTAGAAATAATTTACAAAACTCTTAGACGTGAAGGTTTGCGGGCTGAGAGGTTGTAGATTGTGCTGAGGATATTGTGTATCACCTTAACTATTGAGAGTTAGGTGATTGAGGGTTTACTGATCGCGTGAGTGAAGACTGCACGCAACCAAAACGTTCAACGACGACTTGAACTGACAGGGCAAGACGATTGCTCGAAGAGTGAAATCAAGACGACGTCTTGGATTCAGGGGGAGACCCTGAGATAGGTTTGCACTTGTAATAGTAGCATAAAGTATAGATCTTGTGATGATCATAGGTACTTGTATGTTTTGACGTATTACCAATAGTGAAACCTTTCCACTAGGCTGAGAGCCCCCAGACGTAGATGACGTTGCACCGAACTGGGTAAACAATTTGATGTGTCGTTATTCATTACGTTTGACATTTACTGTCCTTCTTCATCTACGCAAGTTGTCATACACTCTGTTATTGCATTATATGTAACATTGTGTGTGGCATCTTGCATAACTATCTGATCAAAATTTCAATAAGAATTAAAATTACAATTAACACCAAAAAAAAATTTATAATTTCCTATACATTGATTCAATTTCTCAAATTTACACTCTAATTCATCAATCTTCTCCTGTTTTTCTCCGAGCTCCCTCTTCAACTCCAAACACTTCCTCTGTGCTACAGCTTCTTTCTGAATTAAGAGCATATTCTCTTCATCTGGAGTTCGAATGGTATCTTCAATGAACCTTGATCTCTCATACAAACCAGGTAATACCATCTTCCCATATTCACACGTCTCTGGATCAATCCATTGGAAGAACTTACACTCCGATACACTCTGCCACATATCATAAAATAAAACCCTAAAATCCCCAATTTCTTTCTCTAACATCTAATTTCCAATTTCTAATCGAATCCTAATTTCTAAATAAAACCCTAAAATCTCTAATTGCTAAATAAAACCCTAAAATCCCAATTGCTTTCTCTAACATCTAATTGTTGGCCCTTTATTAAATAAGTAGAGGCCCAAAGCCCATGTATTTAGTATCCTACATGGAGAAGGAAACCCTAATTGCTTGCTTATAAATAGAAAGCAATAGAGAGAAGGAAAAAGACCAATTCAAGAGAGAAATAGAGTGAAATTCGTGCAGAATTTTCTACTACTTTCTGGGCCGACCAGCAAGGTTCTCGAGTTCGATCGGAGATCAATCCACCGTTGGATTGTGCTGAGTTTTGGACAGGGTGTTCAGAAGACATGGTACTATGTTCTGACCATTGGAATTTGCGTTTGGAGGTCCGAGTGATTTGATACAATTTTCTGATCGTGCGCCATCGATTCGGTGAAAATTCTCTACTCTCTCTTGTAATTGTGGTTTGAGCCAAGATTGGTTAATCTTGAGATATTGTGATCCTCTGATTGTATTTAATGAGAACTCGTTGTACCCATTATATTGATAGTGGAGATTAAGCGTTCTCGAGTGTCCCGTGGTTTTTTCTCTCTCGCCTTGAGAAGGTTTCCACGTTAAAATTGTGCGTGCCTATTGTCTGTTATTGTTTGCTATATTTTATTAGCTTGCTTGTTTTGCTCTGCTTGATAGATTTCTACGAGATTTGCACAGGTGGGGAGAATTATTTAATTCCGCTGCATCTGTTTACTTTATTAGAGTCATTTTTCTCCCAACACTAATTTCTTAATTTTGTTACCTAACCCTAACTTTCCCAGATGATTTCTCTCCCATTAAATCCCCAATTTTTCAAAACTAACTGTAAATTCTCAATTTTTTAAACAAATCCTAAATCCCCAAATGATTTCTCTGTATACAATCCCCACTTCCCCAATTCTCGAATCGATGTATAAAGCATTACTTACACAAAAATTTTTACATCCGATGAATTGTCTACCAGGATTTCCGAATGTCCTCGAATTTCGGACTGGAGCTTGCGCTCTACAGTCGTACATAACATCCTCCAAAGTCGCCATATGTCTCCAAACCCAGCTCCGTCTTCGAACTCACCTCTGTCTCCGATCTCAACTCTGTCTCCGTATCTACTCTTAGCTCCCCAAACTCGAACACGATTCACTAAGGTCAAAAGTCGATAAGAAGTGGATAATTAAGGTCGTAGGTCGAAGGGTAGTTCTGTATATTAGAAAAAATATTGGTGCACGTGAGTGCACGTGCTTGACTTTGACAGTAAAATTGGACGGAATGTTGACATCTGTCAATTTTTGATCTCTAGGTGTAGCTACTTGTCCACTTTTGAATATGGATGTAGCTATGTGTCTTTTGGCCTAAGATGAGTGTAGCTAGGTGTACTTTTCCCAAAAATTAATGGTGTTGTGATATAAAAGGGATACAATAACTTTTAAGACCCTAATTTACATGGCTCGCCTTCTGCTCTACCCACTACGTTTCTCTCAACCTCTCCACTTAATAGTGACAAGACAAAACAATCTCTAACTTACTCGTACTAATCGTCACCGGCGTCAGAGGCCAATCTCCCACCGCCGCATTTTCTAAAACTCCGGCGACTCTAACATCATACCATGACGGACCGAGCTACCGCTTCGCCGACTACTCCTCGTCGCTGCACTCTGCATAGGGCTGTAAACGAGCCGACCTTTTAACGAGACGCTCGAGCTCGACTCATTAAATATTAAGTTTTGGCTCATTATAATCAAGCGCGAGCCAAATTCGAGTTCAAGATTTGGCTTGTTTAATAAACGAGTCAACTCGACCCTAACCTTTTGAGGCTTGAGAGGCTCGCGAGCCGTCTCATTTAATCTTTAATTAATTATATTTCATCTTATATATTTTTAAATTTTATAATAAATTAGACGAGTCGAATCAAATCGACCAAATTTCAAGTTGGCTCATTTATTATTTATTTAATTTTTAATGAATATTTATATTGAAATTTAAAGTGAACTAAATCAAGCCGAACTCGAGTTTAGTTGCATAAGTTTGTTCGACCACGAGCTGAGCTCGAGCGGGGCAGTTTATTCACGAGCCGAGCCCTATCAAAATGATGCTCGATTCGGCTCGTTTACACCCCTACTTCCGCCTCCACTAACATGATGGGGAAGCCAGATCTGGCGCCGCGCGAAGCCAAATCCGTCGGGTTCTTTGTATTAGCCAACCTCGTCTCTGTAAAAAAAATACCCCACCTTTATTTTTACGAATATGTAATTCTGGTTTTTGACATGATTTTTATTTTTTTTGGTGTTCTTGCAAATTCATATGCAAAGTAGCAAGTCTGCATATATGCAGATGGGGATGGAGATATGGGAACTGTGTTGGAGATGGAATCCTCAAAAATACAAATTTTGCATATTTGGGGATAGTGTTGTAGATGCTCTAATGTCATGATTCGGGAGAATGTACTCCAATTGATGAGGCCGTGCGGCACTTTAGGGATGATCTTGGTATTTGGCACCCAAAGTCAGCCTTTTGATACGGGGTTGCAGCTAGACCGTCGAGGTTATGGACTTCGGATCAACGACAATTGAGTTGATCCGTGAGTCAGGATGAGAAGGTTTGATCGGTTCGGGAACTTCGTCCGAAGCGATTACTAACTAACAAGACAGGAGTTTATGACCAAATTGAAGGGCAAGATAGAGTTTAAGGTCCGAGGGACAGAGGTGTTATTAATAAAGGGGTGGTCGGCCCGGATTGGTTACCAGCAAAGTGATCTGTCAGCCAAATAAGAATGAGAATGAAACTACTGCACAACGCAGACAGATACCATGATATCTTTCCATGTGCACAAATTGAAGGGATGGAATAAGTAAAATTATACAAACTGCGTTTCAAAATACGGGGATGAAATACAAATCAGTCAGAAATGAAGGAAACAAATCAACTATGAATCACACATATCGTTAGAACAAATATGATTAGGCAAATAAAAAAAGGCAGCCTAAAACAGAGCCAAAGCCAAAGCCAAAGCCAACCATACTAGACTTAATGGAACCCTCAATTACATATAGACAAAGGACATTTTCTTCCCTTGTCTTCACACACAAAACACAAATTAATACATCACACAACATGAAAAGGTGGAAAAATAACCTCATCACTCTCATTTGTCAAAAGGAAAAAACTGTTAGCTAAGGTTTTACTTCCTATACTCGATAGTCATCCGCTCCGCCAAGCACAACCTGCCATTTAAACATGTTCGTTATTTTAAATTTCATACCGTCGACCCCCACCAACATTGACGAATATTTTTGTTAGACGTAAAGTAAATTCTATTTGTTTCATTTTGAGGAACAAAAAAAGGAAAACAATAATGTGGGTAGAGCGAGTGTGTGAGGAAGAGGGAGACGTACATTGCAATCAAGAGCATATTTCCTGGCCAGCATAATGGCTGCATTCCTTTCTCGTTCAGATTCAAAAGTTAATACAAACGACTGCCCCCTCCTTGCTTGCCAAAACAGCTGTTTGGTTGCAGCATTGGCATCGCCTCTATATCCATACAGCTACAGGTTAACGAATAACAACTTAAGAGTCAGTGATGAAATTAAAAATACTGCTCTAATTGGCTGTATCAAGATTCCAACTCAGGAACTCACCAAGATAACTGATCAAGCTTGAATGCATCTAGTTCAATGACGAAATTAAACAAGAATTGATTTATACGACTGAAGGATTGGCAATCATTTGGATAAAATATGTAGAGCCTTGAATGGTTAAGTTTTTCTCAAAAGAAATTTTGTATGACAAGGTTCTCAGTATTTGATTTCCATACATGTAGTCAAATAGTGGGTAGCCCTTCCAAGCAGCAAAGGTTGCAAGGAATAGAATTCATAAGATTCACGGGATGGAGCCATCATGACTTAGAGATTGATGTCATTCTAAGAATCTCAGATAGGGAAAAGAATAGACGTACAATCCATTTGTACTGCAGATACCCATTTCTTGGGCAGCTTGTTCACACGATTAAATAGGTACCTGAGTTGACGCGGAATAAATTTCTCTAGCCTTTGTTATCCATCCTCTACAGAGTTTCATCCTCATCTTCCCCACGTGAAACACATGAACAGAATGAGATGGGTGATTTTGTCCATTCATCTGGGAAATAACTACCTGCATTGCCTCAAACGTTGAAACTTAATTATAACTCAATTGTGACAACCCTTCCACGAAAAATTAACATGTGTAACAGACGACCAAACCCCCCAAACAGTAAGTGTAAGGTTTACTACTGTCTCACTGAAGTAACATTAGGAAAAATACTCCCTCTGCGCCAAAATAAGTTCCCGTTCTTATTTCAGTAATTTCGTTAACCAATAATATCCTATTATAAGATAAAAAGTTATTACATGAGTGTTGGGGAGCACATTATGTCAAATGTGGAAAGCCAACCAAAAAAAAATGATTTCATTGTTTCTGCAAATAGTCAAATGAGGCACTTATCTGGGGACAAGGTGTAATATTTTAACACAGAAATGTAACAGTTCAAGTCTGGGTTCAATTACTGACTTCAATTTTCAAGTCTGGACAAGGTGTAATCCCATTGAATCTGGTTACTGACCCCAGATAAATGAAAGTTAACTAAAGAGTTTGTCCGGTATGGCCTCCAATTCAATATTTTAGCCATAAAATTCATCCGAGTAATGCATTTGAAGTAGATATTGTAAGGTAACATTCAAGGAATTTTGTAGCATACATTGAAATCAGAATTAGATTTTCGCAGAAGTGTCTCCACAAAGCTTCTCAACCCTGCAGCTGTAAAATTTATCTGTTTAGCTTTTTTTCATTTCTTTAAGAATTCATACACGGGAGCAAAATTCAGTCAGCTCAAATAAGATTGATAACATAAATGAAAGTTGCTAACCAAAATTCATATTTCACAACATTCAATATACAAGAAAACCAACCAGATTCAATGGGATTGATGGTAGTCACTGTGACTTTTTGCCCATTTGAAGTGACTTCAGCTTGCACAACCCACCCCGCATCAAGGGGTTCTGGAGCATAAGCTGATTTGTTTGCTCCTGAGGAAACCACATTTTGAGGCTATTTAGATGAAGAGGGAAATATGGTTCAGATGGGACATAAGAAAAGAGTGTGAACCTGAAATAAATTCTTTTTCGGTGCCATCAGCAGATACACGATACCATTGAACTGAACATTTGGAAAGCTGTGGAGACCTATCAGAACAAGGCTGGAGTTGTAGAGATGAGCCCAGGGTTTCCAACCCAACTAATGCATATGGACTGGATTTGTTCTCCTGAACTCTCTTGCTCATTGCAAGCTATAAAGGAAATGTACCCAAAAGTAAAGGACTGTTCTCAGCCTAATGTCATCACTGAAATACCTCAAATGTATATTGTATTTCTGATAGATAGAAAAAAGTTAAAATGACAGAAAACAAAGTTTTCAAGTCACCTCTTTCTGGAGCTTCACCGAGACTACTGATTTTTCTCGAATCTGAGCTCTGAGTGCACGAAGCTCATGTTCCATGTCCATGACCTGCATATATAATACATTTTCTCATATGTAAACTGAGTAACCACACTAATAGAACTGTCTTTTCTCAATGTTCTTTCACCAACTCCCTATTAGAGCTTGCATTATCCAAAGAAAGTTCTGGGGACAACAGCGTACCTTGCTTGGCTGATGCAACAGTTTAATTTTTCTAGCCTCTTGGACTTCCTCCACTAGTTCGTCTACATCCTGACAATAAGAACATCAAATACAAGGAAATAAATATCAGTGACAAACTTAAGCTTCAGGCATTTAACCACTATTTGGAACGGTTATTATAGGGGTCTAGTTTTACATGACATCATTTTTGTAGTCGGTATACTTGGCACTTCATAATAATGATTGCACATTTTTGAAGGACACGCATTTCAACTACAGGATTTCAGTGTCTGTCTATTTCCATCAAGGTTATGAAACTAGGAAATGGAGAGAACTCGACGAGCCGACAAATGAGGAGTTTCAAGAACACCGGGAGAACTTATATACATATATTCACTAAACACAAAATTAATAATATTCAGTCACTTTTAATCTCGAAGTTGTCAACTATCACCTTTCTCTTCCCACAAATTTGCTCACTGGCTGTAAATTTTTTAGGAGTAAAATTACTAATTATTAAATATTAAGAACAACCAACATACAATTTTTTAATATTAACAATTAAGAACAATAAACAATTGTTGGTTATGCGTTAATTAATGTGTTTTGTTACAACTTTACAAGGTTGAGTTTTTACCGAGTTGACTCGGTTGACTAGGGTTTGACTCAGGTCGACCGAGTTTGACTAGTTGACCAGGTTTGACTGAGTTTTGTCCCGAGAGTTGTTTCTCGTCTTGAGTAAGCCATTTTTCTCGAGTTCGCCCAAGTTTCTTAACACATTTTTCTTCTTTAAAAATCATCAAAAACCAATAATATTAATGGCTCTACAACGACTTAATGACAAGACATTATCATTCTTTGATATGTTAAGTTATTGATTAAACTACATAAGATCTCAAATTTTCCGACCATGAATTGCAGTACCAATACAACTCAGAAAAGCAAATATTCCATATATCACATTTTTAGTTTCTAGGGATAACTGCAGCTAAGTACGCCCTATCAAACACTTTCTGCATATCATTACACCCAACTCTTTTTCTTGCTAGATCAACCAATATTCACATTTTTGCACCATTCCTAAGCAAGTCAATGGCTTCATCCCTAATCAGCTTGCACGAAGACAGATTCGGCGGGGAGAAGGCAAATTTCAGGAGCTCGGGAGACTATTGCGTCGGTGTACTTATGTGCAAAAATATGGATTTTGGATGAGCTGACAAGATGAGTAAAAGGTTGGGTGTACTGATATGTAAAACGTGTTTGGTTGGGTGTACCTAGCTATAATTGTCCCTAGTTCTTACAATGCCATTTTCCTAACAAGAACTGAGAAACTAAATTGAAGTTCCTCATACTAACCTGCTTTTTGGGAGAGTGGGAATTATGTTCTTCTTCATCAAGAGCCTCTCCAAACCTCTGCACTACTGCTCTAGCACTCTCAATTTCAGCACAAGCAAAAGATTTTTCTTGGTTAACCAACCTTTTAGCATCTTCAGAAGCCTGTAAAAAAAGCTCTCAGACCAAGAAAAAATATTGACCATAGAGCTAAGTATGAGAAGCGTGCATGACCATCTAGTACTCTAGCTTATGGAATAACTATTTGATAAAATCTACTAGTAGCTGGTGAGGACTTAAAGTAGAAATCATTTAAATATGACCATACATATCAAACTTGAATGAAAGAGAAAAGAATTCCTGCAATGAATATTGTTTCCATAATTTCCATTTATACTAGCCACTCAAAAATACATCCTCAGTAAACTAAATCGGGCAGAGTCAATGAATAGAAAACATCCAGATTCAAACTGAGGAAACAAACTGGTATTTGGTTGTCAGATCCACACAGAGAAACAAACTTTGATATAAAAGTCATTCATCTATATTCAAGTTGGCAATGACATCAAACCTGTTTGAGAAAGTTCGCAAGTTTTTTCAATTCAAACTTCTCTTGGATTAATTCTCCTTCATTTTGAGTCAACTTAACTGCTAAAGCTTCCACCTGCAAAGAAATAGTTGAAGATCATCATAAAGCTGTAAGTACAGAGCGACAGGTATGCTCGCAGACTTAAAGCACTCTGCATATAATCAAGCCCGTCTAATTGTTATGATTAGATTAGATAAATAACATTTTCTATTTCTTCATGTCTGACAATTTTACAAGAAAATATTTACCCTATGTCAAATGTTACCAAACTCAACCAAATTTGAGAGAACTAGAGAGAGAGGAACAATTGTACCAACCATCAACATGTAACAAGTGTTCTGCTAGCACATAAAAACAGGAAATTGTTGAGCCAGCTGAAGATAAATTTTTGTTGCATTAACTCTTGAACAAGTGAATAATCCTCTATTCAAATGGTTGTTGCACATTTATGTTCATATTTTATAGTCTATTCCAGAAATATATGAAATGGATGATCATACAGCATATTTCTCATGTCTGCAGTGCAGTTTGTTATATATCATATGGAGACATTATTTATATCAGAAAAAAAGTATGTAGTTCAAATTGAATACTTATTACATGGATGATGGAACGTATCTATCAGCACAAGAATTCAAATACTGATCTTCAAATATAGCAACTGAATGACAAAAAATTATGCAAACGAACCATAGAGATAGCTTTCTCCACATCCTCTTTATTCTGCCCGGCCAAACGGCCTCTCAAGGATTCTAATGCATCTCTAAGCTTCTTTAAAAGAACATGACCCTCTAGAGAAGCGACATCTCTGAGCTTTGCCTGGATTCAGTAAATAAGGGTTAACTAGTTTGCTCATTTACTCACATTAGAAAGTGACACCTATCAATTCACATATACAGATGGGATAGAAAATTTTAACCACCAAAGCAAATCAATATCAGCTAAAAAAATATACAATTAAATGGTAGAAGTTGGTTACCTCCTGAGACAACTTAGCAGCAGCAGCCAAGTTCTTGTCAAATTTATTGGCAAGGTCACGAACGGATAGACGTTTGTGTTGCTCTGACAGCTGCATTGTTTCCTGTTCAACGACTTCTTGTAGGGATGGACCGTTATTGTCTTTCTTTGGTTCTTCCAAGATCATCATATCAGCGCCTAATTTATACTTTGGGAACTGATTAGAGGCAAAGCTCACATCAGCTGAAACCTGCACAACCGCATCAGGTTGCATATTTTCTCCGAAATCAGGACTTATCTTAGTCATTGCCTCAGATCTGACTCTCTGCACATCAGAAATGAAAACAGCAGTCTCGGTCACGCATCAAAGCGTTTGCGTGCAAGGGCAACAAAATTACGATTGATACACATGAAATTCGCCATCACATTTCTTTCCGTAACATAAGCTACCATATTTTATAGTGTAAACTAAATTGATGTAAAGTAGCAACATCTTTTCAGGATGGAGAGAATTCGAGTCCAATAGTAGTAGAAGAAAGAGAAACAGATAAAGGAGATCCGAAAGAGAGCCCATATATCATAAAACCATGTGAAGGAGTCATAGTATATAACCAAATTCCAACAGGACCAAATTCAACCGAATCGTTAGCCAAATGTATGTGATGTCACTGATCAAATGCAGTTATCATAGGCAACCAATTTTCAGTAAAACACCAAAAAATACAGCCAATTAATTTATTCTCCCCTTGAAAAATAGAATGTTCAGTGCTGTGAAAAAAAGTACCAAACATCTGAGGTAATGCATAAAGATGAGGAAAAACAGAAATTATGCAGCAAATCATCCAAACCCTAAAAGACAAAGGAAGATTAATTCCCAGTCTCTTCCACAAATATGAATCTACATGTTCGCTTTGAGTAACAAAAATTTGTTTCTGCTTACCTCCATAGCATACCACAGCAACCCACATTACAGATTATCTCAAGAACCATCAAATTCCTCCTCACCCCACCCAAAACTCCATTAAAAGAAACAAATAAACCACAGTATAAAATACATGCAAATGACAAGCACCCATCATTTAAAATGCCTATAGAAGTTGAAACAGAAAAAAAGCTAGGCAAATCATACAGCATAAACTGAGAGAGTTCTACCCAATGAGTCAAATTATAAAACAGGAAAACCCCAAATGAAGAAAAAGAAATCCCAACGAAAATCTGTGAAGAAAAGAAGCACTTACAGATGAAAGCACAATGGTTGACAAACAAAAGCAGAGAAGAATGGTAAGTAGTGGTACTAGTAGTGGCAAATCATCCTGTGCAGAAGCTAGGTGAACCAGTTGGGGATGGAATGAGAATGAGAATGTGAGGGAGAGAGAAGTTGGAGAAGAAGCATCTAAAGAGTAGAGGGGGGGAGGGTGGGTTTTAGCTTTGCTTTTCTAAAAGGAAAATAAAGAAAGGGTCTCTCCTCTGACCTCTCTCTCTCTCTCTCCTCACAACCCAACCCAACATCTTGAATGTGTTCCATTTTTCCTTTACCTCATGATGCTCCTCTGTGCTGTGGAAATTATGTGTCCCGTGAAATAGCAAAAAGTGACCCCTCCATGCCCACGCGCTGCCCCAGTAGGTACGGTTAGTATATTTCATCCCCAAATATGGCTCCGTGTTTATATCTGTTTAGCATTAATTAGTTCTTGAGAAAACGACAAATAATAACAGTATCAACAATTGACAAGTATAAAACTTAACGGCTGAAAACACTCAAGGACCTTAACTCCGTTTATGTTCTGTCAAATGACAAAACCTCGATTAAAATCGACCGAACTGAACTGGTCGGTTCTATTAACCGACTAGTTCGGTTTTGGTCAATTTGGTTCTGGTGAAAATTGATTGAGTCGATTTGGTTTTGGTTCAATTATTATAAACTGATGGATAACCAAACCGATTGACTATAGTTCAATTGAGTCAAAAGTTCACCGTTTTATTAACACTCTTGACTCTCCTCATCTCAATTGACTCAATACGCATCGTTTTGTTTGTGACTTTTGTCATTCAAACCCTAAGTGCAAAACCGAATCGGATCGGTTCATCGTTTTGTTTCTTTCATTTACTCCCTCACTTCACCGACAGAATAGAGAAAGAAAGAAGAGGCGATTAGGCGAAGTCGAGAGAGAGAAACCCTAAGAAATCGAAATTTGATTTGGTCGATTCGAGAGCCAATTCTTCAGCATTTGTACCCATCGACCTCTCCGGTCTCCGTGTTCAGATCGAGGTCGTTGTGATCTCCATCTTCCTTCTCTGTCTCGTTCTGTTTCCTCATATCCTATTCTAGACGAATAAGTGGTTCGGATCTCGAGATGGCGGCATTCGACGTTGAGATCAGATGACTCTCTTCACTTCTCGAAAGCCCTCACGCTCACAGTCTCCTATTTTACCCACAACCCAAACCCCCAAAATCGAGAAATGGATTAAGATTTGGGATGACATAATCGGGCCAAACATTTTTTGGGCTGATAAAATTGGGCCCAATATTGATTCGGTTTGGTTCTTGAACCGTGAACACCCCTGCTCCCTTCCCCGTATGAATGACTAATTCGGATGTGTCATGTCTTCGCTTGACACCATATTAGATAATTACCGTTCACTACGGTATGGTATAATACTTTTTCACAACGCTACATTGTACTATTTTATGAGTCAGTTCAATATGCAAACTATTTTTATGTATCATGATCCATAACTCTTTTAAATTTAGTATAAAATGTCTAAATTACTCCCTCAATTCTAATATTTAAAGAAGACATTAAAATTTAAATTAAAAATAGATATGATGATGTCATCATGACATTATCATGTCGTCTTCATCAAAATTAAGCCGAGGTCGGCGGGAGATGTCAGAGCTATGTTGGTAGCGAACGTTTCAGAACCATTAGAGGGCATTTTAATCATTTTACCGTAGGTTGTCACAAAAAAATTGTCAGGGTGCCAAAAAAAGAATTAATTAGTTATGGTATGAAAGTGTCATTTCAAAAATGTCATTATCGCAAAAATAAATAGTTAGGATACTGTGTAGACTAGAAAAAGTTAAATGTACTAAAGTAAAAATGATTGATACTTTAAATGTATTAAAGTGTTATTTTTTCATAAAGTTAATTGTGATGATTATTAACATATTTTCTTAATTTATTTGGATTCTTAACAAAAACTATATATATATATAGAGAGAGAGAGAGAGAGAGAGAATCACGTACAAACCGGGTGAAGTATTCAAACTGTCAGAACAGGTGAAATTTTTACGTTGAGAGTGGAATGTTTGGGTTCAGGTAGAACTTTTATGCTGAGAGTGAAACTTTTGCGACCCGAAAAAACACCGTGGGTTAACCTTTCTAGTCACGGGTCGTGTGCTGGAACAACGTGCACTAAAATTTTTACTTATCTAACGCCTGAGATTGGTTCGGATGATTGGACCGATCGGTAGTAGAGTATCCCTGTATAGATAACTGTAGTTTGGTTTTGTACAATTTCTTTTCTTAACACAATCTGATTTATATACTGTCCTGATATCACCTATAGAAAACCGTCCAGGCAGTCCCTACCAATTCGATTGTTCTATTTTAGCGCGTGGATTACAGGAGAGTGTGCCTAGGGGCGAGAGTGTGTTAGGCAGATATATGGACTGATAAGCACATGGCTGTGGTGGGTATTTACGACAATGGCACTTTCACTATCAAATGAAATAATGAGACTATTGCATAATGTGGATGTATAATATAAAAATGTGTATGTGAGTAAGAGTGATGTAGCCAGGTCAGGTAGATATGCCTTGTTTGGGTGACATAAATGGAGAAATGGGACCCAACTAAGGTTATGGACAATAGGAGGAAGACGTAGCTAGGCCGGCCATTGCCTATTGCCACTTTTGCATGCATGGAATAGATCGAGCTTTTCAATATTTAGTTGTGCTTGATAGAGATTGTAATTTGGTACTGTCCCTCTCATCCAATTTATTATTAGTGATGACATAAAACCTCAAACTCGTCCAGGGGTGGATTCATAGATATTTTTAAAAAGGGAAAAATTTCATACTAAACTTTTTTTTGACGATTTTTACAAAGTGCCAAACTCTCCACGAACGGGAATGAGTACTTAGACCACTACGCCAAACAAGAAAGAACTACTAAAAATTTAACTTCATTAATAACATGATTAATTACAAAAAAATTATTCTAATAATTACTTAATGTTTATGAAAAAACTAATTCGAGTTTGATTATTTATTTTTTAATTGA
The DNA here is from genome assembly GCA_963920655.1 of Geranium rotundifolium. Classification (NCBI taxonomy): domain Eukaryota; kingdom Viridiplantae; phylum Streptophyta; class Magnoliopsida; order Geraniales; family Geraniaceae; genus Geranium; species Geranium rotundifolium. The sequence goes on from OY987312.1 coordinate 21,247,166, forward strand.
GTTCGAATTTAAATTTTATAATAATAAAATAATTACTAAATTCATATAAAAAAAACTAATTCGAACTTGATTATTTATTTTTTAGTCGAGTTTGAATTTAATTTCCATGTATATAACAAAAAAAGTCGGTTGGCGAGCGTTACAAATCCTAATAAATTGGGCTTGAGCTTTTTATCAAACGACCAAACGTTGCGCTCAAACTCGACTTGAAATAGACTAGAATAGCACATGTTGAGTTTTTAATATAGCAAGAGTTCATTGCCCCCCGGTGGTTCCACCCCTGAACCCAATGGGTACCCGATTAACCCACCCCAGTCGAGACGGGTAAAACTCAAAAAAATTGGTACGGATTTTCCCCTTGGGTTTTTGACTGAGTCGGGTGCGGTTTGACCTCTACTCGCTCCGTTTCCAACTCATACCATACAAAAAATAAATTATTTAATATATCATATATAATTTTTTTAACAAAAAACATGAAAAAGAATTTCAATTAAAGCAATTATGTATATAATTATATATAATATCTAAAAAAATTACATATATTATTATATATTATTAATTTGGGACATTTTCGATTTTTTGCATTTTGGATAATTTTCGGGTCAAGTTTCGGGTAAAACCCGTACCCTGCAGGTCTTGAGCGGGGTTGCCCCTCCTTGCCCCCGGTGGATCCGCCCCTGAACCCTATGGGTAGCCGATTAACCCTCCCCGATTGAGACGGGTAAAACTCAAAAATATTGGGTACGGGTTTTCCCCTTGGGTTTTTGACTGGGTCGGGTGCGGGTTGACCTATACCCGCTCCGTTTCCAACTCGTACCATACAAAAAGTAAATTTTTTAACAAAAAACATGAAAACAATTTTCAAGTAAAACAATTAAGTATATAATTATATATAATATATAAAACAATTACATATATTATAAATTTGGGACATTTTCAATTTTTTGCATTTTGGATAGTTTTCGGGTCAAGTTTTGGGTAAAACCCGTACTCGACGGGTCTTGAGCGGGGTAGGTACCCGCTCACTTTGAGCGGGTTTTTTCCGGGTTGGGTATCCGTTCAAATCTTTCGGGTGCGGGTTTGGTGAAATCCGCCCCAAACCGGCCCCGATGCCATCCCTATTTATTATCTCAAAACCTTAATATTATTAAGAGAAAAGTACACATAACCATCTTTAACTATGGACCAATTCCAGATAATTATCCTTAACTTTAAAAGTGGACACTTAGATACACTCAGTGATTCTAAATGGACACATGTTAAATATTTTGATGAAATATGTTAATTTGAAAAGTAAAAAAGACAAAAATGCCCATAATCAATATCATAATTTTCAAATCATGTCTTTTTTGAGTTTTGGGTTTTTGACTCAAGTCTCCGGTGAAACTTTCACATTTTTGTCACCTCATTCTCTCCGATCTAGCACCCGCTTTCTAGGGTTTTCCCGAGAAAGCGACAGAAAGCAAGATTCAGCAGCTTCTCTTTTGACTGCTGGACTTTAGATGAGCTCGAGCTCAGATTTGGTGCGCTCGTTGAAGGCGGTGCTCGACATGTCGCTTGGAAGTTAAGTGACAAACTCTGTGCTAGTGACAGCCACGACGTTGCTGGCGGTGGTGATTGGGCTACTGGTGCTCTTCTACACAATGGATCGGGAGGTGAAACCTGTGGTGGTGCCCAAGCCGGGAAGATGAGGTTCTTAATCATTTTCGACATACAAACTGGTACCGCCGAGGGAATTTCCAAGGTGAGGTTTGTGTTTTTCTTGATACTTTTGTACATGCTGATTGATTTTGGTATGTTGCAGTAATGGAAGTTACTGAGATTTGAGGTTCAAAAGTGGAGGATTCTGACTTGAGAATTACACTCATGTTCGATAAAACTTTCTTAATTGAGGAAATTAGAATTGATAAATGGTTGGGTAGTGCATCAGAGATTAATAGACACAAACTGCAAAGTGTATTAGAGATTCCCTTAAATTTTCCAGCAATTTAGATCAACTCTAAAAATTACCAAGGATGTATCAAACATTCAACTTCTTGGTGATTTCAATAAAATTAGCGAGAACGGGCTTAAACCGGTGTTGGTGCATGAGTTTAGATCTCAGTTTGCTATTAGTAATACGTTAATGACACATTTAAATTCTTTTCTATATTTATTATTCTGATTTACTATATTTCGGATGATGGTATTGGAATTTATGAGAGAATAATTTTATTCGATAATTAATATCGATGTACAAGACGAGTATATATAGTATACACATGATTAGAGAATGAACTAGGGTTTACAATGTAAGAGCTTGTGCCCTAGTCCAAGTCTTTTCTATGTAATCTTTTGTTTAACAATAAAAGGTATTTTCATTATTGTTGTATAGTAATAATGAGTCAATCAATAATTTCATCTAACGCCATTGAGTGTATCATCACTAATAGTAGAACATTTAGATGTTATGAAATTATACTTGACGGATCTCTAGTCGATTTCTTATTCATAAGTGACTAGCGTGAGTATGACTTAAGATCAACTTCTGCTGATCTAGGTAATGGGATTACCAAAGTCATATCACAGATATCATATGGGAGATGGTATTAGATGACCCGACATGGAGTGTGGCGCATAGATTAAGGCACCAATGCATACTCCGTCGTCGCGTGATCACTGCCTTAAGACCTTGGAGCGAGTAGCTCACATGCACGTCACTCCAGTAGTTTGACATGCTCCAACGCTGCCTGTAACAGGGTAGTCATAACGGGCATCGTTGGCTATTGGACGGACTGTAGTGGGAGCGCACATTGCATTCGAAGGGATTTGTTTCCCCGCAGTGACACGTGGTGAAGCGTATGGTTCTAGGCCCCTTGATGAGCATGACTGATGAAGTGTGCAACCGCACCAATTACGTATCAGACATCTCGAAATTCAAGGAACTAGATCGAATACATGAGGATGATGGCTCTGTATCTCATTTCGATCTCATACACCTTAAAGCAAACAAATGGTTAGTGATATAGATGACAGATAGAAGATATTGAAATGATCGATACATCGTGGACATTGGGTAATCACTACGCCTTACGAGAGGCCACCGGTGATGGATCAGGTGAAAAGATGTTTCACGCTGATCTGCCAATGGGTCACGGGCCTACAGGGTCACACACCAAGAGCAAGACCGAAGAGAGTCGATGGGATTCAAGAGGTCCAAAATTAGGTGGTGTAGAAATGATTGCAGTGATGTCGATCGCCACCTTTGTGGTGTCTATCGACATCGTCACAAAGAGGTGTCGATCGGCACCTTTGTGGTGTCGATCGACACCTGTCTGGCAGCAAAAAGGGTGGTGTCAATCGACACCTTCCACCACGGGAAGGGTGTCGACTGACACCTGTGTCAGACGAGAAAAACCATAACCCCTCACCCAAAGCCTATAAATAAAGGTCTTGGGGCGAGAGCCACTTAATGCCTTGAGAAATATTTGATACATCACCTAAAATCTCTCTAGTTCTTACATTGGGAGCTAGGGAATCGAGTGAGGAGAGGGTTCTACGGTGGTCTAGTAGCCGTCGGGAGAATCCACGCTTCGAGAGGTCAAGCTCACGTGTGTGTGCATTCGTAGAGGATGGGCCCGAGCGAACGTCTTGCATCACACTCGAGAGCTACTCATTTTGACTACGAGAGGTAGGTTTTCATGAGCTTTAGTAGCTTCGTATCCGATTGATTCATCTATTGTTGGCGAGAGTTCCTTGTGCGGGATTTCCCGATTAGAATTCTAATTTTCCGCTGTACATAGATCCCGGGAAACCCCAACAGTGGTATCAGAGGCTCGGTCGCTCTTTAGATGAATCAATCTTGCATGATTTGTGATAAAAATGCATGCTTGATGATATATGATTGTTGCCAAGCTTGTTTTATGCATGAATCTCTACTTCTTCTCATGATTTGGTCTCATGACAATATAAAAATCAGTTCTTGATTGTTCTTCAGATAAAGGCGGGATTTTTATTTGTTTACGGGTGTTGTTTCGACTTGATATTGGTGCACTCGGTGCAACCAATCATTCCCAAGCCTCGGGAATCGACCGGAGTGAAATCAGATTTAAAATCGGGCTCGGGAAAACTGATTTTTGGATCAGGTCGAGGAGGGTGTCGATCGACACCTCTCTTCGGTTTCTCTGCCCAAGTCAAGGGGTGTCGACCGACACCACTTGATCGCTTGGGGTGGCGACCGACACCAAGTGTCGATCGATACCTCTCAGACCATGTAGGGTGGCGATCGACACCCAGTGGTAGTGGTTTTCGGTTCAAGTCGAAATTTCGACCTTGAGGCAAATCTAGAGGTTGAATGGGATTGTTTAATTTCTGTATTGATTTCATGAATATATTCGATACTCGATATGGATTAAATGGTTTTGATCGAGTATATAAATATATCAAAAACTATTTTTCCGTCAAAATAAAGTACGTTCTCGAGTTTCCACGGGCTTGATGACCCGAGGAACCGGAGGACTGCGTTGTTGTGTCGTTCAATGTACGTGGTACATTGTTGGCACATTATGTTGAACTTTTTGTATCGCCCGACGACTTATTAGGGTTTTGCTCGATCGACTAGAGTTTCAACAAACCGGTCGATGAAGTGATTACATCGAACGGCGGCGGGGCCGAGTCCTTGCGATTGGTTCGAATGACCGATTCCCGGTTTTTGTTTAAAAACATGGGAGTCTCGGTTTAGGTATTCGAGATTGGGACTTTCGAGTGCCGAGTGAGATCGAAACACTAAAATCATAATGACTAAAATATGATTTAATGTGATTGATAACATGCATTGTGTGACAACATGTATGTTTGACAACATGATATGCTTGCAACATGCGTAAGTTAGATCACATGATGTATAGCTAGCCCATCAAGACAAAACCATTTATATTGCTTTGATTTGTAAATATAAAATGGCGGTTTGTGCCATCTTAAGATTTGGGTTGTATATATTTTGAGACGAGATGCGTCCTAGTTTACATGTATTATATTTATACATGTTTAAATTGTGCTTTTTAGAATTGCATGATTAGTAATGTATGTTTATTTTATATGCATATGAGCATGATAAGTTTAAGCGTACATATGTTTTGCATGTCCGAATATGGTTAAATAACGTAAACTTGGACATACAAAACAAAGTGAAACATGAAACATATCATCGTACCCGGTACGGATGAAGAGTTGTTATGTAGAGAATGTACTCGGTACATGTCTCGCAAAACTGGACCATATTGCAATGAAATTGACTCATTCGAAGATGCTATCCAATTTTAACACTCAACGAAACTGCGTGACCACGAACGTCGTGTGCGTTAGCAGAGCGTTCGTGGAGACAAAGCTAGAAGAGGTGGATAATTTTGTTTGGGGCGTAGATGCATTAGCTCTCTCCAGATCAAGTTCTGGTCCACAAGTCGTTAATTAGTTGACTCAACTAGGCCATGAACGTCGTGTGCGTTAGCAGAGCTTTCATGGAAGCAACGTTAGAGGATGTGGACAGTTTTGGTTGGTGCGTAGATGCATTAGCTCTCTCCAATCAAGTTTTGGGCCACATATCTACGATTGCATCGACCTAGAGCATCATACTGAACAATGCTGATGTACTTAGTACATATGTTTTGGCCAAGAGTCACACTCGGTGTGATTGGAAAATATTCCTACCTACTTAACCTAATTGAAGCGTTGATGCATTAGCTCACTTCAAGAGGGTAGTCTTGCAACAAATATTCATAGTCTAACTTGAATTTATTTATCTGTGTAGATAATGGCAGTGAGCCAAACACACGTCGTGTCACTGGAGAAGGAGAAGCTTAGTGGCACAAACTTCCTCGATTGGGAGCGTCATTTGAGGATTGTTCTCAAACACAAGAGGAAGAAATATGTGTTTGACGAGCCCATTCCCCTGTGCCAGATGTTGGTTCCACGGGGAGTGTTAGAGATGCTCACCAAAAGTGTCTTAACGGCTCGCTCGATGTGAGATGCATCATGATGAGCTCGATGTGAGATGCATCATGATGAGCACGATGGAGGCTGATCTCCAAAATCAATTGATGGATATTAGTTCGGACTCATTCGCCATCATGGAACAGCTCAAGGAGATGTTCAAGGAGCGGGCTAGGACCGAAAGGTTCAAGTCCATTGAGGGTTTGATGTTCATTAAAATGTCATCAAGAGAGTCAGTCAGTTGTCACGTTCTTAAGATGAATGGTCAATTCGAACACCTTGCCCGACTCGGTGTTGAATTTACTAATAAGTTGAAGGTCGACATGATCAGCGTCGCTTATGATGGAAAGGGTAAAATGGTAATTTTATAGGTTAAGTTGAATCATCGATAATCATGTATGTTGAGTAATCATAATGTCTTACTAGAAGCCACTTATGATGAAAAGGGTAAAATGGTAATTTTACGCCGGTTTGCCAACGAACATGAACCTAGAGGGTCACACATAAATGACACGCATTGTAGAAATTAGGCAAATTATCGGTAATTTAATTGGAACGGGCAGTGGCCAAAACCTAGGGTTTCCACAAATGAACCGAACCTATCCCATTTTATGGGTTGGTTCGTGATCCCAAAACCCTAGCCAATCTCTATAAATAGAGGCTTTTATGCGCTGGAAAATCACACCATTCCAATGCATACCGAAACGCTGCCAGATTTTCTACTTGAATATTTTTACATTTTAATAGGTGTATTGAGATTTAGATTACTGATTTTGTGTGTTTGTGTGGATATATACAGAGGGGGGGATCAATTTGGTTCTCCTAATCGATGATTTGACAAAGATTCAAAGGTACAAATCTAATCTCAGTTTTAATTACTGCCCTAGTTACGAGAGGAAATCTCGGCAAGCCGAAATCTACCCGCTCCCGAGCACACGGCAAGTGCACCAGTCGTCAGGTAATATAGGGCGTTTTAAAGCCCCGAGTTATCGATCCCACGAGAACTGTTAGCTATTGAACATTGGAGTACAAGTGCTTAATGTGTAGTCTAAGCGATCAAAAATGGGTTTTGGTTTTGTAAAAAAAATAATTTAAAATATCAACACGAGCATGCAATATATGAAAGCGTCACCAATCACAAAAACACACTCGTGAAATATGCAATTTATATCACGAGAACCAAATATTATAAAAGTGATCGGGGAGTCGGGATTTCGGGGGATATGTCATTAAACCAATTTTATCGGATTTGATTATTAACTACGGGAAAGCACATTTAAGAAGTGGAATTAAGTGTCGAGAATTCCAAACCCACCCCAAACATATCTCTGGTTTGTAAGGGTTTCTTCTGATTAAAAATATAATAGCCAGATCATTAATTAAACTACTTACTCAGATTCAGCTTAAAGGTTATGTAGAAATCTCCATCCTTCAGCATGGCACCCTATTGATGTAAACAGTACCCACGTTATGATACCCTTTCACAGTTTGCAATTACGAAGTCGTCACAAATCAACATACAACCCCAAGATACACCGTGTAGATCCGGCCCCCAAATGCTACGGTCCACCTAGGTCTATTGCTATCACCTATTTTCCTAGATTTAATCTAAACTAAAGCCTACCCGGGAGAGTTACCATTAAGTTCACATTCGGAGTCTTAATCCATTTACCAACCCCAATCATTTCAACCATTAATCCTTTAATTAATCAAATTAATATCCACGTTCATCCCCTTCCCCGACCTAAATACTTAGCTACTCATGGTGTCAAAAACATAAATCAACGAATCCTTCACATGCAAGTTCATTTCTATCATACAACATAACACAATCACAAATCTCATGTAAAATACCTTAAATATATTACTCAAATTCAATCCCAACACAATCCTAAACATACAATCACTAAACTAAACTCAATACAATTCTGAAAAAATAAAAACCCTAAAATCACTACTACTAACCTCACAACGAACCTCTAAACTTCCTCTAAATCCGCTCCAAGTCGCCTCCTAGTGATCTCCCACAATCCTTCTCCTTCTCTCTATCTCTAACCCTCTCAAATGATTTGATTTTTCTAGGGGTAATTCCATGTCAGGTGCCTAACTTTTCTTCATTTCGAAATTAGGTACCTAAGTTTAAAACTTTTTTTGCCGGTACCTCAAGTTTATTTACGTTGCAGTTAAGGTAACAGCTGTTAAATATAACATAATTGGTATGCAAAAAGTCTAAAATGCCCTCAATATTTTTGGTCTGTATAACTGGTATGATTGGTTCAATTGATATAATTATGAAATGACTATTTTACCCCTAATTGAACAACTCAATTAACATTGAGGGCTCGTTGATCGGAGACAGAGACGAGGGAGGCTCGACCTGGGAGCTTCTCCTCGCCGGTCGGAGTCGCGGCCGGAGACGGTGGTGATTGTCGGAGGTGACGGTAGTGGAGGGATTGAATAATAATAATAATAAGTTTATTTATTATATTAAATAATAATAATAATAATAATAATAATTTTTATTATTATATTAAATGATTTAATAACTAATATTAATAATTATTTCTTGCGCTGCCATTGGGTTGCCGGGTTAAGGGAAGAGCTGTCGGGTGCCTCACGGCAGGGCAACCCGGTAGGCTGCTCTGAAGGTCCCCGGGTGAACTCCCGGGGTCTCTCTCTGCGCTCCTCTTCGTGTGGCCACGGGTTGCCGGGTTAGGCCAGGCCTGCCGGGTGGGATCCGGTTGGTTGACCCGATAACCTTGCTCATTTTTCCCAACTTTGCAATTTTAGCTCCTTTTCGACATGTTTTCATCAAAAATATTCCTTAGACCATTTGTGAGATAAAATAGCATTTTATTCACCTAAAACTAATAATTCGGGACAAAATGGGGATAAAAATGAGGAGATTTGACTAGGTTGGATACATAATATCCAACCACATCACCTAGTCCAATACTATTTATGTCTATGTTTATGTAATCATCATTAGCAATGAATAAAATCAACATTTTTATTACTAACGTGTGTAGTTGTAAGTTAAGTATAAGTCGATCTACATCATTAGTGTATCATCACTAATCGTAGAACTGTAGATCGGTTTGAATTATCCTTAACGGGTCCCTGGTCAACTTAGCTTCATCAGAAGCGACCATTTTGAGGATGGCTCTTTAATGATCACACTCTACTGATCACTGGCTATAAGATTGCCTTAGTCAGATCATAGATACCATTTGGGAAATGGTATTGGACGACCCGACCTGAATATGCGACATAGATATTGTCATGAGCATATTCAGTTGTCGTAACTTGTCATTGTATCCTTAGACTGATGAGTCTTTGTGATCAAAGTATAGTTAATATCTGAGTTTCACCTAAACCTAATGTTATCTGTGATAGGGTAATTATAACAGTTTTGATTGGCTTGGGGACAGATTATATGGGTGATACAAAAGACGGCTAAGAGATTTATCCCTCATACTCAGGTATGGGAAATGTATCCGTTTAGGCCACTTGATGAGTAGGACTGAAAGAAAATGCATGGCCACGCTTATGATACGGGGTATCATTTTTCACATTTCACATATAAGGATACAGCGATTGATCAAATAAGGATAGCGGCGCTATGCCTTATGATTAATCTGGATACATGGTGATAAAAGGTTAGTAACATGAACGACATGAGGTTGAATCGGATCACCGATCATCATGTATGTTGGGTAATCATAATGCCTTACTAGAGACCACTTATGATGAAAAGGTTAAAATGGTAATTTTATGTCGGTCTGCCAACGGGACATGAGGTTATAGGGTCACATGCAAAAAATATACATTTTAGGGAATCCAGGCATAACTAACTATGGGTAATTAATACGGGCCGTGGCCAAAACCCTAACGATTTTGAACCACGGGCCTGATGACGAACCAAACCGAACCGGGCCAAAACCATAGCATTTTTGGGCGTGGGGTTTTGGGGCTTAATGAGGACGAAGCCTATGAGGATTCATGGAATGGTAAGCCTCATGGGCTGCCCATTATGGGCTCGCATAAGGCCTCATGGCCGAAACCTTAATGGGCTTCGGCCTATGAGGCCCAAGCTGGCCATAAGTAGGTGGCGGCTAGGGTTAGAAGGGAACTAAATCTCACCCATTTTATGAACTTGTTCGTGCTCCCAAAACCCTAGCCATCTCTATAAATAAGAGGCCCCAATGAGCTAAAAAATTACAAGTTAATTTTCCATATCGTTACTCTGCCGGATTTTCTAATCGAGTTTGTTTTCTTTCTTGTAGGGGAATTCGAATATAGATCTGGTGGCCTTGAACATCCGTGTGTGCTTGATAGAGGAAAATATCGACTCGAGATTTTCATATTGCTGATCTGGTTCATACCAAAGGTAAATCACTAAATTAAGGCAGATTCAGGCGAATAATATATGTTTTATTCTGATGCGCAAATATTATTTAAGACCCTCCGAATCACAACACGGGCTATATGAGTTGGTCAGTTTTATTTGGGTGCGTGGGCCTTCGCATAGTAACCACATAAGAACTGGAACATAGTTGAGTTTGGTGGACTTGACTACGATTGTCAGCTAGGGTTGACCTAAGGTATCGGATAGGGTATGTCGTGTACTAATATGTACATAACCTAGCTAGGAATTACATTGGATGTGATTGGATATGTTTCCTACCTACATAGCTCGATTAGAGTTGTGAGCCTTCGTTCACTTCAATCGAGCGAATCAAGGATCATGGTTAGATTCTAAGTTAAGAATTGAAAGGTTGTGTTTTAATTCACGATATTCAACTTGAATTTAATTAATAGTGATTAAATTTATTTTCCTTGTAGATTCAAATGGCCAACACCCATACGAATAGCTTGTTGAGACCCTTATTGGATAAAGATAAGCTCAACAGAATGAATTTTCTGGATTGGGACATAAACTTGAGGATAGTCCTCAAGCATGAGCGCAAAGAATATGTCCTTGACAATGCAATCCCCGGGGAACCAGCAGCAGGCTCAACAAGGTCGTTCGAGATACATACCAAAAACATCTCAGCGATTCCATTGATGTAGCCTGCATAATGCTGGGCTGCATGGAGGGCAACCTCCAAAAGCAGTTCATGGAACTCTCCGACAATCCTTTTCAGATGATGAATCAGATAAAGGAAATGTTTAAGGAAAAAGCAAGGATTGAGAGGTATAACACCTTGAAAGATCTTCATGCCTACAAAATGTCAGCAGACAGTTCCGTGAGCCTCCATGTTCGAAAGATGAAGGGATATCTCGATCACCGGACAAGACTAGGTCTTGAGATGGGAAAAGAGATAGATGCAGATATAGTTCTATAATTTCTTCCTCCTGTATACGATAGCTTCATTATGAACTATAATATGTATGATATGGACAAGAACATCTCAAAATTACATGGTATGCTTGTAACTGCTGAGAGGTGCATCAAGAGTAAGCAACCCAAGGATGTTCTTATAGTCAATAAGGGGACCAGCTTCAAGAAGCCTGGTGCGAACAAAGGCAAGGCCCCAGCGCACCTGGCAGGCAAGATGAGGGTGACTGTTATTCCTAACCCTTCCAAAGCCCCTACGGACAAAAGGAAGGCTAAAGAGAATACAACTGCATGCTTCTATTGTCAAGAAGTTGGGCATTGGAAGAGGGACTGCAAGAAGTTTCAGGATGATCAGCGGAAGGGTGGAGGGTCCACAGCTTCAAGTATATTCTTTATAGAGTTAAATCTCTTTACTTATGATTCTTGGGTATTTGATACCGGTGCTGAATCTCACATTTGTACTAATGTGCAGGTGCTAAAAGGTAGAAGGGATTTGGGCAGAGGAGAAGTAGACCTGAGAGTTGGCAACGGAGTTAGTGTTGCTACAAATGACGTAGGCTCCATTAGTTTTGTTTTTCCCAGTGGGCTTGTACTGCTACTATCAGATGATTATTGCGTACCTACGTTTAGTACGAATATTATCCCTATTTCTTTATTGGACAAATATGGTTTTGATTTTAATATTGGAAATGGTATTTTCAGTATTTATCGCAATAATATTTAGGGATAATTACACTTTGCCCATGCTAAAATGACCGATTTTACATTTTACTACAGCTAAAAAAAAAGTTTACATTTTACAACAGCTAATTGCGTATTTTTACACTTTACACTAACGGTGTTAGATTTTAAATGAAAAATTTTCATGTTGTATGACAAGTCGAAATTGCCCTCAATTATTCATCAAAATTTCAAATTGATGCCATTATTCATCAAATTATAATATTTATTAATAATATATAATTTATATTTATTAATAAAAAACAATTTATTATTATTATTAATTATAATTATAATTATTTAATAAAAATAAAAGTAAATCATTTTTTCAATCATAAATTATCAATAATTAAAATTAAATTAAATTAATAATAATTAAAATAATATCAATTAATAGTAATAATAATACTAATTATAAATAATAATAATAATTAATAATATATTGAAACTTTCAAAATAACATAACTCTCTCGTACGAGTTTTGTTTCGGGCTCATATATTATATCAAATCAAAGAGAATTGGAAGTCAACAACTTTGAAGAAAGAATTATTTGTCTATATATTATTAATAATTGATTTAATTTTACGTGATAAATAATTATTACCAAAAATATAAATAATTAATAACTTTTTTAACATTTTGCTCTAACATTGGTAAATGTTGGACGAATTTTTTTTAAAGATTAAAAATCTTGTTGTCGTTGGATAGAATTTTAGACAAAAACTCATTTCTTCGAAATTGTTGAACTTATGATTCTATTTGATTTGATATATTATGAGCCCGAAACAAAGCTCGTATGAGTGAGTTATGCCATTCGAAAGTTTCATCATATTATTAATAGTTCAATATATTATTAATAATTAATATTTTTTAATTATTAAATATCAAAATAATATTAAGTATTAATAAATAAATCTTTCATTAAAATTGTTGATCTTTCGATTCTCTTCGATTTGATACACTATGAGCCTGAAATGGAGTCGTATGAGAGAGTCATGTAATTCGAAAGTTTCAATATATTATAAATACTATTATTTTGATTATTAATTAATATTATTTGAATTATTAATAATTAAACTGGGTCTGACCGGATTTGAGTGGAGGTTGATCTTAGTTAGGAAAAAAAACCCTAATGGTATTTTGGTATTTTTGTTATAAAATGAAAATTTTCATCCAAAATCTCACACCGTTAGGGTAAAGTGTAAAAAAACGCAATTAGCGATAGTAAAATGTAAACTTTTTTTTAGTTGTAGTAAAACGTAAAAGTGATCATTTTAGCGGTGACAAAGTGTAATTATCCCTAATATTTATGATTGTAGGGCTAGTAAAGTTATAGGTTTATACATATTGAATATTGAAAATTCTAACACGAGTTCAATCTATAATGTTGATACTAAAAGATTTAAGGACGATGACTTAAATCAAACTCTAATATGACATTGTCATTTAAGGCACATTAACGAGAAGCGCATATCAGCAATTCACAAGTGTGGACTTTTAAGTCCGTTCGAATTCAGTTCGATTGAAAGATGCGAAACTTGTTTGATGGGCAAAATGACAAAAGCGCCCTTCACAGGCAAAGGTGAGAGGGCGAGTGACTTATTGGGTCTAATATACTCCGACGTGTGTGGACCCATGAGCACTCAGGCCAGGAGAGGTTCTGAGTACTTTATCACATTTACTGATGATTTCAGTAGTTATGGTTATGTCTATTTAATGAGACATAAGTCCGAGGCTTTTGACAAGTTTAAAGAGTTTAGGACTGAAGTACATAACAAACTCGGAAAAAGTATTAAAGCACTTCGGTCGGATCGAGGTGGTGAATACTTAACCCAAGAGTTTACGGATCATCTTAGTGATTGTGAGATCATAACCGAATGAACTCCACCAGAAACACCACAATTGAACGGTGTGTTCTAATGGAGAAACCGAACCTTATTGGATATGGTTCGGTCCATGATGAGTCATGCTGATCTCCCAACTGAAAGGGATCACCATGGGTTCCAATCAATAATTTCATGCAGCGGAGCTAAATCGAACCATGGTGATCGAATGTAAAACTTGATTTTAATGAAAAATTCAGCATGTTTATAAACTTTATAATCTGAAAATTTACCTTTGTATAATCGACTAAAACACAAGATAGTGTTTCTCTATCGAGTCCACACAAGCACAACAATCACGGGATGATTTTCTCTCACACTCTTGCTAATGTATGTTTTGAGAAGTATGAACAAGAAAGCTATGGAGGATAGTCAAAAGGGAGGGTCGGCAATTGAAGAGGAAAAGGGGAGAGAGGGTGCCGAAATTTTGGAGAAAAAAAGGAAAGAAATATTGTGTAATTATGTGAAATAATGTATAAAAAAATCTTATTTAAAATTCAAATAAATATTTACACATATCACCCATTTAAACTCATAATTGCACTCTTGCCCCTTTCATGAATTAAAACCCAAAATGGACTTCAAGCCCGTTTAACTAAATCCAAATTAAAACACATATAATTGAGTTCTAATTTTGGATTAGCTAAACCGGTTCAATTTCCTCAACTTGATTCCTTTAACCGTCTAGTTAAAAACCTAGGCTAGAAATCAACCGAATCGTTTTCAATTTGACTAAACTGAAAACCGGATTCTCCCAATTTCCATCCATGCTTATTTGTCATGTATTATGCTTAATGTGTGTGACCCTCTAGGCTCACGAACAGTTGGCAGACTAGTAAAATTATTATTTTACCCTTTCCATCATAAGTGGTATCTAGTAAGACATTATGATTACCCAACGTTCGTGATTATCGTTTATTCGACTTAACCTGTTATCGTACATGTCACTATCCTTTTATCAAATCGATATCCAGATTGATCAATAGGCATAGAATCGTCATCCTAATTTATCAATCACTGTTTCTTGATATTTGAGATGACTGAAAACTAATACTATGGTATCACCTGCACGACCGTGCTATTCCTTCAGTCATACTCATCAAGTGGCCTAAACGAATATCTTTCTCATACCGGAGTATGAGGGATAAATCCCTCAGACGCCTTTTGAGTTCACAAATGCAATTAATATCTAAGCCAATCGAAGCCGTTATAGCTACCCTTTTACAGATAACGTTAGACTAGGTCAAACATAGGTATTCGTTACACAATGTACACAAAGACTCTTTGGTCTTGGGATATAATGACAAGCTACGATCTGTGAGTATCTCATGACTGGATCTATGTAGCATAATTACAATCGCGTTGTCCGATATCATCGACCTGATGGTATCTATGATATAACTCCGGCACGCACTTTGCCGTGATCAGTAGAGCATGATCACAATAAGTTAGTCTCATACTGATCGCTTCAGAAGAAGCTTAGCTGATTAGGGACTTATCGAATGCATTTCTTTCTGATCTATAGTTCTATTATAAGTGGTTACACACATAATGATATAGATCAAATCACATTAGATATACTACTACAACACATTAGTAATATAATGCCTTTTATTATATAGAAGAATGATGTCCGTTGCAATATAGATTGAGGAATTACATTGGACTAGGGCATAATCCTAACACCAATTTCTTTCAAGGGTTATGCTCTAGAGACAGTTGCGTTCATTTTGAACAAGGCTTCAACGAAGGTAGTGGAAGGGACACCATATGAAATATGGCATGACAAAAGGCCCATTTTGTCGTTTCTAAAGATTTGGGGTTGTGAGGCTTATGTCAAGCGTATGCTTGGCGATAAGCTCGAACCAAAATCTTATAAATGCGTCTTCGTAGGATACCCCAAGGAATTAAGAGGGTACTACTTCTATAAACCAAGCGAGAACAAAGTGTTTGTTGTTCGCGGCGATGTGTTTTTGGAAAAGGAATTTGTTTCTAAAACAGTCATTGGGAGTACTGTACATCTCGAAGAAATTTGAGATGACACAGTAGAACCTGAAGTAATTCAGGAATCTAATATTGATGGTATAGAAGTTATGGAGCCTGAGCTGGTTGTAGAGACAAAATCAATTCTTGTTGATATTCCGGAAGGTCCAAGGCGATCTAAAAGAACAAGTCATCCACCTGGTGAGATATGAGTTTCTCGTATCTAACGATGGGGATTTGATTGTTATGGATTCAGATGATCCATCAACTTTTCAGGAAGTCATGAACGAGACTGACTTTGAGAAATAGCTGGGAGCCATGAGAGAGGAGATGCGATCCATGTCTGATAACCAAGTTTGGAACTTAGTTGAGCCGACCGCTGGTGTAAAAGCCATTGGTTACAAATGGGTCTTCAATGTGAAGAGTGACATGAATGGTAAACCTCAGACCTATAAAGGGCGTCTGGTTGCAAAAGGTTATAGGCAAATTCAGGGAATTGACTATGATGAGACCTTTTCTCCAATAGCGATGGTCAAATTGATCCGTATTCATCTAGCCATAGCTACATATTACGATTATGAGATATGGCAGATGGATGTCAAAACCACTTTCCTTAACAGGAATCTAACTGAGGATGTGTATATGACACAACCTGAGGGTTTTGTCGATCCGAAGAATAAGGGAAAGATCTGTAAACTGCATAAATCCATTTATGGATTGAAGCAAGCTTCTCGGAGTTGGAATCTTCGTTTTGATGAAGTTGTTAAGGAATTCGGCTTCATCAAGAACGAAAATGAGCCATGCGTATACAAAAAGGCGAGTGGGAGTAAAATTGTCTTTTTGGTTCTTTATGTCGATGACATATTGCTCATTGGAAACGACATCCCAACCTTGCAAGAAACAAAGGCTTGGTTAGGGAAGTGTTTCGCAATAAAAGACTTAGGCGATGTTGCTTATATCTTCGGGGTCAAGATATATAGAGATCGTACCAATAGGATCTTGGGACTAAGTCAAAGCACCCATATAGACAAGGTGTTGAGAATGTTTTCAATGCAGGAATCCAAGAAGGAATTTTCCCATGCGTCATGACATAAAACTTAGCAAGAATCAGTGTCCTAAGACTCATGATGAGCTAAAAAGAATGAAGGAGATTCCATATGCTACGACTATAGGATTCATCATGTATGTCATGTTATGCACGAGACCGGATGTCTCGTTTGCCCTGAGCTGTACCAGTAGATACCAGTCTAACCCTGGTGAGGAACAATGGATTGTGGTCAAAGTCATCCTCAAGTATTTGAGGAGAACTAAAGACGCATTTCTAGTGTATGGGGGTATAGATGGTGAAGTAGCGGTAAAAGGGTATACTGACGCTAGTTTCCAGACAGATCCTGATGACTTTAAAAGTCAGTCATGATATGTATTCGTGTTTAATGGTGGTGCTTTCAGCTGGAAGAGCCGCAAGCAGGACACGATTGTCGATCCTACGACGAAAGTTGAGTATAAAGCCGCTTCAGCAGTGGCTAATGAGGCTGTATGGATTAGGAACTTCTCGGATGAACTAGACGAAATGCCAAAACCGTCTAGTCCAGTGAGTTTACTATGTGACAACATCGGGGTGATAACACTAGCTAAAGAGCAAAGATCACATGACAAGTCCAAGCATATACTCAGGAAGTACCACCTCATAAGGGAAATCATTTCTAATGGTGATGTGGGGTTCAGCTATGTTGCTACTGATGATAAAGCAACCGACTCATTGACGAAGGCTCTCTCACAACCTAAACATGAGGGTCATGTAAAGTCTATGGGGATAGACTGGACTTAGATTAGAAGTAGGGGCAAGTGGGAGATTGTAGGATTTATGCCCTAGTCCAATACAAAGTTACGTCTGTATTTTTTGTATCATCGTTTGGAATGAAATAAAATTGGAATTTGATTATTAATGTGTTGTAATAATATGTTAAGTATAATTTGATATGTATCATTGAGTGTGTCATCACTAATAGTAGAACTATAGATCTGTTTGAATTACACTTAACGGGTCCCTAGTCCGTTAAGCTTCATCAGAAGTGACTAGTATGAGGATGACTCTTTATGATCACGCTCTACTGATCATTGGCAATGAGATTGCTGGAGTCAGATCATAGATATCATTTGGGAAATGATATTAGACGACCTGACCTGAATATGTTGTAGTTGTCGTAACTTATCACTGTATCCTTAGACCGAAGAGTCTTTGTGAAGGATATGTAGTCAATATCTAAGTTTGACGTACGCCCAACGTTACCTGTGACAGGGTAGCCATAACGGATGCGATTGGCTCAGAAACAGGCTGCATGAGTGATACGAAAGACGACTAAGTGATTTATCCCTCATACTTCGATATGTGAACGATATCTGTTTATGCCAGTTGATGAGAATGACTAAAATGGAAACATATGGCCATGCAGTTGATACGGGGTATCAATTTTTCAATCATCTCACATATCAATAAATAGTGATTAATTAAATAATGATGATGACTCTATGTCTTATTATTAATAAGGATTGAAAGGGATCACTATGGGTTCCAATCAATAATTTCATGCAGCGGAGCTAAATTGAATCATGGTGATCGAAATGAAAACTTGATCTTAATGAAAAAATCAGCATGTTTATGAACTTTATAATCTAAAAATTTACCTTTGTATAATCTACTAAAACACAAGATAGTGTTTCTCTATCGAGTCCACAGAAGCACAACAATCACCGGATGATTTTCTCTCACACTCTTGCTAATGATGTTTTTGAGAAGTATGAACAAGAAAGCAATGGAAAAGAAGGAATAGGGGGTCGGCAATTGAAGAATGAAAGGGGGAGAGGATGCCAAAATTATGGAGAAAAGGGAAAGAGATAATGTGTAATTATGTGAAATAATTATCAAAAATCTGATTTGAAATTCAAATAAAATAATTACACATATCACCCCTTTAAAATCATAATTGCACTCTTGCCCTTTCATGAATTAAAACCCCAAATGGGCTTCAAGCCCATTTAACTAA
Source organism: Geranium rotundifolium (assembly GCA_963920655.1). Taxonomy (NCBI): domain Eukaryota; kingdom Viridiplantae; phylum Streptophyta; class Magnoliopsida; order Geraniales; family Geraniaceae; genus Geranium; species Geranium rotundifolium. Next base: position 21,266,105 of record OY987312.1, read on the forward strand.
ATCCAAATTAAAACCCATATAATTGAGTTCTAATTTTGGTTTAGCGAAACCAGTTCAATTTCCTCAACTATGCATAACTAAACCCATCTAAAGTTCCTGTAAGTAAATTATGCATAACTAAGCCCATCTAAAGTTCCTAAGAATCTAGCAAAACTGATCTTAAAGACTTGATCTTCAAGGTCCCGACTTGCTCCATTCTTGCGGACTCCCACTAGCTTCGAGCCTCCTCCAAACTTCGAGTCTTCCTCTTGACTTGAGTCTTGCGTCGGTCTTCGTGGTTACAAATTTAAAAAAAATAAATAAGTTACAAATCACGACACGCAGACCGTATTTACTAGAACAAAAAACTTAGCAACACGAAGGCCGTATTTACTACAACCCAAAACTTAGCAACACGCAGGTTGCAAAACCAAAATTAAAATACAAGTCTAGAGGGCTTAGCTATACATCATGTGGAAAACATCATGTTATCAAAGATCATGTGATCAATCAGCATGCTTATCAAACAACAAATTTTTCCAAATTTTATCTTTCTTAAGTGTGGAAAAATTTCGGTTTATCGAAACCGGACGGTTTAAATAATTAATTGAATTTTGAACTGGTTCACGCTGGTTTATCGAAACCGAACCAAATATGAAAAATAAAATTTTAGGGTTTTAAATATTCTCATGAACCGGCCGGTTCAGCTCGAATATGGTCGAGCCGAACCGGCCCAACCGAGGTCGCCCACAGAGGCAACCATGGTGGCCTGCGGGGCTGACCGTGGTCGCCCACGGGAGCGACTATGGTGGCCCGCGAGGGCTACCATGGTCGCCTGTAGGCAACCTGGTCGGCCCTTGGTGCCGACCATGGTCTGCCCTAGGGCATTCCATGGTCCACCAAGGGTCTCGACCCTGGTTAGCCATGGCAAACCCAAAACAGCCCCAAGAATTAATTTTTCCAATTTTTCAAAACCAAGTAAATCTTAATTTTTTTTCAGTTTCATGCATATTCATATGATGAACACAAGAACATAAAATAAAAAATCATATTATGCACAAGGAATTAAACTCAAAACAACCATCCTCTTGATACCACTAAAAGAGATTTCCATGAGTTCCAAACAATAATTTCATGCAGCGGTATGAATTGAATTATGGGAATCGAAGAAAAAACTAATGATCTTAATGAGAAATTCAGTATGCATTCAATCTTTTCAAAAATGAAAATTTACCTTTAATCGATTGAAGACACAAGAGTAGTGTTTCTCTATCAAGTCCACACAAGCACAATAACCTTGATTGGTTTTCTCTCACTCTTTTGCTAATGAAATTGAGAAGAAGAAAACAAAGTTGCAATTGTGGAATGGAGAGGGAGGGTCGGCAATGTGAAGGGGAATTGGAAGAGTGATTTCCGAAAATATGAGCCAAATAGGGTAAGAAAGTATTGTGTAATTATCATAAAAATCTAATTTTAAAATTCAAATAAATAATTACACAAGGTACCCATTTAATCTCATAATCACATTCTTTCCCCATTCATGAATTAAAACCCTAAATGAGCTTCAAGCCCATTTAACCAAATCTAAATTAAAAACCCATTTAATTGAGTTTCTAATTATAGTTTAGCTAAACCGGTCAAATTTCCCTAACTCGATTTCTTCAACCGATATCCAGATTGATCAATAGGCATAAAATCGCCACCCTAATTTATCAATCAATGTTTCTTGATATCTAAGATGACTGAAAACTGATACTAAGGTATCACCTGCACGATCATGCTATTCCTTCAGTCATGCTCATCAAGTGGCCTAAACGGATATATTTCTCATACCGGAGTATGAGTGATAAATCCCTCAGACGTCTTTCGAGTTCACAAATGCAATTAATATCCAAGCCAATCAAAGCCGTTATAGCTACCCTTTTACAGGTAACGTTAGACTAGGTCAAACTTAGGTATTTGTTACACAGTGCACACAAAGACTCTTTGGTCTTAGGATATAATGACAAGCTACGATATGTGAGTATCTCATGACTGGATCTATGTTGCATACTCACAATCGGGTTGTCCGATATCATCGACCTGATGATATCTATGAAATAACTCAGGCACGCACTTTGTCATGATTAGTAGAGCGTGATCACAAAGAGTTGGTCTCATACTAATCGGTTCTGAAGAAGCTTAGCTGATCAGGGACTTATCGAATGCAATTCTTTCTGATGTATAGTTCTACTATAAGTGGTTATACACATAATGATATAGATCAAATTACATTAGATATACTACTACAACACATTAGTAATATGCATACTTTTTTTATATCGAAAAATGATGTACGTTACAATATAGATTGAGAAATTACATTGGACTAGGGCATAATCCTAACACACTTAATTATAATTAAGATGGACTTAAAGCCCATTCTAGCACCTTTTAATTAAACTCATTAAGATTGGGTTCTAATTAAATGGTTTAGCTAGACCAACCCAATCCCTTTACACCAATTTCCTCAACCATCTGGTTTAAAACCTAGGCCGGAAATCATCGAATTTGTTTCAGTTTAACTAAACCGAAAGGAGAATTCTCCCGATTCTCATACTTCTCGTGTACTGACTTTACTAGTCCTTTTTCTATAAATATCTTGCTTAAAGTGTGTGACCCTCTAGGCTCACGACCCGTTGGTAGGCTGGCACAAAATTACCATTTTTCCCTTTCCATCATAAGTGGCCTCTAACAAGACATTATGATTACCCAACGTCCATGATTATTGATGATTCGACTTAACCTCTTATCGTTCATGTCACTATCCTTTTATCACCAGATATCTTGATTGATCATAAGGCATAGAACCGTAACCCTTATTTAATCAATCACTGTTTCTTGATATCTGAGATGACTGAAACTTGATACTAAATATCCTCTGCATGGCCATGCGATTTCTTTCAGTCATACTCATCAAGTGGCCTAAACAGATATCATTCCCATACCGGAGTATGAGGGATAAATCCCTTAGCCGTCTTTCGAGTTCACTCATGTGATCCATAACTAAGCCAATCAGAGCCCTTATAATTAACCTTTTACAGATAACGTTAGGCACCGTCAAACTTATATATTAATTACATAGTGACCACAAAGACTCATTGGTCGAAGGATACAATGACAAACTACGATATGTGAGTATGCTCATGAAAACATCTATGCTACACACTCATTATTGGGTCGTCCAATATCATTCCTCGAATGATATTCATGATCTAACTTCGACACTCGCCTTGCCATGATCAGTAGAGCGTGATCATAAAGAGTTATCCTCATACTGGTCGCTTCAGTTGAAGCTTAACTGACCAGGGACACATTAAATATGATTCGTTAAGATATGTAGTTCTACTATTAGTGATGACACACGTAATGATACAAATCAAATCATATCTAATATATATTACTACAACACATTAATAATACAATATCGTTTTATTTATTTATAATGATGATAAAACATAACATAATTTGGATAAATTTACATTGGGCTAGGGCACAACTCTAACAATAGAGACAAGTGTTGGAAAATCACGCCCTTTCAATCCCTATAGAAACGCTGCCGGATTTTCTACTCGAATCTTTTTACATTCTAGTAGGTGTATTGAGATTTAGATCACTGATCTTGCGTGTTCGTGTGGATAAAGATAGAAGAATGATCAATATGGTTCTCCTAAACGGTGATTTGACGAAGATTCAAAGGTACAAATCTAAGTTTAGTTCTAATTAGTTTTTCGTAGATCTATCGCATAAATGCGATCTTGGGCGGGTTTAGGGTTTTATTTATTTAATTTTCCGCTGTCAATCTTTTTTTTAGACCATCCGAACCCCAACAGTCTGGACGTGTGACAGTGAGATAGACAAGGTTGCCTACGAATTATCGATACAAGGTAGCATCATGGACATGTTTTCCATCTGAAGGTGTAAGCTTCTCGTTTTCCTTGATGGGAATGGAGGAAATCTTGTTGTCTGATAAACTTGCTCGAGAAATAAGGTCACCTACATACTTAACCCTAAAGAGACCGACGATATTTCCAGACCAAGAAAATATGCGAGCTTGCTGAGGTCTTTCATCTCAAAATTATTATTATCTCCGGTGATAATCATGTAATCTACATAGAGTAGTAGTAGGATGTGACCACGGGAAGTCTTCTTGACAAACAAGGGGGTGACATACAGAATGGAGGTGAAGCCAAAATCAGACATCTTCCCACTGAATTCTGAGAACAATGCCCCCGAAGCTTGGTTGAGTCTATACAGAGCCTTCATTAGACGACAGATTGTGTTTGGCGGATGAACATACTCAGGAGGAGGTTGCATGTAGACTTATTCTGTGAGATCTTCATTAGAAAAGCATTCTTGCCGTCCATCTGAAAGAGATTCCACTTTCGTCCAACTGCAACTGCAAGTAAACTTCGAATGTATGTGAGACGAGCAACTGGTGCAAAAATTTTCTCATAGTCGATATTATATTCCTAGGAGAATCTTCGGGCAACGAGGCGAGCTTTGTAGCGCTCGACGGTCCCATCGGCCTTGGTCTTCACCTTGTATACCCACTTACAACTAATTGCATATTTATTGTCGGGTAATTGAACGAGTTCCCGTGCACGAGTTTTCTCAAGTGGCCGACGTTCTTCAGTCATTACTTGCTGCCACAAAGGATTAGTATATGCCTTGCGATATGTTCGAGATTCATAGATGGACATGGCAGAGGACATGACTCGAGCGAGATTGGATAATGTTACATAGTAGTCTTGAAGATGAGAGGGTGGTCGTGTTTGTCGCTGAGGAAAGGGGGGGGGAGCATGAAATTTTCAGGCGGGATCAGATCTATGAGAGGAGCCTGAACATGAGGCGTCGGAGTACCTGCAGGGTTAGCTCAGGAGACGATCCCTCAAAATCATCAGGAAAGAGATCAACATCAGGATTTGAAAAGAAAAGGGGTTGATGGTGACACGAGAAAAGGAGACATGGATGAAAACAACTTGTGTTCCCAAAAAGTGACGTATCAGGATATGCGGAGACGTTTGGAAATAGAATTCCAACATCTCTAGCCCTTATGTTCGATCTCATACCCAATGAAACAACAAAAACGCCCACGAAGTTCAAGTTTAGTTCGTTCGTGAGGTTACGACTGAACGAAACAAGCACACCAAAATATGCGAAAAAGGCCATAGTTAGGAGGATGACCATAAAGACATTCGTAAGGAGTTTTATTACTGATGACAGAAGAATGAGCTTTTTTGATGGTGTAGACAGACGTGAGACCAACGTGCGAACAGAGTCAAGAATGTGACAGTGTTTGCGTTCGGCCCGATCATTTTGTTCAGATGTACTTGGACAAGAACTTTGCATAAAAATCCCATGAGAGGCAAGTAGATTAAGAAAAAATGTTTCCTTAAATTCCGTCTCATTATCAGTACGAAATTTCTTGATGATTTTGAAAAACTGGGTCTGAATCATGTCACCGAATTTAAAATAAACGACATTTAGATCAGATTTGCTTGCACACGAACGCACCTCGTGTTTTATACATGTGGAAAGTTTGATAAAAATATAATTTTGAAATATATTTTAACAAAACTTTGGTTCGCTTGCACCACACGTGCACTTTGTCAACCCGGCCTGAACGAACAACAGGGCGTGTGTCTGTTTGACATAAGTCTCTCGTGATATTTTTAAATGACACACACTCAAATAAAGAGAGTAGAGAAAATAATATAAACCCGTAAAAAGAAAACCACAATCGTTATTACGTGGTATACTTTAGGCAAAAAACTAAAATTATTTACAGGCATTTAAAACCCAAGGCATTTGCATATTCCTTTGATACGTTCATAACTTATGGTTCTATTTTCGCGTAAGTACAAGGGTGGAGTGGTATTGATGATCTAAGCGGTTAGAATACCTTACCTCTTTATCGTCACACCTAATCATTAAAATGTCAGTAATATGTCACTAACAACGAAGCCTTAAACATAATCATAAAAGACACAAGTCATCAACAACCCAACCACCTCTTAACTTGCTAGTTACATTGCTTACCCTTACATTAGTACTAATAACAAGCAACTTACTCTTGCATTAGGAACAACTTTTCATATTCAATCCCTAATAGGCTTTACCCCATATTCTCTCTATAATATAATGTCCTCTATAGGCTGGCGCATATTGGTTTCACAAGAAACTTGACAAAAGAGATATTAAAATAATCAGACTTCAAATCATAGCATAAACCAATCTTATCTATTGATGATGTGATGAACAATATCTCTTCCAAAAATAGATCCTAGTCAAGCAAGGCAGACTCCTCTAGGTGCCACGTGGCAGCCTGTGGACGGCGATGGCATTATTTTATTATTATAACCAGAAAAAGAAAAAGAATGAAATGATGGATAATTTAATGGTAAATATTGTTATGAATAAATTAAGAGATAATTAAATTATTGTGCAAGAGAAACAATAGAATTTAAATATAATGAAGGTGAGGTTATATTTTGAATTATCATAACCAGTGTTATGGATATCGGATCGCGGGGATATATCAGCCAAATAAAAAAAGAAAGATTTAATAAACTTGGGGAGATCGCGCAAAAATCGCGGAAAGATCGCGGTAGAATGCGTTTTGTAATAAAAAATAAATATACATATTTATTATTTATTAAAAACAAAATGAATGATATTTAATCATTTTTAAATGCATTGGACCGGAGGCATAACCTAAATGAATGATAATTAGTCTATAATTTATATGGAAAATAAATTATATTTATTATTTATAATTTATAACGTAAATGTCAAACCAGATTAAGTGTGTTGGAACAAAGCCGATCGAATTAGACCAAAATTAATTAAATTAGATAGAAATTAATTGATTTAAATTGAAATTAATTGATTTAAATTGAATTAAACCGGAATTAATTGATTTAAATTAAATTAGACCGAAATTAATTGATTTAAATCAAATTAGACCGGAATTAGTTGATTTAAACCGGAAATAATTTGAAATTATCCGGTTTGACCATTGTTGACCGGTATTTGGGGCGATTTTTACCGTATCGTTGCGAATATATGAAAATTTTTGCGATTTCGTCGCGATCTCCGCGATCTCCTGATATTCATAACATTGATCATAACTAATTAAGATTGTTATTAATAGAATATATATACAAATAATAAGGAGGGGTGACACAATATAAGAAGTGGTGTAGTGTAGGGTTAGGGTAAGAGTAGGGAGCGGCTGGTTAGAATAGAAATTGGGTAGGTCGCACTAAAAGCAGCAGTTAACTCATTGTTTGTAATGATTATTATTATTGAATATTAGGAACCATAATTAGCGCCACCAAACTATGGCCCATCCAATCTTAGGACCTAGCTAAACCTAACCCCATCGTATTATTAATTAACTAATCAATCATAAGATATTAGTTAAGCCTTCCATCTGTAATCATATCTGTATTGTGTTGTTATTAGGCCTTCAAATATGAAGCCCACTCAAGTCCAAGAACCAGGCCCCAACCTTATTTATCGTAGTTCTAGAATTTCTACTTTTAGGAAACAACAAATCACAGTTAACTCAGGTTGACATAAAATTACAGAAACAAAAGAAAATCATTATAATTTAGATGGAGGCGAGAGGAAATAAGTGAGGTATCCATAAACGTGGATGGATTATAATAAAGGCAAGATATACTTTAGACTCGAACTCAAAACTTTTGGAAGTGCTTAACTAATTGGCCAAGCAAGGGTTGATATGCTACTAATATGAAAAAAGACATTTCGTACATTTAACTATTACCACTTTCATTTGCTAGCTATTTTTTTCTTCTATTTCAGTACAATAACTATCATTTGGGACAACATACCCCTACAATACCGGTCTAACGAAAAAATCAAACCATAATTTAATTAAGGAAAAATGACACTTTTGTGCACCTAAATATACACTTTTGACACTTTCATACCCTAACTTTTTTTTTTCTTTTTTCCATACTCGAATTTCATTTTGGGACAACTGGCCATTTATATACCAAAAATGGCCCTAAATTTTTGTTCAATTCATGAGTATTTGGTTCAATTCATGGGTATTTTGATTCAATTCATTTGTATTTTGGGAAAATAGTCCAGAAGTTCCCTGAATTTTTGTTCAATTCATGAGTATTTTGGAATTATTGTCCCAAAATAAAATTCAAGTATGGAAAAAAGAGATAAAAAAATTTAGGGTATAAAAGTGTCAAAAGTGTATATTTAGGTGCACAAAAGTGTCATTTTCCCTTTGATTAATTTGAAATTACAACTATACCTTCTTTAACCTCTCTCTCTCGTACTTCGGTCACCTTGACGCTGCGCTTCCAGCGAGTGGGGTCCATTTTTTAGAGCTCACCTCTTACATTTTTTCCGATCAGTGAGTGAGATCCATTTTTGTCGAACTCACCTCCATTTTTCCCTGCGAGTGAGTGAGCTCCATTTTTTTCGAGCTCACCTCCCTTTTTTCGAGAGTGAGCTCTATTTTTTCGAATTCAACCCTTCCATTTTTTCAAGCGAGTGAGTGAGCTCCATTTTTTCAATCTCACCTCTTCCCTTTTTTCCGGCGAGCTCACCTCCTCCATTTTTTTCGAGCTCGCCTCCTCCATTTTTTCCGGGGAGTGAATGAGCTCCATTCTTTAGATCTCACATCTTCCGTTTTTTTCGGCGAGTAAGTGAGCTCTATTTTTTCAGCAAGTGAGCTTTGATTTGTCGTAATCGCTGGTGGGATGAGGCCGGAGGCGAGGGTCGGAGGGGTCGAAGGTGAGCATCAGGCCCACGAAGAAGATGAGTCAATTTCTTAATTTCAAAATTGAACCGATTCAATTTTGATTTCTTAAACTAGTTCAATTCTAGGGGTAGTTAGGTATTTTTGATATTTTAGGAGTAAATTGTCCCAAAATGATAGTTAGGGTACTAAAGAAAGGAAAAAAAGAGTTAGGGTATAAAAGTAGAAAAGTGGTATAATCAGGTGTACAAAAATGTCATTTTCCCTACCTAATATCTATGTATTCTTATTATCCATTAATATTTCTTTTTTAGTTTGATTCATAATCTATATAAAAGGTTCTCTTCTATTTTATTTCACAACATCAACATCAATAATATTATTCTCTACACTAACTGAGTGTACCCCAGTGGTTTGGGGCCTACTCGTTTTCTTGTACTTAAGTCTTGGGTTCGAGTTTCAGTTGATATTTGCAAGAGACTATATTATCATGTTAATATGTAAAAATAGTCTTGACTCGCCGAAATGTGAGAAGAACTCGGGCAAAACTCGGTGAACTCGTTTTACATTAAAATATAATTTTTATTATGGAAAAATAAATAATATTTAATGACTATTGATATATATATATTTTATAGTTTTAGGTATATTTATTTTAGGTTTATATTTTTTTAACTTGGACTTTCTTTTAAATGTAATGATTTTATTTCATTGGTCTTGTTTTAAATGTTTATTGGACTTATTTTAAAGTCAAGGTCCATAAAAGCTCAAAATTATTATTCAATGACAGGAATGTTGAGTCCACGTTTCTATTGAACTCCAACCTAAAGCCGTAAAACTATCTTCAATTGTCATATCAATACTACTTTTATTATTTTAGTAATAATTTTTTTTGAAATAATTTAGTTTATTAATTTTTATTATTAACTATAATGTGTAATTAAGTGTTATAATAGTTTTCAAAAAGTATAATAATAGTAAAATTAAAATATTTTTATAAAATATAATTTGTTCATTTATGTCTATTCATAAAAATGATAAACTAAATCACTTAATTTGCTAAAAATAAATATTATATAATGATAACTATTAAGTTAAATTTTTTTAATGAAGAGGTTCATTGGTTAAGTGATTTATTATGCAGAATAAAATCAGAATCTAAATTTTAATAATTGGATGGGTATGAAAAGCATGTTATAGATAAATATTCAAAATATCTATAAACTAACATTTTTATTAAAGATTTTTAATTTATGGAAACAAATTAAAAGAGTCAGTTTCAATTTCCAATTAATTATCGATTAATTTGAATCATGAAAATTTCTTTCAATAGTTATTGAGTCTTCAATTAGGTCGAGTGGTAGATCAGGTTTTTATGGAGGCGAGGTCGGGTGGTTTGGGGATGTGCTGAAATAGGTGAGGTTGGAGTTGCAGATGGGTCGCGCCTGGGTTGCGACGACAGAGCATGGAGGGCTAGGGGGTTTTGCTTTTGGTTGGTTAGTAGGCTGGTACTGGGAGGAAACCGGAGCTATCTAGCGTCAGTGGGCAGACTCATGCAAGCATACCGAACTAGGGGGCTCGGCTCGCTTAAGATTCAATACGTGTCTTATTGGGATCGGTACTTGAAGGAAACTGGGGGTCCCTGGTGTCGATGGGTTGATCCGGTTAAACCCAATAAGCTGGGAGGATTTGAATTTCGCGATGGCTATATTGATCGCATGGTCTATCGAGGAAGCTGGTTTAAGTCGGTCTGCAGCAAGATCACGGGGTTTCTCCATCCGTATGAGTTAGAGGCCGTGGCTCTGCAAGATACTAACTGGTTCGAGTCGATTGGTCTCTGGGTTATCAGGGATGCCTGTGTAAAGCATTCTGCAGCAAGATCACGGGATTTTTTCATCCGAATGAGTTGGAGGCCGTGGCTCTACATGATGCTAAACAGGTCGAGCTGAACAACTTTGGAGGAATCATTAGAGAACGGTGTTGCGCACTATACATTATCAGAACTTCTGTACTTTATTTTGCTCGTAATCAAATGGCTTACGAATTGGTCATGTTTGTTTTAACTAACAGGAGCTGAGATTATGGTAAGGGGTCTGTCCCACCATCTGTAGCTTCAGTTGTCCGGCTTGATCCCGGGTTAGTTGCTATTTAATTAATAAAATTCGATTATCCTTAAAAAAAACAATTAATGAGTCTTTTATCACACTGATGACAATAGTTTTTTTTATCCCTTAATGATAATAGTTAAATAAAAGCATAATAAATTAAAATAATGAACCCAATGTAAGAAAGACTCAAAGTATTTATTAGAAACCCTAAATCTCCCACCTAACCACTTCTTTTCTACCTCCGCTTCCTTTTCTCTTCAATCTCACACTTGGTCTTCTCCCCCTCTACCTCGTCCTTCCTCAATCTCACATTCCCTCCGAAAAATCTTTATTATTGAAAAATCCTAGCATGTTGCTTCGTCCTTTCTACTGCCAAACTAATTTCAGGCCTTCGTCGGCTTGCTCTCTACCACCGGCCTCCATGAAAAAGCTGGTGAAGCCAGATCTGCCGGATTTGACTACATTTACATCGGGTTTGATCGGCGTTGACCAAGTTCTTGTCGATTTTTACCTTCTCGTCTCGGTGAGGTCGAAATTCCCGTGTTCCCGCCGAGTTTCAGCGAGTTTCATAACACTGTGGTGGGGAAGGCAATTTAATCAATTAGCTTCCGTATAATAGTGTCTCATAATCATCATCAAGTGCCTTTAAATACCTACACATATCTACAAGTGCATCGACACCTATATACAAGTGTCTCACATCACCTATCTTCAAGTGCCTCAAAGCACTTATCTATAAGTGTTTAACATCACATATCTACGATTGCTTCACAACACCTATATCTACCTATTATATCAATTGAGGTCCAGTTAGTCGTTATATGTTGATTCGAATTTGACTACTACATATATCAATCAAGCTCCAATTGGCCATTCCTATGTTAAAATCGATTTTGATGAAACACTTATATATATATATATATAATTATTATAATCATTTCATTTGATAAATGTAGTCGCCTTTTATTTATATTTTACAATTATACTGACATTTATATATGTTTGATTATATTAGGTTTCCTATATTTATGTTTTCTTTTCTCAAATGAATTAGGGTTTTCCTATCCTTCTATAAATAGAAGTCTCTTGTGTATCATAATACACAATCAATAATATATTCCTCAATATTTCTATCATGATATCAGAGGCATAACCGATCCTTGGCTAAAACCTCTACAAATTTTTGTTTTGTCCACTCGTCGATGATTCGTGATTCTGACGGGTGGGCGAGGCAATTCAATCTCAATATCTAACCTACCGCTTCCGCAAACAATCAGTCTAGCAATCCCGTAATCAATCCCAAAATCGGTCGTAATCCCCGACCACCACCAACTCGCTTCAACTCTATCGTACCATAGCCACCAACCTTCCTCACCACCTCAAACACAATCACAACAAAACAAGCCAACTTCCACCAACTCATCGAGTAAAAAATTACAAGTCAAAGAACTCTTCGTAACCACTCATCACCACTACAAGCTCCTTGTTACCTTCCTTACCGTACACCACCACCATCAATTGAAAATAATGAAAGGGATTCCTATGGGTTTCATAGATTAATTTCATGCAGCGGATTGAAATAATCATGGGAATCGATGAAAAGCATAGGATTTTATTGTTAAAATTCAGAATACATGTATTTTCGAAATATGAAAATATTACCTTTGAATCGATCTAAAACACAAGATTAGTGTTTCTCTAGCAAGTCCACACAAGCACAATACCTTGGCTAGGTTTCTTCACACTCTTTTGCTAATAATTTTGTGAAGAATTTGACAAGAACAATGGTTGAATGGTGAGAGAGAGGGTCGGCCAAATTGGGAGAGGGAGTGAATGGGTTTGCCGAAAATCAGTGTAAGGATTAGGGAAAGAATATTGTGTAATTATTAAAAATCTGATTTTGAATATTTTTTATTAATTACACAATAAACCCCATTAATCCCATAATCACATTTAAGCCTCATTCATAAATTAAAACCCTAAATGGGCTTTAAGCCCACTTAGCCAAATCCAAATTAAAACCCATTTAATTGAGTTCTAATTATGGTTTAGCTAAACCGGTCCAATCTTCCTAATTTGATTTCTTCAACCGTCTAGTTAATAAACCTAGGCCAGAAATCAACCGAATCGTTTTCAATTTGAATAAATTGAAAAGCGGATTCTCCCAATTACCTTCCATGCTTGTCTGTCACATATTGTACTTAGAGTGTGTCACCCTCTAGGCTCACGACCCGTTGGCCGACTGGTAAAATTACTATTTTACCCTTTCCATCATAAATGGTCTCTACTAAGACATTATGATTACCCAACGTTCGTGATTATCGATTATTCGACTTAACCTGTTATCGTACATGTCACTGTCCTTTTATCAAAACGATATCCAGATTGATCAATAGGCATAGAACCGTCACCCTAATTTATCAATCACTGTTTCTTGATATCTGAAATGACTGAAAACTGATACTAAGGTTTCACCAGCACGGCTGTGCTATTCCTTCAGTCATACTCATCAAGTGGCCTAAACAGATATTTTTCGTATACCGGAGTATGAGTGATAAATCCCTCAGACACCTTTGAGTTCAAAAATGCAATTAATAACCAAGCCAATCAAAGCCGTCATGGCTACCCTTTTATAAGTAATGTTAGACTAGGTTAAACTCAGGTATTCGTTACACCAGTGCACACAAAGACTCTTTGGTCTTAAGATATAATGACAAGCTACGATCTGTGAGTATCTCATGACAGTATCTATGTTGCATACTCACAATCAGGTTGTCCGATATCATCGACCTGATGGTATTTATGATATAACTCTAACATATACTTTGCCATGATCAGTAGAGCATGATCACAAGGAGTTGGTCTCATACTGATCGCTTCCGAAGAAGCTTAGCTGACCAGGGACTCATCGAATGCAATTCTTTCTGATCTACAGTTCTAATATAATTGGTTATACACATAATGACATAGATCAAATTACATTCGATATACTACTACAACACATTAGTAATATAATGCCTTTTTTATTAGATCGAAAAAATGATATACATTGTAATATACATTAAGGAATTACATTGGACTAGGGCATAATCCTAACAAACAACACTCAACATCACCAACCACCCTCAACAAACCAATCCCAAACCTTATTGGCCAATCACATCATCTTCATCGTGATGAAATCAACACTTACATGCAACAACTCTCTTAGCTCTCTCGGTTAACCTCAAATCTCATCATCAACAACCCACACAACCTCGTAGCAATGCCATACCCAGCTCAACGTCTCGAAACTCTTCGCACCCAACGCCGTTTAACGTCTTGACACTCACGTTAGAGCCATCCGGTCACGTCCTCGTCATAGCTACCTCGACATCACAAACCCACTCCTCTCACGAAAAAAATCTGATCAACTCATCAATCAAGGAATCCCGTAAGCCCGAAATCACGTAATTCATAATTCCGTAATCCGAACATCCCGTAATCTGGACATCCCATAATCTGGACATCCTATAATCCGGACATCCCGTAAGGCTAAAATCCCGTAATCTTGACATCCCATAAGTCGGAAATCCCGTAATCCGGAATCTTGTAAGTCAGACATCCCGTAAGCCGGAACTCCCGTAGTCCGGAAATCCCGTAATCTAGACATCCCGTAATCTGGAATCCAGTAAGTCAGACATCCCGTAATCCGGACATCCCGTAAGCCGGAAATCCCGTAATTCAGAATCTCGTAATCCGGACATCCCGTAAGTCGGAAATTCCGTAATCCGGAATCCTGTAATTCGAACTTCCCGCAAGCCGGACATCCCGTAATTCGGACATCCCGTAATCCGAACATCCCATAATTCAGAATCCCGTAAACTGGACACCGCAAATGAGATGAGTGCGGAGAATCAACCTCTGCCATCGCCATCAGCCAGCGGGCATCATGCATCAGCTATCAGGCGTGCATAAGGCATCATCAGGTATTTGCTATCTCGCCATCAACCATCAGACATCTGGCATCATTGGGCATTTTCTATCTCGCCATCAGCCATCAAACATCTGGCATCATTGGGCATTTGCTATCTCGCTATCAGCCATCATGCATCTGGCATCACCTGGCATATACTATCTCGCCATCGCCATCAGCTAGTGGGCAGCATCAAGCATCATGCATCAAACATCGGCGCGCATCCTCCATTCTCAATCCTCGCCGCATCACTTCGACAACATTCTCGGCAGCCGCAACCCTCGCCACAACTCAATACTATCTAGCTTCAAACTCAATTCTTGTTTCACCGCATTGAGTTTGAAGGGGCTGTTAGATTATATTAGGTTTCCTATATTTATGTTTCCTTTTCTCACATGTATTAGGATTTTCCTATTCCTCTATAAACAAAGGTCTCTTGTCCATCATAATACACAGTCAATAATATATCCCTCATTATTTCTATCAATATAAGACTTCAGGAAGAAGTTATATTGCCTGAAGCAATGCGACATAATCCAAGAAACAATATGTGATTAAATTATAGAAGGTGTTTTGTCTACTGAAAATAAATAATCTTATGTTGGTATGAACTTAGAAGAGACTTATAAACATATCTTGAATAATGCATATTATTTGAATAAATGAATTAAAATGAGAGATCTTAAGAAGTTAAAATATTGTGAGACTTCTAAGGAGATCCTGAATACTACATAATATTTAAAATGAAAGTCTCGGGAAAGCAAGATATTGTCTTGCCTGCAGACCGAACATATTTATGATGAACTTATCTTATGAATCTACGTACATATTGAGAAACTCTTGAAGCATATATGTATGAATAATGTTCATACACTCAACACTTCAATGGTCGTTCGGTCTCTTGATCCTAATAAGGATAAATTTTTCCCTAGAGAAATAGGTGAAAAAATTCTTGGTCCAAAAGTACCGTATCTAAATGTGTTCGAGTCTTATTGTATATGGCGTAATGTTCAAGATCGTAGTAAATTTCCTATTCGTATTTAGTTCATAACCAACTGGACGACATTGAATTAGGATCAAGTATTTATCTTGTTATATAAGTGGAACTAAAAATTTGGATTATTATAGTCAAAATCCGCCGAAATCTTATAAATCTACAAATTTAGATCAAGATCAAGAATGTTGGCTTGCTTTAATATACAAATGCAAAATATATTTAAGACACCCGTAAATCTCGCTACCAGAAAAAGTATGAAATTACGTGTGTTGACACAACAGTATCTTGAAGCTTTACAAAACAGACATTGGTTACAATATTCTCTAATTATTCAGAAATTTTCGCACTACATGTAGCTAGTTGTGATGCAATTTTTATGAGGATACATTAAAAGAAGATTCGAGAATGACTTGCTAATAGAGATATACATTCATAAACTTCAGAGAGATTGATATTAAGAAAATACTTTCTAAATGAAAATCGTGCAAATTTATTCCTTAAAAATCAACATCTACTAAAAAACTTATGTAAGAGATCAAGTCGACTATGGAAGCAAAGCAAAGTAACATTACAAGCTATTAGAGGGAGCGACGATAAGGGACATGGATTATAAAGTTGAATACACTGTGGACATATGTGCGCTGTACTCTTTTATTCTTTATTCATATTTTGTCTCACTGAGTTTTTCTGAATAAATTTTTAACGAGACAATTTTATACACGTCCAACATCATTCGAATCACTTTTTTACTGTGTCCTTAACCCGTTGATTTTTGTTTGTAATGTTAAAAATAGTTATTTGTAGTATGTGGTCTCCAAGTAGGAGTGTTGTGATGCCACCACATGCTACATGTGACATATATGCAGTGATCACCACATATGAAGCATTACACCTCCATGTTAACTTTGCTTTTTTGATAACTATTGTCGTGCATACCGCATAAAAATGCTATATATGGCATTGTTCTGTATTAAGAGAACAAATAAGATCGGAAGGAGATATGATAAGAATAGCACCGTATATAGATTTTCTCATACTTGCCTTGTGCTTACTCTTATTTGTATTGTTGTTTCTTCTTATGATTTATATTTTTACAACAAGTACAAGTTTATCGACCACCTAAACAAGTGAAACAAAGGACAAGAAGATGGCAAATTGGAACACTGTAGCAGCTGCAATTGTAGCCCATTAATGCACCGTAATTGGATTTTGTAAGCGAACAAAACAAAATGCACGTGCACACTAATCAAATCACTAATATTACTACTTACTACTACTCAATCTTGGCACCCAATTAATATTTCCAGCGATATACATGCATTAATAATTTGGAGCAAGAAGCTACTTTTTGGTTATGGGGTTGACAAATTTATGAAGGCTTCATTTCATTCCATTGCCAGCTCCAAATTGACAAGTCTTTAATCTCAACTCATTTCATTTCCTTTTTTGCAACTTATTTAAGTAATTGTATGGCTCACACACTTTATCCTCTGAAAAAGTGTAAGAAACATATTCACATGGGTAGGGTACAACTCCAAGACCCTTTACATTATTTGTCATTCAAAACCTTTAAAGTGTACCTGGAAGTATCATAGTTAGGCCCCTCCACACCATTGTTGCATGGCACCAAATTTGGAGGTTCAAAACATTATTCTCAAATCCTTTTACTTGGAAGCATTCAAATTTCCTTCGGTGCAATTACGGCTTTCAAAACTATTTCTCCAACCCTTAGTTTTTTTTAATTAAAGGGTTAAGTATTTGAGAGTTCTTAAGTATAGTGAATATACAAAATTTACTCTTAAATAAATACCTCTTAAATAACGAGCACAAATATATATTTGACTTAATTAAAAATAGGATACAAGATCATTCAAATAAATTACTTTGTTACACTATTGCACAAAATTAAAAGAAGACTGAATTTTGATTTTTTTCATTGGACATAATATGTTAGGCGACGCATTCTTTTCTTAATTTTAATGTAAAATATACATACATTAAAAAAATTCAAAAATTAGAAAAAAAATAATTTTTGAACTTTAAAAAAGAAATATTTTTATCACATAAATAATAAAACACTGATTTCAAAATTATTATTCTTTAAAGAAATGAGGTTTTCAAAAAATATTAAAACTAAAAAACCACTTTTAACAATGTTTTTTTTTATTTTTTAATATTTTCTAAAAAAATATTCAAATTTTTTTTAATTATTTATTCCATAAAAAAATTTAAAAACAATAAGCTAAACAAATGATTTTTTTAAATACCAGGGTATTTTAGTCATTTAATAAAATTTGAAAGTGAAATATTTAAATGAATAAAATACCCTTTTATTTAAAAAAATCATTTTGTTTAAATTATTATTTTTAAAATTATTTTTTATGGAATTAATAATAAAAAAAGGATTTGAATATTATTTATTTATTACTAAATATTAAAAATAAAAAAACGTTGTTAAAAGTGGTTTTTTATTTTTAATATTTTTTGAAAAAATCATTTTCTTAAAAAAATAATTTTGAAATCAATTTTAATGATTTATGTGATAAAAATATCTTGTTAAAAGTATGTTCAAAAGATATATTTTTTAAAATTTTGATTTTTTAATATAGGGGTATTAATGACATTTTACATAAAATTTAACTCTGTGCAACTAAATGAAAGCATACAGTGGTGACGTGCAACAGATAAAAATACATGCAGTAACATGCAAAAGTTGTATAATAGAGGGTAATGATAAGGAATTTCCACTAAATTATCCCAAAAATGGATAATTCCAAATGGCTACACCTAGATACTGCTGTTTTTCACCTGGGTACACCTAGAATTTTTTTTTCAGCTGACTATGCCTAGAATATGCACATTCAAGGCGTAGCTAGCTGGAAAAAAAATTCTATATGTACTCAGGTGAAAAATAAGCAATATCTAGATGTAACCACGTGAAATTATCACTAAAAAAATGCTATCAAACTTTTCTTTTTCATGGACAATTTATGTATCAAGATTGTGTTTTAAAATTTGCATTTTATTTTGTAATAATTTGATTCTTAAAGAGTTTTGTTAGTTATCGAAATTTAATGTGTATTCTGCACAAGGTTGTAAAACTCGGAACTCGTGGCAAAACTCGACTTACTCAAATATGAGAAAAATTCAGACCTCGAACAAACTCGTGCGAAACGCGGTAAAACTCATTTTACATTAAAATATAATTTAATATATACAATATTTATTATGACAAAAGTAATATTGGGCTTGTTTTAAATGTTAATTGGGCTTGTTTGCTTTAAAGTTAAAGGCCTATAACTAAAAGCTTCTCTTTTTTTAATTAAAACATGCCTATAACTAGAGTCCTTATTGTTTACCGGCACGTCTTTGCCACTTTGGCCATTGCTCATCTCGCCTTCTTCTCCTCCAAGCCATGCTCCCTCGGGCTCAGGACCTTTCTCCTCATCTTTTTCACCTCTTTTGTTGGGTATGTAATCACTTCTCTTCGGCTCTACTTATAAGTTTGAGCTTTTAGGCAAGCCTTGTGTTGTAACATTGTTAGATCTAAATGTCCACTTGTATGATAGGGAAAGACCTCACAATCAAAGCCATATAAGCGCTTTCTAAAGAACGAGAATGCCCTGATTTTGAAAAGCTCAAAATTCGCCTCCAGAATGAAATTTTGAAAACACCCTCAAAATCTCTCATATGATATTGAAAGACCTCACAATAATGCCATATGAGTGCTTTATAAAAAAAACGAGAATTCTTCTATTGCTGCTTTAATGTATTCCTTCGTCCTGAAATGCTTCGTATGTACTTGTTTTCTGGTCTATTAAATTTTATTGCAAATGAAAAACAACAGTTCTTCTATTTTTGACTTGTGAAATTTAGTTTATACACCCGCGAAACTCGCTCCTCTTAATAAATTTTTTAAAACACCGTCAAAGTCTCTCATATGATAGGGAAAGACTTCATAATCAATGCCTTATGAGTATCTTCTCAAAAAAGAATGGGAATGCTTTGATTTTGGATTTGCCAAATTCGGTTTATAAAAGCGCGAATCTCGCCCCCAGAACGAAACTTTCAAAACACCCTTAAAATCTCTCATATGAAAGGGAAAGACCTCACAATCAATGCCATATGAGTACTTTATAAAAAAGAACGAGAATTCTTCTATTTTGGACTTGCGAAATTAGTTTATACTCTTGTGAAACTCATCACTCGGAAGATTTAATAGAAGTTGGCTTATCTATTGCTTATTTGATCTTGAGGTAGCCTAGATCAAAATTTTGAAATTGGGGTACCAATTTTTAAAAGTGATATAGCTGGGTATAGCCATTAGTCCCTATCCCTATTTATTATTTTATTTTTACTCCTCTTAATTATTACTCTAGTTTACATTACCTTAACTTGTTCCTCGTTATTTAGTGGAATTTAATTTTTTATCGTCTTACTTTTGTTAAAAATATTTTCTAACAATTCTCTATTTTTTGAGATTAATTATGAAACTTAGTTTGAGTGATTAAAACATGCTATTGTTATGCTTTGGGTCGTAACTCTACTGCCCTATATTACTAGTGACTGGTTCACTGTCGGGTGAGCCGAAAAGACAATTCATTTTGTGAATCGCAATTTTGGGCATCATTGACTGTCTAATAAAAATAAGTGAAAGACTGATAGATATAAGTGATTGTCTAATTGAAATAAGTGAATGTATAATGAATATATTTAACAAAAATAAGTGAATGTCCAATGCGAATGCCTGATGGAAATAAGTGAGTGTTCAACAAAAATAAGTGAATTTTCAATGAGAATAAATACAATTTTAGTGGGAACATCACATAACTACGCAGTAGTAATGAAAATGGCTTAATGGAAATACATTTCAAACCTGTGGACATACATTTTGAAACATTGGAAATACAACATAAAACACTAAAAATACTTATCAATTGAAGACTTTGAATCGAAGATATGTATTCCCTAAAATATCTTTATACAAAAATAATTGACGGTTTGTTGCGAAATTAATTTACGTTTATTACCAAATTAAATGACTATTTATTGAATTTTATTTCCATATTAATTGAATTTTTATTGCACAAGTAAAGAAAAAATATCCTTATGCGAAATAAAATGATTATTCATTGACATTTTTTGTTTAATTATGGCCGCATGATGAGTTGCCATCTAGCGATTCTCCTTTTTTGTTATGTTCTCACTGATTCATTGGTTTTCAATGGGATGCACACACTCCACTACAATTCAGCCCAAACGTTTAAACCGTTCAAACTTATTGTGAGCCGCTCATCTGGAAAGATTAAAATAGCGCGCAACACGTGACAGCGCGCGCTGTTCCACTTAAGTGAAAAGTAATTCTTTATTTTGCATGCCCACTCGCAGTAGAACTGTAGCATTTTCTTGTATGAACATAAAAACAAGCATTAAGCATACTAGTAAGTGTCTTTTCTTGCTATGAACTTGACAGTATAATTATTTCTTATTATTCAATGGGGATATATATCTTCTACATTTATTTCATTGTGCATGTAAATAATTATGTATTATATTCAATTTCCTTCACGAAGGACCCTTATATAATGTGCTGGGACAAACGCAAAGCTGTTGAAGTTGTTTACAAGTAATTATTTCCAAATTTCTTTGAGAAGCCATTATTTTTATGCTAATTATATTTTCCGTTGAATATATGTAATTTTTGTTTACAAAATAAGAATGAGGATGACATGATTTATGATATATTTGTCCTACCGAAAGATTGTTCAATGCTTGCTTCAACACAAACATATTTCAATATTTTATTTCCTTCTTGGAAAATCGTGTAAGCCTCATCAATTTAATCTTCCATTTTACTGATAAAAAAAATATATTTTACAGAAGGATTTTATTGTTTAGGCATTTACTGACTCCAAAGAGAAAAGCATGTCTTACTTTCTTAGTGCTCATCTTCCATTACATATGGTACGGTGGTTAGGGGTGCTCATTCCCGGTTAACAGGAATTGGTGCTGGAAACCGATAACCGACCGAAGTATAGTCGATTTCCAGAAATGGGAACTGAAACCGACCGGAATTTGGCCGGTAATTGATGCAGCGTACGTGGCTAGAAAGAATTTTTTTATCAAAAATTCGTTGATTCTTGCGAATACCGAAGATGATAGATTTTAGGGAAACCTCGATTTTTTTTATTTAACTTCAAAAACTAAATATGTTAGAGTTATGCCCCAGTCCAATATATAAGTGATCTACAGATGTAATGTTTTATCATCTTTCCGAATAAATAAATCGGCATATATTACTAATGTGTTGTTGTAATATATCGAATGTAATTTGATCTATGTCATTATGTATGTAACCACTAATAGTAGATCTATAGATAAGAAAGAATTACATTTGATGAGTCCCTGATCAGCTAAGCTTCTTCTGAAGCGATCAGTATGAGACTAACTCATTGTGATCATGCTCTACTGATCATGGCAAAGTGCGTGCCGGAGTTATATCATAGATACCATCAGGTCGATGATATCGGACAACCCGATTGTGAGTATGCTGCATAGATCCAGTCATGAGATACTCACATATCGTAACTTGTCATTATATCCTAAGACCAAGGAGTCTTTGTGGACACTATGTAACGAATACCTAAGTTTGACCTAGTCTAACGTTATCTGTAAAAGGGTAACTATAACGGCTTCGATTGACTTTGGCATTTATTGCACTAGTGAACTCGAAAGGGGTCTGAGGGATTTATCACTCATACTTCGGTATGAGAAAGATATCCGTTTAGGCCACTTGATGAGTATGACTGAAGAAAGAGCATGGCCATGCAGGTGATACCTTAGTATCAGTTTTCAGTCATCTCAGATATCAAGAAACAGTGATTAATAAATTAGGATGACCATTCTATGCCTATTGATCAATCTGGATATCGGTTTGATAAAAGGACAGTGACATGTACGATAACAGGTTAAGTCGAATAATCGATAATCACGAATATTGGATAATCATAATGTCTTGCTAGAGGCCACTTATGATGGAAAGGGTAAAATAGTAATTTTACCAGTCTGCGAATTATTCGTGAGCCTAGAAGGTCACACGCATTAAGCACGATACGTGACAACAATTATGGATGAGAATTGAGAACAATTCAGTAGTTTTCTGGCCTAAGGTTTTAACCAGACGGTTGAAGAAATCAATTCGAGGAAATTGAGTCGTTTTGTCTAAACCGAAATTAGAACTCAAGTTAATGGGTTTAATTTGGGTTTTAGTTAAACGGGCTTAAAGCTAATTTAGGGATTTAAGATAAGAGAGGGAACAAATGCAAATAAGAAAGGATAAAGGTATAGATAATGCAATTTTAATTTTGAAATTCAATTTAATTTCAAATTAAAATCACATAATATCTACTCATTTATCCTTGATTTTTTCAGCAACTTCCCCTCCTTTCTCTCTCCCTCATTGCCGAAAACTCTCCCTCTCTCATCCTCTATTGTTGTCTTGTTTTCTCTCAAAAATTCTAGCAAATTTGTGAGTGAAAAATCATTTCGGTTGTGGTGCTTGTGTGGACTTGATAGAGAGAACACTACACTTGTGTTTTTGTCGATTACAAGAGGTAAATATCAGATTTATATTTATGTTTATAACATGTTCAAATGGCATTAAGATCTAAGCTAGTTTCGATCACCACGGTTACATAAAGTCCGCTGCATGATATTCATCGTTTGGAACTCGTGGTGATCTCTTTCAAAATAACATAAACGTATGATAGTGCTTAAATAGCCAAAACCTAATTGTAGAAAAGGAAATCCTAAACTTATTGGAAAAAGGAAATAAATTATAAAAATTGTCAAAAGTGTCAAAAACTTAGGAAATTGCAATTTTGACCCCCAAGATGACCTCGGATGGCCGAAATCCATCGTACGTCATGGCATAGCGATGTGTTTTGCTCAGAATGTCGTTTCCGTCCAGAAAACACTAGTCCTTTGTCGAAATCCGACACTTTCCTGATTTGCACTACATCATTCCCCCCTAGATAGAGAAGATTCGACCTCAAATTCGAAACCGCATCATCCTCGCCGGAAGAAGAGTCACCAGTGAAAGGAGCAAGATGCTTCACATTGAAGACATGAGAGGTGCAAACATGACTAGGAAGGCACAGACGATAGGCATTTTGGTTGATCTTTTCCACAATCTCAACAAGGCCAATCTTCTTAGTAATAAGCTTGTTGTATTCACGAGCAGGGACGCGATCCTTAGTAAGTATGGCCCAAACAAAGTCACCAACCTCGAAATCAACAACATGTTGCTTATGATAAGCTTTTTCCTTGTATTTGGCAGTAGCAACAACCAAATGGTCATGAGTGGTCTGATGAACCTGAGCCAATTGCCTAACAAACTCCTCGGCAGTAGCATGGGGATACACCTTGCTGGGCAAAGCTAGCAAATCAAGGGGACCTCGCGAAGATAATCCGTAGACCACCTGAAAATGACTGAACCCAGTAAAACGATTAAGAGCATGGTTATGTGCAAATTCCGGCAGTTTGAGATCCCACGCCTTGGGATGATCCCCAACCAAACTGCGTAAAAGATTTCCTAATGAACGATTAACGACCTCGGTCTGACCATCTGTTTGTGGGTGGTAAGCAATGTTGAAATTGAAGAGTGTATTGACCAGGCGCCACAAACTCCGCCAAAAGTGACACACAAAGCAAGTGTCACGATCAGAAACTATAGATGTAGGGAGTCCATGAAGACGATACACATTCGAAAGTAAAGTTGTGTTACAGCCACATCACCAGTAGTCTTCTTGCATGGAATAAAATGAGCCATTTTCGAAAATAAATCAACCACCACAAAAATAGAATCAAAATCACGTTGGGTACGTGGTAAGCCAAGGAGAAAATCCATACTAACATCAGACCATGGCTGTGTGGGAATAGGCAGGGGTAAATATAACCCAACATTAGTCGAAGCACCCTTTGCCAACTGGCAAGTACGACAGCGTGCGACAAAACGACCAAGCTCCTTGCGCATAGAGGGCAAAAAATAAGAATTCGAAAGAAGCTGATAAGTACGGTCACGCCCCACAAGACCCTTGTTATGGAGTTTTTGAATCATTATGAAACCCAGATTGCAATCGGGAATACACAGTTGCACAACGCGAAAAAAAAATCCGTCATCCAACACAAAGCTTGTCGCCTCACCCTGTTGAATACGAACCAGTACCTGAGAAAAGAACGGATCATCATAATAGAGGTCCACGAACGAATCAAAATCGGGGACATGGACGCGCATTGTAGGGTTTTGGAGCGTTCTTTAACGTCGAGATAGCGTAAGCATTTAACAAAAGCAACTCCAAACCTTGTCCAAGAACATGAACCATTAAATCCCAAGGCAAAATCTATTCCACAAGAAATTTACCTTTAAGTCTTTGTTGAATCGATAAAGAAGAATTTTGTGATCTTCTTCTCTAGAGCAAGTCCACACCAAGGGGATGATCTTCAAGATCCTACACTTAATGCCTACTAGAACAATTAAGTGAAGAACAAGAGAGCAAAAGAGAGAGAGCACAATGGGTGGCCGGCCAAGGAGAGAGAGAGATTGTGAGAGTGTGTTGTGTAATTAATTCACTTGATATTTCTCTACTTCATCAATCTCATAAGCATGGGTCTAAAAGGTGATTGGTATGGGGTTAAAGGTGTCATTACCCATACCCCTTAAATCACTCACCTCTTAATCAACAATCACCAACTAAGCATGGTGTGTTGTGGCCCCCACCTTTGGACCCACCAAAGTGGCCGGCCATGTTGGGCTTATTGGGCCCAAAATGGGCCCTTGTTGGGCCGGTCACGTGACCTAATGGGCCGAGCCCAATGGGCTCGCCCATGTGGTTTCGTGCCGTGTCCAAAAGTCGCCCGACCCTTTTTGTCGTTACTTATCAAACAAAGTCCGACGCGATAGTGACGAAAAATCTCAGTTTTCTCGATTCGCTAATTATTCTCTCATACCGAACCTATGGCCCAAAACCTTCAGTTTTGTCCATGTATTGCTCCTCAAGAAACGTTAAGGTTTCCTTGTCTCAAGTTATCTGTCTTGTATGTGTGTGACCCTCCAAGCTCATGCCACCGTTGGCAGATTGGCACAAAAGATCTCTCTTGTCCGATCCATCATAAGTGGTCTCTAGTAAGACGTTATGATTACCCAATGTGCATGATGATCGATGTTTCGATTTAACCTTTATGCGTACAAGTCACTATCCTATTATCTCTAGACATTCCGATTGATCACAAGGCATAGAGTCGTCATCCTTGTTTAATCAATCATTGTTACTTGATATGTGAGATGGCTGAGAACTGATAACCCGTATCACTGGCATGGCCATGCTCTTTCTTTCAGTCACTCTCGATCAAGAGGCCTTTAACAGATATCTTTCCCATACCGTAGTACGAGGGATACATCCCTTAGCCGTCTTTCGTGTCACTCATGCAATTCGTTCCGCCACCCAATGATGCCTGTTATTGCAATCCTGTTACGGAAAGTGTTAGGCGCAAGTTAAAGCCGCACGTACATTGCATAGCGATCACAAAGACTCCTTGGTCTAAGGATATCGTGACAAGTTATCGCATTTGAATATGTTCATGGCTTAATCTACGAAACACTATTCAAAGCGGGTCGTCCGATATCAATCAGCTCATGATATCTATGATATGATTCCGGGATCCCTCATCCCTATGACAAGTAGAACTACGTCATTGAGAACCATCCTCATACTGGTCGCTTCTATTGAAGCGTATATTGACCAGGGACTCGTTAAGTGTGATCCGTACAGATTTATGGTTGTACTACTTTAGTGGTCATAAATCAGATCATGCTTAACATATTACTTCAACACATAAGTAATACAAAGCCGTTTTATTTATTACAAACGATGATAAATATACATAGACATTTACAAACTACTAGCAGTTGGACTAGGGCACAAAAATGCTATCACGCATTTCAGTTAGCAACCCATGACGGCGACTCAAAGCATCCACAGCGCGATTAGAAACTCCTGCTTTGTGCTTAATCACAAATGTAATTTGCTGCAAATAAGAAATCCAGGTAGCATGATGATCAGATACTTTATCTTGGCTGCCAAGATGCCTAAGGGAGTCATGATTAGTATATAAGATGAATTCCCTCTGAAAAAGGTAATGACGCCAATGCTTGATGGCCTGGAAAACTGCATAAAACTCAATATCATAGGTACTAAAGCGAAGTTTAGCACCTGACAGTTTCTCGCTAAAGTAAGCCACAGGACGGCCTGCTTGACTGAGGACAGCTCCAATACCTGTTTTCGAAGCGTCAGAATGGAGTTCAAAAGGCTGTGAGAAATCAGGAAGTACCAAAATAGGGGATGAGGTGAGCTGACGCTTAATCTCAAGAAAAGAAGCTTCCGTATCATCAATCCAGTGGAACTTAGTCCCTTTTATGCAATCCGTGATAGGAGCCATAACATCACTGAAATGAGGAATAAAACGTCGATAGAAGGAAGCCAAGCCGTGAAAATTACGAACCTCAGTTATAGAGGACAGTTGGGGCCACTGCTCGGCGGCCAAGACCTTACTAGGATCAACTGTCAGTCCCTCGCGAGAAACCACATAATCGAGAAAATGGATTGAAGCAGATAAGAATGCACACTTTGCGATAGCAGCAAAGAACTTGTCACATCGGAGAACAAGTAATACCTCACGCAAATGGTCAAGATGAACTGTTTCGTTGGCGCTATAAATCAAGATGTCATCGAAATAAACGACCATGAACCTACCAATAAAGGGGCGAAGAGCTTGGTTCATCACACGCATAAAAGTACAAGGGGCGTTGGATAGACCGAATGGCATAACGAGGCACTCATATAACCCTTCGCGAGTCTTGAAAGCGGTTTTCCCCTCATCACCCATGCGAATACGAATTTGGGGGTAACCGCTCTTAAGATCAAGTTTGCTAAACACAGAAGCGCCACCCAATTGATCCAATAAGTCATCCAATCGGGGAATAGGGAACCGATAACGCACTGTAATCTTGTTGATAGCTCGACTGTCAACACAAATACGCCATAAGCCATCCATTTTTGGGGTAAGGAGTGCAGGGACAGCGCAAGGGCTAAGGCTTTCGCGAATGTGTCCCTTACCAAGCAAGTCCTCCACTTGACGACGTAACTCTTCATATTCCTTGGGACTCATACGATAATGAGGGCGATTAGGGAGAGAAGCACCCGAAACCAAGTCAATGTGATGTTAGATATCATGCAAAGGTGGCAATTTGCAGGGTAAAGTCTCAGGAAAGACATCTGCGAACTCCTGTAGGAGAGGCTACACCGGAGCAGGCACATCGCTCTCTCTCGTAACCAGAGAACAAAATAGGGCAAAAACCATCCCAGATTTCTTCACGGCGGCCCCTTTGGGTGGTAGGGGAAGGTGTGTGAGATGGGGGAATAGCACTCCCTTTGGGTTTAGTCGGCATTAACACAATTTTTGTACCACGAAAAAAGAATGAATAGGTGTTAGCACGACCGTCATGGAGAGCAGAGTTATCATATTGCCAAGGGAGACCAAGTAAAAGTGACAAGCATCCATAGGAACCACATCAAAATAAATTGCATCACGATAAGTAGGTCCAACAGAAAAATTAACAAGCACACGCTTGGAAACTGTAACATCCGTACCTTGGCTAAGCTATGTGAGACGATAAGGCTTAGGGTGAGGTTCAGTAGGTAGACCAAACTTAGCAACCGCAAATTCAGAGGCCACGTTCTCACAACTTCCAGCATCAATAATGAAGGTGCAAACTTTCCCAGCTATGGTGCAAGTAGAATGAAACAAACTATTGCGTAACCACTCATTCTCAGGAACATGAGGTGTTAAGGAGGATTGGCGGAGCACCAACAGAGGACCAACATCACCGGGGACATATTCCTCTACGTCCGTGTTGGCATAATCATCATATGTCGGGGCCGAATCTCTAAGAAGGACAGGTTCAGATTCAGTAGCCTCAGTGAAAAGACCACGATTGGCAGATTTCGGGAGCCGAAAATCTACTTGGCGATGACCAACTTTACCGCAATTAAAACAGCCCGAACCACCACGTCCCTGTATGGGGGGGGGGGGGGGGGGGGGGGGCTCCAGAACCACGCGCGGGTGGAGGGTGGAGGGGTAGGTTGGGCAGGAAAAGGCTGTGACGTAGACCCTATACCACCAGTCGAGTTTGCTGGCTGTCGGAAGCTACCTGTACCACGCCTGGCTAGCTGCCTTTCAGCATGGGATGCACGCTGCTGTGCCTCGGCGACAGTTAATGGGTCAAACATATTCAGAACGTCCTGTAATTGGAGACGCAAGCCACGAATATAACGAGAAACTAACTGAAGAGGGGACTCGGTGACATCAACACGAGCCAGACATGAGTAGTAATCGGTGGAATACTCATCCACAAAACGGGAACCCTGGAGAAGATTCTGGAAGCGTTGGTACAGTTCCCGATCGAAATTATAGGGCAAAAACGCAGCCTTGAGGTGTTTCCTGAATTTATCCCAATTCAAAATCTTCTCCTTACCAATACGAACACAAATTTGCTTCCATTGTTGCCACCAAGCTTGCGCACGACCTTCGAAACTGATTGTCACAAGGGAAACACGACGTTCTTTTGGAACCTCCTTGAAATCCATTATATCTTCAACCTGTGATAGCCAATCTATAAACTCATATGGTTTAAGATTTCCATTGAATTGTGGAATTTCCACCTTGAAACCCTGTTCCCAACGGTGGTTGGGGTTAGGGCGCTCGGGTGAATGATTCTGAAACCTGGCGAAAGGATTGTCGTCTGTGAGAGTATCATCATCACGACGATGCAATTCTTCCATTCGTTGGGTCAATATTTCAACCTACCGCCTCAAATCGTCGTTCTCACGTTGAAATTCAGCGTTTTCACGTTGTAACTCAGCTTGATCATCATCAGCACCTTGGGGAGCGGCTCGTTGTTGTCTACAGGGCGACATACCTCAGGATCGACTAGAATCTGATACCAACTGATGCAACGTACATGGCTAGGAAGAATTCTTTATCAAAAATTCGTTGATTCTTGCGTATACGGAAGATGATAGATTTGAGGGAAACCTCGATTTTTTATTTAACTTCAAAAACTAAATAACATAAACGTATGACAGTGCTTAAATAGCCAAAACCTAGTTGCAGAAAAGGAAATCCTAAACTTATTGGAAAAAGGAAATAAATTATAAAAATTGTCAAGTGCCCGGAACTTAAGAAATTGTGATTTTGACCCCCAAGATGACCTTAGATGGCCGAAATCCATCGTTAGCTCAGAACCCCGTTTCAGCCCAGAAGACACTAGTCCTTTGTCCTTTCCTTATTTGCACTATATCAGTAACCAAGATGCCGGTTAACCGAAAATTGACACCAGTTTTTTGGTGTACCCGAAACCGGTACTAACACTATGAATTTGAATATTTGCCTCCAAATTGTAGTTTGTGTGTTTTCCGGCGAGTTCGACGGCTCCGAACGGTGGTGGCTTTCCGGCGAGTATAGCGCCTGTGACTTTTGAGAGAAAGGAGTAGATGAAATCCAGATAATAAAAATATAACACAGATTAACAAAACCCAAAAGTTTAAAGTAGATCATAAATCTAAAATTATTTATTTGAGAGAGAAACAGAGGAAATGAATAAATTGAATAGAAGAACATAGATCAATTATCCATGGAGGAAAGGAAGAGAGTGAAGAAGAGAGAAGATTGAGATAGAGGTGTTGGGAAGAGAGAAGAGATAAGGTGTTGGGAAGTGAGAAGAGACAAAAGTGAGAGAGATAATGAATCGTTTCGGTGGTGATAAAGAGAGAAAGGTGGGGTAGGGTAGGTAGCCCTCACATCACTCATCATCATTTTCATTGGAATTTATGTAAAAAAAAGCGTGGAGGGAAAGGCTGTGTGTATGCATGGGGAGCTGCGTGGCTGGAGGAGGGCCACTGATTTGGATTCATCAACGACTATAATTACTCAATAATTATTTGGTTCAACCATTTCCAGTTAACCGCAGTTTTCATTCCTCAAAACCGAAAACTGAACCGGACGTCACCAGTTTAGAAAAATTTTAACCGAACATGGGCCGGTTATTCCTTGTTTCGGTTTTACCCGATCCGGTTCTACCCAGTTCCCCGATTTATGGTTTTTTTAGCAGCCCTTATTGTTGTAGAGCACATTTTAAATATTGACCATATATTGCAATATACATATCCTATTATGATTTGCTAATGCCCTCTCGTTTTTAACAATGTTCAACTGAACGCATTGAACTGCTTTTCTATTTTCTTTTTTGTTTTTTTCAACCAACAAATGTTATACAGATCATGTAGAGATACCAATCAACGAATATCATTTGATATTGAGCAATATTACGGCCGATATCTTGGTATTGGTGGTAAGGATTCATTTGTTGGGTTAATGACTGTTGAAGCCTTTTATGTAAGCCCTTTTGAGCTTGGCCCATTTGCTTTCACTCTCTTATCTTTATTGGTGTTGTGTTGCGGAAGACTTGGTCACTCAGACCATTTCTTTTGGCACGATTTGATATTAAGTCTTTATTTATTTATTTATTTTATTTGGATATATCCTAAATATAGCTTTGCCATTCCTATAAATTGAGAGCTTGGGCCTCTCATATAAATACAAAAGAATTTTGTTACGTAATTGTTACTCTGCTTTCTCTCTCAACTCTCTCAATTTATACAAAGTTTCTCGAACTCGTGCACTTGGTTCGATCGTTCGATCAGACTGGAATTCGTGCTGTTGTTCGTCCGATCGTTCGTCATTTCGTACGAGTATTTGGTTCCTGAGATTGTTTGTACCGACGTTCCACCTTTTGCCGTTCGAGTGGGCGTTCTATAGAAGTGGTTGTGAAAACCTCGGGAGCAACCGGATTAAATCACCACCGCGGTCTACCCGGAATATTTTCTTTCAGGTCAGTGGCATCCCTGCCACGACACAGCTTCGATTCTATCTTCTATTTTCCAGCATACTCAAATCTGGTCCAGTCAGCAGTCCAACTAGTGATTCGGTCTAATTCAATTTGCGGTTCATCGATCATTTCAATTTCGATTTAAACAATTGAGCTAGCGTTACAATCTCATTGTCCAGTGGTTCGGGTTCTTGTTCTGTAAACGACAACTGGGTATGTTAATTTCTACAATCTGAAAGCAAATACTATACTTGGCATCTATGGCTATGCATGCTTCCCCGAATTTGAACTCCCTACTTGGTAAGTTAGAATCGTTAGATGGGAATAATTATCTTAGATGGTCCTTAATGATGCTGATGTCTTTCGATCACTTGAAAATCGATTATGTTTTACTGCATGCTCCCCCTCCTCCTATAGTTTATACTGGTCAACAACTTAATGATCCTCCCCCAATTGCTAAAATATTGAGGAGTAATCAAATAGACATCATTAAGTACGAGAAGGACAATAAAAAAACTAGGTTCCATATGTTAAGTCATATGACACTCCCGTTAAATGACTTATTTATGGTACACAAATCGGCCTAAACGATTTGGGAGTTGTTGAAGGAGAAATACAGTGGCGACGACCATGAAAAGAAGACATACGTTTTCGGAGAAAGGATGGCTATTACAATGGTGGACAAAAAACCAATAATGGAACATGTTGATGAATTCGAGAACTTATCTGTCGACATTAGGAATGAAGGCATGATGATATTCGATGTCTTTCTCGCAAATGCTCTGCTAGAGAAGTTCCCGCCGTCCTAGGTCGACTACCGAAACCAAGTCAAGCACAGGAGGATTCCCTTCAAGCTTCGTGAACTTGTCGACGACATGAGAACCGAGGAAGCGAACCGATTAAAGATCAAGTTGAGATCCTCTTTTACTCACAATGTTGAAGCTAACACTGTAAAGTCAAGTGATCCGTCAAATATCCAGAGGTCCAAAGGCAAGGGGATTGCCCAAGACTACGTGCAGAAAGAACCCGTTAACAACAAAAAGAACCACAACAAAACTGGCATATCATAGGGTTCAATCAAGAAACCGAGTGATGTGGTCGGATATTATGTATCCAACCTACTCAAATCTTCTCATTTTACCCCCATTTTGTCCCAAATTATTAGTTTTAGGTGAATAAAATGGTACTTAATCTCATAAATGGCCCGAGGAATATTTTTGATGAAAACAGGTCGAAAAGGGGTGAAAAGGAGCTAAGATTGCAAAGTTGGGAAAAAGGAGCAAGGTTGCCGGGTCAACATGCGGATCCCACCCGGCAGGCTTGGCCTAACCCGGCAACCCGTTGCCAAACGAAGAGGAGCGCGGAGAGAGACCCCGGAGCTCACCCGGGTACCTTTAGAGTAGCCTGCCGGGTGGCACCCGGCAACTCCTCCCTTAACCCGGTAACCCGATGGCAGTGCAAGAAAAAAAAGCCAACCCGCCAGGTCCCATCCGGCAGGCTGGTCAAAATAGCTTCTAAAATCTTGGGTTTTTTTTTAATTTTTGAATGGATTTTTCCCCACCTATTTATACCCACACCCTCTAACCATGAAACTATCACCCATTTTATAGAAAAATCATATCGTTATAGAGGATTAGAGGTTGGGAGAAGAGGAGGATCGTGGGTGATCACTTGGAGGCTATTAGGAGGCGACGACGAGAGTATTTAGGGAAGATTCGAGGCGAGATTGTGAGGTTTGTAAATGCTTTGTTTAGGTTTATTTTTCAAATTGTTTTTGGGAATTTATATGATTGTGACTATGATTGAGAATTGGGAATTGAAAAGAGGAATTATTTTTACGCTATTTGTGTTGGATCGTATGATAGAATTGAGGATGATTGCCATGAGTTGGTTGATTTATGTTTTTGATGCCATGAGTAGATAAGTATTTAGGTTGGGGAAAGGGAGGAACATGGATATTAATTTGATTAATTAACGGATTCATGGTTGAAATTATTGGGTTTGTGAAATGGATTAGGACTCCGAATGTGAACTTAATGTTAACTCTCCCGGGTAGGCCTGAGTTTAGATTAAATCTAGGAGGAGAGGCGATAGCAATCGACCTAGGTGGAGGGTAGCATTTGGGCGCCGGATCTACACGATGTATCTTGGGGTTGTAATTTGATTTGTGATGACTTCTTAATTGCAACCTGTGGCGGGGGTATCTTACCGTGGGTACGGTTTACATCAATAGGGCGCCTGGCTGAAAGATGGAGATTCCTACATAACCTTTAAGCTGACTCTGATTATGTATTTTAGTTAATGATTTGGCTATTATATTGTAATCAGACGAAAACCTTGCAAACCATAGATATGTTTGGGGTGGGTTTGAAATTCTCAACATTTAATTCCACTTCTTAAAATTTGCTTTCTCGTATTAATAATCAAATCCGTTACAATTGGTAAAATGACATATCCCCCGAAATCTCGACTCCCCGATCGCCTTTATATATTTAATTACTCTCGTATTAATTACATATTTCTTGGGCTTGCTTTGTGTTATTGGTGTCGCTTTCATATACTGCATGCTCGTGTTGATATTTTAATTTAATATTTTTTTTACAAACCCAAAACCCATTTTTGATCGCTTAGACTCGACACATTAGACACTTGTACTCCAATGTTCAACAGCTAACGGTCTTCGTGGGATCGATAACTCGGGGCCTTCAAACGCCCTATATTATTTGACGACCGATGCACTTGCCGTGTGCTCGGGAGCGGGTAGATTTTTGCTTGCCGAGATTTCCTCCCGTCAAGTTTTTGGCGTTGTTTCCTAGGACTATAAGATATGTGTTAGCCTGGGAGGAAGGTTTTTAAGTCGGCTTTAAGCATTTTATATATTTTATAAGAAAAAATAATTATTTTATTTTTATTTTTTGTGTTTATATTATTGTTTGCTATCTTGCCTGCGTCCAGCTTTGCACTTGTGCTCTCACCTTGTTCCCGTTTATTTTCTTGGATTTTAGAGTTTGAGAAATGTTCGTAGAGAAGGCAAATATGATGAAGCAAGATTGGAGGAAGTATGACTCTTGTTATGAGAGGTCGTACATGCCAGAGTACGAGTGGACTCCTCAAGACCAATCCACATCGTACGGGGCCTATAATGGATATGGGTGGGACTGGGATGATTTTGCGAGACGAGCTAATCATTGTCAGGGAGGTGCCCATTACTCTCACCGTGAGGAGCAATGATATGGCTACAACCGAGGGCCACCACAAGACTACCAGCACCCCTATAATCCATCACCATCCTATAATCCTCCGCCTCGAGAAATGGAACAATCAGCAGAGCAACAGATCATGGACCTCCTGCGCAAATATGAAGAGGAAGATAGAAGGCGAGAACAGGAGAGAAAAAGGGAAAGAGACAAGCTGGATGCGGATTGGGAGAGGACGAAACACATAATCAATGTAATGGCATCGCGACATGAAGAGACAATCTCCGTTAAGGGTGGAAATATTTTTGAAGAGGCAACATTGGGTAAGGAGTCACATGGGAGCAAAGGGGCTACAAATGTAGCTAAGGAGGTATAGAAGATCTGCTGGATCATTGACTTCAAAGCCCTATCAGAAGAAGAGTTAGAAGGGATTCATGGCACATCAATGTCCACTTTAAAATGGGTTGAGCCAACACTTGCCATAGAGTCCAAAATTCCCCGTGCACCTCATCTATTGATTAGTGATGAAGAAGCCTTTGCGGCAAGAGTTGAGGAGGCACAACGAGTAAATGATCGAACATATTTGGAAACTGAATGGTGTGCGCAAGAAGAGGCTTGTAAAATGGCATGGGTTCAGCAAATGGAAGTGGAAGAGATGAAGAGGGTTGAAGAATCTAAACGTCCCTTGGGGGTGGGTGAATGGTTTCAATATCATTGATTCCATTGAGGTGCCAAGATTTGTGCCAAGAAAGGTGCGAGGGGAGCATGGTGAAGTTTATGAGCTGGGCTGCTTATTTGAGGATGCGATCACTCAATAGGAGCAAGGAGTGGTTCAAAAGGTCAAGGGAGAGACCGGGGCATCTTAAGAACGCATGAAAATCGATTCTCCTCAAGAGATCGATCAATTAGAAGAAGAGGAGTTAATGGTGGAGCAAATTCAAGAAATTGAAAAAGAATTCAGCTATGAGGAAGAACAGGCTCCATTTGTAAGGGAGCCCATAGTTGATACAAAAATATGGGCTCCACCTTCGTCTCTTATTTATGATATATTTTCCTTTGAGATTGATTACTTAGAGTCCACTTTTGATAAGGTGTTAGATTTTCCACTTCATGATCCCACATATGAGGTAACTGAGAATTTGGAAACTCACCTTCTAGGTGATATTTCCTTCATGTCGAGCCCTCGAGATGCAAATGTGACCAATGACCATTCTTTTGAACCATCCATATTTGAAACTTTCACTTTTGGTTTTCCCTCTGCACCAGATCATTTTGAATATGCTTGCACTAATAATGATATTTATGTGTCCACAAGTGTCCCCCATGAAGTACCGGTTCCAAGTCTTTTCTATGTAATCTTCTGTTTAGCAATAAATGACATTTACATTATTATTGTGTTATGATAATGTGTCAAGCGGTAACTTAATCTAAAGTCGTTTGTGTTTACACAAGAATAGCAGAACCTTTAGATATTATCAAGTTATGCTTGACGGATCCCTAGTCAAATGCTTATCTATAAGTGACTAGTGTGATGATGACTTAAGATCAAGTCCTGCTGATCAAGGTAGTGGGACTACCAAAGTCATATCACGGATATCATCTGGAGGATGATATTGGATGACCTGAGGTAGATTATGGCGCATAGTTTTAGTCACCAACGCATATTGAGTCGTCGTATGATCACTGCCTTAATACCTTGGAGCGAGTGACTCACATGCACGTCACTCCATTAGTTTGACATGTCCTAACGCTGCCTGTAATGGGGCAACAATAACGGGCATCGTTGGCCATTGGATAGACTGTAGTGGGAGCGCACGTTGCATCCGAAGGGATATGTTTCCCCACGGTGAGACGTGTTGAAGGGTATGCTTCAGGGCCCCTTGTGTAGGATTTTAGAGCGTTCTTTAACATCGAGATAGCGAAAGCATTTAACAAAAGCAACTCCAAACCTTGTCCAAGAACATGAACCATTAAATCCCAAGGCAAAATCTATTCCACAAGAAATTTACCTTAAAGTCTTTGTTGAATCGATAAAGAAGAACTTTGTGATCTTCTTCTCTAGAGCAAGTCCACACCAAGGGGATGATCTTCAAGATCCTACACTTAATGCCTACTAGAACAATTAAGTGAAGAACAAGAGGGCAAGAAGAGAGAGAGAGCACTAGAGTGGCCGGCCAAGGAGAGAGAGAGAGAGAGAGAGAGAGAGAGATTGTGAGAGTGTGTTGTGTAATTAATTACTTGATATTTCTCTACTTCATCAATCTCATAAGCATGGGTCTAAAAGGTGATTGGTATGGGCTTAACGGTGTCATTACCCATACCCCTTAAATCACTCACCTCTTAATCAACAATCACCAACTAAGCAAGGTGTGTTGTGGCCCCACCCTTGGACCCACCAAAGTGGCCGGCCATGTTGGGTTTATTTGGCCCAAAATGGACCCTTGTTGGGCCGGTCACGTGACCTCATGGGCCGAGCCCAATGGGCTCGCCCATGTGGGTTCGTGCCGTGTCCAAAAGTCGCCCAACACTTTTTATCGTTACTTATCAAACAAAGTCCGACGCAACATTGACGAAAAATCTCAGTTTTCTCGATTCGCTATTTATTCTCTCATACCGAAGTTATGGCCCAAAACCTTCAGTTTTGTCCATGTATTGTTCCTCAAGAAACGTTAAGGTTTCCTTGTCTCAAGTTATATGTCTTGTATGTGTGTGACCCTCCAGGCTCATGCCACCGTTGGCAGATCGGCGCAAAAGATCTCTCTTGTCCGATGCATCATAAGTGGTCTCTAGTAAGACGTTATGATTACCCAAGGTGGATGATGATCGATGATTCGATTTAACCTTTGTGCGTACAAGTCACTATCCTATTATCTCTTGATATCCCGATTGATCACAAGGCATAGAGTCGTCATCCTTGTTTAATCAATCATTGTTACTTGATATGTGAGATGGCTGAGAACTGATAACCTGTATCACTGGCATGGCCATGCTCTTTCTCTCAGTCACTCTCGATCAAGAGGCCTTTAACAGATATCTTTCCCATACCGTAGTACGAGGTATAAATCCCTTAGCCGTCTTTCGTGTCACTCATGCAATCCGTTCCGCCACCCAATCATGCCCGTTATTGCAATCCTGTTACGGAAAGCGTTAGGCGCAAGTTAAAGCCGCAGGTACACTGCATAACGATCACAAAGACTCCTTGGTCTAATAATATCGTGACAAGCTATCGCATTTGAGTATGTTCATGGCTTAATCTACGAAACACTATTCAAAGCGGATCGTCCGATATCAATCAGCTCATGATATCTATGATATGATTCCGGGATCCCTCATCCCTATGACAAGTAGAACTACGTCATTGAGAACCATCCTCATACTGGTCGCTTCTATTGAAGCGTATATTGACCAAGAACTCGTTAAGTGTGATCCGTACAGATTTATGGTTCTACTACTTTAGTGGTCATAAAGCAGATCATGCTTAACATATTACTTCAACACATAAGTAATACAAAGCCGTTTTATTTATTACAAACGATGATAATTATACATAGACATTTGTAGACTACTAGCAATTGGACTAGGGCACAAAAATGCTGTCACCTTGATGAGTGTGACTGATAAAGTGTGCGGCCGCACCAATACGTATCAGTGAACTCGGAATTCGAGGAACTAGATCGAATACATGAGGATGACGATTCTATGTCTTATACGATCTCATATGCCGTATTGAAAACAAAGGTTTAGTGATACAGATGACATACAGGAGATATAGAACCAATCGATACACTCGTTGATATTGGGTAATCACTACGCCTTACTAGAGGCCACTTGTGATGGATCGGGGGAGATAGATTCTCACGCCGATCTGCCAATGGGTCATGGGCCTACAGGGTTACACGCCAAGAGCAAGACCAAAGGGACTTGAAGGGACTCAAGAGGTCCAATGCAAGTGGTGTGGGGATAATTCCAGTGGGGTGTCGATCGCCACCTTGGAGGTGTCGATCGACACTTAGGTCTAGCACCGAAAAGGGGTGTCGATCGACACCTTCCATGCGGGAAGGGTGTCGATCGACACCTATTGCGGGTGCTGAAAACATAGAGGCCCTCCTCAAAGCCTATATAAGGAGGCTTTGGGTGAGAGCCTCTCCCTAATGCTCTTGAGCAATATTAGTTACACCACCCAAGAAAAGGCTCGAGCTTTCACATCTGGGAGCTAGGGCAATCGAGTAAGGAGGGTCCAGTGAGTGTCTAGTAGCTGTCAGGTGGATTCAAGCTTCATAAGGTCAAGCTTGGTGGGTGTGTGTAGGAACTTTGGGGATATCAAGAACTCATATAGAAGCGGAAGCAATAATATATAAACCCCAAGAACTGTCCAAGAACATTAAACCATTAAATCCTAAGGCAAAACCGAAATCACAAGTTTACCTCGGTTTATTCGAATCGGTTTGAAGAACGCTTCAGATCTTCAAGTCTAGCCAAGTCCACATGGATAGGATTATCACTAAGGGATCCTACACTCCTCTACCTACTAGAATAGAAGAGAGAGAAAGAGAGATTGAGGGGAGGGAGGGTTCGGGCGAACACCATCAGGGAGAGAGAGAAGCCAACTTGAACTTCTGATATTTTTTCTAAGTGTTGGTTAATGTGTTTGTGAATTGATGTGTGTTGGGTTATGGGAAAGATGATGATGGTCATTAGGTGGCCTCCATTAATCACACAAACCCATCAAGATTAGGATAGTGTATATCTAGTCATCATCCACTAAACCAAAGTTAGTGGAGAAAGGGACCCACCCTTTGCTCCACTATTGGGCCTTGGTTGGGCCGGCCACTAGGGCCTCGTTGCCCGAAGCCCAATGCTTCTGCCGTGAGGTCCCGTGCCGCGTCCAACATACCCCTGAACTTATCGAAAAAAGTGCGACGCGACGCGACATCGACGAAAGACTTAGTTTTTCTCGATTCGCATGTCACATTCAATTACACATATCCATGGTGCAAAACGTCCAGTTTTGTCCATACCGCTATCTCGAGTATCCCCGACCTTTCCTTGTCTCTCATAATCCATATCCTATGTGTGTGACCCTCTAGGTTCATGCCGACGTCGGCGGATCGACGTAAAATTTTATTTTACCGATCCATCATAAGTGGTCTTGAAAGGGATCACCAAGGGTTCCAAACGTTAATTTCATGCAGCGGAGCCTTATGTAACCATGGTGATCGAAAGAGATGAAGATCTTAATGAAAAACATTCAGCATGTTCTTGAGCTTTTCAATCTGAAAATTTACCTTTGTAAATCGATTAAAACACAATATAGTGTTTCTCTATCGAGTCCACACAAGCACAACAACCACGAATTGATTTTCTCTCACACTCTTGCTATTGAATGTTTTGAGAATTATGTGACAAAAACAATGGAGGAATAGTTCATGAGGGAGTTGGCAAAGTGGAGAGGGAATAGGGGGAGGTTGCCAAAATTAGAGAGAAAAATAAGGGAAAATATTTTGCAATTAATTTGAGATTAAAACCAAAAAAAAATCTGATTTGAATTTCAAAATCAATTAATTACATATCTTACCCAGTTAAACTCTTAATTGCACTTTTCCCCATTCATCACTTAAAACCCTAAATGGACTTTAAGCCCGTTTAACTAAAACCAAATTAAACCCATTAAATTGAGTTCAAATTTCGGTTTAGATAAATTGGTTCAATTTCCTCAACTTGATTTCTTCAACCGTCCGGTTAAAACGCTAGGCTAGAAATCAACCGAATCGTTTTCAATTTGACTAAATTGAAAACCTGATTCTCCCAATTTCCATCCATGCTTATTTGTCATATATAGTGCTTAATGCGTGTGACCCTCTAGGCTCACGAATAGTTGGCAGACTGGTAAAATTACTATTTTACCCTTTCCATCATAAGTGGTCTCTAGCAAGACATTATGATTACCCAATGTTCGTGATTATCGATTATTTGACTTAACCTATTATCGTACATGCCACTGTCCTTTTATCAAACCAATATCCAGATTGATCAATAGGCATAGAATCGTCATCCTAATTTATCAATCACTGTTTCTTGATATCTGAGATGATTGAAAACTGATAATAAGGTATCACCTGCACGGCCGTGGTATTCCTTCAGTCATACTCATCAAGTGGCCTAAACAGATATCTTTCTCATACCGGAGTATGAGTGATAAAATCCTTAGACGTGTTTCGAGTTCACCAATGTAATTCATAACCAAGCCAATCACAGCCGTTATGGCTACCCTTTTACAGGTAACGTTAGACTAGATCAAACTTGGAGATTCATTACACAGTGCACACAAAGACTCCTTGGTCTTAGGATATAATGACAAGCTACGATATGTGAGTATCTCATGACGCTATCTATGTTGCATACTCACAATCGGGTTGTCCGATATCATCGACCTGATGATATCTATGATGTAACTCCGACACATACTTTGCCATGATCAGTAGAGCGTGATCACAAGGAGTTGGTCTCATACTAATCGCTTCATAAAGATGCTTAGCTGATCAGGGACTCATCAAATGTAATTCTTTCTGATCTACAGTTCTACTATTAGTGGTTACACACGTAGATCAAATTACATTCGATATATTACTACAACACATTAGTAATATATGCCGATTTATTTATTCGGAAAGATGATAAAACATTACATCTGTAGATCACTTTTATATTGGACTGGGGCATAACTCTAACTATCTCCCACTTGCCCCTGGTTCCAATTTAAGTTCTGATCTACTCCCATAGACCTTACATGTTCCTCATGCCTAGGCTGCGGTTGAGCCTCTGTCAAGGGATCGGCCATATTATCATCAGTAGAATAGTGTTTAATCTTCACATCACCTCTATATGTGATAACTCTCACGAGGTGATGCCTGCTGAGTATATGTTTGGATATGTTGTGGAATTTGGGCTCTTGAGCAATAGCTATGGCACCTGTGTTGTCCCACAACAAGCTTATCAGATCAGACGCTCGCGGCGTTGCATCTAATCCTATCAAAAAGCTTCTAATCCATACGACCTCTTTAGCTGCTTTTGTTGCAGCTATATACTCAGCCTCTGTTGTAGAGTTGGCAATTTTGGCTTGCTTAAAGCTTATCAGCTGAAAGCGCCACCACTCAACACAAAATACATCCTGACTAAATTTTGAAGTCATCTAGATATGTCTGAAAACTAGCATCGACTTGTCATTTGACTGCTAGTTCTCTATCTATATCCCCATACACTAGGAATGCATCCTTGGTCCTCCTCAAATATTTGAGGATGACTTTTGACAACAATCTAGTGTAATTGGCCGGGTTTAGATTGGAATCTGCTAGTATAGCTTAGTGCAAACGAGACTTCCAGTCTCATGCACATCCTGGCATACATGATGGTCCCGATAGGCGAAGCATGAGGGATCTGACTCATCATGCTCAGCTTATCAAGATTACTAGGACTATGTAGCTTGCTGAGCTTAATGCCATGACGCATGGGTATGTATCCTTTCTTAGATTCAAACATTGAGAGTCTTCTCCACACTTTACCCATGTACATGTTCTGACTTAGCAACATGTTCTGACTTAGGCCCAAAATCCTTTTAGAATGATCTGTAGAGATCCTGATGCATTAAATGTAGCATCACCTAAGTCCTTCATCGATAAGTACTTCCCTAACCAAGTTTTGGTGGCAAGGTCGGGATGTCATTCCCGATGAATAAATACCAAGAATACAATATTACTCCCACTGGCTTTCTTATGTACGCAAGGCTCACTTTTGTTTTTGATGAAGCCGAGTTCCCTTACAACTTTATCAAAATGAAGGTTCCTACTCCCTGAAGCTTGCTTCAATCTATTAATGGATCTTTGCAGCTTACATATCTTTCCAGGATTCTTTGGATCTACAAAACCCACATGCCATGTGATACACACACCATCTAGTAATTTCCTGCTAAGGAAGGGGTTTTGACATCCATCTGCCATAATTATGGATAAGAATAATCCGGATCAAACTAACCATTGCTAATGGTGAAAATGTGTCATCATAATCCATGCATTGAATCTGACGATAACCTTTTACAACCATCCTGGATTATTGGTTAGAGGATTTCCATCCATGTCGGTCTTGATACTATAGACCTACTCAGAACCGATGGGTTTTATCC
Source organism: Geranium rotundifolium (assembly GCA_963920655.1). Lineage (NCBI taxonomy): Eukaryota > Viridiplantae > Streptophyta > Magnoliopsida > Geraniales > Geraniaceae > Geranium > Geranium rotundifolium. Next base: position 21,309,308 of record OY987312.1, read on the forward strand.
CAGGGGTTTGATATACCAAGCACCAGACTTGGTTGTCATACATGTACTTCATTTATTCATTCATGGCGTTTTGACATTTTTCGGAGTCTTGACTGGTCAAAACTTGTCTGAAGGTTTCTAGATCATCCTGATCCACAATCATCAAGTCATTTCCCTCAGTGGCTGTCAAGCCATATCTGTCTGGAACATGACGAGATTTTTCAGACCTCCTTGGACCATCTGGAATTTCTATAGGGACTAATTCTTCATCTGCGACCATCTGAGGATCCAGTACTTCTACATCTTGCATAGCAGGCTCCTGAATTGCTTCAGGCTGTTCCGTATCCTTTCGAATTTCTTCGAGATGCACGGGACTCCCACTAGCTGTTTTGGAAATAAAATATTTCTCCAAAAATACCCCTCCTCGAGCAACAAAGACTTTGTACTCGATGGGTATGTAGAAGTTGTATCTCTTAGTTTATTAAAGATACCTTACGAAGACACATTTGTCTGATTTGGATGCCTGCATCTCTCCTACCCAAATATTTTAGGAAAAACATACTAGGATGTTTCCCACACCATATATGACTATGGTCCATTCTTATTTGGCTACTATGCGAAGGCGCACGCATCCAAATAGAACTGACTATCTCATCCCGCTTCTATCCCAATGAATACTACGCAGGGGCGCACGCATCCACAGTAACGGGAGACGTAATGAGTGTCATGTGGTGTACCTTATGTGACTCTGGTCCAGCTCTTATTTGGCTACTACGCGGAGGCGCACGCATCCAAATAGAACTGATTACCTTATTCAGCTCGCATCTCAATGAATACTACGCGAGGCGCACGCATCCACAGTAATGGGAGATAGAATGACTGTCATAAGGTGTATTATCGTTGTCTTTATCGGAGCCCGATTCAAAATGAATGCGGCCGTTTCCAGAGTCAAGTATTAGTTCAACTCTCTTCTGGCCTGAGTACTCATAGGTCCACATACGTCGGAATGTATTAGACTTAATAAGTCACTCGCCTTTCACATAAACCTATGAAAGGTGCCTTTTGTCGTTTTTTCCATTAGGCGAGACTTGCATCTCTCAGTTTGAGTGAATTCAAACGGACTTAAAGTCCACACTTGTGAAGTGTTGAAATGCATTTCTCGCTCATTAGCCAAGACTTGCATCTTTCAGTTTGAGTGAATTCAAACGCACTTAAAGTCCACACTTGTGAAGTGTTGAAATGCGTTTCTCGCTCATTAGGCAAGACTTGCATCTTTCAGTTTGAGTGAATTAAAACGGAATTAAAGTCCACACTTGTGAAGTGTTGAAATGCGTTTCTCGCCTATGTCCCTTAAATGACAATGCCAGATTATAACTTGGTTTTAATCATCAGATTTAAGCCTTTTTCTTACTTACGTTATAGCGATTAAGCTTACCAATGTAAATATCTGATCTTGAAGACGTGGATACCCACTCTTCTTCACATGATCCTTGTATTACTTACAATCCCTTATTCTTGTGTCCTGGTTCATTGCAGTGATAGCAGACCTCCTCCATTTTGTCCTTAGTCTTCATAGCAGCTTTGGGAGCTGCTTGAACCTTTGGACGCTTGGGGTGTCTGATCTGCCTTGCAAGGTGCTCAGGAGCCTTACCGTTACCCTGATCAGCTTTCTTGAAGCTGACCTTCTTGTTGACCATAAGGACCTCCTTGGTCTTGCCCTTGAGGTTCTTTTCCGCGGTCACAAGCATCTCATGAAGCTGTGTTAAGGACTTGTCCATGTCATGCATATTGTAATTTACTATGAAATCACTATATGTATCTGGAAGTGACTGCAACATAAAATCCGCAGCCATTTCCTCCTGATCATCAAAACCGAGTCTGTTAGATGTTCCTGAAGACATTAAATCTTCATGACATGGGGACTAACAGGGCTTCATCCTTAAGTTTGCAAGAGTTAAGTTCTATGAAAGTATCATATCTTTCGTCACGAGCTTTCTCCTTGAACAATTCCTTGACCTCTGCCTTACAGGTATGAGGGTCATCTGAAACGTTCCTGAACTGCTTCTACAACTCTGGCATCCTACTGCCCACCATAATGCATCACACGTCGATATGGTTACTAAGGAACTTTGATAAGTATCCTTAGTGCCCTACCGACATTCAGTGGTGGCTTAGGAGGATGTTCCTTGGTAAGGATATACTACTTGCGTTCATGCTTGAGTACAAGCCTCAAGTTTCTATTCCAATCTGAGTAATTCACGCTCTTGAGTCTGTCCTCAATCTGGACTCTCAGTGCGCTATTACTCCTTTGTGTTGTGTTTGCCTTTTAGTTCTACATGGTGAAATTAATTAAAATTCAAGTTGGAGATTAAGTTATAAAACACTTGTCTGATTCTAACATTAGAATCTGAACCAGGATCCTATCATACCCTCAATTGAAGTGAACGGAGGCTCACTGCTCCAATTGAGAGCATCAAGGTAGGAATACACCCATCTACAAGATTATGTAGTTCCTGGCTAGGGTCTGTACTAAAAGTACACGGCATACCCTATACTGATACCCTAGGTAAGCCCTAGCTGACAATCGTAGACAAGTCTACCAAGCTTGAACTATGAACAGAACTAATGTGGCTACTACGCGGAGGCGCACGCACCCACATAGAACTGCCCATCTCATCCAGACTTCTCCTCTATGAATGTTACGCGGAGGCGTACCGACATCCATAGGGTCAAAGCCCTTTTGAGTGCCCAAACTTAGATGGTATCACGCTTGACTTATAATTATTTGCATTTAAGTGAATTATAAAAGTCTGATTGCATATCGATACAATCTTAATCTAGAATCATCAATTGCAAATTAATGCAAGGATGATCCCTTAGCAGGTTACATGCGAGTCTGATTAAATATCGGTTTTTAGTCTTTGCATGTGGGTGATAACTAATCATACATGTACTTGTATATTTAAACTATCATACATTCATACATTCAATCATACAAATGTAACGGTAAATAATGCATAACTAAGCCCATCTTAAGTTCCTAAGAATCTAGCAATGCTGATCCTAAAGACTCGGTCTTCAAGATCCAGACTTGCTCCATTCTTGTGAACTCCCACTAGTTTCGAGCCTCCTCCAAATTTTGAGTCTTCCTCTTGAATTGCTTTTTGCGTCGGTCTTCGTGATTACAAATTTAAATAAAATAAATAAATAAAAATCACGACACGCATGCCGTATTTACTACAACCCAAAATTAAGCAACACGTAGGTGAACACTATCAAAAATTAACCCAAAATTAGCTATGCATCATGTGGAAAATATCATGTTATCAAAGATCATGTGAACACTCAACATGCTTATCAAACAACAAATTTTTCCAAATTTTATCTTTCTTACGTGGGGAAAAAAAATCCGGTTTATCAAAACCGGACGGTTAAATTTAATAATTAAATTTTGAACCGGTTCTCGCTAGTTTATCGAAACCGAACCAAATCTGAAAATTAAATTTTAAAGGCTTCAAATTATTCTCGCGAACCGGCCGGTTCAGCTCGAATCTGGTCGAGCCGAACCGGCCCAACCGAGGTCGCCCTCGGAGGCAAGTATGGTGGCCCGCGAGGGCTGCCATGGTCGCCCGCGGGGCTGCCCGTGGTCGCCCACAGGAGCAACTATGGTGGCCCGCGAGGGCTGCCATGGTCACCCCTAGGGCAGACCCTGGTCACCCGCGAGGCAACCATGGTGGCCCGCGAGGGCTCCTATTGTCGCCCGCGGCAACGACCATGGTCGCCTGTAGGCGACCTGGTCGGCCCTTGGTGCCGATCATGATCTGCCCAAGGGCATTCCATGATCCACCAAGGGTCTAGACCCTGTTTAGCCATGGCTAACCCGAAACAGCCCAAAAAAAATTATTTTCCAATTTTTCAAAATCAATTAAATCTGAATATTTTTTCAATTACATGCATACTCAAGTGATGAACACATAAACAAAAATAAAATTCTAGAATTAAACATGTTTAATAAAATTCATCACAACCATGCTCTGATACCACTGAAAAGGATCACCATGGGTTTCAAACGTTAATTTTATGCAGCGGAGCCTTATGTAACCATGGTGATCGAAAGAGATGAAAATCTTAATGAAAAAATTCAGCATGTTCTTGAGCTTTACAATCTAAAAATTTACCTTTGTCAATCGATTAAAACACAACGTAGTGTTTCTCTATTGAGTCCACACAAGCACAACAACCACGAATCGGTTTTCTCTCACACTCTTGCTATTGAATGTTTTGAGAATTATGTGACAAAAACAATGGAGGAATAGTTCATGAGGGAGTTGGCAAAGTGGAGAGGGAATAGGGGGAGGTTGCCAAAATTAGAGAGAGAAATAAGGGAAAATATTTTGCAATTAATTTGAAATTAAAACCAAAAAAAAATCTGATTTGAATTTCAAAATCAATTAATTACATATCTTACCCTCTTAAACTCTTAATTGCACTTTTCCCCATTCATCACTTAAAACCCTAAATGGGCTTTAAGCCCGTTTAACTAAAACCAAATTAAATCCATTAAATTGAGTTCTAATTTCGGTTTAGATAAATCGGTTCAATTTCCTCAACTTGTTTTCTTCAACCGTCTAGTTAAAACCCTAGGCCAGAAATCAACCGAATCGTTTTAAATTTGACTAAATTGAAAACCTGATTCTCCCAATTTCCATCCATGCTTATTTTTCATGTATCGTGGTTAATGCGTGTGACCCTCTAGGCTCACGAACAGTTGGCAGACGGGCAAAATTACTATTTTACCCTTTCCATCATAAGTGGTCTCTAGCAAGACATTATGATTACCCAACGTTCGTGATTATCGATTATTTGACTTAACCTGTTATCGTACATGTCACTGTCATTTTATCAAACCGATATCCAGATTGATCAATAGGCATAGAATCGTCATCCTTATTTATCAATCATTGTTTCTTGATATCTGAGATGACTTAAAACTGATACTAAGGTATCACCTGCACGGTCGTGCTATTCCTTCAGTCATACTCATCAAGTGGCCTAAACGGATATCTTTCTCATACCGGAGTATGAGTGATAAATCCCTTAGACGTCTTTCGAGTTCACCAATGTAATTCATAACCAAGCCAATCACAGCCGTTATGGCTACCCTTTTACACGTAAGGTTAGACTAGGTCAAACTTGGAGATTCATTACACAGTGCACACAAAGACTCCTTGGTCTTAGGATATAATGACAAGCTACGATCTGTGAGTATCTCATGACGCTATCTATGTTGCATACTCACAATCGGGTTGTCCGATATCATCGACCTGATGATATTTATGATATAACTCCGACACATACTTTGCCATGATCAGTAAAGCGTGATCACAAGGAGTTGGTCTCATACTGATCGCTTCATAAAGAAGCTTAGCTGATCAAGGATTCATCAAATGTAATTCTTTCTAATCTACAGTTCTACTATTATTGGTTACACACGTAATGACATAAATCAAATTACATTCGATATATTACTACAACACATTAGTAATATATGCCGATTTATTTATTCGGAAAGATGATAAAACATTACATCTGTAGATCACTTTTATATTGGACTGGGGCATAACTCTAACAGGTCTCTAGTAAGACGTTATGATTACCCGACGTGCATGATGATCGATGATTCGATTCAACCTCGTGTTGGACATGTCGATATCCCTTTATCCCCCGGTATCTAGATTGATCATAAGGCATAAAGGCGTCACCCTTATTTAATCAATCTCTGTTTCTCGATCTGTGAGATTACTGAATAATGATAACCCGTATCGTTGGCATGACCATGCTTTCCTTCAGTTAATCTCTATCGAGTGTCCTAAACAGATACCTTTCTCATACCGTAGTATGAGGGATAAATCCCTTAGCCGCCTTTCGTATCACTCATACAATCTGTCCCCGTGTCAATTATGTCCATTATGGTTGTCTTCTTACGGACAACGTTATGAGCAAGTCAAACTTGGTTCTTTACTGTATAGCGATCACAAAGACTCCTTGATATAAGGATACTCCGACAAGCTACCACAGTTGAATGTGTTCATTACTGTATCTATGGAACACTATTTAGTGCGGGTCGTCCAATATCACTCACCCGAGTGATATTTATGATCTGATTTCGGGAGCCCTTCCCAATGGTAAATAGAACTATACCAGAAAGAATCATCCTCATACTTGGTCGCTTCATTGAAGCATATTTGACAAGGGATCCGTTAAGTGTGATCCGTACAGATATATGGTTCTACTACTTTGATGGACATATATCATATCATACTTAACCTATTACTTCAACACATAAGTAATGTAATGCCGATTTTATATATTGCAAACGATGATTAATATATACAGACATTTACAGACTAATACAATTGGACTAGGGCATAAAAATTCTTACGGTCTCCCACTTGACCCTAGTTCCAATCTAAGCCCCCGTCTATACCCATTGACCTCACAAGCTTAGGTTGAGGAAGAGCCTTGGTCAAAGGATCGGCTGTGTTATCATCTGATACAACATAAGTGATCTTCACATCACCCCTCTGAACGATTTCTCGTATGAGGTGATATTTTCTGGGTACATGTTTGGATCTGTTATGTGCTCTAGGCTTATTAGCATATGCAATGGCTCCTGTGTTGTCACAAAATAAGTCTACTGGGTTAAACGCGTTTGGCATTACGCCTAACCCAGTTATGAAGCTCCTGATCCATACAGCCTTCCTTGGTGCTTCTAAGGCAGCAATGTACTCAACCTCCTCTGTAGAATCGGCAATGGTATCCTGCTCCATGCTTTACTAGCTGAAAGCTTTACCATTCAACACGAACACATATCCTGACTGACTCTGATAGTCATCAGGATTCGTTTGGAAACTAGCATCAATAAAGCCTTCGATGACTAGCTCATCATCATTTCTTCCTCGTATACAAGAAAGGCGTCTTTGGTTCTCCTCAAAATTTTGAGAATTGCCCTGACTGCAGTCCATTGTTCCTCACCGGGGTTGGATTGATGCCTACTTGTACAACTCAAGGCAAACGAGACGTTCGGTCTCGCAAATGTCATGACATACCTGATGGATCCAATTGCTGAAGCGTATGGAATTCCATCCATCCTTTTTCCCGCTCATTAGCTGTCACCGGACACTGAGTCTTGCTAAGTTTTATGCCATGACGAATGGGTATGAATTCTTTCTTGGAATCAAGCATTGTGAACCTACTTAATAACTTTTTCACATAGGTGCTGTAACTTAAACCCAAGACCCACTTGGTGCGACCTCTATATATATTGATCCCCAAGATGTAAGCAGCATCGCCTAAGTCCTTCATTGGGAAACTATTCCCTTAACCAAGCCTTTGTAAAGCTCAAGGTTGGGATGTCGTTTCCAATGAACAAAATGTCATCGACATACAACACCAGAAAGACTATCTTACTTCCATCCGCCTTCTTGTAAACGCAAAGCCCATCTTTGATCTTGATAAAATTGAACTAATTATTAGCGTTATCAAAACTTAGATTCCAATTCCGCTACATGGCATCCAGCCTTGTCTCAGAATTGGCGTTGTCCACGACTTCTCGAAAGGTGGTGGGTTTATCAACTTGATCCACCAACACCAGCTCGTCACCTTAAGTCAATCATATTCCATATTTCACAGGTGGATGATTGGTCCTTTCAGATCGCCTTGGACCGTCCTGAAGAACTGCAGTGGGTGGTTCCTGCTCTACTACCCGCTCTGGCTCCAACTCTTCTACAAGGCTTTCTAGTGGTTCCCGAGAAACTATATCCTCTGGAATATCATCCAGATCTATAGTCCTCCCACTTCCTATTTTTGAAATTAATTCATTTTCAAAAACATCCCACCACGAGCAAAAAAATTTGTTCTCGCTCAGTTTGAAGAAGAAGTATCCCCTTGTTTCTCTAGGATACTCACGAAGACGTATTTTTCAGTTTTTGGTTCGAGCTTATTTGCAAGCTAACTCTTCACAAATGCTTCGCAACCCCAAATCTCGTGGAAGGACAAATTTGGATGCTTCCCATACCATATTCCCGAATGGTGTCCCTCCCACTGTCTTCGTTAGAGCCCGATGAATGCGGTTGTTGTAGAGAATAACCCCAGAAGGAGATTAGGAGATTCGAGTGACTCATCATGGAACGAACCATATTCCATAATGTTCGATTCCAACCTTTGGACACACCATCCTGTTGCGGTGTTCTTGGCGGAGTCCATTATGATAAGATCCTATATCCCTCAAGATGATCATGAAACTCTGTGGACAAGTATTCTGCACTTTTATATAATCGAAGTGGCTCAATACTTTTCCCGAGCTTGTTTTGTACTTAGTCTTGAACTCTTTGAATTCATCAAAAGTGTCAGACTTATGTCTTATTGAATAAACATAATCAAATCTACCGCAATCGGCAGTAAAAGTGATAAAGTAACTTAAACAACTAATGACAAGTGAAATCATTGGCCTACATACATCCTGTTGTGCATTAGGCCAAATAGGTCACCAGCCTTTCACCTCTGCCGATGAAAGTCGCTCTAGTCATTTTGCCCATCAAACAAGCGTCCCACCCTTCATCGAATAGAATTCAAATGGACTTAGGAGTCCGTACTTGTGAAGTGCGGAAATGCGCTTCTCATTTATGCGACCCAAATGATAGTGCCATATTTAGAGTTTTGTTTAAATCATCGAATTTAAAACTTTTAACGTTATATTATGAGTTTAAGTTTTCATATTCAATATGTATAAACCATCAACTTTATTAAAAAACTTACATAAGTATGTAATACACATTATGAAGTACTAATACAAGTCTACTGGGCATAACAAGAATAATGGAGCCTATAGTAGTTGCGGCAACCTTGATTCTGTTCCCAACTCTTAGGTCCAGCTCGTGTTTCCCATAATCTCTTCTACTTTCGAGTTTCTGTTCATCCGTACAGATTCATGCCTGGTATAAATACCCATGAATCAAAAGTAGAAAGATTAAGCTCAATAACAAGAATACCAGAAGGCGTGGATCCACCACCCTTCTTTAGATCATCCTACAACTCCTTGATGTCTCCTTTCAAATGACCGGGGTGTTGGCAGTAGAAGCAGACTGATTCCCTTTCTTTTTAGCCTCTATGACTTTAGAATGTTTCAGGAACCCGAGCCAGTCTCATCTTTGCCGCTGCGTGCATAGGGGCGTTACCCTTATCACCTCCAGTTTTGAAGCTAGATCCCTTATTGACCATTAGAATATCCTTGCCACATGAGCCCTTGATGTTCTTCTCACCCGTTACAAGCATTCCATGTAACTTCGAGATGGCCTTTTCCATATCATGCATATTATAGTTCATACAGAAGTTATCGTAACCACGAGAAGGGATTGCAAAACGAAGTCTACAATGCCATCTCTTGTCCCATCCCAAGACTCGGTCTTGTCAGGTATTCGGGATATCCCTTTAACTTTAGGACGTGGGGACTAACAGAGCTGCCTGCTGACATTTTGCAGGAGAGGAGTTCTTTTGAGAATGTCGAATCTTTCGATCCGGGCCTTCTCCTTGTACATAACCCTTATCTGCGCCATCATGGCACAAGGGTCTTCAGACAGTTCCATAAATTGTTTTTGGAGGTCTCCCTCAAAGCAGCCCAACATCACATACGCCATATCTCCATAATCGCTAAGGTGCTTCCAGAATGCATCCTAAACGACCCCCATGGCGTTGAGTGTTGGTTTCCCAGGGATAGCCCAGTCCAGGACGTATTCCTTGCGTTCCAACTTGAATACAATACGTTGGTTCCTGTCCCAGTCCAGATAGTTTGTCCCATTGAGCTTACCCCTTTCGAGGATATGCCTCAACGACAATCTCTTCGCGTTCGTTGAATTATTCGCCATTAATCTACACGAGGAAGATCCTGAATAAATTTCAACCTCTCGATTCTAAGTTAATAGAATCTAAACCCAAGACTCATGATTGATGAATCGAAGTACGCTATGGCGCACCGCTCCGACTCATTTATTTAGGTAGGACATGCATCCAATTACAAACAATGCAATTGGGTCCAATTACAACCCGTGTAATTCTTGGCAAGGGTCTGTGTTGTTGCACACGGCATACCCTTTCTAACACCCTGGCTCGACCCTGGTCGAGAATCGCAGTTAAGTCAACCAAATCAAGTATACTTAGTTCGATAGAGATTCTCCGCTAAGGCACACGACATCTAGATAGAACTTTCGCAAACTTGTATAGAGCGCACTTTCGAAAATGCTCCACTAAGGCGCACGACATCAACAAAGTGGAGAACTATACAAGCTTATGATTTCGGGTTGGTGTCTCACTTGACTTAAAATTATTTGTGATCGGTTGAGTTTAAATCAATTATGTTTGATACAATTAAGAATCCGTCATCAACAACCCGTGTTGTGAAGATTCTAATTTATCGCACATTATCTTATTCGAAACCGTCATTTACAACCTGTGCAAAGACATTTTCAAATTTGAACACATGCAAACAATTAATCTGGTTTTAATCTTTGCATGTTGGTGATAGCTTAAACTAAAATAAGCCAAGCATGCTTGCAATTAAATTTATCATTCAAATAAATTCTAGCATGCATTAAAACGTTAAATATGCACAAATAGCCCCAACTAAAGTCCTAAGTATTCTATGAGACGAAGACTCCATGAGCTCTTCTCGTCTTCACCACTTAGGGCCACTCCCACTAGCTCTTGGACGTCCTCCAAGATTGTCAACGTTCTCGGTTTCCATCCTTCTCGACTTGAGCAATTAATTACAATTAAGTCTCGGTTCGTAGACCGGATGAAAGAATAATTACACTTTATCACTAGCGGTTCGCAGCCCGCATAAAAGAATAATTTACACGTTACAATCTAACGATTCACAGACCATTTTAAAAAGGATAAATAATTAAACGCTCTATTGGGCTATCTATGCACCATGCATATCAACTCATCACACAACATGTTATTATACAAGCATGTTGTCAAACAAGATATATTTCCGGTTTTAATTTTCATGTCCGAGTTACTTGGTCTGGTTTATCGAAACTAGAGCTTTTCGAAAAATTGGTTTATCGAAACCGTTCAAATCTAAAATTTTTCAAAATATTGGATTGCGGGTTTGTGCCACGGATTAAACACCGTGCAAAAAACCACCCGGGCCCAAACCAAGTGGGCCAAAAGCCACTTGGGCCGAGCCCCTACGCACCGACGCGCTAGGGTTTGGCAACCCTAGCCGTCGGGCCTCCACCACCGGCCTCGGCCCATATCTGGCCACTGCCGGGGCAGTAGCGGAGCGAGCACATGACCGTGACCATCTAATGGCCACGGCCGAGCCCTGCTCTGGCAAGCCGAAGCCCTCGCCCGGTCCCCTTTTCCGGGTCCCCGAAAATTTCTAGATTTGATAATATATTTAAAACTTCATTTTCATGGCATATAAACCCATATACAAGAAATAAACATATTATGGCAATATGGAAAGCAAAGCAACATCGAAATCGATTCAAACGCGGATTTAAGAGGGTAACCGTCCTCTGATACCACTGTAGGAACTTTGGGACTATCAAGAAATCATATGGCACCAGAAGCAACAATATATTAACCCCAAGAACTTTCCAAGAACATCAAACCATTAAATCCCAAGGCAAAACGGATCTTCAACTCTAGCCATATCCACACGGATATGATCACTAAGGGATCCTACACTCCTCTATCTACTAGAATAGAAGAGAGAGCAAGAGAGATTGAGGGGAGGGAGGGTTCAGCCGAACACCATGAGGGAGAGAGAGAAGCCAACTTGAACGTGTGATATTTTTTCTAAGTGTTGGTTAATGTGTTTGTGAATTGATGTGTGTTGGGTTAAGGGAAAGATGATGATGGTCAATGGGTGACTTCCATTAATCATACATACCCATCAATATTAGAATAGTGTGTATCTAGTCATCATCCTGTTAGGATTATGCCCTAGTTCAATGTAATTCCTACAACACCATAGTAATAAAATGCCGCTTTATATTTGATTGCAACGGATGATAAATATTCATAGACATAAATAGTATTGGACTAGGACACAAATCCTACAATTATATTCTAAGATCAAAGAGTCTTTATGCGCACTGTGTAATGAATACCTAAGTTTGACCTAGTATAACGTTACCTGTAAAAGGGTAGCCATAACGGCTTTGATTTGCTTGGATATTAATTACATTTGTGAACTCGAAAGGCCTCTGAGGGATTTATCACTCATACTCCGGTATGAGAAAGATATCCGTTTAGGCCACTTGATGAGTATGACTGAAGGAATAGCACGGAGGTGATACCTTAGTATCAGTTTTCAGTCATCTCAGATAACAAGAAACATTGATTGATAAATTAGGGTGACGATTCTATGCTTATTGATCAATCTGGATATCGGTTTGATAAAAGGACAGTGACATGTACGATAACAGGTTAAGTCAAATAATCGATAATCACGAACCTTGGGTAATCATAATGTCTTGCTAGAGACTAATTATGATGGATAGGGTAAAATAGTAATTTTACCAGTCTGGCACCGGGTTGTGAGCCTAGAGGGTCACATGCTTTAAGTACAATATGTGACAAATAAGCATGGATGGAAATTGGGAGAATCCGCATTTCAGTTTAGTCAAATTGAAAACGATTCGATTGATTTCTAGCCTAGGTTTATTAACCAGACGGTTGAAGAAATCAAATTGGGGAAATTGGACCGGTTTAGCTAAACCATAATTAGAACTCAATTATATGGGTTTTAATTTGGATTTGGTTAAATGGGCTTGAAGCCCACTTAGGGTTTTAATTCATGAATGGGGCAAGAGTGCAATTATGAGTTTAGAGGGGTAAGTTGTGTAATTATTAATTTAAAATTCAAAATCAGATTTTTGTGATAAATTGTGATAATTACACAATATTTTCTTTCCCCTTTTAGCTCAAATTTTTGGCACTCTCTCCCCTAATCCCGTCTCATTGCCTACCCTCCCATTCTCATTCCTCCATAGCCAAATTTAGTCCACTTCTTCTCATAATTCATTAGACAGTGTGTCAGAGAAAACCGATTGAGGTTGTTGTGCTTGTGTGGACTTGATAGAAGGTAAATTTTCGGTTTTGAAAAGTTTAATTGCATGTTGAATTTCTCATTAAGATCACTTGTTTCATTCGATTCCCATGGTTCAATTTCGTACCGATGAATGAAATTATTATTTGGAACCCATGGGAATCCCTTTCACATCTACTTAACCAAAGTTAGTGGAGAAAGGGACCCACCCTTTGCTCCATTATTGGGCCTTGGTTGGGCCGGCCACTAGGGCCTCGTGGCACGAAGTCCAATGCTTCAATCATGAGGTCTCGTGTCGTGTCTTTCTCGACGAAACTTATTGTACAAAGTCCAACGCGACATAGATGAAAGATTTAGTCTTTCTCGATTCATGTGTCATATTCAATTACACATATCCATGGCCCAAAACGTCCAGTTTTGTCCATGCCTCTCTCTCGAGTATCGCCGACCTTTCCTTGTCTCTCATAATCCATATCCTATGTGTGCGACCCTCTAGGTTCATGCCGACGTCGGCGGATCGGCGTAAATTCCATTTTACCCGATCCATCATAAGTGGTCTCTAGTAAGACGTTATGATTACCCGACGTGCATGATGATCGATGATTCGATTCAACTTCATGTAGTACAGGTCGCTATCCTTTTATCGCCCGGTATCTAGATTGATCATAAGGCATAGGGACGTCACCCTTATTTAATCAATCTCTATTTCTCGATCTGTGAGATTACTGAATACTGATAACCCATATCGTTGGCATGACCATGCTCTCCCTTTAGTTAATCTCTATTGAGTGGCCTAAACAGATACCTTTCTCATACCGTAGTATGAGGGATAAATCCCTTAGCCACCTTTCGTATCACTCATACAATCCGTCCATGTGTCAATCACGTCCGTTATGGTTGTCTTGTTATAGACAACGTTAGGAGCAAGTCAAACGCGGTTCTTTACTATATAGTGATCACAAAGACTCATTGATCTAAGGATACGACAACAAGCTACCATAATTGAATGTGTTGATGACTGTATCTATGCAACACCATTCAGTGCGGGTCGTCCAAAATCACTCACCCGAGTGATATCTATGATCTGATTCTGGGAGCCCTTCCCAATGGTAAATAGAACTATACCATAAAGAATCATCCTCATACTTGGTCGCTTCATTGAAGCATATTTGACCAGGGATCCGTTAAATGTAATTCGTACAGATATATGGTTCTACTACTTTGATGGACATATATCAGATCATACTTAACCTATTACTTCAACACATAAGTAATGTAATGCCGATTTTATATATTGCAAACAATGATTAATATATACGGACATTTACAGAAAAATACAATTGGACTAGGGCAAAAAAATGCTTACAGTGTGCACTCGTAGAGGACGGTCCCGAGGACTTGTCTACGAATCGGTTGATTCTTGCTTTGAGAGGTAGAGTCCCAACCTTTACTCTTGATTATGATTCATCTAGTTGTTGGCAAGGATCCGGGTGTTAGGGGTTCGGGTCGAATTTATGTTTTCCGCTGCGCTAGAACCGCTAGGAACCCCAACAAGTTTTATGATACAAGTGGCCGTGGATGAAATATTTAAGCTTCGATGCCTATTTGATGAAGTCTCATTTCAAGGTAGTGAAGTGGGAAATGGTGAAGTGACTAGGAAGCCAACACGAGCTAAAGAGGTCAAAAGTAATGAAGAGGAGGAGCATGTAGTGAAACAAGCCCAGAATGAGGAAAAACGAGTAAAACACGACAAGGATATGGGCATAATAGTAAGGGAGTCTGTGCTTAATGCACAAACACAAGCTCCACCTCCTAGAATTTCATTACATAATTCTTGCTTTACTTATGATGTTAGATTCGCTTTCATTGATGATGAGTGTTATATGTCGTTAGTTATTTCTAACAAAATTTCTATGCATAATAAAAGGTACATATTGGATAAACTTAAGGAAAGGAAGCAAGAAATGAGCGGAATTGGACCTATTATGATGCTCCAAGACGGAGAGGAGAACCCGCTCGAGAAAATGGAAGGAGAAGCAATAATGGAGCTTTGTGCATCAGGTGACATCCTTCCTTTCACTTATGCATCATCTTCATTTTTTTACATTATTTTTCTAAGAAAATTGATGGCATGTGCATCTTTGCATCTAAGAATTTTAATGCCTCTGGGCACAATTTTAATCGTAACTTGCTCGATTTAAAAAATTTGTGGAAGAGGCGGCTTTTCGCGCGTTTAATGGAAATCTCTTATGCTTACATAGGGAAGAGATTAAATGGTTTTATTGTGATTTTTTTATCGATGAAATAAGGACTCTTGCACAATTGTAAATGTTGTAAATTTATTTTGAATTTTTTTATTTCACTTTATTTTAATTAAGTCTTGTCAGAGTGTTCGGGAATTAGTAAAGTCCTAACTGTGGTGTGTGCATGATCGCACACACTACAATTGTGTCTTTTTATTTTTGTTGCTTAGGCCCTATTGCAGGTCCTAAGTATGGTGTATACCCGAGGTACACACCACAATCGAGTTTTTTTTAGTCTTTGGCTTTGTCGAGTCCTAAGTGTGGTTTTTTCTCTTGAGTACACATCACAATCGAGTCTCATGTAAATTTTATGTTTATTGTACAATTATTTTATTTTATTCTATTTTCTGTATATTCTATCTTGCTTTCTCCTGGAATTTGTTGTGCTGGTAGTTTTCGATATCTAGGGTCGTTGATTGCTTGCATGTTAGAAACTAGGATTTTGAATACCTACATGATTTGCATGATTTTTCAATGATTTTTTGGCAAGATGATTAGACAGCTGGGATGACATTGCTGTTGGTGATTTTGATTATCCGATCTTGAGAAAATTGCATGAGTGTCATAAGGCTTTGTGTAGTTATCCTTAGGAGGGAATCAGGTGTTTACTCTATTATTGATTGATCCTTAATGCTTTGCATATCTTTTTACCTTGTCCAATCCTGCTTTGTAAATTAAGTCTATAATTAGAGGGGAGATCACTCGAGGCAAAATAGATAGGAGTTCGGTGTTTTCTTGGACCACCTAATCCGTAGGCCTTCTTTGGATCGCTTCAGCCATAAAGCCAACCCTGACATATTATTTCCATAGTATGAGCCAATGTGCCTTTCGTTTCTATTTTCCAAAAATTATTTTGATCCCTTGCATCATTGTTTTGTTGCTTTATGAGTGATGGGTTTATTTATTTGGGTTAGTAGACCATGTAGGAATGATTTGCACTTACTTATATTCTTGGCTATCATTTTAAGCCAAAATGGGGTTTCGTTATTTTTCTCACTTGACTTGTTTTCTCAGATGCTCATCCATCCATTAGGTGCTTGGGGCAAAAGAAAAGAGAAAAAAAAAGAAGAGAAATAAAGAAGCTCGACACCAGAAAAGAAAAAATTTTAAACTATGGGCATTTGGGAAAGATACATTTTTTGCAAGTCTTGGGAAAAAAAAGAAAAAATTAGGTTTTTGGGGCCGAATGTTAAAAACGGAAAGGGAAACACAAAATGGGAAAAGGGGGTTGATATTGTTAGAAACATATCATGCTAAGCGAAACACAATATGGGAAGAGATTAATATTTTAGCGCATGTAACATGCTAAGGGGAGAGCGTAGTACTTGGGTTTTTGTGAGATTTTAAAGCAACTTAGTGGTGGTGCACCACATGAGCCATTTTTTGATCCTCTAAACTCCTACTTTAGCCTAAGCCACTACACATTACAAACCTAATAAAGTCCTACATATGGATTCAGCCCAAGAGGCATTTGAATCTCCTACAAATTAGTGGAGATGTGGTCGAACTGATAGCTTATGAACTTTAAGCTCTAAGTGATCGACCTGCCTTGGAAATATGCATTGCACAACAGTGAGATTGAACTAAGGGAAATACTTTCTTCTCATCTAACTGATAATTATTCAACTTGTAGGGTCTTGTGTGAACTATTGGGTGAGGTTGGTCATAACATTAACGGTAGTTTTGAGCTTGTCTTTTCATCAACATGCCTAATATGATTCGATACTTATGCTATTATGAAAATATTTTCTTGCACATATATTTTTTATTTTTGCCTTCTTGTATAGTTTGAGTCTTTTAATTTTTAGGATAGAGTCTATTTGCTTTGAATAAGGATTCGTGGGCATTCCATTCTGATCAGCCCTAAAGAAGACCCGAACTCCTCCTACGAGTTACCTCGGGGTTTAATTCGGGAAAATAATGTATTTAAAAATTTGCACATTTTACTTTTTATTTTTGTTCTTTTTCTCGGGACGAGAAAATGATAAGTGTGGGGTGGTTGTATAAGCTTTTTTGTGCTCTAGTCCAATTCTATTAGTCTGTAAATGTCTGTAAATATTGATCATCGTTTGCAATGAATAAAATTGGCATTGTATTACTTATGTGTTCAAGTAATAGGTTAAGTAAGATCTGATATATGTCAACCAAAGTATTATAACCATATACCTGGTCAAATATGCTTCGATGAAGCGACCAAGTATGAGGATGATTCTTTTGGTATAGTTCTATTTTCCATAGGGATAGGATCCCAGAATTAGATCATAAATATCACTTGGGAAGTGATATTGGATGACCCACTCTAAATGGTGTTGCATAGATACAGTCATGAACACATTCAGTTGTTGTAGCTTGTCGTAGTATCCTTAGACCAATGAGTCTTTGTGATCGCTATACAGTAAACATCCGCATTTGACTTGTTCCTAAGGTTGTCCGTAACAGGAAAATCATAATGGACATGATTGACACGGGTACAGACTACATGAGTGATACGAAAGGCGGCTAAGGGATTTATCCTTCATACTACGGTATGGGATAGGTATCTCTTCAGGCCACTTGATAGAGATTGATTGAAGGGAGTGCAAGTCCATGCTAATGATACGGGATATCAGTATTCAGTTGTCTCATAGATCGAGAAACATAGATTGGTTAAATAAGGGTGACGCATCTATGACTTATGATCAATCTAGATACTGGGAGATAAAAGGATTGCGACATATAATACATGAGGTTGAATCGAATCATTGATCATCATGCACCTTGGGTAATCATAAGGTCTTACTAGAGGCTATCTTATGATGGATCGGGTAAAATGGAATTTGACGCCGATCTGCCGACGGTGGCATGAGCCTAAAGGGTCACACACATAGGATATGAATTTTAAGAGATAGAGAAAGGTCAGCGATTCTCGAGAGACGAGGCATGGACAAAACTGGGCGTTTGGGGTCATGGATATGTGTAAGTCAATGTGGTACGCGAATCGAGAAAGACTAAGTCTTTTGTCAATGTCGCGTCGGAATTTGTGCGATGAGTTCGCGAAGAGTCTGATAATATTTGAACGCGGCACGGGACGACATGGCTGAAGCATTTGGGCTTCGACCCATGAGGCCCTAAGTGGCCGGCCCAACAAGGCCCAATAGTAGAATAAAGGGTGTGTCCCTTTGTCCACTAATCTAAGTTAAGTGGATGATGACTAGATGTGCTTATCCTAATCCATTTGTGTGGCTAGGAGTGGTTAAATGGTGGCCATCCAATCCCCATCATCATTTCTCTTAAATCAAGAGGTATCACATGAGGATTTTCACTACACAACACAAAAAATATCACCATCTCCTCTGAAGATTCTCTCTTCTATTCTAGTAGGTAGGAGAGTGTAGGATCCTTAAGTGATCATCCTATTCGTGTGGACTCCGTTAGAGAGAAGATCTCAAGTGCTCTTCTTGTCGGATTCGAAAAAACCGAAGGTAAAGTCTTTTGACTTTGTTTTCACCTTGGGATTTAATGGTTTCACGATCTTGGACAGATTTTGGGGCTTCACATGTTGTTGCTTCCGTTTTCATGATGGTCTTGGTAGCCACAAAGTTCCTACAGTGGTATCAGAGGACGGTTACCCTCTTAAATCTTCGTTTGTTTCAGTTTCGTTATTATTTTTCTTGCCTTGTTGCTATCACATACTTATTTTTCATATATGGGTTAGTATGCCATGAAAAATAAAGTTTTAGAGAAAATATCAAATCTGGAAATACTTGAAAAAAATTTGATTCGTCGGGTCGCCGGAACGGGACTCTTGGGGAGCCGAGATGGAGGACCGAGCGGGGGCTTCGGCTTTCCGGAGCTGGACTATGCCGTGGCCATTGGATGGCCATGGTGATGTGGCCAACCCGTCCCTGCTAAGGCACCGGTCTGATTCGGGCCATGGCCGGCGATGGAAGCCCGACGGCTAGGGTTGCCAAACCCTAGCGCGTCGGTTTGTTAGGGCTCGGCCCATTGTGCTTGGGCTCGGGTGGTTTTTTGTACCGTGTTTGATCCGTGGCACAAACCTGTAATTCAATGTTTTGAAAAGTTTTAGATTTAAACTATTTCGATAAACCGTCTTTTCGAAAATTTCTAGCTTCGACAAACTCGACCGAGCAACTTGGGCATAAGAATTAAAACCTAAAATGTATCTTGTTTGACAACATGCTTGTGTGATAACATGTTGTGTGATGTGTTGCTATGCAAGGCGCACATGTAGCCCACTAGAGCGTTTATTTATTTATCGCTTTATACGGTCTATGAACCGTTAGATTGGAGCGTGTAATTATTCTTTTATGCGTGATACGATCCGCTAGTGATAAAGTGTAATTATTCTTTCATCTGGTCTATGAATCGAGTTTTTATCGTAATTAATTGCTCAAGTCGAGAATGATGGAAACCGAGAACGGTGACGATCTTGAAGGACGTCCACGAGCTAGTGGGAGCGCCCTAAGTGGTGATGACGAGAAAAGCTTGTGGAGATGGTCGTCACAAGATTGAGCCTTGTTAGACACTTATGACCTTAGTGTGGGCTATTTGTGCACATTTAATGCTTTAATGCATGCTAGAATTTATTTCGTAGATAAATTGCGTGTATGCATGTTTAGCTTAATTTTAGTATAAGATATCACCCACATGCAAAGATGAAAATCGGATTTAATTGTTTGCATGTTAAAGCGTTGTGAACCATCATCGCACGGGTTCTGATGGATGCGTTCAAATTTGAAACGTGTTTGCAGGGGTTGCAAATGACGGTTTCAAAGAAGTTAATGTGAAATCAATTAGAAACGTCACAACACGGGTTGTTAGTGACGGGTTCATAATTGTAGCAAACATATATGATTTAAACACAACCGACCACAAATATTTTTAAGTCATGTAAGACACCAACCCAAAAGCATAAGCTTGTATAGTTATCCATTCTCTTGAGGTCGTGCGCCTTAGCGGAGCATCTTTGAGAGTGCGCTCTATACAAGTATCTGTAGTTTTATCTAGATGTCGTGCACCTTAGTGGAGCATCCTTATCGAACTGAGCATAGTTGATTTGGTTGAGTTGACTGCAATTCTGGACCAGGGTCGAGCCAGGATGTCAGAAAGGGTATGTCGTGTACAATAGTACAGACCCTTGTCAAGAATTACACGGGTTGTAATTGGATGCATGTCCTACCTGAAAGAGATCACCATGGGTTCCAAACGATTAATTTCATGCAGCGGAAGTTACGTAACCATGGTGATCGATTGAAGCTTTGATCTTAATGTAAATTCAACATGCTATCAACCTTTTGAATCTGAAAAATACCTTTATTAATCGATGAAAACACAAGCTTAGTGTTTCTCTATTAGGTCCACACAAGCACCACAACCGAAGAAGGTTTTCTCTCACACTTTTGCTATGAATGTTCTTGAGAAGCTTGACAAAAATGGTGGATTAAGAGGGAGAGAGAAATCGGCCAAGAGAGGGAGAAGATTAGGGGAGTAGTTGCTAATGGTTGGAGAAAATAATGGGAGATATTTTGGAATTTTAATTTGAAATAAAATTGAATTTCAAATTAATAATTGCATATTTACCCTTCTTAAACTCCTATTTGCACTTCTTCCCCATTCATCTCTCTAAAGGGGCATTAAGCCCGTTTAACTAAAACCCAAATTAAACCCATTAACTTGAGTTATAATTTCGGTTTAGACAAAATGGTTCAATTGCCTCGAATTGATTTCTTCACCCGTCTGGTTAGAACCTTAGGCCAGAAAACTACCGAATCGTTCTAAATTTTCATCCATAATTGTTGTCATGTATCGTGCTTAATGTGTGTGACCCTCTAGGCTCACGAACAATTGGCAGACTGGTAAAATTACTATTTTACCCTTTCCATCATAAGTGGTCTCTAGCAAGACATTATGATTACCCTATGTTTGTGATTAGCGATTATTCGACTTAACCTGTTATCGTACATGTCACTGTTCTTTTATAAAACCGATATCCAGATTGATCAATAGGCATATAATGGTCATCCTAATTTATCAATCACTGTTTCTTGATATCTGAGATGACTGAAAACTGATACTAAGGTATCACCTGCACGACCGTGCTATTTCTTCAGTCATACTCATCAAGTGGCCTAAACGGATATCTTTCTCATACCGAAGTATGAGTGATAAATCCCTCAGACGCCTTTCAAGTTCACTAGTGCAATAAATATCAAGGCCAATCGAAGCCGTTATAGTTACCCTTTTACAGATAACGTTAGACTAGGTAAAACTTAGGTATTCGTTACATAGTGTACACAAAGACTCCTTGGTCTTAGGATATAATGACAAGCCACGATATGTGAGTATCTCATGACTGGATCTATGCAGCATACTCACAATCGGGTTGTCCGATATCATCGACCTGTTGGTATCTATGATATAACTCCGGCATTCACTTTGCTATGATCAGTAGAGCATGATCCCAAGGAGTTAGTCTCACACTGATCGCTTCAAAAGAAGCTTCGCTGATTAGGGACTTTATCAAATGCAATTCTTTATGATCTACAGTTCTACTATAAGTGGTTACACACATTATGACATAGATCAAATTACATTAGATATATTACTACAACACATTAGTAATATCATGCCTTTTATTATGTAAACTAATGATGTTCGTTACAATATAGATTGAGGAATTACATTGGACTAGGGCACAAACCTAACACTACCTAAATGAGTCGGAGCGTTGCGCCCTAGCGTACTTCGATTCACGAATCATAGGTCTTGGTTTTTTTATTCTATTAAATTAGAATTAGATGGTTGATGTTTATTCAGGATCTTTGTAAATTTATTCAACTACTGATTAAATTTACTTTACTCGTGTAGATGAATGGCGAATAATTCAACGAACGCGAATAGTTTGTCGTTGAGGCATATTCTTGAAAAGGGTAAGCTCAACGGGACAAATTATCTGGATTGGGACAAGAAGCAAAGACCTGTGTTCAAGTTGGAACGCAAGGAATACTTTCTGGACCGGGCTATCCCTATGGAGCCAACACTTAACTCCCCGAGGGCCGTTAAGGATGCATACCAAAAGCACCTTAGGGACAATATAGACATGATGTGTGTGATCAAGGGCGCTATGTAGCTGGAGCTCCAGAAGCAGTTTATAGGAGATTGTAAGCTTTTTTGTGCCCTAGTCCAATTCAATTAGTCTGTAAATTTCTGTAAATATTGATCATAGTTTGCAATGAATAAAATCAACATTATATTACTTATGTGTTGAAGTAATAGGTTAAGTATGATTCGATGTATGTCCACCAAAGTAGTAGAACCATATATTTGTATGGATCACACTTTACGGGTCCCTGGTCAAATATGCTTCGATGAAGTGACCAAGTATGAGGATGATTCTTTATGGTATAGTTCTATTTTCCATTGTGATGGGATCCCAGAATAAGATCATAAATATCACTTGGGAAATGATATTGGACGACCCACTCTGAATGGTGTTGAACAGATACAGTCATGAACACATTCAGTTGTGGTAGCTTGTCGTAGTATCCTTAGACCAATGAGTCTTTGTGATCGCTATATAGTACACATCTGAGTTTGACTTGTTCCTAACGTTGTTCGTAATAGTACAATCATAACGGACATGATTATCACGGGGACGGACTGTATGAGTGATACGAAATCCGTCTAAGGGATTTATCCCTCATACTACAGTATGGGATAGGTATCTGTTTAGGCCACTTGATAGAGATAGACTAAAGGGAGTGCATGGCCATCCCGATGATACGGGTTATCAGTATACAGTCGTGTCATACATCGAGAAACAGAGATTGGTTAAATAAGGGTGACACATATATGCCTTATGATCAATCTAGATACCGGGCGATAACAGGATAGCGACATGTACTACATGAGGTTGAATCGAATCATCGATCATCATGCACATTGGGTAATCATAACGTCTTGCTAGAGGCCACTTATGATAGATCGGTAAAATGGAATTTTACGCCGATCCGCCGATGGTTGCATGAGCCTAAAGGGTCACACACATAAGATATGGATTTTAAGAGACAAGGAAAGGTCGGCGATTCTCGAGAGACGAGGCATGGGCAAAATTGGGCGTTTTAAGCCATTGAGATATGTAAGTGAATGTTGTATGCGAATCGAGAAAAACTTAGTCTTTCGTAGATGTCAAGTCGGATTTTGTGCGATAAGTTTGGGAAGGGTCGGATAATATATTGATGCGGCACGGGACCACATGGCCGAAGCATTTGGGCTTTAGCCCATAAGGCCTTAAGTGGCCGGCCCAACAAGGCCCAATAGAGGAACCAAGGGTGGGTCCCTTTTTCCACTAATCTTTGTTAAGTGGATGATGACTAGATATGCTTATCCTAATCCGTTTGTGTGGCTAGGAGTTGTCAAATGGTGGCCACCCAATCACCATCATCATTTCTCTTAAACCAAGATATATCACATAATTATTTTCATTCCACAACACACAAAAATATCACAAGTGTGATGTCTCCTCTCTCTCCCTTCTTGGTGTCTCGGCCGAGCCTCCCTCCATCTCCTCTCAAGCTTGTCTCTTCTTTTCTAGTAGGTAGGCAAGTATATGATCCTTAAGTTATCATCCTATCCGTGTGGACTCCGTTAGAGAGAAGATCTCAAGAGCTCTTCTTGTCGGATTCGAACAAACCGAAGGTAAAGTCTTGGGGCTTTGTTTTCACCTTAGGATTTAAAGGTTTCATGATCTTGGACATATTTTGAATAAAATTCTACTTCATCTCACAAATGGTTCGAGGAATATTTTTGATGAAAACAGGTCGAAAAGGGGCAAAAAGGAGCTTCAATTGCAAAGTTGGGAAAAAGGAGCAGGGTTGTCGGGTCAACCTGCCGAATTCCACCCGACAGGCCTGGCCTAACCCAGCAACCCGTGGCAAAACGAAGAGGAGCGCAGAGAGAGACCCCGGGAGCTCACCCGGGGACCTTCAGAGTATCCTGCCGGATGGCACCCGCCAGCTCCTCCCTGAGCCCAACAACCCAATGGCAGTGCAAGAAAAAAAAAAAGCCAACCTGCCGGGTCCACTCGGCAGGCTCACCCAGCAGGCTAGTCAAAATAGCTCTTAAAATCTCAAGTTTTTTTATCTTTGAATGGATTTTTCCCCACCTACTTATTTCCACACCCTCTAATCATGAAATTATCACCCCCTTTATAGAAAAATCAGATCATTAAAGAAGATTAGGAGTTGGGAGAAGAGGAGGATCGTGGGTGATCATTTAGAGGCTATTGGGAGGCGACGAAGAGAGGACTTGGAGGAAGATTCGAGGCGATATTGTGAGGTTGGTAGTAGCTTTGTTTAGGTTTACTTTTCATTTTGCTTTTGGGGATTTATATGATTACGATTGAGAATTGGGAATTGAAAAGAGGAATTTTTTTTATGCTATTTGCGTCGGATTGTATGATGGAATTAAGGATGATTTCATGAGTTGGTTGATTTATGTTTTTGATGCCATGAGTAGATAAGTATTTAGGTTGGGGCCAGGGATGAACGGGGATATTAATTTGATTAATTAACGGATTCACGATTGAAATTATTTGGTTTGTGAAATGGATTAAGACTCTGGATGTGAACTTAATGCTAACTCTCCCGGGTAGGCCTGAGTTTAGATTAAATCTAGCAAGAGAGGCGATAGAAATCGATCTAGGTAGACCGTAGCATTTGGGGGCCGGATCTACACGATATATCTTGGGGTTGTAATTTGATTTGTGTAATTGCAACCTGTGACAGGGGTATCTTACTGTGGGTACGGTTTACATCAATAGGGTGCCAGGCTGAAGGATGGAGATTCCTACATAACCTTCAAGCTGACTCTGATTATGTATTTTAATTAATGATCTGGCTATTATATTTTAATCAGACGAAACTCTTGCAAACCAGAGATATGTTTCGGGTGAATTTGGAATTCTCGACACTTAATTCCACTTCTTAAAATTTTCTTTCGCGTAGTTAATAATCAAATTCGCTAAAATTGGTAAAATGACATATCCCCCAAAATCCCGACTCCCCGATCGCCTTTATATATTTAATTACTCTCGCATTAATTGCATATTTCTTGGGCTTGCTTTGAGTGATTGGTGATGCTTTCATATACTGCATGCTCGTGTTGATATTTTAATTTAATATTTTTTTTACAAACCCAAAACCCATTTTTGATTGCTTAGACTCGACACATTACGCACTTGTACTCCATTGTTTAATAGCCAACGGCCCTCGTGGGATCGATAACTTAGGGTTTTAAAACGCCCTATATTACTTGACGACTAGTGCACTTGCCGTGGGCTCGGGAGCGGGTAGATTTCGGCTTGCCGAGATTTCCCGTCACCGAGGAATAGGCAATGTTATGCATGTGGGAAGCCTAGATATAAGGCGTATCAATGTACTGAACGTCGTGACAATCATGGAGGTCACGCTCGCCGGAGAGGTTTCCCTCCTTCTGCTCCCCCTCAAGCAAATGTTGTTGAGGATGACGACGTCTTCACTGCTGTATTCGTCGAAGCTAACATGCTGGCGAATTCCAGTGACTGGGTGTTGGACTCGGATTCAACAAGACACTTATGCATGCATAAAGAGCTCTTCAACAATTTCGTGGAAGCTGCACCGGGTGAAATTGTCTACATGGGGAACGACTCAACTGATGCCATTGCTGGAAGCAGCACAATCTTGCTGAAGCTGAATTCTGAAAAGACCTTAAGCCTGAGGAGTGCACTGTGTGTTCCTACACTTCGCCGCAACCTTGTCTCCCTACCTCTTCTCATTAAAGCTGGATTGAAGACTATTATTGAGGGTGACAAAGTTGTATTCTCTAGCAAGGAGGTGTTTATAGGTCAGAGATATTTGAATGATGGACTATTTATTATTAGTGTTGACCATGTAATCAACCATAATATCAATAAAGCTTCTACTTCTACTTATATCGCCGAGTCTTTAGGTGTATGGCATTCAAAATTTGGACATGTGAATGTTGCATCCATTAAACGACTTAGAAGCTTGTCCATCATTCCTAATTTATCTACTAATGAATTATCTTAATGCCAAATTTGTGTCGAATCAAAGTTTACCAAGAAACCTTGTAAACCAGTAACTCAAAGAGAAACTGAACTGCTTGAATTAATTTACACCAACTTAGCTGACTTTAAGAATACAAGGAGTAAAGAGGGACAATTTTACTACGTGACATTCATAGATGATTGTTAACGGTTTACAAAGGTGTACTTGCTTCGAACAAAATACGAGGCTGAAGAGATGCTCGTCAAAATTAAAAATGAGGTAGAAAATCAACTTGATCGAAAGATCAAGAGGGTTAGGTCAGATCGAGGCGGAGAGTATGGTTCAAACTTTCTAATCAACTTCTGGGAGCAGAACAGGATTATCCACTAGTTAAGTGCGCCATATATGCCTCAACAAAATGGAGTTAATGAACACAAGAACAGAACTTTGAAGAACATGATGAATGCAATGCTTTTGAGTTCTGGCCTTCCTGATAAAATGTGGGGGGAAGCAATCCTCTCGGCTTGTCATATTCTGAACAGAGTGCCTCATAAGAATATTGATAAGACCCCCTACGAGATGTGGAAGGGTTATGCTCCTAACCTAAGTTTTCTAAGAGTGTGGGGGTGTTTTGCTAAGGAGGGCCTACCTAACCCCAACGGGTGCTGGTTAGGGGACGACGGTTAGGCTTCAGAGTCGGGAGAGAAAAGGATTTTAGTCTAGAATCTTGTGTAGGGTTTTGGAGCGTTCTTTAACATCAAGATAGTGGAAGCATTTAACAAATCAACTCCAAACCTTGTCCAAGAACATTGAACCATTAAATCCCAAGGCAAAATCTATTCCACAAGAAATTTTCCTTTACGTCTTTGTTGAATCGATAAAGAAGAACTTTGTAATCTTCTTCTCTAGAGCAAGTCCACACCAAGGGGATGATCTTCAAGATCCTTCACTTAATGCCTACTAGAAAAATTAAATGAAGAACAAGAGAGCAAGAAGAGAGGAGAGCAAGGGGTGGCCGGCCAAGGAGAGAGAGAGAGAGAGATGTGAGAGTGAGAATTGTGTAATTAATTATTTTGATCTTTCTCTACTTCATCAATCTCATAAGCATGGGTCAAAAGGTGATTGGTATGGGCTTAAAGGTGTCATTACCCATACCCCTTAAATCACTCACCTCTTAATCAACATTCACCAACTAAGCATGGTGTGTTGTGGCCCCCACCTTTGGGCCCACCAAAGTGGCCGGCCATGTAGGGCTTATTGGGCCCAAAATGGGCCCTTGTTGGGGCGGCCATGTCACCTCATGGGCTGAACCCAATGGGCTCGCCCATGTGGTTTCGTGCCGTGTCCAAAAGTCGCCAGACCCTTTTTGTCGTTACTTATCAAACAAAGTCCGACGCGACATCGACGAAAAATCTCAGTTTTCTTGATTCGCTAATTATTCTCTCATACCGAACCTATGGCCCAAAACCTTCAGTTTTGTCCATGAATTGCTCCTCAAGAAATGTTAAGGTTTCCTTGTCTCAAGTTATCCGTCTTGAATGTGTGTGACCCTCCAAGCTCATGCCACTGTTGACAGATCGGCACAAAAGATCTCTCTTGTCCGATCCATCATATGTGGTCTCTAGTAAGACGTTATGATTACCCAAGGTTTATGATGATCGATGATTCGATTTAACCTTTGTGCGTTCAAGTCACTATCCTATTATCTCTAGATATCCCGATTGATCACAAGGCATAGAGTCGTCATCCTTGTTTAATCAATCATTGTTACTTGATATGTGAGATGGCTGAGAACTGATAACCCGTATCATTGGCATGGCCATGCTCTTTCTCTCAATCACTCTCGATCAAGAGGCCTTTAACGGATATCTTTCCCATACCGTAGTACGAGGGATAAATCCGTTAGCCGTTTTTTGTCTCACTCATGCAATCCGTTCCGCCACCCAATCATGCATGTTATTAAAATCCTGTTACGGAAAGCGTTAGGCGCAAGGTAAAGCCGCACGTACATTGCATAGCGATCACAAAGACTCCTTGGTCTAAGGATATCGTGACAAGCTATCGTATATGAATATGTTCATGGCTTAATCTATGAAACACTATTCAAAATGGGT
The DNA here is from genome assembly GCA_963920655.1 of Geranium rotundifolium. NCBI lineage: Eukaryota > Viridiplantae > Streptophyta > Magnoliopsida > Geraniales > Geraniaceae > Geranium > Geranium rotundifolium. The sequence continues at coordinate 21,337,869 of OY987312.1, forward strand.
CGTCCGATATCAATCACCTCATGATATCTATGATATGATTCCGGGATCCCTCATCCTTATGACAAGTAGAACTACGTCATTAAGAACTATCCTCATATTGGTCGCTTCTATTGAAGCATATATTGACCAGGGACTCATTTAGTGTGATCCGTACAGATTTATGGTTCTACTACTTTAGTGGTCATAAATCAGATCATGCTTAACATATTACTTCAACACATAAGTAATACAAAGTCGTTTTATTTATTACAAACGATGATAATTATACATAGACATTTACAGACTATTAACAATTGGACTAGGGCACAAAAATGCTATCAATCTCCCACTTGCCCCTAGTTCCAATCTAAGTCCCAGTCTATACCCATTGACCTAACATGTTTATCATGTTTCGCTTGAGAAAGAGTTTTGGTCAAGGGGTCGGTTGTGTTATTATCAGATGCATCGTAGTGGATCTTCACGTCACCTCTAGCAACATTGTCGCGGATGATGTGATACTTCCTGAGTACATGTTTGGATCTGTCATGTGCCCTGGGTTCCTTAGCTTGCGCAATGGCCCCGGTGTTGTCACAATATAGGTCTACTGGGTTAGATGGGTTTTGAATTACACCTAACCCAACCATGAAACTCCTGATCCATACAACCTCTTTTGCCGCTTCCGATGCAGCAATGTACTCAGCTTCGGTCGTAGAGTCGGCAATGGTGTCCTGCTTCTTGCTTTTCCAGCTGAATGCTCCACCGTTCAACGTAAACACATATCCCAACTGACTCTTAAAGTCATCGGGGTCTGTCTGAAAACTAGCGTTGACATATCCTTTGACGACGAGATCATCATTTCTGCCCCCGTATACGAGAAAAGCGTCTTTGGTTTTTCTCAAATATCTGAGAATTGCCTTCACGGCAATCCAGTGTTCCTCACCGGGTTTGGATTGATGTCTACTTGTACAACTTAGGGCAAACGAGACATCCGGCCTCGTACATATCATGGCATACATTATGGACCCTATAGCCGAAGCATATGGGATCTCATTCATTCTTGCTAGCTCTGCAAGTGTCTCAGCACACTGCTTCTTGCTAAGCTTTATGCCATGACGCATGGGTAGCAGTCCTTTCTTTGAATTATGCATTGAGAATCTTCTCAGCACTTTGTCTATATAGGTGCTTTGACTTAAGCCAAGACCCGCTTGGCACGGTCTCTATATATCTTGATCCCCAAGATGTAAGAGGCCTCGCCTAAGTCCTTCATTGCGAAACACTCACCTAACCAAGTATTTGTTAAGAGCAAGGTAGGGACGTCATTTTCAATGAGCAGTATGTCATCAACATAGAGCACCAAGAAGACTACTTTGCTCCCATCTGCCTTTTTATATACGCAAGGTTCATCATCGTTCTTGATGAAGCCAAACTGTTTCACAACTTCATCAAAACGCTGATTCCAACTCCGAGATGCTTGCTTCAAACCATAAATTGATTTGAGCAACTTGCAAATCTTTCCCTTATTCTTAGGATCCTCAAAACCCTCAGGCTGGGACACATAAACGTCCTCAGCTAACCTTCCATTGAGGAAGGCGGTTTTGACGTCCATTTTCCATATCTCATAGTTATGATACGCTGCTACGGCAAGTAGAATGCGGATAGATTTGACCATAGCTACTGGAGAAAAGGTCTCTTCATAGTCAATTCTGTGGACTTGCCTATAACCTTTTGCTACCAGTTTTGCTTTATAGGTCTAAGGTTTGCCATCCATGTCTATCTTTATTTTAAAGATCCATATACACACAATGACTTTTACGTCAGGGGTTTGATCTACCAAGTCCCACACTTGATTATCTGACATGGATTGCATTTCTTCCCTCGTGGCTTCCAGCCATTTCTCAGAGTCGGTTCCGTCCAGGGCCTCTCGATAGGTAGCTGGATCATCGTCAACTAACACTAAATCATCACCTCCAGTTACTAGGAAACCGTATCTGATAGGTGCATGACTTATCCTTTCAGATCGCCTTGGACCGTCCTCATTAACTGAAGCTATTGGTTCTTTCTCAACGACCACTTCTGGCTCTACTTCTTCCAATAGGTCGTCCAGTGGTTCATGGGTGACTATCTCATCTAGAACTTCATCAAGATGAACAGCCCTCCCACTGACTGTCTTGGAAATAAATTCCTGGGATAATTCCAGATGGGTACCCCTGGTTATGTCCCATTATCACATGACATACCCTAGAATTTTTTGTATCAGGGTGAATACTCTAGAATTTCATTTGTCTCACCGTTACTAATTCCGTCCAATTCCGTTAGTTTTTAACATTTTTGACATGTAAAATGACTAAAATACCCTCAAAGGATAAACTGATTTTTTAAAATTGAATGAAATGACACAAATACCCTTAACTATTTATTTAATTTTCAAAAAATGCCACTCCTCTCTCTTTTGTCTCTTTCTCTGGTTCATCTCTTTCTCTTCTTCGAGCCTCCCTGGCGCTCTCCCCAGCCAGTACCTCGGCCTCCTCAACTCCTCCGACATGGGGAACCTCACCGACCACGTCTTCGCCGTCGAGTTCTCATAGTCTTCAGTTTCATAGCAAAGAACAGAACAATCCAAATACACACTAACACTAAGTTCCAATTTAACACACAAGCTCTCTGCTCACACAGCATTTTAGAACAAATCATGAAGAGCCCACTCAAACCCAAGCTGACACCACCAAAAAAACCAATCAACTCAAAATTGAAAACACCAAAAAATTACCAGAACTAAAATCCAAAACACGGGTCATCTCAAAAACCACTCCACTGATCCAAACAACCAAGAGGGCAACTAAAAATTGGGAAGATCTCAACCAGAACAAGCCAAAAAACAGCATCAGAAAAAAAAATAATATCGATTGGGTCTCGTAGAGCCTGAACTTCTGCATAAAGCAACCCTCGTCCGGACCGGACTCGACGCCCTTGTCCGACGAACCCATCAGCTCCGACGCTCAATCTCAAGCTCAATTTCACCAGAACCGATTGCAAAACACAGCACAGACCTCGATTTCAATTTCTCCGGTGAAGCTCCTCCACCCTGGAGGCTGCTTCAGGTACAGCATTTCCTCCGCCCCCAATTCAGGCACCGAGCCCTAATCGAGCCCCAAAATAGAAGACCCACAACGCAGATCGAGCAGGGTCTGGTCTGATCGGCGAAGACGTGGTCGGTGAGGTTCCCCATGTCGGAGGAGTTGAGGAGGCCGAGGTACTGGCTGGGGAGGGCGCCAGGGAGGCTCGAAGAAGAGAAAGAGATGAACCAGAGAAAGAGACAAAAGAGAGAGGAGTGGCATATTTTGAAAATTAAATGAATAGTTAAGGGTATTTGTGTCATTTCATTCAATTTTAAAAAATCAGTTTATCCTTTGAGGGTATTTTAGTCATTTTACATGTCAAAAATGTTAAAAACTAACGGAATTGGACGGAATTAGTAACGGTGAGACAAATGAAATTCTAGGGTATTCACCCTGATACAAAATATTCTAGGGTATGTCATGTGATAATGGGACATAACCAGGGGTACCCATCTGGAATTATCCCTAAATTCCTTTTCCAAGATAGACATAACCATATCTACTGAAATTATCAGTAAATGAGATAAAGTAGCCTAAACCACCTCTGGCTAGTGTACTCATTCGTCCACATACGTCTGAATATATTAGACCCAATAGATCACCTGCCCTCTCACCTAAACCAGTGAAGGGCGCTTTAGTCATCTTGCCCATTAAACAAGCTTCACATCTATCAATCGTTTGGAATTCGAATTGAATTAGAAGTCCGCGCTTATGGAGCGGTGAGATGCGTTTCTCATTTATGTGACCTAGACGACAATGCCAGATTAGAGTTTGGTCTAAATCATTAGCTTTAAACCTCTTAGCATTTATATTATAGAGCATGTTGGATCTCGAGTTTTGCATATTCAATATGTATAAACCTCCAATAGTGTGAGCATTGCCATAAAACATGTTGTTGCGCATAATATTAAAAAACCCGTTCTTAATATTAAAATAATCACCTTCTTTTTCAAGAAGAGAAATTGAAATAATATTCCTGCTGAAAGCAGGTACGCAAAACACATCATGAAGTTCAATTACAAGCCCACTAGGCAAAACAAGGTTAACAGAACCCACGGCAGTTGCGGCAACTCTGACGTTGTTCCCAACTCTTAGGTCCACCTCGCTTTCCCCCATATCTCTTCTACTGTGTAACACCTGCATATCCGCACAGACATGAGACTTAGCTCCAGTGCCTAGAAGTATTTATCGTAGAAAGATATAGTTCTAACGGAATACCTTATGAAGTAGCGGCCCCATCGCCCTTCTTCTGATCCTCCTTCAACTGCTAACAGTCTTTCTTCCAATGACCAGACTTTTGACAGTAGAAACAGACCGACTCCTTTGCCTTCCCCTTGCCTTTTACGGGCATGGAAGGTCTTGGAACAAATGGTCCTCTGGTCTTTCCTGCCAGGTGCATTGGGGTTTTACCCTTTGCACCACCAGCTTTGAAGCTGGATCCCTTCTTGACCATAAGAACACTTTTGGGCGAACTGCCCCTTATGCTCTTCTCGGCAGTTACCAACATGCTGTGGAACTCCGATGCGGTTTTGTCCATGTTATGCATGTGATAGTTCATGGCGAACCCACCATATGCATGAGGAAGGGATTGCAGAACGAAATCCGCAGCCATCTCTTTCTCCATAATCATTCCGAGACTAGTCATATGATCGAGATGTCCCTTCATACGTAGGACGTGTGGACCTACGGAGCTTTCTGCTGACATCTTGCAGGCAATGAGTTCTCGGAGAACAGTGTATTTTTCAATACGTACTTTCTCTTTGAACATATCATTGATCTGTGCAAACATTGCAAACGGATCATGGGATAGCTCCATAAACTGCTTCTAGAGGTCCGCCTCCATGCATCCCAGCATGACATACGCAACGTTGATAGAGTCGCTAAGGTGTTTCTGGTACGCATCCTTAACGACCCTCGTTGCGTTGGCAGCTGGCTCCACCGGGATAGCCATATTAAGGACGTACTCCCTGCGTTCCATCTTTAACACAAGTCGTAAATTCCTGTCCCAGTCCAGATAATTTGTCCCGTTGAGTTTACACTTTTCGAGTATAGTCCTCAACGACAAATTAGACGAGTTTGTTGAATTACTAGCCATTTCTACACGAAGAAAGTAAATTTAATCAGAAAAGTTGAATAAATTTACGAAGATCCGAATTAAACACCAACCATCCGATTCTAAGGTTTAGAATCTTTAAACCAAGATCCCTTATTCGTCATTTGAAGTACGCTAAGCCGCACCGCTCCAATTGACTTATTTAGGTAGGACGTCCGTCCAATTACAACCCGTGTAACTCTTGGTCAGGGTATATGCATAAAACACACGGCTTACCCTTCCGATGCCCCAGCTCGACCTCAGGCCAATAATCGTGGTCGAGTCAACCAACCTTCACTAACGAGTTAACTTTGTGCAGATGCTCCGCTAAGGCGCACGACATCTCACAAATTTTACCATTCCCATATAGAACCCATTTGATCGATGCTCCGCTAAGGCGCACGACACCGATAAAATATTTCTACATGCGTGTCAATTTGGGTGGCATCTCACTTGACTCAAATTATGTTGTATTTTGGTTGTGTTTAATAATTCGAAAGTATTTGGCACAATTACGAACCCGTCATCAACAACCCGTGTTGTGACGTTTCTAATTGTATCACATACTATCTTCATTTGAACCCGTCATTTGCAACCCGTGCAAACACGTTTCAAATCTGAACTCATCCATCACAACCCGTGCGATGATGGTTCACAACGCTTTAAACATGCAAACAATTAAAATCGATTTTAATCTTTGCATGTGAGGTGATTGCTTATAAACTTATAAGCTAAGCATGCAAGCATGTTATTATTTAAATATAAAGCGTTAAATATGCATTTTATAGCCCATCCTAATCTTAGGATTCTACGAGTCACCATTTCTTCTCGTCTTTCTAATTCGGGCTCCCACTAGCTCTTGGACTTCCTCCAAGAACGTCATTGTGCTCGATTTTCCATCCTTCTCGTTTTTGAGTAGTAATTACAATTAATACTCGGTTCGTAGACCGAATAAAAAATAATTACACTTTATGGGCTGGAATGAAAGAATAATTACACGCTAACACTAACGGTATGCAAACCGTGAAAGCGATAAAATCTAATGGTCTACTAATGCATCATACATCTCATCACATCATCCAATATTTTATCACACAAACATGTTATCAAATAATATGCAATTATTCCGGTTTTAATTTTGCCAAGTTGCTCGGTCGGGTTTATCGAAACTAGACGTTTTCGAAAAACGGTTTATTGAAACCGATTAAATTTTGAAAGTTTTCGAAATATTGGATCGCGGGTTCGTGCTACGGATCAAACACCGTGCACGAACCAAGTCGGGCCAAGCCAATGGGCCGAAAGCCCATTGGGTTGAGCCAACATATCACGGCTCGGTTTGGGCCTTGGAAGGCCCAAACCGAGCTTTCTTCCACTCTCGGCCTCGGCCAAGAGTGGGGACGGCCCCGGTCACCGCTGGCCTCCCCGGCCTCCGGTGAACTCCGTCCGGTACCTCTGATCTGGCTCCCCGAGAGTCTCTTCTCGGACCCGACAAATCCAATAATTTCCGAAAAATTCCAAATTCAATATATTTTCAAAAATAACATATTTCATGCAAATATCCCAAAAAGCATTAAAATCATGTAATCAACAATTTTGGCATGCAAATAATCATAAAACCGAAACAAATTCAACAAGACAATGATTAAGAGGGTAACCATGCTCTGATACCACTCTAGGGTTTTGGAGCGTTCTAGATCATCGAGATAGCGGAAGCATTATAACAAAATCTACTCCAAACCTTTGTCCAAGAACATAAACCGTTAAATCCCAAGGCAAAATCTATTCCACAAGATATTTACCTTTAAGTCTTGTTGAATCGATAAAGAAGAACTTTCGTATCTTCTTCTCTAAAGCAAGTCCACACCAAGGGGATGATCTTGAAGATCCTTCACTTAATTGCCTACTAGAACAATTAAATGAAGAACAAGAGAGCAAGATAGAGGAGAGAGGAAGCCACAAGAGAGAGAGAGGAGAGCTATTTGTGAGTTGTGCGATTGTTTGATTAATGAATGAATGTTAGATATTTCAATTCATCATCCAACTCATAAGCATGGGTCAAAAGTGATTGGTATGGGCTTAAAGATGCTTTAACCCATACCCCTTAAATCACTCACCTCTTAATCCCCAATCACCAACTAAGCATGGTGTTGTGTGGCCCCCACTCATTGACCCACCATGTGGGCCGGCCATATAGGGCTTATTGGGCCCATAATGGGCCCTTGTTGGGCCGGCCATGAGACCTCATGGGCCGAGCCCAATGGGCTCGCCCATGTGGTTTCGTGCCGTGTCCAAAAGTCGCCCGACCCTTTCTGTCGTTACCTATCAAACAAAGTCCGACGCGACATCGACGAAAAAACTCAGTTTTCTCGATTCGCTAATTATTCTCTCAAACCGAACCCATGGCACAAAACCTCCAGTTTTTTCCATGTATTGCTCCTCAAGAAACGTTAAGGTTTCCTTGTCTCAAGTTATCCGTCTTGAATGTGTGTCACCCTTCAGGCTCATGTCACCGTTGGCAAATCGGCGCAAAAGATCGCTTTTGCCCGATCCATCATAAGGGGCCTCTAGTAAGACGTTATGATTACCCAAGGTGCATGACGATCGATGATTCGACTTAACCTTGTGTGTACAAGTCACTATCCTATTATCTCTAGATATCCCGATTGATCACAAGGCATAGAGTCGTCACCCTTATTTAATCAATCATTGTTACTTGATATGTGAGATGGCTGAGAACTGATAACCCGTATCACCGGCATGGCCATGCTCTTACTCTCAGTCAGTCTCAATCAAAAGGCCTTTAACGGATATCTTTCCCATACCGTAGTATGAGGGATAAATCCCTTAGCTGTCTTTCTTTTCACTCATGCAACCCGTTCCGCCAACCAATCATTCCCGTTATTGCAATCCTGTTACAGAAAGCGTTAGGCGCAAGTTAAAGCCGCATGTACATTGCATAGTGATTGACCAGGGACTCGTTAAGTGTGATACGTACAGATTTATGGTTCTACTACTTTAGTGGTCATAAATCAGATCATGCTCAACATATTACTTCAACACATAAGTAATATAAAGTTGTTTTATATATATTACAAACGATGATAATGTACATAGAAGTTTTACAGGCTACTAGCAATTGGACTTGGGCACAAAATGCCATCACATTGGGCCTTTTCCCTTACCACCACCAGCTTTGAAGCCGGATCCCTTTTTGACCATTAGACCACTTTTGGGCGTACTGCCCCTTATGCTCTTCTCGGCAGTTACCAACATGCTGTGGAACTCTGATGCAGTTTTGTCCATGTTATGCATGTGATAGTTCATGGCGAACCCACCATATGCATGAGGAAGGGATTGCAGAACGAAATCCGCAGCCATATCTTTCTCCATAGTCATTCCGAGACTAGTCATATGATCGATGTCCCTTCATACGTAGGACGTGTGGACCTACGGAGCTTTCTGCTGACATCTTGCAGGCAATGAGTTCTCGGAGAACAGTGTATTTTTCAATACGTACTTTCTCTTTGAACATATCATTGATCTGTGCAAACATTGAAAACGGATCATGGGATAGGTCCATAAACTGCTTCTGGAGGTCCGCCTCCATACAGCCCAGCATGACACACGCAACGTCGATAGAGTCGCTAAGGTGTTTCTGGTACGCATCCTTAACGACCCTCGTTGCGTTGGCAGCTGGCTCCACCGGGATAGCCTTGTCAAGGGCATACTCCCTGCGTACCAACTTTAACACAAGTCGTAAATTTCTGTCCCAGTCCAGATAATTTATCCCATTGAGTTTACACTTTTCAAGTATAGTCCTCAACGAAAAATTAGACGAGTTTGTTGAATTACTAGCCATTTCTACACGAAGAAAGTAAATTTAATCAGAAAAGTTGAATAAATTTACGAAGATCCGAATAAACACCAACCATCCGATTCTAATCTTTAAACCAATATCCCTTATTTGTCAATTGAAGTACGCTAAGGCGCACCGCTCCAATTGACTCATTTAGGTAGGACGTCCATCCAATTACAACCCGTGTAACTCTTGGTCAGGGTATGTGCAAAAGCACACGGCTTACCCTTCCAATGCCCCAACTCGACCTTAGGCCAAGAATCGTTGTCGAGTCAACCAACCTTCACTAATGCGTTAACTTTGTGCAGATGCTCCGCTAGGGCACACGACATCCCACAAAATTTACCATTTCCATATAGATACCATTCCATCGATGCTCCGCTAAGGCGCACGACACCGATAAAATGTTTCTACATAAGTGTGAATTTGGGTGGCATCTCACTTGACTCAAATTATGTTGTGATTTGGTTGTGTTTAATAATTCGAAAGTATCTTGGTACAATTATGAACTCGTCATCAACAACCCGTGTTGTGACGTTTCTAATTGTATCATATACAATCTTCTTTTGAAGTCGTCATTTGCAACCCGTGCAAGCAAGTTTCAAAATTGAACTCATCCATCACAACCCGTGCGATGATGGTTCACAACGCTTTAAACATGCAAACAATTAAAATTGATTTTAATCTTTGCATGTGAGGTGATGGCTTATAAACTTATAAGCTAAGCATGCAACCATGTAATTTTTAAATAATTCAAGCAAGCAAACATAAAGCGTTAAATATGCATCAATAGCCCATCCTAATCTTAGGATTCTACGAGTCACCACATCTTCTCGTCTTTCTCATTCGGGCTCCCACTAGCTCTTGGACTTCCTCCAAGACCGTCATTGTGCTCGATTTTCCATCATTCTCGTCTTTGAGTAGTAATTACAATTAATACTCGGTTCGTAGATCAGATAAAAAAAATTACAATTTATGGGCTCGAATGAAAGAAATTACACGCTAACACTAACGGTGTGCAAACCGTGAAAGCGATAAAAACTAATGGGCTACTAATGCATCATACATCTCATCACATCATCCAACATGTTATCACACAAACATGTTATCAAATAATATGCAATTATTCCGGTTTTAATTTTGCCAAGTTGCTTGGTCGGGTTTATCAAAACTAGACCTTTCCGAAAAACAGTTTATTGAAACCGATCAAATTTAAAAGTTTTCGAAATATTGGATCGCGGGTTCATCCACGGACATAATCAACATGCACGAACCAAGTCGGGCCAAGCCAATGGGTCGAAGCCCATTGGGCCGAGCCCAACATCACGGCTCGGTTTGGCCCTAGAAAAGCTCAAACCGAGCTTGCCTCTCCTCTCGGCCTCGGCCAAGAGGAGGGACGGCCCCGGTCACCGCTGGCCTCTCCCGGCCTCCGGTGACCTCCATCCGGTACCTCTGATCCGGCTGCCCGAGAGTCTCTTCTCGGACCCGACAAATCCAATATTTTCCGAAAAATTTCAAATTCAATATATTTTCCAAAAATAACATTTTTCATGCAATTTTCCAAAATGCATTAAAAACATGTTATCAAAAAATATGGCATGCAAATAATCATAAAACCGAAACAAGTTCAACAAGACAAAGATTAAGAGGGTTAACCACGCTCTGATACCACTGTAGGGTTTTGGAGCGTTCTTTAACATCGAGATAGCGGAAGCATTTAACAAATCAATTCCAAACCTTGCCCAAGAACATTGAACCATTAAATCCCAAGGCAAAAGCTATTCCACAAGAAATTTACCTTTACGTCTTTGTTGAATCGATAAAGAAGAACTTTGTGATCTTCTTCTCTAGAGCTAGTCAACACCAAGGGGATGATCTTCAAGATCCTTCACTTAATGCCTACTAGAACAATTAAATGAAGAACAAGAGAGCAAGAAGAGAGGAGAGCATGGGGTGGCCGGCCAAGGAGAGAGAGAGAGATGTGAGAGTGAGAATTGTGTAATTAATTATTTTGATCTTTCTCTACTTCATCAGTCTCATAAGCATGGGTCAAAAGGTGATTGGTATGAGCTTTAAGGTGTCATTACCCTTACCCCTTAAATCACTCACCTCTTAATCAACATTCACCAACTAAGCATGGTGTGTTGTGGCCCCCACCTTTGGGCCCACCAAAGTGGCCGGCCATGTAGGGCTTATTGGGCCCAAAATGGGCCCTTGTTGGGCCGGCCATGTCACCTCATGGGCTGAGCCCAATGGGCTCGCCCATGTGGTTTCGTGTCGTGTCCAAAAGTCGCCCGACCCTATCAAACAAAGTCTAACGCGACATCGACAAAAAATCTCAGTTTTCTCGATTCGCTAATTATTCTCTCAGACCGAACCTATGGCCCAAAACCTTTAGTTTTGTCCATGTATTGTTCCTCAAGAAACGTTAAGGTTTCCTTGTCTCAAGTTATCCGTCTTGAATGTGTGTGACCCACTAGGCTCATGCCACCGTTGGCAGATCGGCACAAAAGATCTCTCTTGTCCGATCCATCATAAGTGGTCTCTAGTAAGACGTTATGATTACCCAAGGTGCATGATGATCGATGATTCGATTTAACCTTTGTGCGTTCAAGTCACTATCATATTATCTCTAGATATCCCGATTAATCACAAGGCATAGAGTCGTCATCCTTGTTTAATCAATCATTGTTACTTGATATGTGAGATGGCTGAGAACTGATAACCCGTATCATTGGCATGGACATGCTCTTTCTCTCAATCACTCTCGATCAAGAGGCCTTTAACGGATATCTTTCCCATACCATAGTACGAGGGATAAATCCCTTAGCCGTCTTTCGTGTCACTCATGCAATCATGCCCGTTATTGCAATCCTGTTACGGAAAGCGTTACGCGCAAGTTAAAGCCGCACGTACATTGCATAGCGATCACAAAGACTCCTTGGTCTAAGGATATCGTGACAAGCTATCGCATTTGAATAGGTTCATGGCTTAATCTATGAAACACTATTTAAAATGGGTCGTCCGATATCAATCAGCTCATGATATCTATGATATGATTCTGGGATCCCTCATCCCTATGACAAGTAGAACTACGTCATTAAGAACCATCCTCATACTGCTCGCTTCTATTGACCAGGGACTCGTTAAGTGTGATCCGTACAGATTTATGGTTATACTACTTTAGTGGTCATAAATCAGATCATGCTTAACATATTACTTCAACACTTAATTAATACAAAGCCGTTTTATTTAGGGAAAAGGACACTTTTGTGCACCTAAATATACACTTTTGACACTTACATACCCTAACTTTTTTTTTTCTCTTTTTTCCATACCTAAATATTATTTTGGACAAGTTACCCCTAAAATTTTAAAAATACCGAAATTACCCCTGAGTTGAACCAAAATTAAATCTGGCCTGATGGAGAAAACCGGTTCAACTTTTAAAGAGGGTAAAAAGACGAAATTACCCTCACATATTCATCAAATTTTCAATTGAATGCCCCTCTCTACCTTCAACCCTCCGCCCTTCCCGTCCCCGCCTCCATCAACGGCCACCAGGAAGAATCGCCTCGTCGTCGCCCCAGGCCACTAGCATCTCCTCTATCTAGGAGAACCACCTTGTCGTCGCCTCCAGGGTTCGCGACTCCCTCAGCGAATCCTACATCGGCCTCGACGTCGTCGCCTCCTTCGACACCAGCGGCGCCGAGCTCCTCTACGAGATCTGCCTCCTCTCCGCCCAACATCGCGCGCCACCACCATATTAGCCCTAAACAATCAAGAATTGAGCTTGTGAAGTTGGCGGCGGAGCCTAGGGTTCCGGAGGCGAGGTCCTCGAGAAGGGAGCGAGGGATGGAGGAGGAGAAGTTGAGGTGGAGGTGGTTGTAGAGCGAGAGGGATGCGTCGGAGACGATGCGGCAGAGGGCTGGACGAAGTAGATAGCGGGGACGTCGTGGACGGAGGCGGACGGTCGACGCGGATATGGGTGGTTGGGCTGCCGGAGAAGATGATGAACAGTGAGGAGAGAGGGGCAAAAATGTAATTTAATAATTTACTTTTCAATTTTCAATTTGTTAATTGAAAAGACCAATATATCCTTAAATTGTGTGATAATTTCGTTATTTCATGGAGGGTAAAAAAGTAATTTCATATTAATTAAAATATGGTTGGATCTGGTTGAAATTGAACCGGCTGAATTTAGGGGTAGTTTCGGTATTTTGAAATGCCTGAAGAAAATTGTCCCAAAATGAAATTAAAGTATGGAAAAAAGAGGAAAAAAAAGTTAGGGTATGTAAGTGTCAAAAGTGTATATTTAGGTGCACAGAAGTGTCATTTTCCCTTTTATTTATTACAAACGATGATAATTATACATAGACATTTACAGACTACTAGCAATTGGACTAAGGCACAAAAATGCTATCATATTGTAATCGATGTGTCAAACGTTGGTGGAATGGGTATCCTTAAGTCCCAGAGGACCTCATGAGGTTCTTTCGAAGCCAGCAACAGCGGTAAACCCAAGGATAGGAGATGTCACCGGAGAAACAGGATCGACCAACTCATCTTATTCAAGACACATCTTTGGGTCATTCTGATCGCAACCAGCAGAAATGGAGGGCTTCGATAGAGGCGGAGGCATGCCCAGCGACTAGAGGAGAATCAAATCAGGAAGTTTTGTGTTCGACGCTGACTCCTCAGTCCAAGTTCAAGTCGCACAGTAAGGTATTGATGCCACCGATATGAATTAAGCTATGTTGGACCCTCCGCCTCTAGGTGGTGATTGTAATATAAAAAATACCCGGTTGTCGTTTACAAAACAAGAACCCGATCCACTAGACAGTGAGTAACGCTAATTCAACTATTTAAACCAAAATTGAACCGATCGCTGAACCACAAATTGAACTAGACCGGATCACTGGTTGGACCGCTGACTGGACCAGAATTGGGCCTGCTAGAAATTAGAAGATGGAATCGAAGCTGTGTCGTGGCAGGGATGCCACTGACCTGAAAGCAAATATTTCGGGTAGACCGCGGTGGTGATCTAAACCGGTTGCTCCCGAGGTTTTCACAGCAACTTCTGCAGAACGCCCACTCGAACGGCAGAAGGTGGAACGTCGGTACGGACAGTCTCAGGAACAGGAACAAAATTCTCGTGTGAAACGAAGAACAGTTGGACAAAAAACAGCACGAAGCAGTCAGATCGGAGGACCGAACACGAGTGCACGAGTTCAAAAAAATGGAAAATTGAGACGGAACCTTTTGAGAGTTTTGTTGTGATTTACAAATAAAATAGTTGTTGTCCTCAAAAAATGAACTGCGAAGTTCAAGTATTTATAGTTCCAAAATGTAGGATTTTATTTTCAAAATAAAAAATAAATGAATCAAAATAATCTCAACGGTGGCCACCAATCTGCGAAAGAGGAGGAAATGGGTTGGCCCAAAAAGAAAACCCAGCCCATTTCTCCAACAATCCCTCACAAATGGGATGCGAGAGAAATTTTTTTTGTTTTTAAATTTTAACGCAAAATTCAAAACGGAAAGTGTTTCTGTAAAAGAAAGGTAGCGATACTTAAGCATCCATGTCTTTCGACTTGAATTGATAAATAGTGAAATGAGGTAACAACTTACTTTCAACAAGTGAATTAAATCTTGAACTTGTTCAGCTTCGGTTGATACACCCCACAACACATATCAAACCTTCAGAATATACTTTAGTTCCGCGATATCACTTACACGCTTTTATGGCCATGTGTAAGCCTCGGTTCTAATGAGTGCTCTAGAAAAACCTTTCATTTATCTTTCATAGATAGCGGCCACACTATCACACTCATGTAGGTAGCTCTTCAGGTGCGTCTCATAAGCACTAAACACAAAATTTTGAGCTATTAAGGACACATAGTCCGACCTCACATCAATTGATAAGGTAGCTCTCCAGGTGCGTCTTACAAGGTTTTGAGCTATTAAGGACACTCAGTCCAACCTTACATCAACTGATAAGATCCATCGAGTGTGCCTCAGCAACACCACCACAAACACTGGTTATGGAATCTCAAATATATGTCATAGAGATGACAATCAAGACTCATATGGTTTTGTTCACCCAGAATCAACCATACTACCTTGATGTAAGGGTTTAAGCCTCATCTCTCTCGACGTATCAAGGACAACCTTCCTTGATAATTCCTTTATAAAAAAGTCAGCCATATTTCTTTCGGATCTCACAAACTCCAAAGAAATCACTCCACTACTCAGGAGTTGTCTAACCACACCGTGCCTAATGCGAATATGTCTTCTCTTACCATTATAGACATTATTCTTAGCTACGTATATGGCTGCCTGTGAATCACAGTGCAAAAAAACATGCATAGCCTGTCTTCCCCAAACCGGCACATCTGCCAGTAGGTTCCTCAGCTAATCTGCTTCCTACCCAGCCAACTCAAGGGCAATGAACTCAGATTCCATAGTGGATCGGTCTATACAAGTCTGTTTCGAAGACTTCCACGAGATAGCACCTCCATCTAAGGTGAACACATAACCACTGGTCGAGCTAACTTCATTAGTACTTGACACCCAATTAGCATCACAAAATCCTTCCAGGACGGCAGGAAACTTGCTATAATGTAGGGACCAGTCAATTGTCCCTTTCAAGTACTTCAATAACCGATTTAGTGCTCTCCAGTGCTCATCACTAGGGTTATGCGTGTACCGACTGAGCCTGCTCACCGTGTAAGCTATGTCAGGTCGTGTACATTTCATGAGGAACACCACACTTCCTATAATCCTAGCATACTCTAATTGTGAAACACTTTCACCCTGATTCTTCACGATAGATATGCTTGGATCATATGGAGTTCGAGCACATCAAAGCAGTCAAATTTCTTCAACACCATCTCCACATAATGAGATTGACTTAAGGAAATGCTTTTAGAAGTTCTCATTACTTTAACTCCTAAAATAACATATACTCCTCCCAAGTCTTTCATCTCAAATTTTGATGATAGAAATTCTTTGTGTAGTTACGACGGTTTTAGAGATTGGCTGATTTTTAAAGGAACCGAAGAAACATGTTACAAAGAATGTCGAAGCATCTTCTACGACATCTTGTGTGACATTGTGGACGGCGTCTCGGCAAACATCCTGATCGACAGAAATCAGGAAAGTGCAGTTTCGGCAGAGAAGAAAGAAAACGATTAGGAAATTGCAGAACGACTCCTAATCTGAAAAGGAGAAAGACGGCGATTAAGAGGAAACCCTTTAGGGTTAGTACTCATCCACAATTGCTATAAAAGCTTAGGCTACCCCCTTAGCAATTGTGTGGTTCTTTATTTGTTTCCTAGCAACAATTTGCAAGGTTCTTAGACGTGAAGGTTTGCGGGCTGAGAAATTGTAGATTGAGCTTAGGATATTGTGTATCACATAACTATAGAGAGTTAGGTGATTGAGGGTTTACTGAAGTCGTGAGTTTTGACTGCACGCAACCACCAAGCTTGAAGAAGACTTGAAGACGACAGAGCAAGGCGATTGCTCGAAGAGTGGAATCAAGACGTTCTTGGATTCAGGGGGGAGACCCTGAGATAGATTGCACTGTAAGACGTAGCATAAAGTATAGATCTAGGGGTGATCACAGGTACTTGTATGTTCTGACGGATTACTGATAAGTGAAATCTTTCCACTAGGCTGAGAGCCCCCAGACGTAGGTGACGTTGCACCGAACTGGGTAAACAATCTGCTGTGTCATTACTTATAGCTTTATATTTACTGTCCTGCATTATCTACGCAAGAAGTCAAACACAACGTGTTAGCATCCTGCGTAACATTGTGTGTGGCATCTTGCACGACTAGCTGATCAGAAATTCAATTGGTATCAGAGGAGGCACCTATAGCTTTAGGTGAAGGTCCTAAACAAATATTTTGATCAAGATGGACAATACCAGAGAAGGAGGATCCATAAATCGATCACCTGTTCTAGATGGAAGCAACTATGGCTATTGGAAGGCTCGAATGTGTGCCTTCATGAAGTCACTAGACAACAAGACATGGAAGGCTGTACTCAATGGTTGGAATGCACCACAGCTCAGTGACAGCGATGGCAATCCTATCGGCCTAAAACCAGAAAAAGACTAGACTGATGATGAAGATGAAGAATCACTGGGAAATTCTCGAGCTCTGAATGCTATCTTCAATGGTGTTGACAAGAACGTATTCAGACTAATCAACACATGCACAACTGCCAAATCAGCATGGGACATCCTGGCCGTTGCATATGAAGGAACAACTAAGATTCGAGAACAAAAGCTGCAATAACTGACTACCAACTTCGAAGCCCTCTTCATGAAAGAAGACGAATCAATTGCAGATTTCAATGTTCGTATTCGTGATCTAGCCAATGAATCCTACTCTCTGGGAGAACCAATGTCTGATGAAAAATTGGTAAGAAAAACCCTGCGTGCTCTTAGCCCTAGGTTTAAGATGAAGATCACAGCAATTGAGGAAGTTCATGACCTCAAGGTCTTGAAATTTGATGAGCTGATGGGGTCTCTAATGACCTATGAGTTGTCTCTACCCAACATCGACAAAAGGAACAAAGGAGTTGCTTTCAAAAGCTCAACACACAAGCAACCAGATCCTGAGGATTCCGATTCTGATGAAGACATCGATGCTACAATGGCCCTTCTCACAAAAAATTACAACAAAGCCATGAGAAGATTTAGTCGAATGGGTTGACGGAATGTCACAGCAAATGCCAGAAACAAAGCTCCACAAAAAGCTCAAGTTGGAGGAAGTCTTGACAGACCAAACAGGAGTGGGGAAGAAAACAAAAAAAAAGGACTTCAATGTCATGAATGTGAAGGATTCGGCCACCTCCGTAGAGAATGTCCAAATTTCCTCAAACAACAAAAACGAGGATACAATGCCACTCTATCAGATGATGACAATGAAGATAGCGGATCTGAAGAGGTAAGCAACTTTGTTGCGTTCACTACTACTACTCCTGCATGTAATGTTGATAATGCTGTCAATATCAATGATGATCCAACTCCAAATGAGAATTGGACTAAAGAGCAACTCGTCGAGGCATACAAAGGCTTGCATAACAGATGGATCAAGGAAACTCTGATACTTGATCAACAAGGCGAAAGGATCATTAGTCTTACCAGCGACAAGTCTAGATTTCTAGAAACGATCGTGGAGCTGAAACGAGAGATCACCAGACTTTATGGAGAAATTAGTCTCATGACTAAGTCGGTAAAGATGATGAATCCGAGCACAGAAAGCCTTGACAAGATTTTATCGGTGGGAAAACAGTCCAAAGATACGACGGGACTAGGGTACACACATGCTGTCCCCTCAACGGCAGTGACAAAGTTTATCCCACAACAAGCCATGGCTGACAAGAAACTAATGGATGCCCCAACACATCCTACGGGACGACCTACAACAAAAGCCATAACATCGTCTACAACCTGCTCTTGTCAAGAAACTGTCAGAAGACATCCTCCACGCAGACAACAAAGCTACAGAAGACCAGTTTATCAATATCAATGGATATGTCATTACTGTGGTCAACCAGGTTATATCAGACCTTTTTGTTTTCAACTTCTTGAAAGGAAGCAAGCTCAGCTACCACAAAAGAAATATTGAAGGCATCTCTCATCTCCTCCGAAGACATCCCGCCTTGAATGGAGACCTAAGAACCTGGTCTATCAAGCTAATGTTGCATATACATCCTTAAGTGCTTCAACAAACAAGGACTGGTATCTCGATAGTGGATGCTCTCGACACATGACAGGTACTCCAGATTTTCTCTCTGATCTTAAGCTATATACAAACTACTTTGTTACGTTTGGAGATGGGATTCGAGCTCGAATTATCGGAAAAGGAGTACTTAAGCATCCAGGAGCCACCTGCCTGACTGAAGCATTACTTGTAGAAGGACTTAAAGCAAACTTGATTAGCATCAGTCAGATTTGTGATCAAGATTCAGAAGTGAAATTCACAAAAGAAGCCTGTATAGTTAAAGACTTTAATCAAGTCACTATTCTACAAGGACTTCGCTCAACGAACAATTGCTATATCTGGTCTCCCGAGACACATATCGAAGCAACCAAGTGCCTTGTCTCCAAAGCAGAAGAAACCAAACTATGGCACCGAAAGCTTGGACATCTAAATCTTAGAAGCATGCAAAAGGCAATCTCAGAGCAGGCAATCACAGGAATTCCAAACCTGAAAATAGTAGAAGGAAAGATCTGCGGAGAATGTCAGATTGGTAAGCAAACCAAGATGTCACACAAGAAGCTACAGCATATCACCACCTCTCGGGTACTTGAGCTAATACATGTTGACCTCATGGGACCAATGCAAGTCGAAAGCCTTGGAGGAAAACGATATGTCTTTGTATGTGTAGATGATTACTCACGATACACTTGGGTTGACTTCCCTCGTGACAAATCAGACACCTTCTCGATCTTCAAAAATCTGTGCATACAGGTCCAACGAGAAAAAAGAGAGACAATTGGCAAAATCATCCGTCTTCGAAGTGATCATGGTCGAGAGTTCGAAAACAGCAAGTTTGCAGAGTTCTGCAACTCGGAAGGGATAGCTCATGAATTCTCGGCACCAATCACTCCCCAACAAAACGGCATTGTTGAGCGCAAGAACAGGACTCTACAGGAGATGGCGAGAGTTATGATGCTGGCTAAAGACATACCAACTCACTTCTGGGCAGAAGCACTTAACACTGCTTGCCATATCCACAATCGAGTCACTCTCCGACCAGGTATGTCAGTAACTCATTATGAAATATGGAGGGGGAGAAAGCCAAATGTTAAGTACTTCCATATCTTTGGCTCCACTTGTTATATACTGGCTGATAGAGAGCCTCGTCGAAAGCTTGACCCAAAAAGCGATGAAGGCATCTTCCTTGGCTATTCAAGGAATAGTCGCGCATACCGAGTCTTCAACAAGCGAACCAAAACCATGATGGAATCAATCAATGTTGTTGTTGATGATGACTGCGAAGATGTCTCAGAAGACACGACGGACGAAGACGGAGCCTATCCTCCCAACAATGTCAAGAAGAATGTCCTTACTGATGCTAGAAAAGATGCCAGCAGTAAAACACAAAGTGATGATGCTAGCCCAAATGTCGATCATGACAAAGGAGTTCTTGAAACCAGCAACAAGAATCCCTCGCGGAGGATCCAGACTAATCATCCTATCTCTGGAGTAATTGGAAATCTAAATGAAGGCATACGGACTCGGTCAAAAGCTCCTGAAGACTACAACGAGATAATAGGCAATATTTGCTTCGTTTCAAAGACAGAACCCAAAAACATCAATGAAGCCATCAATGATGAGTATTGGGTCAATGCTATGCAAGAAGAGCTGATTCAATTTGACAAAAAACAGGTATGGGAACTAGTGCCCAAACCAAGTGAAGGAAACATCATAGGCACTAAATGGATCTTCAAGAACAAAACCGATGAGCTTGGCAACATCACTCGCAACAACGCCAGGTTAGTTGTTCAAGGGTATACTCAAATTGAGGGAGTCGACTTCGATGAGACCTTTGCTCCTGTGGCAAGACTTGAAGCAATCCGTCTCCTACTAGGGATATCATGCCATCTACAGATAAAGCTCTACCAGATGGATGTCAAAAGTGCGTTCTTGAATGGGGATCTCAATGAAGAAGTATATGTGTCACAACCCAAAGGATTTGTTGACCCTCACTATCCTGATCATGTGTATAAACTCAAGAAAACTCTTTATGGGTTGAAACAAGCACCAAGGGCTTGGTATGAAAGGCTCACAAAATTCCTCATCCAAAGCGGCTACACTAGAGGGGGAGTCGACAAGACCCTATTTGTGAAGAATGAAGACGGGAATCTAATGATAGCTCAAATCTATGTCGATGACATTGTGTTTGGAGGGATGTCAAGCAAGATGGTAGAGATATTTATTCAACAGATGCAATCAGAATTCGAGATGAGCATGGTGGGAGAGCTTACTTATTTTCTAGGCTTCCAAATCAAACAACAAAAGGATAGCATCTTCGTATCTCAGAGCAAATATGCAAAGAATATTGTCAAGAAGTTTGGGCTAGAGAAATCCTCACATAAAAGGACACCAGCAGCTACACATGTCAAGCTAACTAAAGATGATCCAGGAGAAGCTGTCGACCAACACCTATACAGAAGCATCATCGGTAGTCTTCTCTACCTCACTGCAAGTCGACCAGATATTGCCTACTCTGTAGGAGTATGTGGAAGATATCAAGCTAATCCTAAGGTTAGTCATCTTTCCCAAGCCAAAAGAATTATTAGATATATCTCTGGGACTACAGACTTGGGTTTGTTATACTCATTCGACACATCCTCTACCTTGGTGGGGTATTGTGATGCCGATTGGGCTGGAAACACATCGGATAGGAAAAGCACATCTGGAGGATGCTTCTTCATTGGCAACAACCTCATATCATGGTTTAGTAAGAAGCAAAACTGTGTTGCCCTTTCCACTGCCGAATCGGAGTATATTGCTGCTGGGAGTAGCTGCACACAACTACTTTTGATGAAGCAGATGTTAGTCGAATACAATGTCAGACAGGATGCCATGACTTTATATTGTGATAATGTCAGTACTATAAGCATCTCCAAAAATCCTGTCCAACACAGCAAGACAAAACACATTGATAATAGACACCACTTCATTCGAGAATTAGTCGAAGACAAGAAGATCATCCTAGAGCACATTCCTACAGGGAAGCAACTTTCTGATATTTTCACAAAGGCATTAGATGCAAGCAGATTCGAGGATCTCAGATCATCACTCGGTCTGTGCACCATCAACGAACAGTAAGAAGTTGCAGAAACGATTGAGAGGAGTTAGTTGGTGCCTCTTCATGAACCGGACTAAAATCCAACGAATGTCATTGGGCCAAGCATATCGAAAGCCCATATAAAAGAAAAAGAAAGATACGCTCAGACACTAGAAAGATTTGAATCGTTTTTCAAAACCTAGTCTGCCTCCTTTCTGTGTTTGCTCTCATCTCCTTCGCCATTCACTCTCTGTAAAACTCACAAACAACAATGGTGAAAACTCGAAGCATAGTAGCCCCAAAGAAAGCCACCGAATCAAAGAAAGCTGAAGCAAAAGGCTCCAGAAGCAGCAAAGCGAAAACAAACAAGCATGGAGTACGGATTAAAGGGCCAAAAACCCTGAAGAAGTCAGAAGAAATCCCCAAGGATGCTTCACCGGAGAAAGCTCCAATGCCAGCCTTCACTCGAGTTCCCAAAAAGTCTCGAACCGGAAGCACTGCATTCTCAATGTCTGACCTAACTGGGCCAGAAAGGGAGAATGATCTTGGCCAGGAAAATCGAGAAGCCTCCATGCAAATCGTCGCAGTTCCAACACCAACAAACATCCCAGGTAACGATTTCTCTACCGATACTTCTAGGAACAGTGATTTGTTGAAATCACTGCTGGAAAACCAGGACACACCGCAAGAGGGTCTGGTAGAGGAACTAATAAGTCCGGAAGGAGAAAAGGAGGATCTGACTCCGGTCAGTCATGGGTTGGAACGCATTGCGGAAGGAGAAGGAGGAGAAGAAGAAGGAACAGATGTCATACCGAAAGCCACTGAAAAAGTTGCAGAAGAGGAAGAAATCGCTGACTCGGAAGAAGCCGAGGAAGAAGAAGAGAAAGAAGAAACTAGAAACGGAGAGACCGATCTAGAAGAAGCTGAGAAGAACAAGGATGCCACCACCAACAACACAGAAGAAAACCCTCTGGATGCCAGAGAAGATGTCACGGAAGAAGCTGCTGAGAGGGCACACACAGTCCTATCGTCCCTAAAGAAAAAGGTTCTAGAAGAAACTGAAAGTTTGGCTGTTATGGTTGGAAAACTAAAAGAAACAAGGAAAGGAGGTTAAGGATGCTGGAGGACCCAGCAACAAAAAGAAGAAATTGTATGTCAAAGAAAAAGGGAAGAAAGTGATCCCCACAAGGAGTTTGATAGATGAAACTACTGATGATGACGTTGAAGAGGTTCCTGCTGAGGAAGGAAAGAAGAAGAAGGCCCTGAAAATGGCCAAGAACACCGTGAGTGTCACCTACGACAATGTGTCGTTTCACTCAGCAGACGGTGCAAAGAGGTGGGAGTTTGTGTTTCAAAGAACGGCGTACCCAGAGAAGACACTGTCGTCGGAGCTGCTTGGACTAGAGGCCATTATACAGCTCCTGGAGAAGGCAGAATTAATGAGAACCGTCTCAAACATTGGTAACCACTATCCCCTCTTGGTTAAAGAGTTTATTGCAAATTTGCCTACCACGTTTGGTACCCCAGATGCTCCAGAGTTTGATAAGGTATATGTCAGAGGCATTCGCTTTGGCATCTCCTCTGACATTATCAATGACTTCCTGGGAAGGAAGAAGGTTCGATCTATGCCACCACCCGACCTCAACAAAGTCCTCCGTGAGATTACCGGAGATAAAAGAAGGTCTTGGCCAACCAAAGGTACTGTGGCAGCATCAGATCTGACTTCCAAATACTCCATTCTCTTCCGGATTGGAGTGGCAAATTGGGCTCCCTCGACCCACGCATCATCTATCAAACCTGAGCTGGCAATACTGATCTACCAAATAGGTACTAGATCTAAACTTGACTTTGGGCAATTTGTGATTGATCATCTTGTTCGCCATGCTAGATCTCTTGCTGTGAAAATTCCCATAGCCTTTCCATCCCTTATCTCTGAACTACTTGTACATCAACACCCTGGAGTGTTGTAACCATCGGATAAGGTGGGCAAAAGAGGAGGACTGATTGTGGTAAGCCACAAGTTGTTTGAGGGGAAGCATGCTCCTGATCTTGTCAGGCCAGAAGCCAAGGCAAAGACCAGTCGAGCCACAAGTGCCGTCCCTCTAACCAGGACCACCAACAGGGATGCAGTCATGCTTGAACGAGAAATTGATGTACTTGACGAGGACATTGTAAATTTGAAGACAGCTCTGAAGCACCTCTCACAGCGCCGAACTCACTGCGCCAACCTGCTGAAATCTATGTCTCCTCCAGGCTCTGAAGATGATGACACAACCTCCCTACCTAATGATCCAGAAGAAGCTACCCAAGAAGCCTCCACTGAAGCAACAGAGACTGCAAGTTCCAGCAGCAGCTCTATTTAAATTTCATGAAACTTTCTGACTCTTGAACTACTGAACAATTTTATTTTTGTAATGTTTGTTGAAACAATGTATCATGCTTACTCTCGACAGCTGATTGAGAGCAAGTGTGAGTTATATTTGGTTTATTTTGCTTATTTCTCGGATTTGTTACAATATTTGTTTAAGTTTTGGCTCTTTTTGAGCCAGCA
This sequence comes from Geranium rotundifolium, assembly GCA_963920655.1. Classification (NCBI taxonomy): domain Eukaryota; kingdom Viridiplantae; phylum Streptophyta; class Magnoliopsida; order Geraniales; family Geraniaceae; genus Geranium; species Geranium rotundifolium. The sequence goes on from OY987312.1 coordinate 21,362,280, forward strand.
AGGGGGAGTAAGATAGATATAGATATATATGCGCACGCGATGATACAAGAAAGATAGAGACGACGCAACGATACGCGCGACGCAAGACTGCCGATCGACGATACGCGCGACGCAAGACTGCCGATCGACGAGACGACAAATGCGACGTAGAATGCGACGAAGAATGTTGTCCTTAAAAATAGCCAAAGGGGGAGATTGTAGGTACGACGGTTTTAGAGATTGGCTGATTTTTAAAGGAACCGAAGAAACATGTTACAAAGAATGTCGAAGCATCTTCTACGACATCTTGTGTGACATTGTGGACGGCGTCTCGGAAAACATCCTGATCGACAGAAATCAGGAAAGTGCAGTTTCGGCAGAGAAGAAAGAAAACGATTAGGAAATTGCAGAACGACTCCTAATCTGAAAAGGAGAAAGACGGCGATTAAGAGGAAACCCTTCAGGGTTAGTACTCATCCACAATTGCTATAAAAGCTTAGCTACCCCTTAGCAATTGTGTGGTTCTTTATTTGTTTCCTAGCAACAATTTGCAAGGTTCTTAGACGTGAAGGTTTGCGGGCTGAGAAATTGCAGATTGAGCTTAGGATATTGTGTATCACATAGCTATAGAGATTTAGGTGATTGAGGGTTTACTGAAGTCGTGAGTTTTGACTGCACGCAACCACCAAGCTTGAAGAAGACTTGAAGACGACAGAGCAAGGCGATTGCTCGAAGAGTGGAATCAAGACGTTCTTGGATTCAGGGGGAGACCCTGAGATAGATTGCACTGTCAGACGTAGCATAAAGTATAGATCTAGGGGTGATCACAGGTACTTGTATGTTCTGACGGATTACTGATAAGTGAAATCTTTCCACTAGGCTGATAGCCCCCAGACGTAGGTGACGTTGCACCGAACTGGGTAAACAATCTGCTGTGTCATTACTTATAGCTTTATATTTACTGTCTTGCATTATCTACGCAAGAAGTCAGACACAACGTGATAGCATCCTGCGTAACATTGTGTGTGGCATCTTGCACGACTAGCTGATCAGAATTTCACTTTGATTTTGCAAATAATAACAACATTACTACCAAGAATTAGCATGTCATCAACATAAAGGCAAATCACCACACAATCTGATCCTACTATCTTGGAATAGACACATGAGTCAGAATTGTTGGTGATGTAGCCATCACTTACCAAGGTGCTGTCAAACTTCTCATACCACTGTTTTGGTGCTTGCTTCAATCCATATAAGGATTTCTTCAGCTGACATACCTTATTCTCCTAACCTTATATCACAAACTCCTCAGGTTGAGACATATAGATCTCCTCCTTGAGATCTCCATTCAAAAAAGCATTTTTAACATCCATCTGATGTATAACCAAATCATGAATGGCTGCTAGCGTGATCAGTGATCGAATTGTAGCAATCTTAGTGACTGGAGAATAAGTGTCGAAGTAATCCAAATCCTTCTTTTGAGTGAAGCCTCGTACCAAGAGTCTCGCTTTGAACCTCTCGATTGTACCATTAGGTCTGAGTTTCCTCTTAAATATCCATTTACTGCTAATGGGTTTGCAACCCTTAGGTAAATCAGATAGTACCCACGTTTGATTAGACACAATAGAGTCTAGTTCACTCTTGATAGCTTCTTTCCAAAAAACAGTGTCGACTGATCTCATTGCCTCATCGTACGTTTTTGGATCATCTTCTATCAGATATGCCGAGACGAGTTCGTCACTCACCATGTCCACAAAGGATGCTTCTGCGAAGAAAGATGTGATAAAGTCGTCACCAAAGGATTTCTCAATCCTTTGTCTCTTACTTCTTCTCGGTTCGTAACCAGGAAGTTCAGAAGTAGAACTTTCACCAATCAATGGACTAATGTTCGAAAACAAAGGAAAAGCAGGAGCTTCCTCATTATTCCTCTTTAGCGGAAAAATATGTTCAAAAAATACAGCATCTCTAGCTTCAGATGTAGATCTATCATGTAGGGACATGAATCTATAGGCAGCACTATTTTGAGCATAACATGTGAACACGCAGGCATAGGTTTTAGGTCCAATATTAGTTCTCTTGGGGTCAGATTAGCCCACCTTAGCCAAACACCCCCACACTCTAAGAAAACTCAGGTTAGAAGCATAACCCTTCCACATCTCGTAGAGGGTCTTATAAATATTCTTATGAGGCACTCTGTTAAGAATATGACAAGTCGAGAGGACTGCTTCCTCCCACATTTCATCAAGAAGGCCAGAACTCAGAAGCATTGCATTCATCATGTTCTTCAAAGTTCTGTCTTGCGTTCAGCAACTCCATTTTGTTGAGGCATATATGGCGCACTTAACTCATGGATAATCCCGTTCTGCTCGCCTGCTCACAGAAGTCGATTAGTAAGTTTGAGCCATACTCTCCGCCTTGATCGGGCCTAACCCTCTTGATCTTTCGATCAAGTTGATTTTCTACCTCATTCTTAAATTTGATGAACATCTCTTCAGCCTCGTCTTTGGTTCGAAGCAAGTACACCTTTGTAAACCGTGAACAATCGTCTATGAATGTCACGTAGTAAAGTTTTCCTCCTTTACTCCTTGTATTCTTAAAGTCAGCTAAGTCGGTGTGAATTAATTCAAGGAGTTGAGTTTCTCTTTGAGTTACTAGTTTACAATATTTCTTGGTAAAATTTGCTTCAACGCAAATTTGGCATTTAGATAATTCATTGGTAGATAAATCAGGAATGATGGACAACCTTCTAAGTCGTTTAATGGATGCAACATTCACATGTCCTAGTCTTGAATGCCATGCATCTAAATACTCGCCGATATAAGCATAAGTAGAAGCTTTATTGATCTTATTATTGATTACATGGTCAACACTAATCACGAATAGTCCATCATTCAGATACCCCTGACCTATAAACACCTCTTTACTAGAGAATACAACTTTGTCACCCTCAATGATAGTCTTCATTTCAGCTTTATTAAGAAGAGGTAGGGAGACAAGGTTGCGGCGAAGTGTAGGGACACACAGTGCATTCCTCAGGCTCAGGGTCTTTCCATAAATCAACTTCAGCAAGATTGTGTCGCTTCCAGCAATGGCAGCAGTTGAGTCGTTCCCCATGTAGACGACTTCACCCGGTGTAGCTTCCACGAAATTGTTGAAGAGCTCCTTATGCATGCATAAGTGTCTTATTGCAGCCGAGTCCAACACCCAGTCACTGGACTTCGCCACCATGTTAGCTTCGACGACTACAGCAGCGAAGCGTCGTCATCCTCCATAACATTTGCTTGAGGGGGACCAGAAGGAGGCAAAACCTCTCCGGCGAGTGTGACCTCCTTGGTTGTCACGACGTTTCGTACATTGATATGCCATATGTCCAGGCTTCCCACATACATAGCATTGCCTATTCCTCGGTTTCTTGATTGAACCCGATGATATACCAGTATTGATGTGATTCTTTTTCTTGTTGACGGGTCTATTCTGCACATAGTCTTGAGCACTCCCCTTGCCTTTGGACCTCTGGATATTAGACGGACCACCTGACTCCACAATATTAGCTTTAACATTGTGAGTAAAAGAGGATATCAACTTGATCTTCAGTCGGTTCGCTTCCTCGGTTCTCATGTCGCTGATAAGCTCACGAAGCGTGAAGGGATTCCTCCTGTTCTTGACTTGGTTCCGGTAGTCGACCCAAGACGGCGGGAACTTCTCTAGCAGAGCATTTGCGAGAAAGACATCGCATATCATCATGCCTTCGTTCCTAATGTCAGTAGATAAGTTCTCGAATTCATGAACTTGTTGCATTACTGGTTTGTTGTCCACCATTGTAAACGCCATCCATTCTCCAACGACGTATGTCTTCTTTCCTTGGTCGCCGCCACCGTACTTCTCCTCCAATAGCTCCCAAATTGATTTGGCCGATTTGTGTACCATAAATAAGTCATATAACGGGAGTGTCATATGACTTAACATATGGAACCTAGCTATTTTATTTTCCTTCTCGTACTTAATGATGTCTATTTGATTATTCCTCATTATTTCAGCAATTCGGGGAGCATCATTAAGTTGTTGACCAATATAAACTATAGGAGTAGGGGGGCATGCAGTAAAACATAGTCGATTTCCATTTGTTCGAAACACATCAGCATCATTGAGGACCATCTACGATAATTATTTCCATCTAACGATTCTAACTTAGGAAGAAGGGAGTTCAAGTTCGGGGAAGCATGCACAGCTATGGATACCAAGTATAGTATTTACTTTCAGATTGTAATAATAAAAATACCCGGTTGTCGTTTACAGAACAAGAACCCGATCCACTGGACAGTGAGGTTGTAACGCTAGCTCAACTGTTTAAACCAAAATTGAATCGATAGCTGAACCGCAAATTGAACTAGACCGGATCACTGGTTGGACCGCTGACTAGACCGGAATTGAGCCTACTGGAAATTAGAAGATGGAATCGAAGCTGTGTCGTGGTAAGGATGCCACTGACCTGAAAGCAAATATTCCGGGTAGACCACGGTGGTGATCTAAAGCGGTTGCTCCCGAGATTTTCACAGCAACTTCTGCAGAACGCCCACTCGAACGGCAGAAGGTGGAACGTCGGTACGGACAGTCTCAGGAAGAGGAATAGAATTCTCGTGTGAAACGACGAACAGTTGGACGAACAACAGCACGAAGCAGTTAGATCAGACGACCGAACACGAGTGCACGAGTTCGAAAAAATGAAAAACGGAGACGGAACCTTTTGAGAGTTTTGCTGTGATTTACAAATAAAAACGTTGTTGTACTCAAGAAATGAACTGAAAAGTTCAAATATTTATAGTTGCAAAATGTAGGATTTGATTTCAAAATAAAAAAAAATGAATCAAAATAATCTCAACTGCGGCCACAAATCTGCGAAAGAGGAGGAAATGTTACACTTGACTTGCTGACCAAGCCAACCACCTACTTTCTACCCGTCAACCTTGGCCCAAAATAAAAACCCAGGCCATTTCTCCAACAGTAATTAAGATCTACAATATCATATAAGTAGAACAGTAAACATGGGCTATGGCCGTACTGGCATGCTGCTTAATAAAAATATAAAATTCTATTACATTTCTTGTATTCCACGGCACTGATGCTGAAACATAATTTATGTGCAGTGCATATATTAAGCGAGTACAAATAGGCTTGTCAATGACAAGGATGCTCTATCAATAGTAGTAAAACATGATTATTTTAATTTTGTTTACATAATTCCATGTGCACTCATAAAACTTTTATCAATTCTCAACAAGGTTCAAACTCACTGCATCTAATTTAAAAATATATCTCATTGAAGAAAAAATATGATTCTTTCTATATATAATAATAAATTAGAAGTATCAGGATTACATGAATACAATTCACAAATTCAATTAATGGACCTTGATGTGATATGATTGTACAAATGCATCTGAATTGTACTATAACGTGTATATGAGATTGTTTAGGTGCTCCTCTTCAGTAAGACAAAGTTCTCTTTAAAAATGATATCAAAATTTAGTTTGGTAAACTCTCCTGATAAAGTGGGTCAGATAATTCTATAATTGGTAAAATCTAAATCATGATCGACTTCTCTCATGGTCTAGATCGTAGATAAGAATAAAAAGGGTCATCGTATGATTTAATTGAACAATGCAAAAGTCTTGGGCTTCAGGGGAAGTTAACCCAATGCAAGGAGACTCATTATGTGGGGAAGATTTTAAGTTCACATGTGAGTCTACAGTCCTCATCAGAATATTATGAAGTTTAAGAAGAGTTTATATGTATTAGACACTAAACTTTACAATTTACTCTTTTGAGTTGGGTCAGAGATAGACTCTATCATGTATATGAGCTTCATTTTAACGTCATCCTAAATAAGAGATATATTTCCTCAAAAGTAGTATCAAAGCATGCTATAAGATTACTAATCTTTAATTTTTTCTTTTGAATATAGTGATAGGGATGCACTCAGTACAAACGGCTATAAAACGTTTAAACGTCTTACAACAGTTTGATCACTGAAGATCTGAATGCGCATTTTCCTAACGCGCAACATGTGGCAACAAGGTTTTATAATGGACATTTTCAATGTTCTACCGGGTGCATCACGTTTTACCATTTCGCACAACACATTCTACTGGTTCGGACGTTCGAACATTTCCACCCCAAACGACTGAGAAGGTGGAACCGTTATGACACTAAAATAAACTCCAATTTCTCTCTCTAGAATCACAAGTTGCTGAAGGAATTGTTTGAGGGTTCCAATCAAATTAATTTCATGCCTTTACAAGAAATTAACCTCAAATATCCGAATTAATAAGGATCTTGCATGATCATGAATTGATCATGAGATCTAGGCTAGAATAAAAGTTGAATATTACCTTTGATTAAAATATCTTTGTTACTAAATAGTATTTAGTAACCTCTAAAGATCGTTCACACAGGAAGAGCAATCCGGGGATACTCACACTGATCCTTACTAGAAGATCGAAGTAAGCAAACCGGACGGAGAGAGGAGGAGTGGGTGGCTGGTCGGCTTAGAGAGAGAGAGAGGGGAGCGGCTAGGGTTTTGGAAAATAATTCCCTTAATTTTCAGATCTGAAAATTTTCCTTTTCATAACCCTTTTTAGGCAATAATTAATTAAAGGCCTTAATGGGCTTAAAGCCTAAAGCTTTTAATTCATTATGTAGAGAAGCCCATTCTGGCTAGGCCCAGTTTAGATAAATTAATTAAATCAATTTAATTAGATTATAATTAATTGGTCCAGCTAAACCGTTCTTGATTTCTGGTTTAGTCCTAAACCGAAATCGATCTAATCTGGTTTAATCCAAAACCGGATTTTGTCTCTCTCATGATTCCTCCATATGATTCCATCCGTTTTACTCAACCCTTAGTGTGTGACCCTCTAGGCTCACGATACGTCAGCGGACTTTTAAAATTACCATTTTACCTTTTCCATCATGAGTGGCCTCTAGCAAGACATCATGATTACCCAACGCTTGTGATTATCGAGATTTCGATTTAACCTTGTCGTACATGAATCTATCATTTTATCCTCTTGATATCTTTGACAACCACGAGGCATAGACAAGTCATCCTCGTTCAATTGTCCTGTTTCTTGATTCTGACTTAACTGAATTTTAACAGATACTACGTATCGACTGCATGGCCATGCTATTGTATTTCAGTTGTACTCATCAAGCGGCCTAAATTGATATATACTCACACGTCTGTATGAGGGATAAATTCTTCAGCGATCTATTGAGTCAAGTCATGTAACTCATGATCGAGCCAATCACAGTTGTTATTGTAACCCTTTTACATGAGACGTTAGACTGAGTCAAACTCGTCACTCATTACATAGTGACCTCAATGGTTCTTCCGTCTGAGGATGTGATTTCATGTGCCGACATATGAGTATGTTCATGACTGTGTCTATGTAACATACTCATGATCGGGTCGTCTTATATCACCCCTGTCTGGTGATATTATGACCTAACTCTGGCCCCCTTCTGGCCATGATCAGTAGAGCGTGATCATTTAGAGTTAGCCTCATACCGATTGCTTCTTATGAAGCTATTCTAATCGGGGACTGCTTAAGTAAGATTTTATCTGATCTGTAGATCTACTATTATGTGTTGACACATTAATGATACAAATCAAATCATACTTAAGATATTACTACAACACTTAGTAATATGAATGCCGATTTTATTTCAACTAATAATCTTTATTACATGATTAGATTGAAAATACATTGTGCTAGGGCACAAAAACCCCAACGATCTCCCACTTGCCCTAGACCCAATTGGTATTTCAATCTAAACCCATTCTCCTGACATGTTCCTCATGCTTAGGCTGCGGTAGTGCCTTATTTAAGGGGTCAGCTAGATTATCATGCGTTGACACGTAGCTTATCTCTACTTCGCCTTTATCAACCATCTCTCTGATGATGTGATACTTTCTCTCGACGTGCTTGGTCCTGTTGTGAAATCTGGGCTCTCTAGCGAGTGCTACGGCCCCCGTGTTGTCACGCCATAAGCTCACGGGATCAGACATTCGCAGCAGTACAGCTAATCCACTAAAGAAACTCCTGACCCACACCTCCTCTTTAGTTGCTTCTGATGCAGCTATGTATTCTGCCTCCGTGGTGGAGTCGGCTATTGTCGCTTCCTTAAAGCTTTTCCAACTGAAAGCTCCCCCGTTCAACATGAACACATACCCACCTTGAGACTTAAAGTCATCATAGTCATCGCTACTAGTGAAAAAGTCTCATCATAGTCCATGCCTTGAACTTGACGATAACCTTTTACAACCAGTCTTGCTTTGTAAGTCTGAGGCTTTCTCTCCATATCTGTCTTTAACTTAAATATCCACTTGCAACCTATGGGTTTTATCCCAGGTGTGTTGTCTACTAAGTTCTAGACCTGATTGTCTTTCATGGACTTCATTTCCTCATCTATGGCGCTCTGCCATTCTTTTGAGTTGGGACTGGCCAAGGATTAATGAACTGTTGCGGGATCATCCTGATCTACAACTATCAAGTCATTACCCTCTGTGGGTAAGAAACCATTTCTGACTGGGGTTTGACGAGATCTTTCAGACCTCCTTGGTTCTACAGGATTTTCTGTTGGAATAGGACTTGGATCATTTACTTCATCGGATACCTCTATATCCTCTGTAGGTTGTTCCGTGTCTTCTCGAATTTCTTCAAGAAGCACATGACTCCCACTAGGATTCTTGGATAAGAATTCTCTTTCCAAGAAAACTCCACCTCGAGCAACAAAGACTTTGTTCTCTTCGGGTTTGTAGAAGTAGTACCACATGGTTCCTTTGGGGTACCCTACAAAGACACACTTATCTGCCTTGGGTTCGATTTTATCACCAAGAAACCGCTTGATGTAAACATCGCACCCCCAGATCTTGAGGAAAGACAGCTTGGGAGCTTTCCCTTTCCAAACCTCAAATGGAGTGGTCTCCAGTGCCTTTATAGGTGTCCGATTCAAGATGAATTCGGCCGTTTCTAGGGCATGGCCCCGGAAAGATACTGGAAGGTCGGCGTGACTCATCATGGAACGAACCATGTCAAGCAGGGTTATGTTCCTCCGTTCGGAAACACCATTCAGCTGAGGGGTTACTAGCGGAGTTAATTCTGAGAGTATACCATTATCCCTTAGGTGACTGAGAAATTCCTGATCTAAGTACTCGCCACCTCGATCGGAACAAATTGCCTTTATACTTTTACCAAACTGATTTGTACTTCATTCTCGAATTCCTTGAATTTATCAGAGGATTCTGACTTATGTCTCATTAAATACACATACCCATACCTACTGAAATCGTCGGTAAAGGTTATTAAGTATCTAAAACCTCCTGGCTTGTGTACTTGTGGTCCTACATACGTCTGAATGTATTAGACCTAGGAGATCACTTGCCCTTTCACCTAAGCCGCCAAAAGGCGCCTTTGTCATCTTTCCCATAATGCAAGATTCACATCTCTCAATTGGTGTGTATTCAAACGGGCTTAATAGCCCACACTTATGAAGTGTCGAGACGCGTTTCTCGCCTATGTGGCCTAGACGATAGTGCCACATCACTGTCTGGTTAAAGTCATCCGACTTCAACTTCTTATTTACGTTATAGTTTGAACTGTAGTTAGTGTTATCAATATTTAAAATATATAATCCACTAACCATAGATGCAGTGCCATAAACGATATTATTTCTTGATAAAGTAAATAAGCCACTGTCTATGGCAAATACAAAACCAAGTTTGTCCAAACTAGACACTGAAATAATATTCCTACTAAATGTTGGTACACATAATACATCGTCCAAAACTAAAATAAGCCCTGTGGGCACCCTAAGACTAACAGAACCGACAGCCGTCGTTGACACCGAACTGTTGTCTCGACTCTCAGATCCCGCTCGCCTTTCCCAAGGAGCTTCTTACTTTCCAGATCCTGCAAATTAACACAAATGTAAGTTTCTGCTCTGGTATCAACTACCCATGTGTCTAAGAAAGTAACGTTGAGATTATACTCAACAACGTAAATAGGAATTGTTTGGGGGTTCCAATCAAATTAATTTCATGCCCATACCAGAAATTAACCTCAAATATCCGAATTAATAATGATCTTACATGATCATGAATTGATCATGAGATCTAGGCTACAATAAAAGTTGAATATTACCTTTGATTAAAATATATTTGTTACTAAATAGTATTTAGTAACCTCTAAAGATCGTCCACACAGGAAAAACAATCTGGGGATACTCACAACGATCCTTACTAGAAGATCGAAGCAAGCAAAACGGACGGAGAGAGGAGGAGGGGGTGGCCGGTCGGCTTAGAGAGAGAGAGAGAGAGGAGAGCGGCTAGGGTTTTGGAAAATAATTCCCTTAATTTTCATATTTGAAAATTTCCCTTTTTATAACCCTTTTTAGGCAATAATTAATTAAAGGTCTTAATGGGCTTAAAGCCCAAAGCTTTTAATTAATTATGTAGATAAGCCCATTCTGGCTAGGCCTGGATTTCCGGTTTAGTCCTAAACCGAAATCGGTCTAATCTGGTTAAATCCAAAACCGGATTTTGTCTCTCTCATGATTCCTCCATATGATTCCATCCGTTTTACTCAACCCTTAGTGTGTGACCCTCTAGGCTCACGATACGTCAGCGGACTTTTAAAATTACCATTTTACCCTTTCCATCATGAGTGGCCTCTAGCAAGACATCATTAATCCCAACGCTTGTGATTATCGAGATTTCGATTTAACCTTGTCGTACATGAATCTATCATTTTATCCTGTTGATATCTTTGACAACCACGAGGCATAGACAAGTCATCCTCGTTCTATTGTCCTGTTTCTTGATTCTGACTTAACTGGATTTTAAGTGATACTAAGTATCGACTGCATGGCCATGCTATTGTATTTCAGTTGTACTCATCAAGTGGCCTAAATTTATATCTGCTCACACGTCTGTATGAGGGATAAATTCTTCAGCGATCTATTGAGTCAAGTCATGTAACTCGTGATCGAGCCAATCACAGTTGTTATTGTAACCTTTTACAGGAGACGTTAGACAGAGTCAAACTCGTCACTCATTACATAGTGACCTCAATGGTTCTTCCGTCTGAGGATGTGATTTCATGTACCGACATATGAGTATGTTCATGACTGTGTCTATGTAACATACTCATGATCGGGTCGTCCTATATCACCCTTGTCTGGTGATACTATGACCTAACTCTGGCCCCCTTCTGGCCATGATCAGTAGAGCGTGATCATTCAGAGTTAGCCTCATACCGATTGCTTCTTATGAAGCTATTCTGATCGGGGACTGCTTAAGTAAGATTTTATCTGATCTGTAGATCTACTATTATGTGTTGACACATTAATGATACAAATCAAATCATACTTAAGATATTACTACAACACTTAGTAATATGAATGCCAATTTTATTTCAACTAATAATCTTTATTACATGATTAGATTGAAAATACATTGTGCTAGGGCACAAAAACCCAACGGCAAACAATCTTTTTCCATCTCCAGACTTTTTGGTGAAAGCGTGACCATTCCAATGCCAAGCTTTTCTCTTCTCGACAGAGCTTTTAAGGCTTTCCACGACCACCCTTGGCTCTCCAAGCTTCTCATCCGTCAGGCACTCTGCTTTTTTCTCTCTAATCTTGCCATTCAGAGAAGGACTTTTGCCGTTTCAATTTTGTTGAATCTATCTAACAATGAGTTGATTCAATTTTCTGATTATAGTTCCAATTCCATTTCCATTTTTGTACAACGATATTTCTTCTCCTTTAACCACTGTAAAATGTTATTAAGATTCTGAATATCTATCATATCTGTCGGCTGATTTTAAGCCAATTGATATAGTGAATTTTTTAGAGTAATAGATCTATAATATCAAGTGTGGGTGAACTTATGATTCATTTCCAGAAAAGAATGTAAATTCTGGTTAACTTCTTACAATTTTCACTGTCGTATAATTTATCTGTTCAAAATAATGAATCTTATGTTTTTACATTTTCTTTCAGTCCATTTGTGGTTTTATAGTTCCACCTGGAAAATTAGAGTTACTAGAAAGTTAGTTTAATTCAGAAATAGAATTTCCTATAATGTTACTGCATTGTGGAGGAGCAGAGTAACTTCTATAGATGACAACATATTTGAACTCATTGTACTCTTATATTAATTTCATTTTCTTGTGCTTTTATGGCAGTGGTGGAGGACTCTTAGCTTATTCGGAAGCGTATCCATCCAATGTTCCATATAGCGATGGCTTATCTCAAGTGGGAAAAAAAGAAGAAGGTGGTGGTTCTGGGAACTGGTTGGGCTGGAACGAGCTTCCTTAAAAAACTGAACAACTCTAAATATGACGTTCAATTGGTATCACCTCGTAATTACTTTGCATTCACCCACTTTGATCCAGCATTGTGTTGCATGTGGTACAGTAGAAGCTTGCAGCATTGTTGAACCAATTCGCAACATTATTAGGAAGGTAATAACGTATGATTTGATAACAGTGAACTTGCATGTCGTCAACTGTCATACTTATGTTCTTTTTCTTCCATATCCGATCCTTGGTGATTTTTTGAATAAAACATATAATGATCACGCTCGCCTCAAAGATCTAGCTTTAATGCTTTTGTGCCATTGCAACTGGAAGGTTCTGTTGTGATAGTATAATTCGATAACTGTTATGATATATAATAAGATTGTTCTTGGATTTGAACTTCTCAGAGGATGGTGGCCAGTGAGCTGAAATTTTTGATGGAGTGATTAGTAGTCACCACTAACTAGAACAAGGAACAAAAGTAGTCTGAATATGTGTGTATAAATTCTTCAGTAAAAGTATCACCAAGGAAATAATTTGTATCCCATCCCTGTTGAGACTTGGTCATTAATTGACCCAGTATTGCTTGTTTCTACTTTATTTGTTATTTATCCTTTTAGTTGTTCCTTTACCTTAGCCATAATATTAGGTGAGTCAGTATCTCTATTTTGTTGTACCTATAAAAGGCTTTTATGAATATCAATAAACTCAAACTTTATAGCAACCAATTTGTGTGTCTCTGCTACATATTTAACAGTAGTATCAGAGCTTCAAAAAATTTAGTGCGAGTGAAACACTTGGGTGGTGAGAGTGAGTGAAACACTTGGGTGACATGAGTGAGGGAATCACTTGGGTGGTGAGAGTGAGTGAAACACTTGAGTGAGTGAATTGAGATGGCAGAAAGTAATTTTGGTCAATTAAGTATCCCAAAATTTGATGGAGACTACGATCACTGGAGCATGTTGATGGAGAACCTACTGAGATCTAAGGAATATTGGAACCTCGTTGAATCTGGTTACACTGAGCCAAATCCTAAACAGGCAATGTCTGCTGCAGAAAGGAAGATTTCGGATGAGCTAAAGTTGAAAGATTTGAAGACAAAGAATTACTTGTTTCAATCAATCGAAAAGTCGATTTTAAAGACCATTATTATGAAGAATACATCCAAAAAAATATGGGATTCTATGAAGATCAAGTATCAAAGAAATGCTAGAGTTCAGCGCGCTCAACTTCAAACTCTTCGTAGAGACTTTGAGATTTTGGAGATGAAGATGGGTGAGTCAGTCACCGAGTACTTCTCAAGGGTGATGTTGGTGGCCAATGACATGCGAAATATGGGCGAAGAGATGTCTGACGTAAAGATCGTTGAGAAAGTATTACGCAATCTAACAGAGAATTTTAATTACATTGTGTGTTCTATAGAGAAGTCAAAAGACATTGATCTTCTCTCTGTGGATGAGCTGCAAAGCTCATTGCTGGTTCATGAGCAAAAATTCAAAAAAAAATAATGGAGAAGAGCAAGCTTTGAAAGTGACTAGTGATGAAACGTACGGAGGAAGAGGTCGTGGAAATTTCTGAGGATGAGGACGAGGACGAGGAAGGCAATATTTCAACAAAGCCACTATTGAATGTTTTAACTGTCTCAAGTTAGGACACTTCCAATATGAGTGGCCTAGCTGGAACACGAATATCAACTATGATGAGGTTGATGAAGACATATTACTCATGTCATATATAGATAATGGGGATGCTAGCAAGGAGGACAAGTGGGTTTTAGACTCCGCATGCAGTAATCACATGACCGAAGACAAGAAGTGGTTTATTGAGCTCAATGAGTCTTTCAGAACAACAGTGAAGCTGGGAAACAACTCCAAAATTGATGTCAAGGGAAAGGGGAATATCATAATACAAATTGATAATACAATTCAGATGATCACAGAGGTATATTATATCCCCAAACTCAAAAATAATTTAATAAGTATTGGGCAATTTCAAGAATAGGGTGTGGCTCTTTCTATTAAATATGGTGTGTGCAAAATTTATCATCCATTGAGAGGCTTATTTATGCAAACTGACATGACATCAAATAGAATGTTTGTATTATATGCTTTTATACCTGCTCACACTTCAGCCAAGCATGTTTGCTTTCAAACTTCATCGGAGAACACGACAACAACAGATTTGTGGCATAGGCGGTTCGTGTACTTGAACATGAAAGGATTACGAATGTTGGCATATAGAAAGATGGTGAATGATTTACCAATTCTTAAATCTTCTCCAAAGCTTTGTACTGATTGTGTTGTTGGCAAGCAACATCGACAACCATTTCCAAAGGAGAGTTTATGGAGAGCTGATATACCATTGCAACTTGTGCACTCTAACATTTGTGGGCCAATTACTCCTGAATCTAATAGCCACAAGAGGTACATAATCACCTTCATTGATGATTATAGTCGTAAGATGTGGACTCATTTCTTGCATGCAAAGTTAGAGGCATTTATTACGTTCAAGAACTTTAGAAGCATGGTAGAAAAAGAAACAGGTTATGAGATATGTTGCCTACGCACTGATCAAGGTGGAGAATACACTTCAACAGAGTTCAATACATATTGTCACTCAGATGGAATCAAGAGACAACTTACTCCAGCTTCCTCTCCACAACAAAACAGAGTTGCGGAGAGAAAGAACCGGACTCTCATGAACATGGTATGATGCATTCTAAGTGACAAAGAAGTTCCAACCGAGTTTTGGCCAGAAGCTGTAAATTGGGCGGTGCATGTTCTCATTAGGTGTCCTACCTCAACGGTGAAGGATAAAACGCCAGAAGAAGCATGGACAGGTATGAAGCCTTCAGTTGAATACTTTAAAGTGTTTGGATGTATAGGGCATGTCCACATACCTGACCATAAACGTAATAAACTTGATGATAAAAGTTTCAAATGTGTGTTTTTGGGAGTCAGTGAAGAGTCTAAGGCCTTTCGAATGTATGATCCAGTTTCTAAAAAAATCACCATAAGTAGAGATGTAATTTTTGAAGAAGAAGAAAAATGGAATTGGAAGGAGGACAAGGAAACGTACTCCACTGATCTCAAATGGAAAGATGAAGAAGAAGAAGAAGGAAACACAAAAAAGCAAATATGGAGGAAGTTGAAGAAGGGAGACAAAGCGGAGGAGAAGGGGATGCTGAAAGTGAAGGTTACCATCCTGAACCAACAAACGTAGCAAGTCTAGCTCAAGGGAGGAGAAGAACTGAGCCAATATGGATGAAAGACTATGTGAGTGGAAAAGGGTTGTCCGACGATGAAGTTGACGTAGAGCAACTTGCTATGGAGATGCAACAATTATCCATGTTTGTTGCAAATGATCCAACAACCTTTGAAGAGGCTGTTAAAAGTCCAACCAGGAAGGAAGCTATGGATCGAGAAATTCAAGCTATCGAGAAGAATGAAACATGGAGTTTAACTAGCTTGCCAAGAGGAGCAAAGAAGGTGGGTGTTAAATGGGTTTACAAGACGAAGTTAAATGAGAAGGGAGAAGTAGAGAAATGCAAGGCTTGTCTCGTAGCAAAGGGTTACACACAACAAGCCGGCATCGATTACACTGAGGTATATGCTCCTGTAGCCCGTTGGGACACCATTCGACTAATACTTGCTCTTGCAGTCAATCAAGCTTGGAAAGTTTACCAACTTGATGTCAAAAGCGCGTTCCTACGTGGGAAGATTGGCGAAGAAGTATTTGTGAAACAACCACAGGGCTATGAGGTGAAAGGAGAAGAAACCAAAGTATACAAGTTGGCAAAAACATTATATGGACTTAAGCAGGCCCCAAGAGCATGGTTCAGCAAGATTGAGTCTTATTTTTTCAGTGAAGGGTTGGAAAGATGCTTAAGTGATCACACGTTGTTTACAAAGAAGAATAAAGATGGAGGCATCCTAATAGTCAGCTTGTATGTTGATGATCTTATTTTTACAGGAAACAATGAGCTCATGTTCGAAAGACTTAAAAGCTCAATGAAAAAGGAGTTTGATATGTCTGATCTTGGATGCATGAAGTACTTTCTTGGGGTTGAAGTGGTACAAGCTCAGCGGGGATTTTCATGAACCAAAAAAAGTATGCCAACGAGTTATTAGAGAGGTTTGGGATGGAGCAATGTACGCCCGTAAAAAATCCTATTGTTCCTGGAAGTAGGCTTGTCAAAGATGAAGAAGGCACAAAGGTTAACTCAACTATATACAAGCAAATGGTGGGCAACCTCGTGTACCTGACTGTTACTCGGCCTGATCTTATGTATGTTGTTGGGTTATTAGCTCGTTTCATGGAGAAAACTACTGTCTTGCACCAACAGACTATAAAGAGGGTGTTTCGATAATTGAAGGGTACAATTGAGCTAGGAATGCTCTATAAAAGGGGGGAGAAGAAAGTTTAATTGCCTACTCAGATAGTGATTATGCAGGTGATTTAGATGGTCGCAAAAGCACGTCTGGTTATATTTTTAAGATGAGTTCTGCAGCGGTGGCTTGGAGTTCCAAGAAACAACCAGTGGTGTCACTTTCAACTACAGAAGTAGAATTTATTGCTACTGCTGCGTGTGCCTGTCAAAGTGTGTGGATGCAACGAGTTCTTAAACAACTTGGCCTGAAGCAATGTAAGTGCATTATATTTTGTGTTAATAATTCTGCCATTAAACTCTCGAAGAATCCGGTTATGCATGGTAGAAGCAAATATATAAATGTTCGTTTTCACTTCCTTCGAGACTTGACGAATGATGGAGTAGTTGAATTGATACATTGTGGCTCAAAGGATCAGTTGGCTGACATCATGACAAAGCCGTTGAAGTTAGACTTATTTCTGAAGATGAGGGAGCAGCTTGGCCTGCTCAAAGTATAAACTAACTGTATATCTACAGCCTAGTTTAAGGGAGGATTTGTTGAGACTTGGTCATTAATTGACCCAGTATTGCCATAATATTAGGTGAGTTGGTATCTCTATTTTGCTGTGCCTATAAAAGGCTTTTATAAATATCAATAAACTCAAGCTTTATACCAACCAATTTGTGTGTCTCTGCTACATATTTAACAATCCCATGTATATTATAAAGAGCAAAAGGCTTGAGAATGTTGTTCATGCATTTTGAATCTCAAGAACTAAGAATATTGTTAAAAATGTGCTGACTATGAGATGTTGTGCTGACTAGCAAGATTTCCACTTCCCTTTGAAACAGAAAAATGTGGATATTCGTTTCTTGGGATAAATGCGTAAATGTGTTTTGCTCCCCTGTTGTAGTAAGATATCTTTTCATGGAAATTCACTACCTTGTGCAGGAAATAGAAGATGCTCAGGAGATACGTAGAGGTGTAATTGACTGCTTTGAAAGAAAAAGAAATCTTCATTTTGTTGTTGTTGGTGGTGGCCCAACTGGTGGAGAGTTTGCTGCAGAAGTTCATAATTATGTCGATGGATCTAGTAAAGATATGTCTCCTTGTAGCAGGCGATCACATATTGAACATGTAAGGATGTTTGAAATTTCTGTCTTAAATAACATTATCCATCACTGTTATTTTAGACTTGTTATTTACATGAATTCATGGCTCATTCACTTTCTGTTGCATTTCTCAAAATATGAATAGCCATTTTCAGACGTAAGTTCTGTGGCATTGCTGAAGTATGCGTAGCCTAAGAAATTGTTTTGATTAACGTGCAAGTGGTTCTTCAGTTGGGCCGGTTACTTGGTTCCATTCTATTAGCAGAATGAACTGTATTTGCTTGCTTATGTAGAGTCCTTGAACTCTAGATCACTTTGTCTATCTATCTATTATAGTAAGAGAGCTTTCTTACATCTAAAATAAGCACTTCAATAGCTCTCCCTTAATGATAGAACTCTTGTTGTGCAGGTTTGATAAGAGAATAACAGCGTTTGCTGAAGAAAAGTTCAAGAGAGATGTGAAAACAGGATCAATGGCTGTGAAAGTATCTGACAAAGAAAAAGGAAATGGTGGACAAATTTGTACTATACTATATGGAATGGCAGTCTAGTCAACCGGTATAGGAACCCGACCTGTAGTTTTAGTATGAGCTCTTGCAAATGTAAGACCACTTTTAGTTTGATTAGTTAAAATAATTAAACACTAAATCTTATAAAAAATTGCTTTCATAGCTCTGTTGGTTAGAGTATTGAGTGGGAGGTCTTGAGTTCAACTCTCAATGAGAGCATGTCTCTCCAAACAAGTAACAAAAATTTATGACGAGGAGGGTGTGGGTTCAAACATTTCTGGACGCATGGGATGGGATAAAAACAATAAACTTTTATCGAAATTTTAACACAACTAGGGGTGTGCATGGATTTGGGACCGCACTGAATCATGGAACAAGATGATTTTTTATTTTTAATTTAGGCTTAATTTGTGGATTGAATTATATGAATTTGACCCCGATTTATAGCAAAAGCTTTAAGTTGGAATTATAGAAAACAATATCGTGAGCCGAATGCTCATATTAACTTAGTACAACTCAATCGAAGTATAAAGGTTTCAAAATAACATAAAAATTATCATCATCTATAAGATGGTAATAATCAATGATTGTTATTAATTCATTTTTCATTAATGAAATAAATAAAATAATAGCTAAAAGAATATATGGGTAAATGTGACCATTTCCAAAAATAAAACTCTATTATTTGCGTCTCGTATCTCACAAAATCCACTAACGATTTCACAAAATCATTTGAAATAAATGTTTTTTAAGGAAAATGAATTTTATTAATTAAATAGTAACTAACCCAGCACTAAACCGGACAACTGAAGCTACAGATGGTGGGATAGACCCTTCACCATAATCTCATATACTGTTAGTTAAAGCAATATTGGCCAATTCGTAAACCATTTGATCACGGGCAAAATAAATAAAAGCACATCGCTGATAATTCCTCCAAAGTGATTCACCTGGACCTGTTTAACATCATGTAGTGTCACGGCTTCAACCTCATGCGAATGGAGAAACCCTGTGATTTCGCTGCAACATGCTTTACACAAACATCCATGATAACCCTGGAGTCCAATCGACTCGAACCAATTAGGATCATACAGAGTCACGACCTCCACCTCATTTGGATGGAGAAACCCTGGGATCTTGCAGCTGACCGCCTTACACCAGCTTCCTCGATCAACCCTGGCTAATTTATGAGCCACAAAATTATACGAAAGATTATCACTAATGGTGCCTCCAAAGATGTTCACATCAGCCCGTTTAGCATCGTACAGAGTCACAGCCTCCATCTCATGCGGATGGAGAAATCTCGTGATCTTACTGTATAATACCAGACCTCCATGATGTTCTCGAAAACCAGTCAACTCAAAACCTCGTCGATCAACCCTGTGATAAAAGTCATGAATCCTTAGTAATCCAAGTCCTCTAGCTCTTCGTGATTACTATGGTCAGCACATCGGTGCCAGAGAACTCCCGAACCCTCCCAATATCGAGTCATCCAACATCGGTTGGGCACCGGGTAAACATACTCAACCCGATCAGATTTCAACTGCCAAAAAACTTCCCTGCCTGACCACTGGTGACCCCCTCCTTGACTCGTCTTCCTTCACATATAATATCGAAATAATACCCCCCCCCCCTTATTCTTACCATTCCGTCCCTCCCTGTTCTGCAGCTTCCCGATCCCTTCCTCGATCCAGTCACCATCCCTCTCTAACCCATAGAACAGCTCAATTGCAGCTCAAAACCTCAAACCGAATCGCCAATACAAACCCAAAACAAGCAACAAACCGCGTGCCCGGCCTGCAACACACGAACACCGCCCCGCCACCCAGACACGGCCGCTCCGACTAGACGCCGCCATGAGCCTCAGCAAGACGAAACCCTTTCCACATGAAGCACCCCTCCGCACCGTCTCCCAGTCGTCACCGCACTGGAATCCTCCCTCGCAGACGAGATCGCCGCGAGACTCGTTAATGTGACGAAAACCCTAAACGCCGAAGCGAGGGTACATACCATTGAAGTACGTTCCATTTGAAATAAATATTAATTTCATGATAAATAACTATTTTATCATATTTGCTTCATTTTCTTTAAAATTAACTAAACATGAATTACGGTATAAAAATAAAACATATATTGCGGTATGAAAATGTTTGTATGGTTAACGAACTAGGAACTACTAAAAATATACTATTTCGGATGAAATGAAACATGAATCACCATTATGAAAATGAAACAAGTGTAAATTGGTGATGGTGAAAAACGTTCACAAAAAGATATAAATAAATATTTGTAGAAGTCAAATGTAATTTTTATGTGTAAATTATGCAAACGTAAAAATAAAATCAAGAAATGAAACAATTTTTTTTGGTGCAAATCTTGTATTGGTGGAAATAAAATCATAAAAAATATGCAAATCATATAATCATATAGATAAAATAATGAAATTGAAATATCAAATAATGAAATAGTATGAAAATTGTTTAAATCTTGTACTCAAGAAATCAAACTCGTAGGTTTTCAACAACAAAAAATCAAACTCATGAAGTCGTAAAAGAAAAAAATATGAAACAGACCTTAATCACAATTAACTAAATTAGATTTTGTAATTAAAAATAAAATGATTTAATGAAATAAAAATATGAAAATACAATGAAAATGAAATAATAAAATAAAAAAATAAAAAAGAAAATATCATATCATGCATTAATAAAAAAATTAGTAAGTGTTGTATTTGTACAATCCAACTAACGAAATCGTAAGAAGTTAAATTATGAAATAATTTAAGCACAATTAAGTGATTTATATCTTGTTCTTGGCTCCGTCGAAACAGACATTAGACTGGAAAGAGGTATGGAAAATGAGAGCTTCGCCTAAAGTTAAAAACTTTATATGGAGAGCCATATCAAATCTGCTACCGACTAGGTCTTGCCTAGCAGAGAAGGGTCTCCCAATTGTCGCACAATGTCCCCTTTGTGGGCATCCAGAAGAGACGGCTGATCATATCTTCTTCAAGTGTAGGGTAGTCGACCATATTTAGGGGGATAGACATCTATAAGGTATCCGAGGGAGAATGGGGACTGAACCAATAATGAGTAATTGGTGAAATTGGGTGGAAAGGGAAGACGAGGCAAGCCCGTGGGCTATCACTCTATGGGCGATTTGGGGTGAGAGGAACCAAGCTGTTAGGAAATCAAAAGTCTTCCATCCAGCAAGGGTGGCAGCAGTGGAAAAGAGACTTCGAAGAACCTGGGTCGCGACAAAATCTGGTTTCAAGGGCTCTTATGCAGATAGACTAGTTGCAAAATCCCCAAAGGTATGGATCCCCCCAGGTCCTGGGAAACAAAAGATAAATGTAGATGGAGGATTAGATGCGGAGAGGGGGTTCTAGAGTATAGGGCTGGTCTGTAGGGATTTAGAGGGGCGGATTGTGGGAGCTCTCTCAAGACGGTTTTCGGGACATCTCCATTCCGAAGAGGTGGAGGCCGTAGGCGTCAGAGAAATGCTATCATGGGAAAAAGGAAATGGTTGGAATGAAGTGATATTCGAAACAGATTGTCTTAGGGTGGTGGGTAGTGTCCAGCAAGCGAAACACGCGAGAAATATGTTCGAGGGCATCATCCACGACTACAGGCGCTTCCTTTATGTCCTAGGGGTTGATCTCACACTTACTTTCGCTCGTAGGATCTGTAATAAAGTGGCTCACGAATTGGCCAAATATGCTTTAATTAACAGTTGCTGTGATTATGGTGAGGGGTCTGTCCCACCAATTGTAACTTCAACTATTCGGCTTGATGTTGGGCTAGTTGTCTTTTCTTAAATAAAATTTGTTTTCCTTAAAAAAAATAATTTAGATCTTGTGATTAAAAAGGAAACAATTTAATGATTAAAAAATACGAAAATATCTTTAAACTTGTATTAAAAGACAAAATTGAATAGAAAATTGTAAATAATCAACCAAAATTCCATTAATGAGTTATCTAAAATCTAAATCATCTATATTGTCATCTAATAATCCTAATTGGTTCATATTTTATCGTGTAAAGCGTGAGTTGTTGCTTGATTGTACTTGTAGACTAATATTTGGACAAATTGCTCTTTCGAGCTCTGACCGTGAGTTTGTGGCCGGGTTTTTTTCGGTCCAACTTACTCTTACTCGTGTACTGTATCGAGACTTAGATATCTAATAAAGTGCTGGGTCTTCTTTTCAAAAAATATTTGGACAAATGCGTGTTATTAGGGAATTTATATACAGGCACGTGGTTTATATCATTAAAGTAAAAGGAAGTCGTAAACTGATATGGGTTGACCGAAAGAGTGAGGATATGATTTTGATTGGTTGTGTGACCACCCAACCCTACTTCTTTACACCTAATTCCGCATTCTGTATTCAAAGCTCATCCACATGACAATCTCAATTTTCCATATATTTTCTTGTGGTACAGTATTTTTAAACATGACTAATAGTGCAAAGAATTTGGGCTGTGGGTAATAAACATGAAGGTAAGGTTGTATAAATTAGCATTGGAACATTTGGTTACAGATGGATGGCTATGCTTTTAAACAAGAAGAAAATGCACTTATTTTGTGCCACCTTATAATACATAAGATCCAGTTTAACAAGTAATGACCCATCCAAAGTCTATAAATGTTGATATTTTTTGAAGCAAAAAAACTAAAACATGTCTATATACCTCAATTTAGAGTTTCAAGTGTTCCTTTTCTCCTCTACTGAAACTCCAATACACTTAGCGCCTTCCGTTTAGCCGTTGCTTGGCTGGTCTCACATGCGGGTTTCTGTGTCCAACCCCTTGCTTCGGCAGATCTTGCAACTCCATCACCTGTATTGTCCTCTGCCTTTTCGCTGTCACACAACATTTACATTACGCATCAGACCCAAAGCTGTAACATTCAAGTCTTTTCTACAAATTACAACAAGAGTTTTAAACCGATAGAAGGACAAACCATTCTCAACTTGTTGATAGCGCTCCTGGAGTTTCCTTTTTGTAGCTTCAAGCTTTGCTACTTCGTCTTTACTCTTCATTTTCAAATCAAACAAAAAAAACGGTTGTATTAGATGATATTAGATTGAAGATATGAGTCATCACAACAAGACTTACATCTTGTCGCGGTCTCCTCTGGAGGATAGCCTTGTTCATTTCATTGTTGCTCCTTGGCTCCACATTTACTCCAGATTCCCGGTTTGATGATTTATTTGGCCTCACAATAGCGTCTTGCTTCTTCATTACTTGGCTCTTGTCCCTAGTTGGCTTCTGGTTCTCCATTGATGGTTTTCTTCCATTATTGTGGAATTCTCCGCTATTTCTAGGATCTGAAACAAAATTAACCGTTTAAAATCATGAATCTAACAAGTGCGGAATCAAACGAGAAGCACAGGAGATAGCATGTTCAACTCACTTCCATCATCATCCATGCCATCAAAGAACTTGGCACAAAGCAAGAGTGAAAATCCAGTCAGTACAGCAACAGGACCTGGGAACACAATTAAGATGATAAGTAAATCTAGTCAGTACCTGTGAAAGCTCTATTGCGGTAGGTTGGGCGGCAAAGAAATCATCCATTGGAGGAGATGGAAGCCCTTCTTCTTCTTCGTCATCAACAACAGATGGATTCGCTGATTCCGGAGTGCTTTCTGTGCACATAGATTCATATTGAGAGTATTAGCGCCAATTAACAACCGATACTAATAACAACGGTAACCAGATTCCTACCAGCAAGAGCCTTTGCAGCGTTCACCCACTCATCCACCATCTCTTTCCACAGACTGTAACCGGCAAAACAATATTAGAACAGATACTTTTCTGACTAAGTACAATTCCATATTAATCAAATGAGGCAAGAATTGGGAAGTTCATAAGCGTCCAGGAGTAAATAAACCCAAAAAGGTCAAATATAAAGGTGGATATGGTATTTTAGCTGCATACATACGATGACAAGAGCAAATTAATGTTCTTTGGGATCATTTTCAAGTTTATGTATGCATCAAGGATATCGAAACAAACAAGAGCATATTGGAAATAGCCATTAATACTAATGATTTTGATGGTAAATTCGCTTATGTAAGAAGGAGTTGGTTGCATACTCTATTAGAGCTCGTGATAAATGGGATACGCGCTTGGAGTCATGTTTGCGCAGGCCGTTAACTGCCTTGCCAATCTGGGTTGACTGGAAACAAACACAGTTAATAATTGGCAAACAAGAGTTTTTGGAGCAAGCAACAAGGTCACAAACCTTGAGAATATCAACACTCAAATCCATCAGCTGAAGCTTTCTCAAGGAATCAAACAGCACTTGTTCAGACTGGAACAAAAACAAGCATTAGTAACCAGAAGAAGCATCATCGAATTGAATACAAGAGGCAATACACACAGACCTGGTATTGGGTGTCCTGTAGAATTTGCTTGATCCTGAAGACTTCCTGGACAAGGTGAGAGGCTTGTTCGATCTCATCGGTGAGTGCCTCAGCTTCTCCGTAGCTGAGCTCATTCACATTACTGCGTGAGAACAAAAGCTCGGCGATCGCATCCCTCCGAAGCCTCAACTCCTGGGGACAGTCCTCAGCCGCCACCGATATGGCTTTCTCAATTATATCAAATATATCCGATTTCGCGCTCCGGAAGTAATTACGCCAATAATCAGCTGAACCTGCCATGCCCAGATCCAAAATCCCAATTCGAGGAAGGAAGGACAGTATAGATAGTTGTTGATGACAGTGGGTTGCTTGAGATTAAGGAGATCAGAGAACAATATCCAACAGACAGACGCCAAGGTGGGGTTTTCTTTTCTGATTGGGAATAACAATCCCCAAATCCAAAAGAGAAAAAGGAAGACTTAATTTTCCTGGGAAATCTAGGAATTTTCCAAAGGTGGAAAGTTAGCAGTAGAAGAGAGATTTAAATCAATCACACCCTCTCCTCTCTCTCTCTTTTCTACAAATACAGGGTACCACAAACTCCCAGAGATTTTTTTTACCCCAAACCACTCTCTTTCCAATTCCATAAATCTAAATTATTTTATAATTATACACTACAAATAAATAAATACATTTTACCTTTTAACTGTTACATGCTTTTTTTTATTTTTATTTTATTTTTACACTTATTATTATAAGGAATAATTCCACTTAGGTCACCAAAAAAGTTTGTATTCTCACGTAATTTACTACTTTTTAAATTCAATCTGTGAGGTCACGAAAACATGTTTTGTATCACTCCGTTAAAAAAACTTTTGAAATGACCAAATTACACTCGCAATCAATAATTAAACTAGTAGTTTGACTGGCTTAAGAATCAAATTTCTGCCAAACCGGTATGGTTTGTCTGGTTTGAAGGTTTGTCTTCAACCTTTACCTCCAGTGAGGTCCGAGAGAGGTGAACGGAGTGTCTTGGACTCATTCAAGACTTTTGATGATGCTCCGATTGTGCTCGAGCCGGCGAGACGTTGAAAATGAAACCAACACAGAACGAGGAGGTCAAACTTCAAACCAAGCTAACTGGACCGGTTTGACAGAAATTTGATTCTTAAGCCGGCCAAACCATAAATCGAGATAAACCGCAAGCTCAATTATTGATGGCGAGGGTATTTTGATTATTTCATAATATTTTAAAAATAAAATATTAACAGAGTGAGACAAAAACATATTTTGGTAATCTCGAAAATAAAAATAAAAAAGTGGTAACGTATGTGACAATACGAACTTTTTTGGTGACCTATGTAAAATTACCCCTTATTACAATATGCGTTTGAGCTCTCGCTTTATTCCTATGTGAACCATCAGGCTAATTCATTGGATGTGCATGTGCCTCAAACCTTTTCAAAGTTCTAATACGTTTTTATTAAAATAAAAATAATTAGTACTAGTGAAATATTTTCTTATTGTGGAATTGACTTTGTTAAGAAACACGGCGATTCATTGTTGCAGTTGAGTTCTAACCGAATATGACTTCAAAGGTCGGCTCGTTAAAAACAATAGATGAGTTTGAGCTCGACTCTTTAAGACTCAATAGGCTCCCAAGCCGGCTCGTTAATATTAAAATTAATATATATTTTTTCTCAATAAATATTTAAAACAATATTAGATGAGCAGAATCAAATCGAGTTGATCTTGAGTTGGCTCGTTTAGTAATTAATTAATCAAATACTTTTCGCAATTTTAATTTTAAATCGAGTCGAGGCCATCCTGAGCTTGTCCATTTTTGTTTAGCAAAGTCGGGCCATGTAAAATTGAGACTTCATTCAATTCGTTTACATACATACTACTTAGTGCAGTACGCTTCACGCCTTCTTTATCTATTGATGGTCGGTTGATATAGGCTTGTGCTCGTACTATCGGCTTATAAGGACGGGCAACATTTAATTGTAGCATGCATCATTACTACATTCGTTATGACTCAAACTTTGACTACTAGATGTATAAAATCAATTTTTGGACCCTACTATACATGTTTCTAGGTATACTATACCTATCTTTAAGAAAAAATTTACAGATACTTTTCTCATCACACTTACGTAACTTTTGTTAAATCTAATAGAATTAGTTTGTAAGAAGTTCAAATTAACCTCAATATATAATTCTCAAACGTTACAATTATTTGGTAAGTATTAAATGGTCATTTTACCCTCATATATCTTTTCAAATTAAAAATTAAAAATAACTAAGAAAATGACTATATCATCCTTGTCTTCTTCCCCAATTCAATCTCAACGTCACCACTCTCTTTCTCTCCCCCCTCGACCCACTAAGTACTCATTTCACTTGTTTATTGTATGGTATGTTTGATTATCAAGAATCTGATAATAAATAACGGTGTCGACGGAGTCCCGAACGTAAGTGTGGATGATAGTGTTCCAATGCTGCCCTTGACAATGGAGTTCCGAACATGGTGGGTGGAGAGAGAGAGAGAGAACTAGGAATTTGGTTCATTAGGGCTCCAGTTCGATTTTCTCTCCCAACTAGGAATTTTGTTCTTGCTCTTCCAAGATACCTCCTCCGCCAGAGATCAATGGCCTTATCATTGGCATCCCTTAAACCCTTAGTCGGAACCATCCCTCAAACCCCTGGTCGAAATCAAAAATTGTAGATCCCCAATTTCTCCAACTAGCTTACTAAAACCCTCTCGTTGGATATGTGCTCCGGCGACCGCCTCCAAACCCTAATCATCTCCAACTAGCTCATTGAAACCCTCCAGTTGGATATGTGCTCCAGTGACGTGACGTTGTATTTGGGAATTAAGATATGATTTTATGGTCGTCAGTTTCCTCTAGAGTTTGAGATTTGAGTGCTAATTTTTTATACTTGTTGACTTGTTTTTTTATCAGCAAGAAATAATATTATACTAAGAAAAAAAATACAATGGTTGAAACCTAAAAAATGATAGAATACAGAAAATCAAAGAGATCGTAAAATCGCCCCCGGGGCCAGATGGTAAATGCGGGCTTCTATAAAGCTAATTGGACCATGATGAAGGCTGACCTAGTAGCATCAGTTCAAGATTTCCTCACCACGTGAGTTCTTCCCACGGGATCAAATGAGACTAATATCGTCCTAATTCCCAAGAAGGATTCACCAGAGTTTATGGGGGCGTACAAACCGATAACTTTATGCAATGTGATATACAAGATAATTTCTAAGGTAATGGTAAACTGGTTTAAGGAATCACTAGATGGGATCATATCCCCCACGCAGAGTACGGTTGTCCCGAGCAGACTCATAACAGATAATCTAATCGTGGTTGGGGAGGTCCTACATCACGTTTAAAAGAAGATTGCATGTCACAAGAGACTGTTGACCTTAGAACTAGATATGAGTAAAGCGTGTGTCCGAGTGGAATGTAGTTTCCTTTTCCAAATGATGAGGGCACTCTGTTATAGCCAAACATGGGTGGACCGAATAAGAACATGTGTTTCATCTGTGACCTACACAGTAACAACCTTTAGACGTGTGATTCCTATTGGAAGACCGACGAGGGGTATAAGAAAGGGTGACCCACTATCTCCATACATGTTTCTAATATATGCGGATGGTTTATCATTGATAATTCAAGAGTATGAGGGAGTAGGGCGAATTTAGGGGCTACAAATATCCAAGGGAGGGCATCAAGTTTCACATCTCTTATTTGCCGATGACAGTTATCTCTTCTGTAAAGCAGCCAGAAGGGAGGCCGATAGGATCCTACAGTGTCTACGAGAGGGCCTCGGGACAATTCATCAGTAAGGAGAAATCATTTGTGCTCTTCCTCCCAAATACCCCGTACGAAGTGAGAGGAGATATTATTAGAAGGCTGAATTTCAGGGAGGAATTGGAACCGGCCATATATCTAGGACTACCAAATATGGTAGGGAGAAATAGAGTGAAGACGTTTTGATACATAAAGGAGTGGATCGCACGACGTGTGGCCTCATGGAGCAACATGCTTTTATCTTCGGCAGTGAGAAAAGTTTTGTTTAAGTCCATTCTACAAACTCTTGCGTCTTAATCTATGCAGATCTTCCTGTTTCCTTAAAGATTATTGGAGAATGCTTAACAAATTTCGGTGGAAGGGAATTGTATGTGTAAGAGGGATTATGTGGTGTAAATTGGCTGGCCTCTGCAAACATAAAGAATTGGGAGGAGTGTGATTCTTGCACCTGAAGGAGCATAATCTGGCGCTAGTGGAGAAACAAGTTTGGAGGATCCTAACAAAACTCTCATCTCTGCCGGCCAGATTGCTAATGGCGAAATACTTCCCACATTCCTCTTTCTTTGAAGCACAAATTGGACAGTCCCCGAGTTTTATTTGGAGAGGCATATGTGCAAGATGAAGCAGAGTCCAAGAGAAGACTCGCCGTAGTATTGGACCGGGTAATTTTCCAATACTTGAAACACCGTGGCTAATGGGTGAGAATGCACACATCAATGCCGAAAAAACTATTCCTGTGTGTATGGAAGTATTCAACCTATATTTACTTGAATGCAAAGCATGGGATGAAAGGAAGGTCATATCATTATTCGACCAGAACACAAGCAGCATAATTTTCTCCATAATCTGTAGTATGTATGGCGACAGGGACCACTGGTACTGGAAAGCGGATAATGTTGGGATTCGGAGGATCTTAATCAGAAATTTACGCACCGAAAATAAAGAAAGATAACTCCGAACCCGTCGGGATTTCTGCTATGCGATAGATCTACAATTAAAATTAATTAATTAATTAGGGAATTAATTGTTGGGTTTCGGACGATTCAAAAACAAAGTGCGCAGCGGAAAATTAAAATTTTATGTCCCCCGAAACAGCCCTCGGATCCTTACAAACCTAGATCTCATGTTTCTACCCCGAAAACGTGTAAGAAAATTATTTACCTTTTCGGTTTTGCAGACCAGTCAGATTGTGGGTCAGATAGCTCCCAAACCTGACCTCTAATGGAAAAGGCTATTTCATGAGAAATTGATGAGTTTTGAATTTATTTTAATCTGGCGCTGGTTTCGGGTAATCGGACTTCAGACCTGGGAGATATGTATCTCGCAATATTCGTCGACAGATCTTGAAATTCAACAAGTTTGATTAGAAAACGAAATATAACTTGAGGTTTGAATCGGATCAGCCATCTAGAAATCCCGAATCGATATTTCCTTCTATCCAGCACACACGAGTGCACAAGATCACCAGATCTAAACCCGAGTTCCCCTACTAGAAAGAAAACAAGTTCAATTAGAGAATCCGGCAGAGTAACGGTATGGAAAAATCAAGTTTTTTTTTTTCAGCTCATAGGGCCTCTATTTATAGAGTTTGGCTAGAGTTTTGGGAGTATGAACCAGACCATAAAATGGGCTAGGTTTGGCTCCTTCCAAACCCTAGCCGCCGGCCAAGACTTGGGCGGTTTGCGCCTCATGGGCCGAACCCATTAGGGTTTCGGCCATGAGGCCTTAGCCTTGCCCAACTTGGCAGCCCATGAGGTATTCCAACTTAACGGGTTTCAGCCCCATTATCCATCATAGCCGGTGCCCAAAACCCTAGGGTTTTGGCCCGGTCCATGGTACTTGACCTGACGGGCATGTGGCCCAAAACCGTAGGGCTTTTGGCCACTGCCCGATTTAACCAATCCACAATTAATTATGTCCGAATTCCATAAGATGTGCACCCTATGCGTGTGAACCTTTAGGCTCATGTCCTGTTGGCAGATCGGTGTAAAATTAACATTTTACCCTTTCCATCATAAGTGGCCTCTAGTAAAGCATTATGATTACCCAAAGTCCATGATTATCGGCGATCCGATTTAACCTCATGTCATCCATGTCACTATCCTTTTATCACTAGGTATCTTGATTAATCATAAGGCATAGAGCCGTCATCCTTATTTAACTAATCACCGTTTCTTGATACCCGAGATGACTGAAAATGATACTCTGTATCATCTGCATGGCCATGCGTTTCCTTTTAGTCATTCTCATCAAGTGGCCTAAACCGATACCTATCCCATACAGTAGTATGAGGGATAAATCCCTTAGACATCTCTCGTATCACACATATAGCCCATCCCCGAGCCAATCACAACCGTTATGGTTACCCTTTCACAGATAACGTTAGGTTTGAACCAAACTCGGAAATTGACTATATTGTGATCATAAAGACTCTTTGGTCTAAGGATACAATGACAAGCTACGAACTCTGAATAGGTTCATGACAGCATCTATGAGACATATTCAAGTCGGGTCGTCCAACATCATTTCCACAATGATATCTATGATCTGACTCCGGCAAAACCTATTGCCATGATCAGTAGAGCGTGATCATAAAGAGTTGTCCTCATACTGGTCGCTTCAGATGAAGCTTGACTGACCAGGGACCCGTTAAGTATAAATCATACAGATCCATAGTTCTACTATTAGTGATGACATACTCAATGATATAGATCGATATATACTTAACTCATTACTACAGCACCGTAGTAATAAAATGCCGCTTTATATTTGATTGCAACAGATGATACATATTCATAGACATAAATAGTATTGGACTAGGGCACAAATCCTACAGTCTCCCACTGGCCCCTAGTTCCAAACTAAATCCCAGTCTATCCCCATAGACTTTACATGTCCCTCGTGTTTAGGTTGTGGTAAAGCCTTTGTTAATGGGTCGGCTGTGTTTTCATCTGTTGCTACGAAACTGATCTCCACATCTCCTCTATCAATGAACTCTCTGATGAGATGATACTTTCGGAGTATATGTTTGGATTTGTCATGTGACCTTGGCTCTTTAGCTAGCGCTATTGCCTCGGTGTTGTCATATAGTAAACTGAGTGAACTAGACGGCTTTGGCATTACGCCTAGTTCAACCAAAAAGTTCCTAATCCACACAACCTCCTTAGTCGTTGTTGCAGCAGCTATATACTCAGCTTCCGTCGTAGAATCGGCAATCGTGTCCTGCTTACGACTCTTCCAGTTGAAGGCACCACCATTCAACACGAATACATATCCAGATTGACTCCGAACGTCAACAGGATCTGTCTGGAAACTAGCATCAGTATAACCTCTGACTGCTAGTTCACCATCCACTCCTCCATACACTAGGAATGCATTCTTAGTTCTCCTCAAGTATTTGAGGATAGCTTTGACTGCAATCCAGTGTTCCTTCCCAGGATTGGGTTGGTATCTACTGGTACAGCTCAAGGCGAACGAGACATCCGGTCTCGTGCATAACATGGCATACATGATTGATCATATAGCCGAAGCATATGGGACATCCTTCATTTGCTCCAGCTCATCAGCTGTCTTCGGACACTAATTCTTTCTAAGCCATATGCCATGACGCATGGGAATAAATCCTTTCTTGGATTCCTCCATTGAGAATCTTCTCAATATTTTGTCTATATAGGTGCTTTGACTTAGGCCCAAGATCCTCTTGAGGCGATCCCTATATATCTTAATCCCTAAGATATAAGCAGCGTCGCCTAAGTCCTTCATTGCGAAACACTTTCCCAACCAAGCTTTTGTTGCCTGCAAGGATGGGATGTTGTTTCCAATAAGCAGAATGTCATCGACACAAAGCACCAAAAAGACAATGTTATTCCCATTCGCCTTTTTATAAACGCAGGGTTCATTCAAGTTCTTGATGAAGCCGAATTCGTTCACAGCTTCATCAAAACGAATGTTCCAACTCCGAGAAGCTTGCTTCAATCCATAAATGGACTTCTGCAGCTTACAAATCTTTCTGATATTCTTCGGGTCGACAAAACCTTTTGGCTATGTCATAAACACATCCTCAGTAAGATTCTCATTAAGGAATGCGGTTTTGACGTCCATCTGCCATATCTCATAATCGTAATATGCTGTTATGGCTAGAAGAATTCGGATTGAATTGATCATAGGAACTGGGGAAAAGGTTTCATCATAGTCAATTCCCTGGATTTGTCTATAACCTTTTTCAACCAGTCTTGCTTTATAGGTCTGAAGTTTGTCATCCATGTCAGTCTTTATCTTAAAAACCCACTTGTAACCAATGGCTTTTACACCAGCGGTTGGATCAACCAAGCTCCAGACTTGGTTATCTGACATGGACTGCATTTCCTCTTTTATGCCTTCCAGCCATTTCTAAGAGTCGGGCCCGACCATGGCTTCCTGAAAAGTTGATGGATCATCCGAATCCACAACTACCAAGTCATCATCGTTAGACACGAGAAACCCATATCTAACGGGTGGTTGACTCGTCTTCCAGATCGCCGTAGACCATCCAGAATATTAGCAAGTGTCGGTTCTGTCTCTATAACCAGCTCAGGCTCCATAACCTCTATATCGTCAGTATTATGATCCTGAATTGCTTCAGGTTGTACTACATCATCCCGAATTTCTTCGAGATGTATAGTACTTCCACTCACTTTCTTGGAAATGAATTCTTTCTCCAAGAACACACCAACACGAGCAACAAAAAACCTTGTTCTCGCTTGGTTTATAGAAGTAGTATCCTCTTGTTTCTTTGGGATACCCTACGAAGACGCATTTATCAGATTTAGGTGCGAGCTTATCACCAAGAAAACGCTTGACATAAGCTTCACAACCCCAAATCTTTTAGAAATGATAACATTGGCCTTTTCCCATTCTATACTTCGTATGGTTTCCCTTCTACAGCCTTCGTTGGAGCCCTGTTCAAAATGAACGCAGCTGTCTCTAGAGCATTACCCCAGAAAGAGATCGGCAGATCGGCATGACTCATCATGGAACGAACCATGTCTAGCAAGGTTCGATTTCTCCGTTCGGACACACCATTTAGTTATGGTGTTCCTAGCGGAGTCCATTCTGACACGATTCCCCAATCACTAAAATGGTCAGTGAACTATTCGAATAAGTATTCACCACCTCGATATGAATGAAGTACTTTGATACTTTTCCCGAGTTGGTTTTGTATTTCATTCCGAAATTCTTTGAATTTATCAAAAGCTTCGGATTTATGTTTCATTAAGTAGACATAACCATATCTACTGAAATCGTCAGTAAATGTGATGAAGTATCCAAACCCCCTCCTGACATAAGTGCTCATTGGTCCATACACATCAGTGTGTATTAGACCCAATAAGTCACTTGCCCTATCACCTTTACCTGTGAAGGGTGCCTTTGTCATCTTGCCCATCAAACAAACCTCGCATCTATGAATTGAATTGAATTCGAACAGACTTAAAAGTCCACACTTGTGCAGTGTTGATATCCGTTTCTCATTGATGTGGCCAAGGCGACAATGCCAGATAAGAGTTTGATTTAAGTCATTGGACTTAAACCGTTTTGTATTAACATTATAGATTGAGCTTGAATTAGAGTTATCAGTATTCAATACATATAAACCTCTAACCATACTTGCACTTCCATAATACATATTATTTCGATAAATCTGAAAATCTCCATTCTTTATTGAAAAAATAAAACCATCTTTGTCTAGTAGAGAAATCGAAATACTATTCCTACTAAAAGTAGGTACACAAAAAACTTCTGATAATGAAAGTACAAGCCCACTGGGCAAATCAAAACTAATGGATCCCACAGCAGTTGCAGCAACACTGATTCTGTTGCCAACTCTCAGGTCCACTTCGCCTTGGCCCAAATCTCTTCTACTTTTTACCACCTGCACATTCATACATATGTGAGATTCTGCTCCGGTATCTAGTACCCAAGAATCTGAAGTAGAAAGATTAATTTCTATAAAGAAAATACCTGAAGGCATGGGCCCACCACCCTTCCGCTAGTCATCCTGGTACTTCTTGCATTCCTTCTTCCAATGCCCAACTTCTTGGCAATAGAAGCATGCATCTGTCCTTTCCTTAGCCTTCCCTTTGCCTTTAGGGGCTTGGGGAGGGTTAGGAACAACAGGCACCCTCATCTTGCCAGCCAGGTGCGCTAGAGCCTTCTTTTTGGAAGACTCAGATGCCACACCAGACTTCTTGAAGTTGGTCCCCTTTCTGACCATAAGAACATCCTTGGTTTGGTTCTTGATGCTCTTCTCAGCAGTTACAAGCATCCCATGTAACTCTGAAATGGTCTTGTCCATATTATGTATATTATAGTTCATAATGAAACCATCATATGCAGGAGGAAGGGATTGTAGAACTATGTCTGCCGACACCTCTTTCCCTAACTCAAGGCCTATCCTTGTTAGGTGATCGAGGTATCCCTTCATCCTAAGGACATGTGGACTTACGGAACTACCTGCAGCCATTTTGCAGGCATGAAGATCCTTCAAGGTGTTATACCTTTCAATCATCGCCTTCTCTTTAAACATCTCCTTTATTTGATTCATCATCTCAAAAGGTTTGTCAGAGAGTTCCATGAACTGCTTCTGGAGATTACCCTCCACACAGCCCAACATTATGCAGGCTACATATATGGAGTCGCTCAGATGCTTATAATAGGCATCTCGAACGGCCCTTGCTGAGCCTGTCACTGGTTCCACAGGGATTGCATTGTCAAGGACATATTCCTTGCGCTCATGTTTGAATACAATTCTTAAATTTCTGTCTCAGTCTAGAAAATTCACTCCATTGAGTTTGTCCTTCTCAAGTAAGGGTCTCAATGAGCTATTTGTCGCGTTTTCCATTTAGAATCTACACGGAAAGTACATTTAATCAGTTTTAAATTAAAGTTGGAGATCATAAATTAAATCACAACCATTCGATTCCTTACTTAGAATCTAAACCAATATCCTTGATTTACTCGATTAAAGTGAACGGAGGCTCACTGCTACAATCGAGCTATGTAGGTAGGACATCCAGTCCAGTTACAACCACTGTAACTCTTGGCTAGGGATTGTACATAAATGTACACGATATTCCCTATCCGATACCTTAAGTCAACCCTAGCTGACAATCGTAGTCAAGTCAACCAAATTCAACTATGATTAGTCCATATGTGGATACTACGCGGAGGCGCACGCACCCACATACGACTAACCATCTCATATAGCCCGCATCCCAATGAATGCTACGCGGAGGCGCACCCATCCACGGGACTGGGAGCTAGTCTGAGTGTTGAGATTTGGATGGTATCTCACATAACTTGATTAATCGTGAATCAGTTGTGATTAATTTCCTTTATTTGATAACATCAAGTCCATGATGCTTCAATTACATATTACTTGCAAAGTCTGACTAATTTCGATTTTAATCTCTTACATGTTGGTGATGCTCTAGCATACATTTTGAACGTACAAAACCTCCATTCATAAATTCCTACTCATGCATATCTAGTATGCATATAAATCGGAAATAAATGTACAAAACTAAAGCCCATTCCTAGTATTTAAACCAAGAATTTTAAAAACCCTAAAGACTATGTCTTCCGGTTCTTCTAGACGCCTTCAATTGGGGACTCCCACTGGCTCCGGACATCTTCAACTCCGGTTGAATCTCCATACACCATAAGCCGCCTTTTCGGTTCACCATTTTTCTTGATCCAATTACAAGATGTACACGGTTCGTAGACCGGAAATTTAAATAACAAAATTAAAATTCAAAACGGTTACGCATACCGCAAAATTAATTACAACATTTAACCAGCGGTTCGCAGACCGCAAAATTAACCTAATTAAATCGAACGGTCTAGGGCTTTAACTTGTACCACACAAATCATGTTATCATTCAATTGACATGTTATCACACAAGCATGATATCAATCAATATGAATATTAACCGGTTTTAATCTTGCCTACGTTTTGATCCAATTTTTCGAAATTGGACCGATTTTAAAAACGGTATCGAAACCGATTAAATTTGAAAAATTCTAAAATAATTTGGATTTACAAAATTTGGGGTTTGCCGCCACGATCTCTGATCGCAACACAAAACCCTAATGGGCTAGGGCCCAATGGGCCGAAACCCTAATCGGCCACGGCTAGGGCGCCACCTCCTCCACCGAACCGCCGCTCCGGGCCATGGTGGGGACGGGGTGGCCATGGCCTCCTGGCTGACCCGCAGCCATGGCCATGGCCGGCGACCGGCGCCACCCGTCTGGTCACCGGTCCGGCGGCCCGAGAGCCCCGGTCCGGTGACCCGGAAAATCCAAAAAATTCTGAAAAATTCAAGATCTATTATTTTTCATAAAAAATCAGTTTTCATACAGATCTAAGTCCAAAAAACCGAAATTAAAATAAGGCAAAATTCAATACCGAACACACCGAAATCATGCAAAAACACAAGATCGAAGGCAAGAACCAGGCTCTGATACCACTGTTGGGTTTCGGAGGATTCAAAAACAAAGTGCGCAACAGAAAATTAAAATTTAATATCCCCCGAAACAGCTCTCGGATCTTTAGAAACCTAGATCTCATGTTTCTACCTCGAAAACGTGTAAGAAAGTTATTTACCTTTTCGGTTTTGCAGACAAGTCAGATTGTGGGTCAGATAGCTCCCAAACCTGACCTCTAATGAAAAGGCTATTTCATGAGGAATTAAAGAATTTTGAATTTCCTTTAATTTGGCGCTAGTTTCGGGTCAATCGGACTTCAGACCTGGGAGATATGTATCTCGCAATATTCGTCGACATATCTGAAAATTCAGCAAGTTTGATTAGAAAACGAAATATAACTTGAGGTTTGAATCGGATCAGCCGTCTAGAAATCCCGAATCGATCTTTCCCTCTATCCAGCACACGCGAGTGCAAAAGACCACTAGATCTAAACCCTAGTTCCCCTACTAGAAAGAAACCAAGTTCAGTTAGAGAATCCGGCAAAGTAACGGTATTTAATCAATCACCGTTTCTTGAAGCCCGAGATGACTGAAAATGATACTCCGTATCATCTGCATGGCCATACATTTCCTTTCAGTCATTCTCATCAAGTGGCCTAAACCGATACCTATCCCATACAGTAGTATGAGGGATAAATCCCTTACACATCTCTCGTATCACACATATAGCCCATCCCCGAGCCAATCACAACCGTTATGGTTACCCTTTCACAGATAACGTTAGGTTTGAAACAAACTCGAATATTGACTATATTGTGATCATAGAGACTCTTTGGTCTAGGGATACAATGTCAAGCTACGAACTCTAAAGATGTTCATGACAACGTCTATGAAACATATTCAAGTCGGGTCGTCCAATATCATTTCCACAATGATATCTATGATCTGACTCCGGCAAAACCTATTGCATTGATCAGTAGAGCGTGATCATAAAGAGTCGTCCTCATACTGGTCGCTTCAGATGAAACTTGACTGACCAGGGACCCGTTAAGTATAAATCATACAGATCCATAGTTCTACTATTAGTGATGACACACTCAATGATATAGATCGATATATACTTAACTCATTACTACAACACCATAGTAATAAAATGCCGCTTTATATTTGATTGCAACAGATGATACATATTCATAGACATAATTAGTATTGGACTAGGGCACAAATCCTACATTAATCATATCGTTTAAGATCGAGCCCGAGTCACCAATGAGGAGAATTTTAAGTCCCTTCCTCTAACTATAGCCACACAAACACACGTTTTAGAAAAAAAAAACTTAATCTTAAACTACCAACTAGAATGGAAAAAGATTAGAGTAGAAAATCGGGCAGCGTTTCGGTATGGTGTGGAATGAGCATTGATTTTAGCAAATGGGGTTCTCTATTTATAGAGAAAATTAGGGTTTGGGTAATCACGAACCTAGCCAAAAAAGGGCTAGGTGTGGTGGCTCCTAAAAACCCTAGCCGCCACTTAAAGTGGCGGTTTGGGCTCCAAGTGGGAGCCCATGAGGGACTGCCATCATGGGCTCGGCCTCCAAGGCCTTGCCACGGCTATCTCTAAAGCGCTATGCTTTGGGCCAGTCTGTGGCACCTTTTATTCTTATTGGGCTCGTGGCCCAAAACCCTAGTGTTTTGGCCACGACTCATTCCAAATTATTTTATCAAAATTGCCTAATTTTTCACAGTGTGTTTTTAATGTGTGACCCTATAGGCTCATGTCCCGTTGGCAGATTGGCGTGAAATTATCATTTTACCCTTTCCATCATAAGTGACCACTAGTAAGGCATTATGATTACCCAACATACATGATTATCAATGATTCGATTTAATCTCATGTCGTCCATGCCACTATCTTGTTATCACTAGGTATCCTGATTAATCATAAGGCATAGAGCCGTCATTCTTATTTAATTAATCATTGTTTCTTGATATGTGAGATGATTGAAAAATGATACCCCGTATCATAAGCATGGCCATGCGTTTCCTTTCAGTCATTCTCGTCAAGTGAACCGAACGAATACAATTCCCATACCAGAGTATTAGAGATAAATTCCTTAGTCGTCTTTTGTATCACCCATATAGCCGTCTCCGAGACAATCATAACTGTTATGGCTACCCTTTTACAGATACCGTTAGGCATATGTCAAACTCGGATATTGACTATACAGTGATCACAAATACTTCTCAGTCTTAGGATACAATAACAAGCTACGACAACTAAATTTGCTCATGACAATATCTATGTCGCATGTTTTGGTCGGGTCGTCAAATACTATTTCCCAAATGATATCTATGATCTGACCCCGGCAATCTCATTGCTAATGATCAGTAGAACATGATCATAAAGAGTCATCCTCATACTAGTCGCTTCTAATGAAGCTTAATTGACAAGAGACCCGTTAAGTACAATTCATATAGATCTATAGTTCTACTATTAGTGATGGCACACTCAATGATACATATCGGATTATACTTAACTTATTACTACAACACATTAGTAATAAAATGCTGATTTTATTTCGTTGCAAATTATGATACATAAATACAGACATAACTTTGTATCGGACTAGGGCACAAATCCTATAGATAAGTTGGACGAGTACTCAGTGAGGAGTGTGTACATGGTTCTAAGCTCGTCAGGAACCCTATGGACTCCCTCGGCGGACGTCCCGAAATGGAGAACTGTGTGGAGGTTAAAGGTTCCGCCAAAGGTCAAAATCTGCTTCTGGAGAGCGATCTTAAATCTTACCCCGACAAGGGCGTCGTTTTCTTAAAAGAAGGTCCCAATTATTATACAATGCTCCCTCTGTGGAGAGAGAGAGAAGAGACAGTGGATCATCTATTCTTGGAGTGTCGGGTTGTGAAACCGATTTGGGGGGCATATTGTTAGTGGGAGTCCAAAGTAGAATGGGGACAACTCCAAAGGTGATCGACTGGGCATCCTGGGGGGAAGGGAAAGATGAGTCGAGCCTAGTGGCTCTATGCGTCTGGGCTATCTGGGGAGCGAGAAATAGGTTCATCTAGAAGGGGGAGACGTTCCACCCGACAAGGGTAGCAACAATGGCAAAGGGGTACCGAAGACTTTAGAGGATAACTAGGCCTCTAACAACCAACCCGAGTCAGGGGCAGTCTGTGGCAAGACCAGCTTGGAAACCGTCCAGGAAGGGAGCTCCTAAGATTAATGTTGACAGTGGTTTAGACATAGAGAGGGGGTTTTAGAGTATAGGACTTGCATGTAGAGATTCAGATGGTTGGTTAGTAGGGGGTCTGTGTAGACGCTTCTTGAGACATCTTCACCTAGATGAGGTGGAGGGCGTGGGTGTCAGGGAAGCCCTCTCATGGGTGAAAGGGAAGAACTTGGCAGAGGCGGTGATAGAATCTGATTGCCTTCGGGTAGTAAACCACATCAGATGCGGGAAACAAGTCAGGAACATCTTTGGGGGCATTATTTCAGACTGTCATCGAATTATATTCGTCTTAGGGGAAAACATATCTATCTCTTTTGCTCGTCGTGCTTGTAATTCGGTGGCTCACGAATTATCTAACTATGCTTTAACTAGCAGTAGTTGGGATCATGGCACAGGGTTTGTCCCACCAAATGTTGTTTCAAGTGTCCGGCTTGATGTTGGGGTAGTTAATTAATAAATAACATAAGTTTTCCTTCAAAAAAATATATAATAGAGAAAAAGAACTTAAATACATAATTCTATCATATTAGTTTTATTAGTATTAATTATAATTCAATTATTCTATTAATAAACCGAGGTTTCCTCCAATTTAAATATAAGAAAATAAGAATCATATCCATTTTGTCGTCACTTGAAATGGAACTGAGATGATTTAGTTGTGCTTCCTAAGAGTAGTGTTGGCGATATATTTTAGTGCAAGGAAAGATGTCGGACAACATGTTGCAGACTTTTGGAACAACATCGTGTGCTCAGTTCTTAAGAAAGTTTTCGATCTTTTCTGTTTGTTTCTCAGAAATGTGTCTGAGAGGAATTCGAGTATGTATGGATTAAGGAAACCTCCAGCTATGTATAAAACGTGTCTACAAGATCCCTTTATTGTGGCGGCAATATTTTCTTTCCAAGATCCGCGGCGGCATAGAAATTCACGATGAAACAAACCCAACCAATTCCTTGTTTATTTCCATTTCTCAGTTCTAATATTATTCTCAGAATTTTACTGCGCGGCTCTAGTTCTTCCATTGCCAAATTTCTCGTTTCTTGGACACATGTGATACACAATCTGTTTAACCAGAATGACCCACCAACAATTTACCTCTACTAACAGATTCGTCAAAATAAATAAAAATTTAACTTGAAAAATTGAGTCTCTCCGAGACCAAATCACTCCAAATTTAACTGGAGCACGTCTGCCGACGTCTTCAGAATTGTATTCTTTTAGGTTATCTCCAAAGTTAGAATAAATTTTAGGTGACTTATGTGAGAATCAAAATTTTTTAAGGTGTATCTACCCGAAATTAGCCCCATACTCAATTATGTTAGTTCGTTTTAAATGACAAATATACTCTTGAAAATTAAAAAAAAAATTTAATTTTTTTCTAATATGTTTTTCCAAAAAATAAGGTAAAATGATGTTAAGTACTATTTTTCTTTTTGAAAAGAACGCTTTTAAAAATGAATTTTTTATTTCATACGTAATTTCTTTATTTACAAGAGAATTTACAAGAATTTATTTTTTGTAATGGTAATGTTATACGTTGCAAACTTAATTAGCAAACTTGTAATAACATAAAAGAATAAATATTAAAAAAAGTATATAACTTTTTTTAATATTTAAACATTATCCCTTATTAAGTAAATAATAATTCATTTCTGTTTCAGACAAATCGCGATTATCTTTATTATTATATATGTTTGATTTCACGAGAAATCATCAAAATATAGAATATTTGCTACTGATGCTGATTGCGAGGTGCATAAAACAGCATATACCTTATGTTTCCTATTTATGTATTTTATTACTGCAAGTTGTTTGATGTGGGCCATTTGAGATAATTGCTAAACTTTGCAACATATATGAGATGTATCCAACCTTAGGTTTTATTTATTTATCAAAAAAAGTCTGCGTATAAGATTCTTTAATAGCGAAAATAGGAATTGGAATTGACGAATTAAGAAATTATCAACAAAGATGTAATAATTATATATTATTATTATTATTATATCGTGGATAAGGTATATGTTCTCTATCCCTAATTAAAGTAGTGCACTTGTATTCGTATACACGTACGTCTCTATCAATTAATATTTTTTAATTTCAGAAAAAGAATCATAGAAGAGCTGCAATGGTAAACACGTGCAGAATAAAGACAAGGGACATGAATTTGTCCAAAAACACATTTTCCTAAAGGGGGAACAATTTCATTTCATTAAACGAGAGAGGTTGCAGCAAAACGCACCATAAAACAATATCCTGTAATGAGGATGGGATGTGTACGTATATTTCTAGTGGTCCACCACCTTGATTGGCTGATGAGAGTACGTGTATTTTCTCATCATTCATGCGAGTAAGGCTGGACATAGCCGGTTAACCGGAACAGGCTGTCCAAACTGATAACCGAACCGGCAAGGTTCAGTTTTTAAAAATCAAAACCGAAAGCCGGACCGGCTAAACTGAAAACCGGACAATCAGTTGACCGAATTTAATACCGATTTTTCGGTTAAACCGGAACCGGAACCGATTCAAAAATTTTAACTAATTTAAATTAATTATCCTAATTAGAATAATTAAACATTTTAAAAATAATAATAGTTTCAAACCAAAAAACCCAAACAAACATACAATTGTCCTCATTCGAAGAGGATAAGCCCAAAATTAATTATGCATAATCATGAAAAAAATGTACTATTTATAGAGAAAAGGAGACAGATTTTTTTATATTTAGCCGATGTGGGACATTAAGTGTACAATTGATATGTGAGTTATGATTGCAAAATAGTTCAAATATATTAATCAAGTGTACACTACATGAACAAAGTTGTGATTGGTCTAGTGGTAAGACTCCTATTTTAATTATTGGGAGGTCACAGGTTCAATTCCCACTTGCAACAATTTATTTTTCATTAATTCTTAGACCAATACCGGTTTTGAGCGGTTAACCGCGGTTTTCACTAATGAAAACCGAAAACCGAACCAGACCAGACCGGTTAGCAAGAATCATAATCGATTTACCGGTTTTCAGGTTTATATGTCCACCCATGACATTTGTCTATAAATCATTGAATCCTAAGCAAGGTTGACAATGAGTTACCCATGCTGATGGTGAATAAGTTTGAGCTCCAAATTGAATGAAGCAGGCAGATTAACAACTCTATTTGACTGTAAATTTCTTTTAACAATTACACTTTCTAAGATAATCTCACAATCAATAGTGCACCCAACCATGGATTTAGGGCTCCGTGACCTAGTGGTCCACTAGGGTTCGAGTCAAGGCAGCTTCCCAATAGAGGATTTGGGGTTGTTTGGGTATGGGTTTTGGGGCTGGGCTTGGGTTAGGTCAATAGGCTTGTATTACAAACAAGTGTCTTGAACAGTCTTGTAAATATCGCACGGCGGTATGATGACGGATAGGAGCTTTCGGGATCATGGCGGATTTACATTTTATATTTTATATTTTATTTAGTATATTTATTCATAGTAAATTACCAAAAATTTAAAACTAATTACATACAAGATTAAAAAAACTAAAAAATATACAAGATTATATACACAATTGATTAGCATTTAGTTAATTTCTTGTTTCCTAACCAAATTCCTATTCTTGTAAAAAAAATTATTAAAGAATAATTAATATAATATATTATTATGTGTTCTGAACTTGCCAATTTGTATACAACATTACAACATACAAAAATACATACAAAAAGAAACAAAAAAAGTAGTCCATTACAATTTTTAAAACCAGTGTTATGAATATCGGATCGCGGGGATATATCGGCCCCTTGACAAAAAGGGAGATCTAACAAACTAGGAGGGATCGCGGAAAGATCACGGGAAGATCGTGGCAAATCGCGTTTTATAATAAATAAATATAAACTCATATTTATTATTTATTAAAGAAAAAATGAATGATATTTAATTATTTTTAAATGTGTCGGACCGAAGCCATAACCTGAATAAATAATATTTAGTTTATAATTTATATGGAAAATGAATGATATTTATTGTTTATAATTTATAATTTATAACCTAAATATCAAACCGGATTAAGTGTGCCGGAACGAAGCCGATCGAATTAGACCAAGATTAATTAAATTATATCAGAATTAA
Organism: Geranium rotundifolium; assembly: GCA_963920655.1. NCBI lineage: Eukaryota > Viridiplantae > Streptophyta > Magnoliopsida > Geraniales > Geraniaceae > Geranium > Geranium rotundifolium. The sequence continues at coordinate 21,406,629 of OY987312.1, forward strand.
TTGATTTAAACCAAATTAAATCGGAATTAATTGATTTGAGTTGAATTAAACCGTAATTAATTGATTTAAACCGGAATTAATTGATTTGAACCAGATTAAACCGGAACTAATTTGAAATTGTCTGCGTTGACCGGCATTTTGGGCGATTTTTGCGATATCGTCGCGGATATGTGGAAATTTTCGCGATTTCGCTGAGATCTCCCGCGATCCATAATTTTGTTTAAAACAATGCCATTACAAATAAAGCTCATTCATCAATAATTGGAAAAAAAACCTAATTCCTTCTTCTTCAACATAGCGTACGCCTCTTTCGCCTCCACTCTGGTTCTTTATTGTGTGCGCCTTCTCGGAGCAGAGGTTGAAAACGCGTAACCTCCCGACGGCCTTTCTCGCCCCCACCACGCTATGGCAGATCCAGGGAACTACTACGCCACGCCATGGCTACGCCATAGACCGCCACGGCGTTGCTTCCGCCATACACGCCATGTTGTGTGGATATCGTATCGGTAATGGAGATTTGGACGCCATGACGCCGCAACGGCGGCCGCCATGACCGATATTTACAACACTGGTTTTGAACTAATGTCTTTTTATATAAAAGTACATTGAATTTTCATGTATTCTCATATTATCCAATTTCTTTAAATTTCACTAATTTTAATTTATTGTAAAAAGATTAAAGTACCCATATTTAATTTTTAAATTTTCAAATATATGTTGTGAAGGGAAAGGAGAGATTTCAAATCATGTGTAGCGGAAGCAAATAATTAAATTAACCTTGTTTTCCTAGTAAGGATCTACTACATGTTTAAACTTAATTGATGAAAGGTTAGATATTCAATTACCTCTTGTAGATCTGGCTTTACAAAACCTTTGAGAGTGCATAAGTTCTTCGCGAATCAATCGAAAACGTCTCCTTCGGGATGCGCTTTCTACCGGTATTTACACGAGCAAGTCTTGATCGAAGATTTGACGAAGAGCAATCTACTAGAATTGTTCTTCACAAATCAGATCTAATTAGATGCTAACCAAATCTTGAATTTAAGAGGAGTTACTAATGTTGCGAATGTCGCATTTATGTTTAAATTAAACCTGGTGAACTGATAGCTAAAATCATAAGAATGACTCAAAAGTTTATTAGTACTACATTTTCCTGAGTATAAGAATGATCTTCTCCCATCAAAAAATAAATCTCAGATTGATCAAGTGGATGATAGTACCTACTATATATGTGCTAGATACGCCTTTTGTGCGTTTTATCTGCTTATAGCGACCAACTTTCTTTGCCAATGCATAATCATCAGTTCCATCTAGAAGAAGGCAAGGATCATTACCATGTATAATATAGTCTCTTCATGAATTGTTCGATAATTTCATAGCCGCTCACGAGCACCAGCCTTAAAAGAGCAGCAGATGATATCACATTTGTGCTAAATCTTGTAGACAAACTGATTATAAAAGTTCAAATCAAATGGATATGACAAAAAATTCGTCACATTAATGAAGTGATCTCTAAATAAAACATACTTTCCTCAGAAAACTGGTTTTACAATGCCACACTTATTAATGTCCACCGATAAAACAAATGCAAAACTAATATGAAAGCATACCCACTTTGTATCTTATATATGCAATTAAATACGAAACAAATAACAGAAATGAAAAGTATTAAAACCTCTCTACCATGGATAAAACTGGAGGCCCCTTATTGGAAATGATCTCTCAATCACTCACAACACCAACCACCAACTCATCTCCAAAAGCGTTTGCTTGCCTCAATGCCTTGGCATGGCCGTAAGTCTTTACTAATGATTAATTGTGTGTGATTAGCTATATGGAGTCGGGAACTCTCATGAATGTTTTCGCTTGAGGGTAGTAAAAATTGTTTTGATCTATACTTCATCATCACCCAATACACATATAGTAGTCACAAGTTTTACCTAGATTTTGAGAGTTTGTTTAGTGCTATCAACCGTCTAAGACCAACCATGAGAGAGATTATGTAGGCCATCTTTGGACGATTGAGTCTAAGAAGCTACCCGAAACATACTTTATCCCTAGTACCCAACTTCGAGCTAAATAGCCATTTTATGACCTGAACATTACAACCCTATATGCCCTTTGTTTTATATCCAAAGTAAATTCAACCTGTGCATCAATGCTTTGTTGCTTTATTGAGTGTGGGTTTATGTTTTGGGATTTTAGATCATGTATAGGAACGGGGGAACAAAATGGTTTGGAAAATGGCTATGCTTATGATTCATAGAACCACAAGGGTTCGAGAAAGAAAAATGTTTTCACAACTTGTTTTGAAAAAGGCTCAAACTTGCAGATTCCAGACTTGGGTAACACAAAAGAAAAAGAAAAAGAAAAGGCATTGAAAAAGAAAAAAAAAGGGATGAAAAGTTGAAAACAAGCCCAAGTCCGGGGGTAATTGAGTTTCAAAGAAAGTTGAGCACTTCGAACATGAAATTGAAAATTTTCAAGTTTTAAACGTTTTGAAATACGAGCCATATTTTGGGAATCACAAGGGGAGAATATGGGTGAGATGAGGTGTAGAATACCTTTTAGGAAAAGAACAAGCGGGGGAGTGAAGATATAATTCGGGAATGTGAGGATAAGCAACTTGGTGATGATGCACCATTAGCCCATTTTTAACCTTCTAAAACTCCTACCTGAGCCGAAACCTAACGTTACAAACCGTCAGATAAAGTTCTACCAAATGAAATTGTCTGGGACCCTAGATTCCCCCGAAAGCGAGGAGAAATTGAGTCAAATATAGTAATTGGATAGCTCAGGGCTCAGGGCTCAGGTAGAATGTGTGTGAACACATGGGTGTATCGTTGATTGTGCAGTCTTAGTGAAAGGGTGATTTGTGATTCTTCTCAAGCTTTGTTATTTGTGCAATTTCTCGAACTCATATGTCTTTTTATATACAGTTGAATATTCATGTTGATAGTTATGAGGGAATTTGATGTCGTAAGTGCTTAGTGAAATTTTAAGGATTAAACTTGCAATGCCATGGAAGTCTCGTTTGAGTACGTAAATTATGTCTTTTCGGGTTAGGGGATCTTTCTTGCAAAAGAGGTGACAATCGTCACAACACATGTAAAAATCGCCACATGATCGTTACAATTGAATATCACTTATATAGACTTTTGATGATGACGTAATGGAGATGTAACGAAGACATGACGATCGTCACAATACATGTGACGATCACATTGCCTAGAGTCATAAGACATATAAATTGCAGCTACAATTTCTGAAAGAGAATTTCGAAAATTGACGAGCTTTAGCCTCCCTTTTGAGTTTCCAGAGCAATTCCAAAGCCCTAATCCACCTCTCATCACCTAAGATCATCGAGACTAGCAAGGAGACATGATTTGGAAGAGAAGATCGAAGACTCGAGCATCCGATCCGAGACTTAGTGCCTAGAATTTGCCCGATTTCTTCTCCTTTAATATTTAATTTCATATCGTGTTTTGTGTATTTAGCACCATGATGAGGGGCTAAACCCTAAATCAAAAGTCCAAGGCATATGACACTCCTTGTTTGATACTGATTTTGACATTTAATTGATGCTTATGTTATGAGATTTGATTATACTTTATGCTTACTTGTGATTGTGAAATTAGCTAGTTCATAGCCATAATCTAGGTTTGAAGCTAATCCCGAGAGGGATAGTGAAAAATTAAACTAAGTAGAATCGAGGGATCGGTCTCCTGGACTCGATCTCTTGGCTTGAAAATTGTTGATCCCAAGGCTAATAGAGGACCGAGTATAAAATTTCGAGTGTGTAATCGGTCTAATATTAGGTGTCAGCCAATGTCGAGAGACGGTTAACATAATTTTAACATAGGTCATTTCTCAAATATTTGCTAGTGATTGAATGTCTGAACTTGAATTGGCATTGAGCCGTCGGTCTAGCACCCGTGGTTGGTAGTTAAATATTTTCTTTGATCACCTATCATTTCACTATTACTTGTGTTATTCATTGCTATTGTTGCTTCGAGTGACACTCCACACAAAATCACCAACTATTAGACTTTGTCCCTATTTAATTTTACGCAATTCGAATATAAATTGCTTGGTTACGAACTCTCATTTGATCTCTACGGAATTGAATCGGATATTAGTCGGTTACAATATATGACGAACAACAATCACACCCTTCTTTAGCGGTTTGGTTGTGGACCCCAACCGAATCCGGGGTGTCAATTGCATATGATATTTCAGATGGTGAATTTGAATCCGAGTGTCAGAATAGACATTATGATAGTGCCACAGGTTTTTTATTTATAAAACAATAAAAATAAATCAGTTTCAATGTGAGTTTTTCTATTGTGGATTAAACATAGAAATATGATACAAGCGACATTGAGTTTATGAATTTAGTTGTAGAAACGCACATGTCTCGTACGAGACTAAAATTCATATTTTAAATGTTAGGGGATAAGCATTTTCTTTAATTTCAATTTTAATAATTAATACACATTGGAATCATCTTATAATCGTAAGTTCAACGAATCAACATGGATGCGATTACAATCTTTGGTTCCTCTATAGTCAAATCTCCTCATTTTTGACTCGATTTCGTCCCATTTTCGGCCTATTTTATACCATATGTCCATCAAGGGGTGTTGAGCTTATTTTAAGGAAAAAAAATCCCCTTTGAAATAAAATTGAGCAAAAAGTAGTCCAAGTGCAAGAATGGGATCAATCCGAAGAGATTTAGAGCCAACAAGGTATTATGTCACCCAATGACAGAAATCCCATGACCCCCGAGTCGTTGCTTGTGTGTCGTTGGGGTCAAGACATCACAACTGAAAGGAGAAGCTTTTAAAAGGGAAGCCAATGACATTCATGTTATTGGAATGTGTCGTTGGGTATAGGTAAAAACCAATGATACACCCATATTTCCTATAACACATTTGTGCCGTTGCGCCAACTCGCTCCAAGATTCATGAAAAGGAAAGTTAATCCAAGAACACTATTATCGTTGGACTGTGTCGTTGGGTACATGTAATAACCAAAGATATACCTATATTTTACACAACACACTTGTGTTGTTGTGCCAAATCGCTCCAAGATTCATGGAAAGAAAAGTCAATCTAATGACACGGGTGACATCCAACGATACCTTATGTCGTTGGAACTTGTCATTGGTGCGTTGTGGAAGAGATTTTGAATGTGTTTTGTCCATTATACCCCTATTTTGATGTATGGGTATTTAAGGGGCTAAGGGTATTCGAAATTATAGAGGCTCTTAATAGATTTAAGGTCTAGATAGTGTAGAGAGAACGAGGAGAACTCAAGGAGCAAAGAGACTAGCTTGAAGGCGAAGCTAGTGGGGATTTTGCTGTATTTGGGATTGAATATTGAAGGATTGGGTTTGTGATGCAGCATACGTGGCTAGGAAGAACTCTTTATTAAAATTCGTTAATTCTTGCGAATACCGAAGGTGATAGATTTGAGGGAAACCTCGATTTTTTTATTAAACTTCAAAACTAATGAATAACATAAACGGCTAACAGTGTTTAAATAGCCAAAACCTAATTGCTGAAAAGAAAATTCTAAACTTATTGGAAAAAGGAAAGAAATTATAAAAATTGCAAATAGTGCCCGGAACTTAGGAAATTGCGATTTTGACCCCAAGACGACCTCGGATGGCCGAAATCCATCGTACGTCATGGCGAAGCGATGTGTTTTGCTCGGAACGCCGTTTCCGCCCAGAAAACACTAGTCTTTTGTCGAAATCCGACACTTTCTTGTTTTGCACTTCACCAGTTTGTAAGTGTTTCTTCTATCTATAAGAGTAAGTTTCAAATTTCATATCTAGTTTTTTGATTGATTTCTTATATTGATAAATGTTCATGAGCTTGTTGATTGTTTATTTTGCATGAGTTTATGTTTTGGATTTTTTTTGGAGTTAGAGTTGTTGAGTCGATCTTCGATTGCTATTTTTGATAGAGTTTGATAAATTTGAGAGGAGTTGCATGATGTTGATCATGGATTTATGCATGATAATGAGTAGTTGAACTAAGATTGGGGATGGATTAATGAGAATTTTAAGAAACTAGTATTGAAATCATGATCTAAGTTAAAATGAGCTTTTTATTTGTTCACACAACTTGTCTTTCTCAGGTGCTCATTGCATGTGTTATGTGCTCGGTGCAAGAAAAGAAATAAAGAAGAGGAAAAGAAATAAAAAAAACCTCGACACAAGAAAAGAAGAAGAAAAGTAATGAGCATTGGAGAAAAATATTTTATGAGTCTTGGAAAACAAAGGAAAAAGGGTTTGGGGGCAAAAGTTGAAATGTCCAAGAGCCAAATTTTGAAAAAAGGGTATGAAAAAGGGTGCTAACTTTTAGCGAAAGAAACATGCTAGGAAGATAGTGAAGTACTTAGGGTTTTTTTTGTGAGATTTTAAGCAATTTTGTGATGGTGCATTACATAAACCGGTTTTGATCTTCTAAATTTCAACCCTACCTAAGCCTTGGCATCACAAGCCAAATAAAGTCCTACTACCGGATTCACCCAAGGCACTCAAATTTCCTACGATTAGTGGGGATGTGGTCGAGCTAATAACATATCACATTTAAACTAGAAGTGAAAATAGATCGACATGTGTTGAGAAATGTGCACTGAACAATTTTGAGATCAGATTAAGGGAACAATTTTTATTATCACTTCACAAATGTTTGTTCAATTTCTAGAAAATTCTGTAATTGATTGGGTGGATGCAATCAATTCCTTAACTGGTAGTTCTGAGTTTGTATTTTTCATCAACATGTTTAATATGACTGGGTGATTGTGCAATTATGTAATTTCTTTCTTGTAAATATTTTTGTAGTTTAAGTTTTGTTGTATAACTTGAATCTTTTCAATTTTAGGTTTGTGTATAGTTGCATTTGCACGTGCATTCGGATTCGTGGGGATTCGATTATGATAAACCCTCAGTATGACCCGAACTCCTCCTATGAGTTACCTCGGGGTTTAATTCGGGAAAATAGTTACGCTTTTTGTTTTCCTTTTATCGGGACGAGAAAAGGTTAAGTGTGGGGTAGTTGACAAGGTCAGAATTTATGCATTCGACTGAGTCAAATCTCCTCACTTTTAACTTTATTATATCCCGAATTTATGATTTTAGCGAATGAAATGCTACTTTTACCTCACATGTGCTTCGAGATTATTTTTGTTGAAAATAGGTTGAAAATAAGATGAAAATGAGCAAAATATGAGGTTGTCTGGTGGCACCTTCCGGGTTCAACCCAACATGGTTGTCAAACTCGGCAACCCGAGAGATGGTGCGAGAAAAGGAAGCAAAAAGGAGGGCGTCGGGTTGTACATGTCGTCTCTAACTTGGCAACCCGTGATTATGGAAAAATTCGAGCAATCGAAAAAGAAGCCTTTCGGGTTGCACCTGCCAGTTCCCACCCGACAGGCTGGTCAAATTTGGTTTCTAAAATTGTGCAATCTTCAAAATTTGAATCGTTTCACCCCCTCCTATAAATACCATCCCTCTTAACTCCGAAAATATCACTCAACACTTAGTAGAGCTAGTATGGAGTAAAGAAGGAATTGAATGGGAAGTGTGGGTGATCAAATGGAGGAGAACGAGACAAGCGTGTGGAGTTTGACTGTTTAGGTTTAAAGTAGAGTTAGGTAATTATATTTTCAGATTTTTTTGTTAGTTTGTGATTATACTTGAGATTTCGATTGTGGAGATTGAGATTTAGATTTATATGTGATTAAATTTTATTTATATTATGTGCATGATAGAAATTATTTGTGACCTTGAAATAATGATTTTCTGGTTGAATGAACGAGTAGCGAATTTTCTAGGTCGGGGTAAGGGATGAACTAGGAGGTAACTTGATGAATTAATGAGTTAGTGTAACAGATTAAGGCTCTAAACGTGAACTTAATGCTAGTTCTCCAAGGTAGGCTTGAACTTAGATAAAATCTAGGAACAGAGGCGATATCAATCGACCTAGGTTGACCGTAGTGTTTAGGGGCCGGACTTACATGGTATAGAGACCACAAACATGATTTACATTGATAGGGTACCAACCCGAAAGATGGGGATTCCTGCATGGCCTTTAAGATGAAGTTAATTATTGTGACTTTAGTTAATAATATGGCCAATTTTAATCTAGTTAATTCGACCCTCGCTTGCCAGGTACGACACCAGGAAATGTTGGGGTAGGTCTGGAATGCTCGATACTTATCCCTTTTTAAATTTTTTCTTATGATAACTAACAAACTCTTATAAATTTTACTAATTAATCAATCCCCTAGTTTCCTGACCCCCCGACCGATCTAAGAATTTTGGTTTCTTTTCTTTTAATTGCAATTTTCGTGAGTTTGTTTTTATCAATTTGTGACGACTTTGGTGATTGCATTCTTGTGTTTGGTTTTAATTTTTACCACCACCATTTCCAAAACCGACTAGACCTGAATACTAGTTCTAAGATCCTAATTTTCGCATCTACTTGACAAGCGATGTCCCTGTGGGATCGATAAACTTCAGGACGTGATACTCCCGATTACTACTTGGCACAACCGTTGCACTTGCCGGGTGCGTCACTAGGTTACGTTTCATATTCATGGTGCCAAGTATGAGATCCACGAGGCAACTAGAAATAAAGAGACTACAATGCCAAATATGGAAACCCGAGATGAAGAGCCCATGCTACCAAGGATAGATATACTAGTCTATGTGATGAAATAAGATAGGTAGAATGAACTACTATTGTATATGATACAATAAGATGATTTAACAAAAAAGCAACGAAACTAACTTTTAGTCAAAGGGTTCTTAAGAGTACACTGTAACGGTTTGAGGGTCATACTTTTTGTTGAGAGTTGTATAGATAAATACAAGTGATTTAATTTTTCAAAAAAACATGTAAGTCAAAAGTAAATAATATATTCAAACACTTAAAATGCAATCTTGATATCCATTTGATTATACTTAAGCGATTTAATTGGTAGATTGTTACATACCTAAATAATATATTTCGAATGATAAGCCAAAACTAGCGTTGTCAAGCTTTGGGCAATTCGGCCCACTCAGTCAAACAGACTAGAAAACTCAAGAATTCACGTGGGTTTGGGTTAACTTGGACCCATTTTATTTGGGCCGCTACAGTAAGTTGTTACAAAGAATGTAATCATTGCAAATTAAAGTGGGATAATATGTGCTTCAAAAAACAGTGGGATAATATGTAGCTACATTTTCCACTTATCCTTGGAAATATGGATACGAAGATGTAAAATATGAATTTTTTAAATAGTATTTATATACGTCAATTACATCACATGGGATTAGACTAATTTGTATGTTAAAACAGCAATTAGTGATTAATGAATTTAAACCTTATAGTTTGTGGTAGAAGAGGGTAGGGTGGGGTGGGGGATCATTATGAAGAGGGACAGAGATATAAAAGAGCCTCATGAATCTAATGACATTCAGGTTAGTTAGTAAAAGATGTTGTTTTTTGTTATCTTCAATAATTACTTAATCTAAAGTTTTTAGTAAAACCAATGTTACTTGGTAATTATGATTACTTGCATATAAGAAGAGAGCTGGAAAGGAATTGAAAGCTGAAAAGAGGGGAACAATTCACAGGTAGCTTTCCTAATCATGCTTCACTTGACTCTCTTAAATCTAACTATATACAGGCAGATTATAGCTTTCATCTTTATTATTACCATACATTCAATTCATTTAAGGGAAGATTTCAGATAACTTCCCGTAAGTACACACGAATCTCACATGAACCCCATTAAGTACAAAATCAATTTAATAAGTGTCTTAAATATCAAAAAATCTCACTTTACCCTTTTTTTGTTAATTCTTTTTGAAATTTCTGTTAATTTCTGAAATAATGAAAATACCCTTGTATCCGAAAAATTAAAATAAATAAATAAAAATAATTTTGAACTTATTTATTTCTAATCTTTATTTACAAAAACGAAGAATAAAAATACATTTTAGAATTATTTTTTTCAAAAAAAATTATTTAAAAAAATTAGTAAAAATAAAAAACGATGTTTGAAAATAATTTTTTATTTTTAAATTTTGTTTATAAAAAGAACTTTTTAAAAATTATTTTACTACTAACAGAATTTTATTCTTTATTTGTACAACGAGAAAATTAGAAGAAAAAAATTCAAAATCATTTATACTTGTTTATTTTAATTATTCAGATATAAGGGTATTTTCGTCATTTCACTAATTAACAGAATTTTCGAAAAAAGATAACGGAAAATGGTATAGTGAGATTTTTTGATACTCAAGGCAACTCTCAGACTGATTTTGTACTTGAGTTCATAGTTAATGGGATTATATAAAATTTTCCCCTCTTTTAATTCATTATTACCACTGACCTCACTCTCTTTGGTCCATACTTCAATGTCAACTTTTTCCCAACTTTTTGTTTCCACGTCGTTGGTCTAATCTAGTGATTACTGTTTTGAAATACAATGTGGAAGATGTAAAGTATATTACGGTATATATGGCGGTTAATATTGGTAGAAAATATAGAGTTCTACCTGAGGGTTAGATTTTTAGTTTTAATGAATTATTCTGTATCTATAATTTTTTATAGAAACAATATGCAAGCATATAAGAAATTAAATCTGGAATTCATCTAATTTCAAATCCTAAAAAAGGAAAAAGACTAATGATGATTAATTGAAACCCATACTAAAAGATGTCAAGCATAGTAGTTATGCTGTAATGATGATAGGACCAAAATATATTTTTGACCAAATAAACATAAACAAAAGAGAAAATGCCGACAGAAAAGGAGAGAGGTTAGCTAGTAAGTTAATTGCATTGCTTGTAGAGCAATATATTCTTTGTTCTAATCATGGCATGAATAAGTACTCATGCACATATAAGGATTTGGATCCTTAGTGGTGGATCTTAACCATATCAACATACATCATAACAAAGAAATATTAGAGAATAATAGAATAGCTTGAGACGGGGACAATGGTATGAATTATAATACATATGTATTAACGGGCTTTCTTACTTACGTATAATTCTAGAGGATAATTATATCTAATCAATACACTTTAAACATTAACATATAAATTTTTTATACATATTATCAGTTCGCTCATAATTTATTTTTTGTACCATTTCTAAACAAGTCGGCTGTTTATTCCTTTAACAACTTATACAGCGGATGATTGAGCAGGCAATAAGTGAATTTTGGGTGATCGGGAGATCATTGTGCCGGTGTAGTGATGCACAAAAATATAGGGTTTTGTTAAGTTTATAAGATTAAAAAAACTTGTGTTCAACCAACATGAGATGAATTGATGAAGATATCTGCGAATTGATGCTTGCTTGGGACGTGCGAGGTTGCATTATCCCGTTCTGCAGATGTTGGCGAATAAAATGGCAGTCAATTTCAATGTGTTTGGTCCTTTCATGAAAAATCGGGTTCGATGCAATGTGGATTGCCGCATGGTTGTCGCAAAATAGCGAAATAGGTTTAACCTATGGAGCCTGCAGGTCACGAAGGAGAGTACGAAGCCAAACTACTTCTCGTGTGGTTGTAGCCATCGCGCGATATACTGCCTCGGCGGATGAGCAAGAGACGACATTCTGCTTCTTGGATCGCCAAGATATCGGGGATGAACCAAGAAAGAGAATGAAACCAGTGGTGTATCGACGCGTGTCGGGGCATCCCGCCCAATCAGCGTCACAATATGCGTGTATTGACAAAGTGCTCGAGCTCGGGAGAAGCAATCCTTGCCCCGGGCAGCTCTTAATATATCGAAGCACATGGTGTGCTGCCTGATAGCATTTGTGCCCTAGTCCAATTGCTATTAGCCTGTAAATGTCTATGTACAATATCATCGTTTGTAATATATATATATATATATATATATATATATATATATATATATATATATATAAAACGACTTTGTATTACTTATGTGTTGAAGTAATATGTTAAGCACGATCTGATTTATGACCACTAAAGTAGTAGAACCATAAATCTGTACGGATCACACTTAACGAGTCCCTGGTCAACCTATGCTTCCTTAAAGCGACCAGTATGAGGATGGTTCTTAATGACGTAGTTCTACTTGCCATAGGGATGAGGGATCCTGGAATCATATCATAGATATCATGAGATGATTGATATCGGACGACCGCTTTGAATAGTGTTTTCATAGATTAAGCCATGAACATATTCAAATGCGATAGCTTGTCACGACATCCTTAGACCAAGGAGTCTTTGTGATCACTATGCAATGAACGTGCGGCTTTAACTTGCGCCAAACGCTTTCTGTGATAGGATTGCTATAAAGGGCATGATTGGGTGGCGGAACGGGTTGCATGAGTGACACGAAAGACGGCTAAGAGATTTATCCCTCATACTACGGTATGAGAAAGATATCCGTTAAAAGGGCCTCTTGATGGAGACTGACTGAGAAAAAAAGCATGGTCATGCAAATGATACGGGTTATCAGTTCTCAGCCATCTCACATATCAAGTAACAATGATTGATTAAACAAGGATGATGACTCTATGCCTTGTGATCGATCGGGATATCTAGAGATAATAGGATGGTGACTTGTACGCACAAGGTTAAGTCGAATCATTGATCGTCATGCACCTTGGGTAATCATAATGTCTTACTAGAGACAACTTATGATGGATCGGGCAAGAGAGATCTTTTGCGCCGATCTGCCAACGGTGGCATGAGCCTAGAGGGTCACACACATTCAAGACGGATAACTTGAGACAAGGAAACATTGAAGTTTCTTGAGGAGCAATACATGGACAAAACTGGAGGTTTTGTGCCATAGGTTCGGTTTGAGAGAATAATTAGCGAATCGAGAAAACTGAGTTTTTTCGTCGATATCGCGTCGGACTTTATTTGATAAGCAACGACAAAAGGGTCGGGCGACTTTTGGACACGGCATGAGACAACACGGGAGGGCTCATTGGGCTCGGTCCATGAAGCCTCATGGCCGGCCCAATAAGGGCCCAACAAGACCTCTTGGCCGGCCCACATGGTGGGTCCATGTGTGGGGGCCACACAACACCATGCTTAGTTGGTGATTGTGGATTAAGAGGTGAGTGATTTAAGGGGTATGGGTTAAAGCACTTTTAAGCCCATGCCAATCACTTTTAACCCATACTTGTGAGTTGGATGATGAATTCAAATACTAGACATTAATTCATTATTCAAAATATCACAAAAACTCACACACTCTCTCTCTCTTCTAGCTTGGCTGGCCACCTCTCTCCATCCTCTTGTTCTTGCTCTCTTGTTCTTCATTTAATTGTTCTAGTAGGCAATTAAGTGAGGGATCATCAAGATCATCCCCTTGGTGTGGACTTGCTTTAGAGAAGAAGATCCGAACGTTCTTCTTTATCGATTCATACAAGACTTAAAGGTAAATATCTTGTGGAATAGATTTTGCTTTGGGATTTAATGGTTTATGTTCTTGGACAAGGTTTGGAGTAGATTTTCTTATAATGCTTCGGCTATCTCGACGATCTAGAATGCTCCAAAACCCTACAGTGGTATAAGAGGGTGGTTACCCTCTTAATCTTTGTCTTGTTGAATTAATTTCGGTTTTGTGATTATTCGCATGCCAAATTGTTGATAACATGATTTTAATGCTTTTTGCGATATTTTCATGAAATATGTTATTTTTGAAAATATATCGAATTTGGAATTTTTCGGAAATTATTGGATTTGTCGGGTCCGAGAAGAGACTCTCGGGGAGCCGGATCGGAGGTACCGGATGGAGGTCACCGGAGGGCGGTGAGGCCGGCGGTGACCGGGCCCGTCCCCACTCTTGGCCGAGGCCGAGAGTGGCGGCAAGTCGGGTTTGGTCCTTCCAAGGCCCAAACCGGGCCGTGTATAGTTGGGCTCGGCCCAATGGCTTGGCCCGACTTGGTTCGTGCACATTGATTATGTCCGTGGATGAACTCGCGATCCAATATTTTGAAAACTTTCAAAATTTAATCGGTTTCGATAAACCATTTTTTGAAAAGGTCTAGTTTCGATAAACCCGACCAAGCAACTTGGCAAAATTAAAACCGGAATTATTGCATATTATTTGATAACATGTTTGTGTGATAACATGTTGGATGATGTGATGAAATGTATGATGCATTATTAGCCCATTAGATTTTATCGCTTTCACGATTTGCATACCGTTAGTGTTAGCGTGTAATTATTCTTTTATTCGAGCCCATAAAGTGTAATTATTTTTTATCCGGTCTACGAACCGAGTATTAATTGTAATTATTACTCAAAGACGAGAAGGATGGAAAATCGAGCACAATGACGGTCTTGGAGGAAGTCCAAGAGCTAGTGGGAGCCCGAATGAGAAAGACGAGAAGATGTGAAGACTCGTAGAATCCTAAGATTAGGATATGCTATAAAATGCATATTTAATGCTTTATGAATGCTTGCTTGAATTATTTTATTAATAACATGCTTGCATGATTAGCTTATAAGTTTATAAGCCATCACCTCACATGCAAAGATTAAAATCGACTTTAATTGTTTGCATGTTTAAAGCGTTGTGAACTATCATCGCACGGGTTGTGATGGATGAGTTCAAATTTGAAACATGTTTGCACGGGTTGCAAATGACGGTTTCAAATGAAGATAGTATGTGATACAATTAAAAATGTCACAACACAGGTTGTTGATGACGGATTCATAATTGTGCCAAATACTTTCGAATTATTAAGCACAACCAATTTACAAACGAATTTGAGTCAAGTGAGATGCCACCCAAATTCACACCCATGTAGAAACATTTTATCGGTGTCGTGCGCCTTAGCGGAGCATCGATCGAATGGGTTCTAGATAGGGAATGGTAAACTTTCTGGGATGTCGTGCGCCTTAGCGGAGCATCTGCACAAAGTTTGCTCGTTAGTGAAGGTTGGTTGACTCGACCACGATTCTTGGCCTGAGGTCGAGCTGGGGCATCGGAAGGGTAAGCCGTGTGCTTTTGCACATACCCTGACTAAGAGTTACACGGGTTGTAATTGGACGGACGTCCTACCTAAATAAGTCAATTGGAGCGGTGCGCCTTAGCGTACTTCAAATGACGAATAAGGGATCTTGGTTTAAGATTCTAAAACCTTAGAATCTTATGGTTGGTGTTTAATTCGGATCTTCGTAAATTTATTCAACCATTCTGATTAAATTTACTTTCTTCGTGTAGAAATGGCTAGTAAATCAACAAATTCGTCTAATTTGTCGTTGAGGACTATACTCGAAAATTGTAAATTCAATGGGACAAATTATCTGGACTGGGACAGGAATTTACGACTTGTGTTAAAGTTGGAACGCAGGGAGTACGTCCTTGATAAGGCTATCCCGGTGGAGCCAGCTGCCAACGCAACGAGGGTCGTTAAGATTGCGTACCAGAAACACCTTAGCGACTCTATCGACGTTGCGTGTGTCATGCTGGGCTGCATGGAGGCGGACCTCCAGAAGCAGTTTACAATGTTTGCTGGGCTGCATGGAGCTATCCCATGATCCGTTTACAATGTTTGCACGGATCAAGGATATGTTCAAGGAGAAAGTACGTATTGAAAAATACACTGTTCTCCGAGAACTAATTGCCTGCAAGATGTCAGCAGGCAGCTCCGTAGGTCCACACGTCCTACGTATGAAGGGACATTTTGACCATATGACTAGCATCGGTATGTCTATGGAAAAAGAAATGGTGCGGATTTTATTCTGCAATCCCTTCCTCATGCATATGGTGGGTTCGTGATGAACTATCACATGCATGATATGGACAAGACCACGTCGGAGTTACACAACATGCTAGTGACTGCCGAGAAGAGCATAGGGGGCAGTTCGCCCAAAAATGTCTTTATGGTCAAGAAGGGACCCAGCTTCAAAGCTGGTGGTGGAAAGGGTAAAGGCCCAAAGCACCTGGCAGCAAAGAACAGACGACCATTTTTTCCTAGACCTTCCATGCCCGTACAAGGCAAAGGGAAGGCAAAGGAGTCAGTCTGTTTCTATTGTCAAAAGCCTGGTCATTGGAAGAAAGATTGTCAGCAGCTGAAGGAGGATCAGAAGAAGGGCGGTGGGGCCGCTACTTCATCAGGTATTCCATTAGAGCTATATCTTTCTACAATTAATACCTGGGTACTAGAAACTGGAGCTGAGTCTCATGTCTGTGCGGATGTGCAGGTGTTACACAGTAGAAGAGATAAGGGGGAAAGCGAGGTGGACCTAAGAGTTGGGAATAATACCAAAGTTGCCGCAACTGCCGTGGGTTCTGTGAACCTTACTTTGCCCAGTGGGCTTGTAATTGAACTTAATGATGTATTTTGTGTACCTGCTT
Organism: Geranium rotundifolium; assembly: GCA_963920655.1. NCBI lineage: Eukaryota > Viridiplantae > Streptophyta > Magnoliopsida > Geraniales > Geraniaceae > Geranium > Geranium rotundifolium. The sequence continues at coordinate 21,423,000 of OY987312.1, forward strand.
TCAGCAGGAATATTATCTCAATTTCTCTTCTTGAGAAAGAGGGTTATTATTTCAATATTAAAGACGGGTTTTTTAATATTATGCGCAACAACATGATTTATGGCAATGCTCACACTGTTGGAGGTTTATACATATTGAATATGCAAAACCCGAAAGCCAACATGCTCTATAATATAAATGCTAAGAGGTTTAAAGCTAATGATTTACACCAAACTCTTATCTGGCATTGTCGTCTAGGGCACATAAATGAGAAACGCATCTCAGCGCTTCATAAGCGCGGACTTCTAAGTCAATTCGAATTCCAACCGATTGAAAGATGCGAAGCTTGTTTAATGGGCAAGATGACAAAAGCGCCATTCGCTGGTTTAGGCGAAAGGGCAGGTGATCTATTGGGTCTAATACATTCAGACGTATGTGGACCAATGAGTACACCAGCCAGAGGTGGTTTAGGCTACTTTATCACATTTACTGACGATTACAGTAGATATGGTTATATCTATCTCATGAGACATAAGTCCGAAGCTTTTGATAAATTCAAAGAGTTTAGGACTGAAGTAGAAAACCAACTCGGAAAGAGTATCAAGGCACTCCGTTCTGATCGGGGTGGAGAATACTTATCCGAGGAGTTTCTTAGTTATCTTACTGAAGGAGGAATACTATCTCAGTGGACTCCGCCAGGAACACCACAACTTCATGGTGTGTCCGAGCGGAGGAATCGGACATTGTTAGATATGGTTCGATCGATGTTAAGTCTTACTGATCTCCCGATCTCCTTCTAGGGTTATGCTCTGCAAACGGCCGCATTCATAATAAACAGGGCTCCGTCGAAAGTAGTGGAAGGGACATCATTCGAGAAATGGTACGGGAAGGAACCCGTTTTGTCCTTCCTAAAAATCTGGGGTTGCGAGGCTTATGTAAAATGGTTGCTTGCAACCAAGCTCGAACCGAGATCAGATAAATGCACTTTCGTCGGATATCCAAAAGAAACAAAAGGATACTACTTCTACAAACCGAGCGAAAATAAAGTTTTTGTCGCTCGAGGTGGAACATTCTTGGAAAAGGAGTTCATTTCCAAGACAGTCAGTGGGAGGGCTGTTCATCTTGATGAAGTTCTAGATGAGATGGTCACTCGGGAACCACTAGACAACCCACTAGAAGAAGTAGAGCCAGAAGTGGTCGTTGAGCAAGAACCAATAGCTACAATTAATGAGGACGGTCCGAGGCGGTCTGAAAGGATAAGTCATGCACCTGTTAGATACGGTTTCTTAGTAACTGAAGGTGATGGTTTAGTACTAGTGGACAATGATCCAGCTACCTTTCGAGAGGCCTTGGACGGAACCGACTCTGAGAAATGGCTGGAAGCCATGAGGGAAGAAATGCAATCCATGTCTGATAATCAAGTGTGGGACTTGGTGGATCATACCCCTGACGTAAAAGTCATTAGGTGTAAATGGATCTTTAAAATAAAGATAGACATGGATGGCAAACCTCAAACCTATAAAGCAAGACTGGTAGCAAAAGGTTATATGCAAATCCACGGGATTGACTATGAAGAGACCTTTTCTCCAGTAGCTATGGTCAAATCTATCCGCATTCTACTTGCCGTAGCAGCGTATCACAACTATGAGATATGGCAAATGGATGTCAAAACCGCCTTCCACAACGGGAGGTTAGCTGAGGACGTTTATATGTCCCAGCCTGAGGGTTTTGAGGATCCAAAGAATAAGGGAAAGATTTGCAAGTTGCTCAAATCAATCTATAGTTTGAAGCAAGCATCTCGGAGTTGGAATCAGCGTTTTGATGAAGTAGTGAAACAGTTTGGGTTCGTCAAAAACGATGATGAACCTTGCGTGTATAAAAAGGCAAATGGGAGCAATGTAGTCTTCTTGGTGCTTTATGTTGATGACATACTGCTCATTGGAAACGATGTCCCTACCTTGCTCTTAACAAAGACTTGGTTAGGTGAGTGTTTCGCAATGAAGGACTTAGGTGAGGCCTCTTACATCTTGGGGATCAAGATATATAGAGACCGTGCCAAGCGGGTCTTGGGCATAAGTCAAAGCACCTACATAGACAAAGTGTTGAGACGATTCTCAATGCAAGATTCAAAGAAAGGATTGCTGCCCATGCGTCATGGCCTAAAGCTTAGCAAGAAGCAGTGTGCTGAGACACCTGCAGAGCTAGCAAGAATGAATGAGATCCCATATGCTTCGGCTATAGGGTCCATAATGTATGCCATGATATGTACGAGACCGGATGTCTCGTTTGCCCTAAGCTGTACCAGTAGACATCAATCCAAACCCGGTGGAGCGCATTGGATGGCCGTCAAGGCGATTCTCAAATATTTGAGAAAAACCAAAGACGCCTTTCTTGTATACGGGGGGAATGATGATCTAGTCGTCAAAGGATATGTCGACGCTAGTTTCCAGACAGACCCCGATGACTTTAAGAGTCAGTTGGGATATGTGTTTACGTTGAACGGTGGGGCATTCAGCTGGAAAAGCAAGAAGCAGGACACCATTGCCGACTCTACGACCGAAGCTGAGTACATTGCCGCATCTGAAGCGGCAAAAGAGGCTGTATGGATCAGGAGTTTCATGGCTGGGTTAGGTGTAATTAAAAACCCATCTAACCTAGTAGACTTATATTGTGACAACACCGGGGCCATTGCGCAAGCTAAAGAACCCAGGGCACATGACAGATCCAAACATGTACTCAGAAAGTATCACATCATCCGCGACATAGTTGCTAGAGGTGACGGGAAGATCCACTACGTTGCAACTGATGATAACACAGCCGACCCCTTGACCAAGGCTCTTCCACAAGCAAAACATGACAAACATGTGAGGTCAATGGGTATAGACTGGGACTTAGATTGGAACTAGGGGCAAGTGGGAGATTGATAGCATTTGTGCCCTAGTCCAATTGCTATTAGCCTGTAAATGTCTATGTACAATATCATCGTTTGTAATATATATATAAAACGGCTTTGTATTACTTATGTGTTGAAGTAATATGTTAAGCATGATCTGATTTATGACCACTAAAGTAGTAGAACCATAAATCTGTACGGATCATACTTAACGAGTCCCTGGTCAACCTATGCTTCCTTAAAGCGACCAACATGAGGATGGTTCTTAATGACGTAGTTCTACTTGTCATAGGGATGAGGGATCCTGGAATCATATCATAGATATCATGAGGTGATTTTCATAGATTAAGCCATAAACATATTCAAATGCGATAGCTTGTCACGACATCCTTAGACCAAGGAGTCTTTGTGATCACTATGCAATGAACGTGCGGCTTTAACTTGGGCCAAACGCTTTCTGTGATAGGATTGCTATAAAGGGCATGATTGGGTGGCGGAACGGGTTGCATGAGTGACACGAAAGACGGCTAAGGGATTTATCCCTCATACTACGGTATGGGAAAGATATCCGTTAAAAGGGCCTCTTGATGGAGACTGACTGAGAGTAAAAGCATGGCCATGCAAATGATACGGGTTATCAGTTCTCAGCCATCTCACATATCAAGTAACAATGATTGATTAAACAAGGATGACGACTCTATGCCTTGTGATCGATCGGGATATCTAGAGATAATAGGATGGTGACTTGTACGCACAAGGTTAAGTCGAATCATCGATCGTCATGCACCTTGGGTAATCATAATGTCTTACTAGAGACCACTTATGATGGATCGGGCAAGAGAGATCTTTTGCGCCGATCTGCCAACGGTGGCGTGAGCCTAGAGGGTCACACACATTCAAGACGGATGACTTGAGACAAGGAAACATTGACGTTTCTTGAGGAGCAATACATGGACAAAACTGGAGGTTTTGTGCCATAGGTTCGGTTTGAGAGAATAATTAGCGAATCGAGAAAACTGAGTTTTTTCGTCGATATCGCGTCGGACTTTGTTTGATAAGCAACGAAAAAAGGGTCGGGCGACTTTTGGACACGGCATGAGACAACACGGGAGGGCCCATTGGGCTCGGCCCATGAAGCCTCATGGCCGGCCCAATAAGGGCCCAACAAGACCTCTTGGCCGGCCCACATGGTAGGTCCATGTGTGGGGGCCACACAACACCATGCTTAGTTGGTGATTGTGGATTAAGAGGTGAGTGATTTAAGGGGTATGGGTTAAAGCACTTTTAAGCCCATACCAATCACTTTTAACCCATACTTGTGAGTTGGATGATGAATTCAAATACTAGACATTAATTCATTATTCAAAATATCACAAAAACTCACACTCTCTCTCTCTCTTTTAGCTTGGCCGGCCACCTCTCTCCCTCCTCTTGTTCTTGCTCTCTTGTTCTTCATTTAATTGTTCTAGTAGGCAATTAAGTGAGGGATCATTAAGATCATCCCCTTGGTGTGGACTTGCTTGAGAGAAGAAGATCCGAACGTTCTTCTTTATCGATTCATACAAGACTTAAAGGTAAATATCTTGTGGAATAGATTTTGCTTTGGGATTTAATGGTTTATGTTCTTGGACAAGGTTTGGAGTAGATTTTGTTATAATGCTTCCGCTATCTCGACGATCTAGAACGCTCCAAAACCCTACACTGCCTCCATGTGAGAGTTTCGCGGGAGATGCATAAATTGACTAAGGATGTGGACTGCATAACTAATGCCAGGACGTGTGGTTGTGAGATATAGCAACCTTCCAACGAGCTTGCGATACTGCCCGGGGTCGGAACAAGGTGGTCCTGCCTCTGCTGAAAGCCTATGCTGCTGCGGGAGAGGAAAATATGTCGGCTTACATCCTGTCACTCCACAATCTGCCAGAATGTTAAGAACATATTTTCTCTGGGTGAGTATGATTCCACTAGGCGAACGAGCAACTTCCAGGCCAAGGAAGTATTTTGAAGGTTCCAAGTCCTTGATTCGAAAATCATTGTTTAAGTGATCTTTCAATTGTTGTATACGTATAGTGTCAGAACCAGTGACAATGACGTCATCAATGTATATGAGTACTGCAACAAAGGACCCTGCAGTTGTCAGGGTAAACAGTGAATGATCCGCGGTGGAGGACTCATACCCGAGCGTCTTGATGGACTCCGTAAATTTCTGGTACCAATTCCTAGACGCTTGTCGCAACCCATATAGAGACTTGTGCAGGCGGCAAACTTTTGACTCCCCCTGCTTAGAAAATCCTTGCGGCACCTTCATATATACTTCCTCATGCAGGTCACCATGAAAAAACACATTGTTAACGTCAAGCTGATGCAATGGCCATCCTCTGACAGCCGCGACTGCCAATAGGCAACGTACAGTGACCATTTTGGCCACAGGCGCAAATGTCTCGGTAAAATCCACACCTTCTATCTGAGTATAGCCTTTGGCAACGAGGCGAGCCTTGAACCTCTCAACAGCTCCGTCTGGCTTATATTTTATCTTGTACACCCATTTGGGGTCTATGGCTCGCTTTCCAGGTGGTAACGTAGTTAAGATCCAAGTGTTGTTTGCCTCGAGCGTTGCAACTTCTTGGTCCATGGCATCTCTCCAATGTTTGTGTTTGACTGCCTGATGAAATGTGCGTGGCTCATCCATGGAAAAGATGGCCGATAAGAAGGCACGGTGAGCTGACGAAATATTTTTATAAGAAATTGTATTTGTGAGAGGATGTCCCGTCGAGTTTGCTGAATGATTGGGAGTTTGCAAAACGGAGTTGGGCGTAACCGACGGCGGTAGTGTATAATCGTAGCCTCCAAGTCGTCTTGAAATAGTGCGGGCATGCTGTAGGGTTTTGGAGCGTTCTAGATCGTCGAGATAGCGGAAGCAATAAAAGATAATCTACTCCAAACCTTGTCCAAGAACATTTAAACCATTAAATCCCAAAGCAAAATCTATTCCACAAGATGTTTACCTTTAAGTCTTGTTTGAATCGATAAAGAAGAACGTTCGGATCTTCTTCTCTAAAGCTAGTCCACACCAAGAGGATGATCTTCAAGATCCTTCACTTAATTGCCTACTAGAACAATTAAATGAAGAACAAGAGAGCAAGATGATGAAGAGGAGAGGGGTGGCCGGCCACAATGAGAGAGAGAGAGGATTTTTGTGTGTTTTGTGACTTAATGAATTAATGAATTAAAGTCTTGCATTATAATTCATCACCCAACTCACAAGTATGGGTTAAAAGTGATTGGTATTGGTTTAAAGGTGCTTTAACCCATACCCCTTAAATCACTCACCTCTTAATCCACAATCACCAACTAAGCATGGCATTGTGTGGCCCCCACAATGGCCCCACCAAGTGGGCCGGCCATATGGCCTTATTGGGCCGGCCATGAGGCTTCATGGGCCGAGCCCAATGGGCCCTCCCGTGTTGTCTCATGCCGCGTCCAAAAGTTGCCCGACCTTTTTGTCGTTACTTATCAAACAAAGTCCGACGCGATATCGACGAAAAACTCAATTTCTCTCGATTCGCTAATTATTCTCTCAAACCGAACCTATGGCACAAAACCTCCAGTTTTGTCCATATACTTCTCCTTAAGAAACATCCATGTTTCCTTGTCTCAAGTTATCCGTCTTGTATGTGTGTGACCCTCTAGGCTCATGCCACCGTTGGCAGATCAGCGCAAGACTCGCTCTTGCCCGATCCATCATAAGTGGTCTCTAGTAAAACATTATGATTACCCAAGGTACACGATGATCGATAATTTGACTTAACCTTTGTGCGTACAAGTCACCATCCTTTTATCTCTAGATATCCCAATTGATCTCAAGGCATAGAGTCGTCTCCCTTGTTCAATCAATCATTGTTACTTGATATGCGAGATGACTGAGAAATGATAACCCGTATCATTTGCATGGCCATGCTTTTTCTCTCAGTCAGTCTCCATCAAGAGGCCTTCTAACGGATATCTTTCCCATACCGTAGTATGAGGGATAAATCCCTTAGCCGTCTTTCGTGTCACTCATGCAACCCGTTCCGCCACCCAATCATGCCCTTTATAGTAATCCTTTTACAGAAAGCGTTTGGCGCAAGTTAAAGCCGTACGTTCATTGCATAGTGATCACAAAGACTCCTTGGTCTAAGGACGTCGTGACAAGCTATCGCATCTGAATATGTTTATGGCTTAATCTATGAAAACACTATTCAATGCGGGTCGTCCGATATCAATCACCTCATGATATCTATGATATGGTTCCAGGATCCCACATCCTTATGACAAGTAGAACTACGTCATTAAGAACCATCATACTGGTCGCTTTTAAGGAAGCATAGGTTGACTAGGGACTCGTTAAGTGTGATCCGTACAGATTTATGGTTCTACTACTTTAGTGGTCATAAATCAGATCATGCTTAACATATTACTTCAACACATAAGTAATATAAAGCCGTTTATATTTATACATTACAAACGATGATATTTGAACATAGACGTTTACAGGCTAATACCAATTGGACTAGGGCACAAATGCTATCACATGCTTGCTGGGCAAGGGGTTCGACATTGGTAGTTCAGCTTCCTGCACTGTATCGGGTTCCTAAGCATTGTGAGGTTTTATTACCGTATCCACACCGTTAGTCCCCTGATACGGTGTTATCGGTGAATCAAACGTAGGTAGCGGGTCAGTATTATGCCTTTGTATTTCTTTGTCGAGATCCATGCAATGATCTCCTGGATAAATATTCTCCCAAAACTGCACATCATGTGAGACTATGATATCAGACGTCTCGAGATCGTAAACCCTATACCCCTTTTGACCCTTTGGGTATCCCACAAATATGCCTGGGCGTGACCTTGCCTCGAATTTATCCTTGGTTTGTTGGTGGACATAACATAAGCACCCAAAAATTCTCAAATGGTTGTAGGAAGGTTGTTTCCCGAACATTACCTCGAAGGGCGTCTTGTTTCTTATGACTGTGAGCGGCATTCGGTTGATCAGGTAGGCCGCTGTCAAAACGCACTCGCCTTAGAATGTTGTTGAGAGTTTGCTTGGAAGTGCAGCGCTCGTGCTACTTCTAGCAAGTGTCTATGTTTCCTTTCCACGACCCCATTTTGTTGGGGTGTTCCGACGCAGCTGGTTTGAAATTCCATTCCGGTGTTGTTGTAGTGTGCCAATAATTCATGGTGTTGGAACTCGCGCCCTCCATCTGTGCGTAAACATTTTACCTGCGTGTTGAACTGACCCTGAACCCAGTAAAAAAACCTAAGTAGGCGTGTCTTAGTTTCCGACTTGTCCTTCATTAAAAACACCCAAGTTGCTCTAATATGATCATCCACAATTGACAAAAAATAATGGCATCCAGATAACGAGGGTGTGTGATAGGATCCCCATATGTCACAATGAATTAAATCAAAAATACGGGCAGTCTTATTAATTCGGATTGGGAAAATTGAACGAGTTTGTTTTGCCCTACAACATGCATCACAAACTGATAATCCGTGTTTATTTGATGAAAAAGACAAAGTCGGAATCAGAGGCAACCGGTCAGTTGGAATGTGTCCTAAGCGTCGATGCCATAGTTGCATGTCATCATGCCCACGTGCCATCAAAACTCTTCCTGCTGCCGTCGGTTCCATGTTGTAAAGTCCGTTTCGCATCCTACCCATGCCAATCAGCATCCTCGAGTGTAAGTCCTGTATCACACAACAATTCGAATAAAAAATCAATGCACAATTCAAGTCCCGAGTAATCTGACTGACAGACATTAAATTGAAACAAAACCGCAGCACGAGTAAAACTTTGTTAAGTTTCAGATTCTTATCAAGAATAGCTACCCCTATACCCGTGACCGAGGCGTGAGAACCGTCTGGCATCTCGACAGGTGATAAATGTGAGCCCGAAAAAATATTTAATAATTGACCTTTGTCACAAGTAATATGATTCGTTGCCCCCGAGTCGACGACCCATTGAGGGCGAGCGTTACCAGAAAAGTTGGAGGTAGCAGGGTTGACTGCAGCGCCAACAAAATCATTTGTATCGCTTTTAGTCCTCGAGAGTAAGTCTAGTAAATGGTTCTTCTGAGCCGGTGTGAGATTTTGAGCAAACTGTTGAATTGAGATGGGTTGTTGTATAACTTGAGTGGGTTGCTGCGTAACTTGTGATGGGCCAGCCCAAAACTGATTTGGCCCATTTCAGTGCATAATAGGCCAAGCTTGGTGGCCCATAGTTTGATAAAGGTTAGGCTGTGAAGGCACGTCTTCTCCACTTCTACTCATCACAGACGCGACGGATTTGCCCCCTCTTCCATGGCGGTTTGCGGCCCCTCTTCCTTGTTGTCGACCGCGTGAGCCGCCACCGCTGCTGCCCGGTTTGCTCCAGCCTGGCGGGTATCCGATGAGCTCGAAGCACGCCTCCACCTCGTGACCTGTTTTCCCGCAATGGTTGCATCGCCGTGGTGGTCGTCCGCGTCCGTCCTCGCCGGTGAAGGGGCGGCTCTGCTGACTGGCGCCGCCGTGCTGGTTTGCGGCTAGAGCCATCGTAGGTTGTCCGGCCTCGGGCCACCATGGCCCCTCGCTGTTTCTCGTCCTGGCCTGCCACCGAATAGGCGCGTCCCAGCCCCGGGATAGGGTCCATTGCAAATATTTGGGAGCTCACAGTAGCATAATCCTCGTCGAGCCCCATGAGGAATTCAAACACGTGACCTTTCCCTTGCAGGGCTCGGTTCCTGCTATTGACATCGCATGTACAACCTCCACAGTAGCACATGGGTAGTGGTTCCAGGCAGTGCAATTCCAACCACGCATTCTTTAACTGTCCGTAGTAGACGGACACTGCTTGTTTATCTTGTTGGAGGAGGGCAATGGATCGTCGAAGGGTATAGATGCGTGAATCGAATCCCTGGGTGAATCTGGTCTCTAAATCGATCTAAATTTCTCGAGCAGTACTCGCGTGAACAGCTCCATCTCTCAATTCTCTGCACAAAGAATTGATCAGCCATGATTTAACCATGGCGTTGCACTGGATCCATGGGTGATGATTAGGATCGTCGGTGCCGGGTTTGTGTAATGTTCCATTGACAAATCCAATTTTGTATTTGCACTCTAATGCGTTGGTAACTTGATGCCTGCAAGTATAGTAATTTTCTCCTGAATCATTTAACGATTATGAACTCAGGGACATACCTGGATGCTCTGATGGGTGAAGAAGAAAGGGACTGAGTAACTGGACACTGGCTACGGTTGAGGTCATTGTTGAGGACCCTGGACCTTTCGGGAGCTCCACGTCCTTCCCTGTTTCTACCATATTGGTTTATTGGTAAAAGGTATGATTTCCCTCTGATGCCATGAAGAAAACGTAATTTGCTTGCATGGTTTTATTGATCAGCCAAAATACATATATATAGTATAATGTGTCCTAGCTAGAATAAGAAACAAATCACCGTAGTGAATGCATAATATTTGCACATGTTAAAATATAAGAAAACTTAGTGAATAGGTAACCAACTGTAAGTTAAGAATTTTTTGGTTGACAAGAAATATGCGATCCTGTGAATCTCAACACAAGAAGATACCGAAGAAAACAAACAATTATCTTAATATTTACTAACGATCTTTGTCCTCCTCCATCATCCTCTAATTACGAATCAATATAGCTTGTATTGAACATTTTAATAAATATAATATATTTTTATTTTTCAATAATGTCCACAATCATACATAAACAATGAAAAATAACATGACATGTGCAAATATTTCTTCAACTTTAAATTACTATTTGATCCCTTACACAATCTAAACCCCTATAATTTTTATTTTTGAAATATAAACCCCTACAAGTTAGGCAACGTTGATTGCATGAACACGAATAACCCTATTCCATATCTATTTAACTTCGTGTGGCGTTCGTATCATATCATAAATCATGATCCAAATTTATATCATTAATATAATGTGTAGATTTTCCTATCGCCTTTTCTCTGGTCTGGCTGCAAAATTCATTAATTGTCAAGGCTCTCATGTTGCTATAATATTTTTCTAAATTAAAATTTAAGAAAATGATGAAAAGCATCATCATTTCTCTTAGGAAATTAAGTACCCACTTTATACCATTCTGAATTTCACCTCAACCCCACCTTCTTATGTCCCGCACGCATGCAGTTGCCCTGTAATTTTACACCTGCTCTTGCCTAATATTTTTTCCCAAAAAAGAATAATTAATTTTATTTCACATTGGTTTCGGGTCTACAGCTCAAACGTAGACTAAAAAATATGTATTTTACTAGTGATGATATTTTAATTGCACACGGATAGTAAGTTATCGCGATTTTCAATAGATATTTCGAGCTCGATTTTTATTAATATGATTTTTTCGCTTGGATTTTAAATGCCCAACATTGATTGAATAAAGTTTGGCAGACATAATGAAAATTTGTGGGTGAAATTTTTATTTGATATGATTTTAATAGTAGAATTTAATGGTCACAAAAGAAAAGTTAAGGTAGCAAAGGTAAAATTAAGTATATTTATATGTAATAAACTATGAAAAACCTATTTTTTAGACATATCAGTCGTCTGTTAAATCTTCAATATAAAGATTCTGAACTCTATATTTGTAAATATGAGATTTTAGCTTGTATTTTGAATGCCTCCACATTGATTGAATAAATTTTGGAAAACATAGATTTTATATGGGGATTGACTAAATTTGCTGACAAGTGGGTTTATTGCTTTTTTTGAGTGAAATACAAATGAAATTACTGATAACGCGCAATATAAAAGTGGCCAGTGGATGGAAAAACAATTGGTCAATATGCCCTCTTATAGTTTGCTTGACAAAATGACTTGTCTCTACCATAAAGATTATGGAAACAACATGAGACCATAAAAAGCATTGACGAACAACTTTGTGTTTCTCCCATCCAAAAGTAGGCTCGGTACTAGCAAATTTAGTTGTTTTTAAGAATAATAATACCTCTCTTTGTCTAAAAATAATCGTCTAATATTATTTCTAAGGGACATTTACATCTCACCAAATTTATAAAATACACTTTTTTCATATCACTACATTAAACAGAAAGATGTATCATATCATCTCCATATATAAGCATCACTTAAGCAAATATACATAACTACACTATTTGGGTAATATGCTAGTCAAATGTTCTCGTTATTTTGTATAAAAAAATTAACCTGGAATTTAAAAAATTAGAATAATATGAAATGGAATTTAGAATAATAAAGGATATGCATAAAACTGATGTTACTCGGACTCATTCCATTTTCCAGAGCTAACATGACGATCATTAATACGTAAGAACATGCACTAGATCCAATGAATATTACGATGCCGTTTCTAACCCATTCGAGTTCGGGTCCGCCTCTATAAATTTATCGGTTCTTATACAGAGCATAGAGATATTGGACTTTCTAAATTGTAATTATATTATGCCACATTTTTAAATGGGTTAATTATATTTTGCTCATGGTATGCCGGTAAGTTTTACAGTTTGCCTCAGCTATTATAAAAAGTTCAAATTAAAATACGCTAATTGTAATTTTTATACAATTCTGTTAGAAATTGGATGGAAACCTTAAAATTTTGACGAAAACCTAAATTTTCTTCAAAACAGACGAAAATACCCTTTCAGCTGGCTTGACTTGGACCAGAAATAAACCAAAATTAATTTCTGCTTTACTGAATTGAATTAAGTAATTAATAATATATTGAAACTTTTAAATGTCATAACTCTCTCATACGAGCTCTGTTTCGGGCTCGTTATATATCAAATCAAAGAGAATCGAAAGATCAACAACTTTGAAATTTTTTTTGTTTAATTATATAAAACTTTTAATAATTAGACCCGAATGACATTAATAACTATACATTCGAAATAAAAAATAAAAAAATAAAAAAATATTAATAAAATACTGAAAATTTCGAATGTCATAACTCTTTCATACGAGCTCCGTTTCGGACTCATAGTATATCAAATCGAAGATAATCAGAAGATAAATAACTTTGAAAAATAATTGTTTTTGTCTAATTATCAAATCGAAATGAATCGAAAGTTTCAATATATTATTAATATTATTTTAATTAATCATTTTATTTTTTATTTCGAATATATAGTTATTAATTTCTTTCTGGTCTAATTATTAAAAATTTATATAATTAGACAAAAAATTTTTTTTTCAAAGTTGTTGATCTTTCAATTCTCTTCGATTTGATATACTACGACCCCGAAACAGAGCTCCTATGAGAGAGTTATGACATTCGAAAGTTCAATATATTATTAATTACTTAATTATTATTATTATTATATAATTTAATACAGAACCGGTCCAATTAAATAAACCAAAAATTAATTTTGGTTTATTTCTGGTCCAAGTCAAACCAGCTGAAGGGGTATTTTCGTTTTTTTTGAAAATAATTTAGGTTTCCGTCCAAATGTTTAGGTTTCCATCCAATTTCTAACAGAATTGTAAAAAAATAAAATTAGTGTATCTTAATTTGAACATTTTATTATAGTTGGGGCGAACTGTAAAAGGCGTCAATATAGTATGTGCAAATTGTAATTAACCCTTTTTAAATTGAAACCTCTGTGTTACCATGAATAGATCGAGGATCAACCAATTAAACCATGGTGTCCGGTTCAGTGTTGGGCCCCGAGAAGCGTGTGCACACTGCTCTGAGTCTCAAGACTTCGCGCAACCGAATGTGATCGAACAAGTAGTATTTTCCGGTAAATAGTCAGGTCGAATTCCACAGGAACAAAAATAAGGTCTTTTACTAAGAAAATTGTCGTTCTCTTTTAAGAAAAAACGTATAATATATTGCCAATGATACACAGAATAGGCATGAAATCATCCTGATTTCTTGCCTATTTTACCAAATTGATTTCCTTCCCATATTATCACAGTCAACCACCCTTTATTCCTCCATCATTCATTGCACACATATATATATATATATGGATCTCACACATTGTACCAAAATCATCAAATAAGAAACAAAACAACTTCACCTTTTATCATGGTATCAGAGCAAACAATGAAGGATCATGCATGGTAGAGTACTAAGGCTTCGTGATCGACACTACGACCTATGGTGGATCCCAAATCACCTTATTACCTGCATCCCGCCGATCATCATGGAATAATTTTTGTGACTGAACCATTGCACGATTCCGGCAAAAACTACCACTCTTGGCGACAAAAGGTCCATGACGCTCTTATGTACAAGAAAAAGCTTGGTTTCATCGATGACACACTGTCATTACCGGCCGATGAAGACACTGATCAGCGTGCCTGGCTTCAAAATAATGCCCTCATAAAATCTTGGATCCTCAATTCTCTTTCTAAGGAGCTGCAAGATTGTTCTGTTCACGTAACAAAAACCAAACAAATTTGGGACGATATGGAGTAGCGTTTCAGTCAAGGAGTCACACCCCGCTTATACACCTTGCGCAGGATGATCGCTCTTCTCCAACAAATTTGTCAATCGCTCTCAACCTTCTTTGGGAGATTAAAAGGGGCTTGGGATGAATTACAGGGGCTCCGCCCAATCCCAAGATGCACCTGCGAAAAATGCACGTGTGGAATCAACGAGAAAATTCAACAAATGCGAGATGAGCAGCAGGTTTGCGATTTTCTGATGGCTTTAGATGATGAATTTAACAACGTCCGCTCGCAAATTTTAAGCATTCAACCCCTCCTGGGTCTTTAGAGAGCGTACACGATTGCCGCCCAAGACGACTCATAACGCACGACGATGGCGTCACGGAGTCCGGCCGTGGAACCGATCGCGCTCGCGGCTCGGCTCGCATGTAACTCTGTCCGCCGATCTGGTAGTGGAGACCGCCTATATCGTCACTCCGACGATGCTCCGGCGATAAACCGATGCACTCACTGCGGAAAAACGGGGCACCAGGTCCAGAACTGTTTCGAGTTGGTCGGATACCCCTCCCATTGGCACGTTCCCGGATCGAAACTCGGCTGCAACGCCGGCTGCCGAAACCACCAGCATGGACGGAGCAACTTGCGAATGACGGACACATATGGAGGTAGACGTGGCTTCGTGGGAGCTGTATGCGTGAATAAAGAAGAGACTCACGCTAATGAGTCTTTGGGCCTAATAATTTCCAAAAAGTTGGGCCTAGTCTCTCAAACAGGTCCACATGTCAACAAATGGTAGAATGGACCACCTTTGAAGCCCAACAAACAAAATTTTAATACTACAGATGCCATTTTTAACCAACTTGCAGGTCAGCTGTCCACCGCACAAAAGTCCCATTTTATTGATTTGTTTGGGAAGACAAACACCAATAATTCAACATCAACAAATAGTACAGCTGTAAATGCCGCTACTTCAGGCACCTCTGGTAAATATCCTCTCATCTGGATCATCGATTTGGGTGTCACCGATCACATTGTCAAAGATCATGCATTACTCTCTAAAATTAATTCTCGGCCATAGTTATCACCCGTCGAACTACCAAATGGAGAAAGTGTTCGAGTTGATAACATTGGAGAAGTAACCATTGATCAAAAAAAAACTTGACCATATCCTAGCTATCCCACAATTTTGCTTCAATCTTTTATCTGTCAGCAAAATAACTCGTGATCTCGAATGCGCATTGATATTTTATTCTGGGCATTGTCTGATACATGACTTACTCTCGAGGAAGCGTATTGGAGTGGGTGAAATGCGGGAAGGATTATACTACTTGAAGCCAACGACAGCTGGAAAGGCGTTAATGGCTCATGGGCGTAATGACACAGAGTTGTGGCATCAACGTTTAGGACACATTCTAGCTGACCGGTTGTCTTTGGTTCCAAATCTAACTTGTCGTTTTAATAAACTCGGACTGGGCATTTGTGATGCATGTTGTAGGGCTAAGCAAACACGTATGGTATTTCCAGTCCGTACAAATAAGACTACAAACATTTTTGAAGTAATACATTGCGATATATGGGGATCTTATCACACTCGTTACCTGAGTGGATGTCATTTTTTCATGTCAATTATTGATGACTACAGCAGAGCAACCTGGGTCTTTCTAATGAAACACAAGTCGGAGGTCAAAACACATCTCTTGCATTTTTTAACTGGGTCCGAGGTCAGTTCAACACCCATGTGAGATGTCTACGCACCGATGGAGGAATGGAGTTCCAATATCGTGAGTTACAACAACATTATAGCAACACGGGAATGGAGTTTCAGACAAGCTGTGTCGAGACACCCTAACAAAATGGGGTGGTGGAGAAGAAGCATAGACACATACTAGAGGTCGCTCGTGCACTTCGTTTCCAAGCACAACTCCCAATTCAATTCTTGGGAGACTGTGCACTCATTGCCGCGTATCTCATCAATCGAATGCATGTCACAGTGATTGGTAATAAAACACTTTTTGAGCTTCTTTATGGTAGAATGCCAACCTATGACCATCTTCGGAGCTTCAGATGTCTTTGTTACGTACACCAACAGACACGTGATAAATTTGCGCCACAAGGACGACCTGGAATTTTCTTAGGATATCAAAAGGGGCGTAAGGGATATCATGTTTTTGATTTAGAATCAAGAGATATTATGGTGTCATGTGACATACAATTTTGGGAAAGCATCTTCCCTGG
The DNA here is from genome assembly GCA_963920655.1 of Geranium rotundifolium. Taxonomy (NCBI): domain Eukaryota; kingdom Viridiplantae; phylum Streptophyta; class Magnoliopsida; order Geraniales; family Geraniaceae; genus Geranium; species Geranium rotundifolium. The sequence goes on from OY987312.1 coordinate 21,439,537, forward strand.
TGACCAATGCATAAATGAAAATCCAGCTACATCACATGTACCAGCTTTCATGCCACCAGAACAATCAGATTTCTTGTCCCTACTTACCGATATGACCCCAATCACGAAGGAAACTTTGGCCAACGTCCCCTCCAATACACCACAGCCCGATGAGGCAATTGTCCCGCGCCTTAGGAGGACCTGGACCACATCAAAGAGATTGAGTGGTTTGTTAGAGTTATGCCCCAGTCAAATATAAAAGTGATCTACAGATGTAATGTTTTATCATCTTTCCGAATAAATAAATCGGCATATATTACTAATGTGTTGTAGTAATATATCAAATGTAATTTGATCTATGTCATTACGTGTGTAACCACTAATAGTAGAACTGTAGATCAGAAAAAATTACATTTGATGAGTCCCTGATCAGCTAAGCTTCTTTATGAAGCGATCAGTATGAGACCAACTCCTTGTGATCACGCTCTACTGATCATGGAAAAGTATGTGCCGGAGTTATATCATAGATATCATCAGGTCGATGACATCGGACAACCCGATTGTGAGTATGCAACATAGATACCGTCATGAGATACTCACAGATCGTAGCTTGTCATTATATCCTAAGACCAAGGAGTCTTTGTGTGCACTTTGTAATGAATCTCCAAGTTTGACCTAGTGTAACGTTACCTATAAAAGGGTAGCTATAACGGCTGTGATTGGCTAGGTTATGAATTACATTGGTGAACTCTAAAGACGTCTAAGGCATTTATCACTCATACTCCGGTATGAGAAAGATATCCGTTTAGGCCACTTGATGAGAATGACTGAAGGAAAAGCACGGCCGTGCAGGTGATACCTTAATATCAGTTTTCAGTCATCTCAGATATCAAGAAACAGTGATTGATAAATTAGGATGACGATTCTATGCCTATTGATCAATCTTGATATCGGTTTGACAAAAGAACAGTGACATGTACGATAACAGGTTAAGTCGAATAATCGATAATCACGAAGGTTGGGTAATCATAATGTCTTGCTAGAGACCACTTATGATGGAAAGAGTAAAATAGTAATTTTACCAGTCTGCCAACTGTTGGTGAGCCTAGAGGGTCACACGCATTAAGCACGATACATGACAAATAAGCATGGATGGAAATTGGGAGAATCAAGTTTTCAATTTACTCAAATTAAAAATGATTCGGTTGATTTCTGGCCTAGGGTTTTAACTAGACGGTTGAAGAAATCAAGTTCAGGAAATGGAACCGATTTATCTAAACTCAAATTAGAACTCAATTTAATGGGTTTAATTTGGTTTTACTTAAACGGGCTTAAAGCCCATTTAGTGTTTTAAGTGATGAATGGGGAAAGTGCAATTAAGAGTTTAAGAGAGTAAGATATGTAATTAATTGATTTTGAAATTCAAATCAGATTTTTTTTGTTTTAATTTCAAATTAATTGCAAAATATTTTCCCTTATTTTTCTCTCTAATTTTGGCAACCTTCCCCTATTCCCTCTCCACTTTGCCAACTCCCTTGTGAACTAATTCCTATATTGTTTTTGTCAAAATAATTCTCAAAACATTCAATAGCAAGAGTGTGAGAGAACCGATTCGTGGTTGTTGTGCTTGTGTGGACTCAATAGAGAAACACTACATTGTGTTTTGATCGATTGACAAAGGTAATTTTCAGATTTGAAAAACTTAAGAACATGCTGAATTTTTCATTAAGATCTTCATCTATTTCGATCACCATGGTTACATAAGGCTCCGCTGCATGAAATTAACGTTTGGAACCCACGGTGATCTCTTTCAGGGGTATCAGAGCATGGTTGTTATGAATTTTATTCAATATGTTTAAATCTGAAATTTTATTTTTGTTCATGAGTTCATCACTTGAATATGCTTGCAATTAAAAAAATTCATATTTAATTAATTTTGAAAAAAATTGGAAAATTATTTTTGGGCTGTTTCGGGTTAGCCATGGCATGGCTAACCAGGGTCGAGACCCTTGGTGGACCATGGAATGCCCTAGGGCAGCCCATGGTCGGCACTAAGGGCCGACCACGGTCAGCCTCGCGGGCAACCTCGGTTGGGACGGTTCGGTTCGACCAGATTTGAGCTGAACCAGGCCGGTTCGCGAGAATATTTATAGCCCTAAAATTTTTAATTTTCAGATTTGGTTCGAATTCGATAAACCAGCGAGAACCGGTTCAAAATTCAATTAATAAATTAATCCGTCCGGTTTCGATAAACCAAAATTTTTCCACATTTAAGGAAGATAAAATTTGGAAATTTTTTTTGTTTGATAAGCATGTTTAGTGTTCACATGATCTTTGATAACATGATGTTTTCCAAATGATGCATAGCTAAGCCCTCTAGACTTGTATTTTAATTTCGGTTTTGCATTCTATGTGTTGCTTATTTTGGGTTGTATTAAATACGGCATGCGTTTCGTGATTTGTGTTTATTTATTTTATTTAAATTTGTAATCACAAAGACCGACGGAAGAAGCAAGTCAAGAGGAAGACTTGAAATTTGGAGGAGGCTCGAAGCAAGTTGGAGTTCACAAGAATGGAGCAAGTCTGGATCTTGAAGACCAAGTCTTTAGGATCAGTATTACTAGATTATTAGGAACTTAAGATGGGCTTAGTTATGCATATATTTACCGTTAGATTTGTATGATTGAATGTATGAATGTATGATAGTTTAAATATACAAGTACATGTATGATTTGCTATCACCCACATGCAAAGATTAAAAACCGATATTTAATCAGACTTGCATGTAACCTGCTAAGGGATCATCTTTGCATGGATTTGCAATTGATGATTCCAGATTAAGATTGTATCGATATGCAATCAGACTTTTATAATTCACTTAAACACAAATAATTACAAGTCAAGCGTGATACCATCCAAGTTTGGGCACTTAAAAGGGCTTTGACCCTATGGATGTCGGTACGCCTCCGCGTAACATTCATAGAGGAGAAGTCTAGATGAGATGGGCAGTTTTATGTGGGTGCGTGCGCCTCCGCGTAGTAGCCACATTAGTTTTGTTCATAGTTCAAGCTTGGTATACTTGTCTACGATTGTCATCTAGGGCTTACCTAGGGTATCAGTATAGGGTATGCCGTGAACTTTTAGTACAGACCCTAGCCAGGAACTACATGCCAGAAGAGAGTTGAACTAATAATTGACTCTGGAAACGGCCGCATTCATTTTGAATCGAGCTCCGATGAAGACAATGATAGTACACCTTGTGACAGTCATTCTGTCTCCCATTACTGTGGATGCGTGCGCCTCCGCGTAGTATTAATTGGGATGCGAGCTGAATAAGGTAATCAGTTCTATTTGGATGCGTGCGCCTCCGCGTAGTAGCCAAATAAGAGCTGGACTAGAGTCATAGAAGGTACACCACATGACACTCATTACGTCTCCCGTTACTGTGGATGCGTGCGCCTTCACGTAGTATTCATTGGGATGGGAGCGGGATGAGATGGTCAGTTCTATTTGGATGCGTGCGCCTTCACGTAGTAGCCAAATAAGAAATGGACCATATTCATATATGGTGTGGGAAACATCCTAGTATGTTTTTCCTAAAAGATTTGGGTAGCAGAGATGCAGACATCCAAATGTAGCGACATCCTTCCCGAGTTTCCTAAAAGACAAATGTGTCTTCGTAAGACATCCTTAAGAAACTAAGAGATACAACTTCTACATACCTAGCGAGTACAAAGTCTTTGTTGCTCGAGGAGGGGTATTTTTGGAGAAATATTTTATTTTCAAAACAGCTAGTGGGAGTCCCGTGCATCTCGAAGAAATTCGAGAGGATACGGAACAGCCTGAAGCAATTCAGGAGCCTGCTATGCAAGATGTAGAAGTACTGGAGCCTCAGATAGTCGTAGATGAAGAATCAGTCCCTACAGAAATTCCAGATGGTCCAAGGAGGTCTGAAAAATCTCGTCATGTTCCAGACAGATATGGCTTCACAGCCACTGAGGGAAATGACTTGATGATTATGGATCAGGATGATCCAGAAACCTTCATACAAGCTTTGACCAGTCCAGACTCCGAAAAATGGCAGAACGCCATGAATGAGGAAATGAAGTCCATGTATGACAACCAAGTTTGGTGCTTGGTATATGAAACCCCTAGGATAAAACCCGTCGGTTCTGAGTTGGTCTATAGGATCAAGACCGACATGAATGGAAATCCTCTGACCAATAAGCTAGGATGGTTGTAAAAGGTTATCGTCAGATTCAATGCATGGATTATGATGACACCTTTTCATCTGTAGCAATGGTCAGTTTAATCCGGATTATTCTTATCCATAATTATGGCAGATGGATGTCAAAACCCCTTCCTTAGCAGGAACTTACTAGAGGTTGTGTGTATCACATGGCCTGTAGGTTTTGTAGATCCAAAGAATCTCGGAATGATATGTAAGCTGCAAAGATCCATTTATGGATTGAAGCAAGGTTCAGGGAGTAGGAACCTTTATTTTGATAAAGCTATAAGGGAACTCGGTTTCATCAAAAACAAAAGTGAGTCTTGCGTACATAAGAAAGTGAGTGGGAGTAATATTGTATTCTTTGTATTTATTCATCGGGAATGACATCTCGACCTTGCCACCAAAGCTTGGTTAGGGAAGTACTTATCGATGAAGGACTTAGGTGATGCTACATTTAATGCAGGCATCAGGATCTCTACAGATCATTCCAAAAGGATTTTGGGCCTAAGTCAGAACATGTTGCTAAGTCAGAACATGTACATAGGTAAAGTGTTGAGAAGACTCTCAATGTTTGAATCTAAGAAAGGATACATACCCATGCGTCATGGCATTAAGCTCAGCAAGCTACAGAGTTCTAGTACTCCTGATAAGCTGAGCATGATGAGTCAGATCCCTTATGCTTCGGCTGTCGGGACCATCATGTATGCCAGGATGTGCACGAGACTTGAAGTCTCGTTTGCACTAAGCTGTACTAGAAGATTCCAATCTAACCCCGACCAATTACACTAGATTGCTGTCAAAGGTCATCCTCAAATATTTGAGGAGGACCAAGGATGCATTCCTAGTGTATGGGGATGTAGATAGAGAATTAGTAGTCAAACGACAAGTCGATTCTAGTTTTCAGACATATCTAGATGACTTCAAAATTCAGTCAGGATGTATTTTGTGTTGAGTGGTGGCGCTTTCAGCTGGATAAGCTTTAAGCAAGCCAAAATTGCCAACTCTAGAACGGAGGCTGAGTATATAGCTATAACAAAAGAGCTAAAGAGGCCGTATGGATTAGAAGCTTTATGATCGGATTAGATGAAACGCCGCGAGGTCTGATATGATAAGCTTGTTGTGGGACAACACATGTGCCGTAGCTATTGCTCAAGAGCCCAAATTCCACAACAGATTCAAACATATAGTCAGTAGGCATCACCTCGTGAGAGTTATCACATATAGAGGTAATGTAGAGATTAAACACTATTCGACTAATGATAATATGACCGACCCCTTGACAGAGACTCAGCCGTAGCCTAGGCATGAGGAACATGCAGGGTCTATGGAGTAGATCAGAACTTAAATTGGAACCAGGGGCAAGTGGGAGATTGTTAGAGTTATGCCCCAGTCCAATATAAAAGTGATCTACAGATGTAATGTTTTATCATCTTTCCGAATAAATAAATCAGCATATATTACTAATGTGTTGTAGTAATATATCGAATGTAAATTGATCTATGTCATTACGTGTGTAACCACTAATAGTAGAACTGTAGATCAGAAAGAATTACATTTGATGAGTCCCTGATAAGCTAAGCTTCTTTATGAAACGATTAGTATGAGACCAACTTCTTGTGATCACGCTCTACTGATCATGGCAAAGTATGTACCAGAGTTATATCATAGATATCATCAGGTCGATGATATCAGAAAACCCGATTGTGAGTATGCAACATAGATACCGTCATAAGATACTCACATATCGTAGCTTGTCATTATATCCTAAGACCAAGAAGTCTTTGTGTGCACTGTGTAATGAATCTCCAAGTTTGCCCTAGTCTAACGTTACCTGTAAATCGGTAGCCATAACGGCTGTGATTGGCTTGGTTATGAATTACATTGGTGAACTCGAAAGACGGCTAAGGGATTTATCACTCATACTCCGGTATGAGAAAGATATCCTATTAGGTCACTTGATGAGTATGACTGAAGGAATAGCACGGCTGTGCAGGTGATACCTTAGTATCAGTTTTCAGTCATCTCAGATATCAAGAAACATTGATTGATAAATTAGTTTGACGATTCTATGCCTATTGATCAATTTGGATATCGATTTGATAAAAGGACAGTGACATGTACGATAACAGGTTAAGTCGAATAATCGATAATCACAAACGTTGGGTAATTATAATGTCTTGCTAGAGACCACTTATGATGGAAAGGGTAAAATAGTAATTTTACCAGTCTGCCAACTGTTCGTGAGCCTAGAGGGTCACACGCATTAAGCACGATACATGACAAATAAACATGGATGGAAATTGGGAGAATAAGGTTTTCAATTTAGTCAAATTGAAAACCATTCGGTTGATTTCTGGCCTAGGGTTTTAACCAGAAGGTTGAAGAAATCAAGTTCAGAAAATTGAACCGATTTATTTAAACCGAAATTAGAACTCAATTTAATGGGTTTAATTTTGTTTTAGTTAAACGGGCTTAAAACCCATTTAGGGTTTTAAGTGATGTATGGGGAAAAGTGCAATTAAGAGTTTAAGAGGGTAAGATATGCAATTAATTGATTTTGAAATTCAAATCAGATTTTTTTTGTTTTTAATTTCAAATTATTTGCAAAATATTTTCACTTATTTTTCTCTCTAACTTTGGCAACCTTCCCCTATTCCCTCTCCACTTTGCCAACTCTCTCATGAACTAATTCCTCCATTGTTTTTGTCAAAATAATTCTCAAAACATTCAATAGCAAGAGTGTGAGAGAACCGATTCGTGGTTGTTGTGCTTGTGTGGACTCAATAGAGAAACACTACATTGTGTTTTGATCGATTGAAAAAGGTAATTTTCGTATTTGAAAAACTTAAGAACATGCTGAATTTTTCATTAAGATCTTTATCTATTTCGATCACCATTGTTACATAAGGCTCCGCTGCATGAAATTAACGTTTGGAACCCATGGTGATCTTTTTCATGGTTATGATTATACACTACTGCCATCCGTCGCGCCGCCAGATTCCGTCCCGCACAATACCCTTTATTCGGCCAACTCGACGGTATATCCTCTTTCCTAGTCTATTTCTTACAAAAAACTTTCCCCTACTCAGTCTGCCTTCTTAGCGGCCATCTCCTCTAGGGATGAGCCTTAAACTTATCATCAGGCTGTTAAACATTTGCATTGGCGAGAAGCAATGACGTAGGAGATGGCCGCGCTCGAGGCCAACCATACCTGGAGCCTCACCACCCTACCTGCTGGGAAGCGCACCATCAACTCCAAATGGGTCTATGGGGTTAAATATCGCCCTGATGGAAACATTGAGCGTTATAAGGCAAGATTGGTTGCTAAGGGTTACACCCAAATTGGGGGGATCAACTTCACTGACACCTTTGCTCCGGTTGCCAAGATGGTCACATTTCGATGCTTGCTATCGATCGCAGCCACCCGAGATTGGGCACTTCACTAGCTCGATGTCAACAATGCCTTCCTGCACGGCGATTTACACGAGGAGGTCTATATGAAGGTTCCACAGGGGTTCTCAAAACAGGGGGAGCATCGAGTGTGTCGGCTCCACAAATCCCTATATGGCCTCAAGCAAGCCTCTCGATATTGGTACAAAAAATTCACTGAATCCATCATATCACTCGGATACAAGTCTTCATCAGCGGATCATTCATTATTTACTCTCATTACTCCCAATTCTTTCATTGCGGTCCTCATATATGTGGACGACGTGATTGTCACCGGGACAGATGCTTCACGTATCCAAAATCTGAAGGCGCACCTAGACCAACAATTCAAGATCAAGGATTTGGGAAAGCTCAAATAATTCTTAGGGCTCGATCACCTACCGGCATTGCCCTCATGCAAAGAAAGTACGCCCTCGACATCCTACCTAATAGTGGTCTCACAGGCTGCAAACCCGCATCTTTTCCACTCCCACAACAACACAAACTCTCTACAGAAGGAGGTCCTCTTTGCTCAGATAACGGACAATACCGTCGGCTCGTGGGAAGATTATTATGCCTCACTATCACGCGACCGGACATCAACTATGCAGTCCACATCCTCAGTCAGTATATGCATGCACCTGGAGAGCTTCATCTAGAAGCAGCTTTCCATGTGATGCGATACATCAAGAGCAATCCAGGCCAAGGTATTCTACTATCATCTCACGATTACCTCGAACTTCAGACATATTGTGATGGATGCCCAAATACGCAGAAATCCACCACAAGCTACATTCTATTTTTTGGCACGTCACCTATCTCTTGGAGATCCAAGAAGCAATCAGTTGTGTCTTGCTCCTCAACTGAGGATGAATACCGAGAAATGGCGGCTACTAGTTATGAGATCATATGGCTCTGTCAGCTGTTGCATGACCTACAAGCACCTCAAAGTATAACGGTCCCTTTATTCTGTGACAATCAGGCAGCCATACACATTGCCTCCAATCCACTCTTTCATGAACGGACAAAGCACTTTGAAATTGATTGTCATTTTGTTCGACAACAACTCCAAGAGGGGATTCTTCACCCACGGCCGATCTCCAGCAAACATAAACTAGCAGATATCTTCACTAAAGGACTGGGCAGAGATCGGTTTTACAAACTTATTTGCAAGTTGGGCATTGCTGACATTCATTTTCCAACTTAGGGGGAGTATTGCCAATGATACACAGAATAGGCATGAAATCATCCTGATTTCTTGCCTATTTCACCAAATTGATTTCCTTCCCATATTATCATAGTCAACCACCCCTTATTCCTCCGTTATTGATTGCACATATGTAATTGATCTTGTTTTCTTATTGTGATCCCCAATCATATGTATATATATGGATCTCACATTGTACCAAAATCATCAAGTAAGAAACAAAACAACTTCACCTTTTATCATAATAAAGTAAAGACTCAATTTTTGGATTTTTGATTCTAGGTTAACAAAATTAAAAGACAGTTAGTTATAAAATAATGCAAGAATAGTAGGGATTTTTGTGGAGCTCTTCAATTAAACTAGAAACCATAGGCGCTAGACTAACGGCTTAACGCCAACTCAAGTTCAAGATTCAGTTAATCGGGCATGAATAATTTGGACTATGTTATAAACACATTATCCGCCTCTCAACTTTGACTAACACCAAATTTTTGGACCGACGACCATCTCGGGAATTATAATCGATCCTCAACACCAATAAGAACAAAAAATTTTAAATTAAGAAGAGACCGACCTCTCGACTCTACTTAGATCCATTCTCAATCACACCTCTCAAAATTGATTTCGAACTCAAATTGTGAACATCAAACGGCCGATTTAACATTCATAAAATACGCACAAATTAGAATCAATTTCACATCATCGAATAACTGAAAATCTAAGCTTATCATAACAATCAATCGTCAGAAGGTCAACAACCCATGCTTAAGGGTTTTATCCTATAACCATGTTTCTCAAATAGGAGTTCATATTAAACAAATTCAGGTCAAGAAAAGAAAAGAATAATCGAACTCTAAACCTTGATAGGAATTGGAGACTCGTGGACTCTTCAACCAAATTCCTTTTGATGATTTCTTGTCTCCTTGTTAAAATTGCTTGTGATGGTGGTTGGAGCTTCCCCAAAATCGTCTTGGTTTGTCGTCGGTTGTGTAGTGAGAGTCCGTTAAATTAGGTATGAAATTCTTTTTATCTACGACTTTTGAATGTGACTTTCGATGTGACTGCGTCACAAGAAACGTCGCATGCTTGTTGTTCAATTTATACTTTCGATGTGACGGCATCACATGAAACATCACATGCTTGTTGTTGAGTTGTGACTTTTTATGTTACTGCGTCACATGAAACGTCACATTGTTCAATTGTGACTTTCTTTGTGACTCTATCACATGAAACATCTCATTCTTCAATTATCACTTTTTGTGCGATTCTCTCACATGAAAAGTTTCTTGCTAGCTTGTTTTCTCGGTTGCTTGGTTTTTGCCCTTTTTGCTCCATATTTCACCTATAATTTGCATATGTGCAACAAACATAACTAGGGAATGCAATGGCACACAATACTTTAAAATAGCCACATATAAAATGGCACACAATACTCTAAAATAGCCACATAACGTGGAAAATTCGGCACTTGAATGTGAGTTAGAGGTGTCGATATGGACTCCGAATGGACCCACATCAACACCCCACACTTAAGGCCTTATCGTCCTGGATAAGAAAAATATAACCAAGTGCATATTGTACCGAGTAAAACCCTGGAGTTAACTACGATAGGGAGAGCTCGTCGTCTCCTAAGGGTTTTTACACAACCCACAACCCAAAAATATGCAATATGACGCAGATGATGTTACGAAACTACTTGCTCTCATGAAAAATTTTCACTCATATACCGAGAAATCAATTCACAAGTAAGCTCTATCGATAATCACATGCTCTCAACTTAGACTATTACTTTTCAACTAATAAATACTCAAACGAAATGTCTGTTTTGTCAATATGAATAGCTTTTTAGTCGGGTTTTTTTTCTTCGAATTTTCATACATTATCAAGAGAATTACATCAACTAGCAAGAATTTTCATAGTGTTCATGTCTAAATTGATGTGTATCGACCGGGAGAGATTTTTGGGGGTTTGGCGTCTGGACACCATTCTTTCTTGGAGTTTAAGCATTTTTTCTTTTGTACAATTCACTTTCCAGGCACTCCCTCCACTTTATAAGGCTCGGGCTCATACAACGAGTAAATCTAACAATTTTCTACTTTCCTTTTTGTAATGCTTCTTCTTTTTAATATGCTATTCAATATTTTTTCTCATGTTCTCTACTTTTCCGACTTCAGAATTTCCATCGTACTTTACCCGGGTCCATGTGCTTACTTATGTGGTTCTCAATAAAAACATGCATTGGTTTCATATCTCTTAATAAAGATTATAACTCAATATTTAACTTCCACTAGTTAAACTTAATTCACTGTTAACAACTAGACATTCCACCTTTCAAACACCAAACTAACAGCTTTTCTGTAAATCTTAACATATAGTGGAATCTCAAATGGTAATTGCTCGATACAGAAGATAATAGATTTTTACGCAAAACAATCAGCAAGTTCACCAGAGATGCACATAAATGCAAAACTCGATTGTGGTGTGTGCTCAAGTACACACCACACTTAGGGCTTCACTGAGCCCTTGACTCAATAAACTCGATTCAGACCTTACTTAGTCCTAAGTTACACTAAAAACACAAAAAGATCAAAATTCGGTTTGTGCAATTGGTACACACCATACTTAAGACTCTACCAAGTCTTCGACTCTCAACTAGAAGCGAAACAGAATAAAAGACTAAATTATTGCAACTTTATTTACAAATGCACACATGTGGAAGAAATAAACTTTTCTCTTTCAAAACGATAATATTAAATTCATTTAATCTCCTCTCTGTATAAGTGGGAGAGATTTTAATTAAACTAAAAAAATCCACATCTTTCACAAATTTTCTTTAAAGGGAAAGTGATAAATCTTGTACGTAGGGGCACTAAAATCTCAAGTGCGTAGAAGCACTTACCCTTTAATTTTTCAAAAACTTTATGCATCCTATGCAAATATGATGCATGTGAGAAATAAGGCGAGATGTCACCTTTGGTGCAAATATATGTAAGCTCCTTTCTCTCCTCTTTCTCGACCGAGAGCTCTTTACCATCTTGGAGCACCAAGATATGTCCCATCCTGCTTAACTTTTTCTTTCGCTCTCCCAACTTCTCTAGAATGAAGATTTCAAGATGCAAAGAAATTTTGTTAAAAACAATAATGTCATATAACGATCGTCATCAATGAAAGAACATATAAAATATTTCATAAAACAAGAATTAAGATATAAAGCAAGAGGTTACAACCACCTCTTTATGCTCGTCGTGGTTGACTACTTTCTCCGCTGCTCGACTTGGCTCCACCAAGTGTTCCTCTTGATCTTCATTTTTGACCTCAGGAACAGGGTCGACATCAGTACTCACTTGAGACAACGGAAGCTTCTTTGTTGTCCCTTGAGCTAAGGGTGGCACTTCGATTAATTAATCCTTTGTCTCTTAAGGAGATTCATCACCAAGTTAGCCTATAAGCCAACATTTCTCATCCTGGGCCTCTTGCTCATGATTGTTGGCTCTGTAGACAATGGTCCACAATACCCGATTAACGCGCAAGCGCACGCGGTCATCACAAGTAATATCGGTAAGACCGAGTTGAATCCTCAGAGACCGAATGGGGTTTATCTCAAGGTTAATTTTAATTACGAATTGTAAATAGATAAACGTGATGTAAGAATTATTTTATAGTAAAATAAAATGCACAAGTTGGCAAAGAAACTATTCAGAATGAAGAATCACGGGTGTTAGGTTAACTACGGATTTTTGTATAATTAATCAACATGAACGAATCAATATGCAAGCTTGGAAATCCTAAGTCTTCAAAAATTTTGATTCCTACTCTCGTAACGAATAGAACCTCGAGTGCAATTTTCTCAGACCTCTCGACCTCGAGGTAATTCCACTCAAATAAAACGGACTATCACGGGATCTGAATTTATATATAAACTCCCTGAATATGGCTAGGCCTATTGTCCACCGGCCCTCTCAAGCTTGGCATTACAACTCAAATTAAACAACAAATGTTTCTCAACACAAGCATTCAACAATAAAACACCATAATCATACCAAACATGCAAAACAATTCATTCAATAAATCAACAAGTGTAAATATCCATAGCGAACGACCTAGTACCCATGATTACTGGATTTTAGCCCATAATCATGATGTTAGCATTATGAGTATTCAAGTTCAATTCTAAAAATGTAGTTATGAGATAGAAATCCAAAACTTCAAACCCCAAATCTAGCGCTCTAGTCTTGATTGGTGCTCGGTACTTCGATTGATCCTTGCAATTGCTTGGCCTTCAACGATGATAAAGCTCTTCTTGAAGTCTCCACAATAGCCTTTGTTTTAGCTGAGTTCGTCCTTCTATTTGTCTTTGTCGACAACCCCATTTATATTCTGCTGTAATCGCGTCGATAACGAGCTGGGTAACGGGTCGTTGAGGTGCCTGTGAGACCAACCCGTGGCTAATGTCTTCGTGCTCTTCTCTCTTTATGACTGACGAGATAATCGACGGGCCGTTGAAATGCCCATTATTCTAGCAGTGGCCAGCTTCTCATGCTGTCTCCGAGTCTCCATGTAACGGGTAGGGTGACAGGCCGTTAGGATGCTCGTTATCTAGCCAAGAATCCTCTTTTGACTCATTATTCCCGTTTTCTGCATATGTGAGTTCAAAAACTCGTGAAGGTATAAAAGTGTATAAATGATCAATAATCATACAATCCCGAAGGAAAAATCACCAACGAATTTAAGAAATATCAGCCGAAACGGAAATGTGATGCAACCACATCAATGATCGGCCTCTTTAGCTAATTTTTGGCACCTTGTCACTTCCGGCTCTTTAATCTAGAACTCTTGAAAGTCCTCATAGCGAATCACATTTTGTGGCCAACATGGGATGCATTTGGACTCTTCGGTACTTTGTGGCTCATCATTTCTCAAGACATTTGATTTTATACCACCCTCCCCTTCTTATTCGGGTTCTCAAGAAGAATTAAAGTCGACCTCATTTTCTTCCCTTTTTGCCCAATTCTCCTTGGCTATTTTTTGCTCTTTAAATATTCAAATTCCCTTGAGGAGTGGTTGTTTGATACTCATGTTGTGTGTGGGGGCATGATTACCTAAGTAGGATGCTCTATCTTCTTTATAGGAGTTAGGGTCATAAGTCCCTGGTGGGGCAGATCGGGCGGGGGTCTCTTGATAGTACAAACCAAAGTTTTGGTAATGGGGGCTTGCTACTAATATTGGGGTGGTGGTTCTTCATTGTAAGATGGTGGAAGGTCATATTGGGATAGAAGAATCGGTGGTAGCTCTTGACATGTATAGTAGTATTGGGGTTCCTCCCGGTAATATGAATCACACTCTTAGCCTTGGGAGCCCTGCATGGAGTGATGATAATCCCGTTCACTTCTATATCCATCAAAATCTCTCTATGATATTGATTGCTCTTCAGGATCCCACTCGTAGTCTGGTTGACTCTCTTGATGATACTCTTAATATCTCCACTCTCGCTTCATAACAATTTACTTTCCTCTAATGCCTTCTTAAACATGTGTAGAATTGATAAAAATTGACAACACATCAGAGGAGGAGAGTTATATCACAAGTGCACCAATCACAAGAAAGCAAGCATAATGCTGCAACAAATGATATTTATGTTAGAGTTGTGCCCTATCCCAATGTATAAGTATCTACAGTTGTAATGTTTTATCATCTTTCGAATAAATAAACCGACATTATATTACTAATGTGTTGTAGTAATATATTAGATATGATTTGATTTGTATCATTATGTGTGTCATCACTAATAGTAGAACTGCAAATCTTGACGAATCATATTTAATGCGACCAGTATGAGGCTAACTCCATATGATCACGCTCTATTGATCATGGCAAGGCGAGTGCCGGAGTTAGATCATAGATATCATTAGGGGAATGATATTGGACGACCCGATGGTGAGTATGCAGTATAGATGCTGTCATGAGCATACTCACATATTGTAGTTTGTCATTGTATCCTTAGATCGAGTAGTCTTTGTGATCAGTATGTAATAAGTATCTAAGTTTGACAAAGTCTAACGTTACATGTAAAAGGGTAACTATAAGGGCTTGGATTGGCTTAACTATAACTTACATGAGTAAACTCGAAACACGACTATGGGATTTATCCCTCATACTCCGGTATGAGAATGATATCTATTTAGGCCACTTGATGAGTATAACTGAAGAAAATTGCATGGCCATGCGGGAGATACTTAGTATCAGTTTTCAGTCATCTCATATATCAAGAAATAGTGATTGATTAAATAAGGATGATGGTTCTATGCCTTATGATCAATCTTGATATCGGGTGATAAAAGGATAGTGACATGGACGATAAGAGGTTAAATCGAATCATCGATAAAATGGACGTTGGGTGATTATAATGTCTTGCTAGAGGCAACTTGTGATGGAAAGGGCAAAATGGTAATTTTGCCCCGATCTGCCAACGGGTCGTGAGCCTAGAGGGTCACACACTTTAAGTAAGGTACGAGAAGTATGAACATCGGGAGAATTGGTTGATTTGCGGCCTAGGTTTTAAACCAGTCGGTTGAGAAAATCGGTTTAAGAACATTGGGTTGGTTTAGCTAAACCATTTAATTAGAACCCAATTAAAATGGGTTTAATTAAAAGGAACACCACATTAGTATTATTATATTTATTTATAATTGGTGGATGATTAAGGGATTTATATTCGAAAATCAAAATTGATTTTATGAATTAAAATCCCATTTAATTCTCTTTATGTGGCCTATCCATCTTTCTCTCTCTTCCCGTCCATCCCTTCTTCTTTTCAGATTTTTTTTTCTTCTTCTTCCATACTATTCTAGCAAATGGTGTGAAGAAACTTTGAGTGAAAATAACCTTGTTTGTGTGCACTGTTTTAAAGAACACAATCCCTTTTGTGTTTTGGTTAATTCAATGTTGGAAAAGGTATATTTTCAAGAATTTTCAAGTTTTATTGTTGCTGAAATCTATATGACATGATGATCCTTTTAGAATAAATTTGGGAATCCATGGTTATTTTACATTTTCGCATGAAGTTAATCGATTTGGAATCCATGGAAACCCTTCAGTGGTATCAAAGATTATGGTTGATAAGTTATATTTATTTTGAGCATGTTAAGATTAGAATTAAATGCTAGAATAATTTTTATATGTTTTTCGGTAATATGAAAAATCTGAAATTTTTTGATGGTTTATTTTGATGTTGAAAATTGAATTTTTGGGTTGTTTTGGGTTAACAATGGCAGGGCCATGGTTAACAAGGGTCGAGCCCTTTGGTGGACCATGGAGAGCCCTCAGGCCTACCATGGTCAGCACCAAAGGCCGACCAGGTTGCCTCGAGCAGACCTTGGCAGGCCGCGGGCCAACCATGGACGTGCCGTGGTCAACCAAGGTTTAGCCCTAGGCTCGGCCTTGGATGGCCCTGGGGCCGACCATGGTTGAGGCCCTTGGCCGAACAGGTAGAGACCAAGTCTTGCCTATGGGAGGCCCTCGGGCGCCCATGGTCAAGCCCTTGACCGACCAGATTGGTGGCCCAAGGCACGCCCATGGTCGCGCGCGAGCGACGTGTGGGCGAGCCGAGGTTGGCCGATCAGCCCTGGGGGCATGGGGCGGTCCTTGACCAATGTCGTGTCCCGAGGAATTTCCCAAAAATTCTGATTTTTCAGACTCGATCCGGTTTCGATAAACTGGGGATGAGCCAGTTAAATTTTGGCTAATAAATTTAAACCGTTCAGTTTCGATAAACCAAATTTTTCCCACATTTAAATAAGATAAAATTTGAAATGAATTTTTTTGTTTGATAACACAGTGTTTAATAACATGATGTTTGACAACATGTTGATTTCAATATGATGTGTAGCTTAGCCCGTCTAGATTTTGGTTTATTTTTGCAACCTGCGTAGTTGCTTTGGTTTGTAATTTAATTATGACATGCGTGTCATTGTTCATTTGTAATTTCATTATTTTTGTAATTACCAAGACCGGCATGAGAAATAAATCAAGACGGAGATGGTGGAGTTCCCAAGGAGGCTTGAAGCCAGTGGGAGTCCATGAGGAAGAAGCGAGCACAAATATAAAGATTTAGTTTTTATTTTTGTTTTTCGTTTTTCCTTAGGATGTATGTCGGGCTAAGCTATACATGCTTATTTACATTTATATTGAATGTATGTTTAGTTTAAATGCATGAGTTTATGTAGTTTAAACTATTACCCACATGCAGAAGATTAAAAACAAGAATTTAATCAGTTATGCATGTAAATGGACTTGGAATCATCTTTGCATCAATATGTAGTTGATGATTCCAATTAATATTTTATTGATATACAATCAGAGAGTATTAAAATACTAATTCATAAATAATTACAAGTCAAGCGAGATACCACCCGAACCTCAACACTCAAAAGCATTCGAACTTGTGAGTGGGTGCGCCTACGTGTAACATTCATAAGGGAGAAGGGCCGAATGAGTTGGACAATTTAATACGGATGCGTGCGCCTACGCGTAGTAGCCATATTAAACTGGGTCATAGTTGAGTTTTGGTAGACCTGTCTACGATTGTCAACTAGGTCTAACCTAGGGTATCAGATAGGGTATGTCGTGTACATTTTATGTACAAACCGTAGCAGGGAGTTACATGGGATTGTAACTAGATGAGTCATCCTACCTTGGTACCATCGGTTGGAGCGGTGAGCCTACATTCACTTCAATCGAGGGTATGTAAGGGTACTGGTTAAGATTCTAATGTTTTGAATCAGACAAGTGTTTTAAAGCTAAATCTCCAACTTTAATTTTAAACAAATACTGGTTAAAATTTGTTTTACCGTGTAGATATAATGGCAAACACAACACAGTCTGGCAACATCGCACTAAGGTCCCTAATCGAGCAAGATAAGCTTAACGACATTAACTTTCTTGATTGGGACAAGAACTTGAGACTAGTTCTCAAGCATGAACGTAAGGATTATATCCTTATCCAAGACCCACATGCTCAACCATCACTGAATGCCACTAGGGCGCTAAGGTATGCTTACCAAAAGTTCCTTAGCGACCAGATCAACGTGCAGTGCATCATGATGGGCAGCATGGTGATTGACTTGCAGAAGCAGTTCATGGAAACTTCAGATGACCCTAATGCCTTGATGGCAGAGGTCAAGGAAATGTTCAAGGAGAAAACGCGTGACGAAAGGTACGATACTTTCACTGAACCTATGTCCTGCGAGCTCAAGGTTGGAGCTCCTGTCAGTCCCCATGTCTTGAAGATGAAACGTCTTCTGGAGCACCTGACCAGACTCGGTCTTGTTGTTTAGAAGGAAATGGCTGCAGACTTTGTGCTGCATTCACTTCAAGATACATATCGTGATTTCATAGTAAATTACAATATGCACGATATGGATAAGACTGTGACAGGGCTCCATGGGATGCTCCATGGGAGCCTCAAGGGCAAGTCCAAGGAGGTTCTTATTGTCAAAAAGCAGGTCAGCTTCAAGAAATCTGGGACGGGTAAGGGTAAGGCTCCCATGCACATGACTGGGAAGATCAGACACCCTAAAGGTCCAAAGGTTCAAGCAGCTGCTAAGGGTGCTGAGAATACTAAGGATACACATGTTTTCTGTTATTATTGCCAGGAGTCGGGGCACTGAAAAAAGGATTGCAAAAGGCACAAGGAGTACCTAAAGAAGAATGGGACTTCCAAGTCTTCAGGACCAGGTATTTATGTTATTGAGATCAATTTCAGTCTTTCTACTTCAGATTCTTGGGTACTTGATACCGGGGCAGAGTCTCACATTTGTGTTAATGTGCAAGTTCTGGAAAGTAAAAGAGATATGGGTAGAGG
This sequence comes from Geranium rotundifolium, assembly GCA_963920655.1. Taxonomy (NCBI): domain Eukaryota; kingdom Viridiplantae; phylum Streptophyta; class Magnoliopsida; order Geraniales; family Geraniaceae; genus Geranium; species Geranium rotundifolium. The sequence continues at coordinate 21,458,242 of OY987312.1, forward strand.
CGAAACGGACCTACAAGTTGGTGATGGCAATCAAGTCTCAACAATTGCTGTAGGAACTATTAGTTCAGTTTGCCCACATGGCTTGTTTTATATTTAAACAACGTTCATTGTGTGCTTGCGTTTCGCAGAAACATTATTTCTATAACCTTGCTTGGCAAGGAGGGATATTATTTTTCTATTTCTGATGGATTATTCAATATTTATAAAAATAAAGTTTGTTATGGAAATGTTTCGTTGGTTGGTGGTTTGTATGTTTCAAATACTCAAAACACTGACGCAAGTTCTATTCATAACGTAAATAATAAAAGACTTAAATACGATTATTTAAACCAGACTGTGATATGACATTGTCGTTTAGGGCACATAGGCGAGAAACGCATCTCAACACTTCAGTTGAGAGATGTGAATCTTGCCTAATGGGCAAAATAACAAAGGCACCTTTCATGGGTTTAAGTGAAAGGGCGAGTGACTTATTATATATTATACATTCCGATGTGTGTGGATCTATGAGTACTCAGGCCAGAAGGGGTTTTAATTACTTCGTCACATTTACTGATGATTTCAGTAGATATGGCTATGTCTACCTAATGAGACATAAGTCTGAAACTTTTGACAAGTTCAAAGAGTTCCAGAATGAAGTACAAAACCAGCTTGGAAAGAGTATGAAGTCGCTTTGGTGTGACCGGGGCGGCGAATACTAAGACCAAGAATTTCACAGTCACCTAAAGGATTGTGAGATCCTCTCTAAATTGACTCCGACTGAAACACCGCAGTTAAATGGTGTATATGAGCGGAGGAGCCGAACCTTACTAGATATGGTTCGATCAATGATGAGTCAGGCTGATCTCCCAATCTCATTCTGGTCTTATGCCCTTGAAACGACCGCATTCATCTCGAATCAGGCTCCGAAAAGGCAGTGAAAAGTACATCATACGAAGTATGGAGTGGGAAGAAGCCCATGCTGTCTTTCCTAAAGATTTAGGGATGCGAAGCTTATGTCAAGCGCTTCAAAGGCGATAAGCTTGAACCCAAATAAAAAATGTGTCTTTGTAGGGTACCCTAAGAAAACAAGGGGGTACTATTTCTACAAACCCAACGAGAACAACGTTTTTGTTGTTCGTGGTTGGGTGTTTTTGGAAAGGGAGTTTACTTTAAAAACAACTAGTGGGAGTCTCGTGCATCTCGAATAAATTCGAGATAGTACCGAACAACCAAAAGTAATTTAGGAGCCTTTTATAAAGATGTAGAAATATAGGAGCCTGAGATGGTCGTAGATGTGGAACCAATTCCTACAGAAATTCCTGAAGGTCCAAGGAGGTCTGAAAGATCTCGTCAAGTTCCCGTCAGATATGGCTATCTAGCTATTGAGGGAAATGACTTGTTAGTTGTGGATCACAATGATCCAGCAACCTTTCGACAAGCCTTGTCTAGTACCGACTCCGATAAATGGCAGGAAGCCATGAATGAGGAGATGAAATTCATGTATGATAACCAAGTATGGAACCTGGTTGATCAAACCCTTAGGATAAAACCCATCAGTTGTAAGTGGGTCTATAAACTCAAGGCCGACATGGATGGAAAACCTCAGACTTATAAGGCTAGATTGGTTGCAAAAGGTTATCGTCAGATTGAAGGTATGGATTATGATGAGACCTTTTCACCATTAGCAATTGTCAAATTGATCCGGATTATTCTAGCCATAGCTGAATACCACGACTATGAGATATGGTAGATGGATGTGAAAACTGCCTTCTTTAACGGGAACTTAAAAGAGGCTGTGTTTATGACACAACCTGAGGGTTTTATCGATCCAAAGAATCACGGAAAGATATGTGAACTACAAAGATCCATTTATGGGTTGAAGCAAGCTTCACGGAGTTAAAATCTTCGTTGTGATGAGCCTGTAAAAGAATTCGGCTTCATAAAGAATGAAGATGAACCTTGAGTTTATAAGTAAGCGAATGGGAGTAACATTGTATTCCTAGTGCTTTACGTCGATGACTTACTAATCATCGGGAATGACATCCTGACCTTGCTTGAAGTCAAAGTTTGGTTAGGGAAGTGCTTCTCGTTGAAGAACTTAGGTGATGCTGCATTTATTTTGGGCCTCAAGATCTATAGAGATCGTTCCAAAAGAATTTCGTTCCAATATTTGAATAGGACTAAGGACACATTCTTAGTATATGGAGGGATAGATGGAGAACTAGCAGTCAAAGGATATGTTGATGCTAGTTTTCAGACAGATCCTGATGACTTCAAATCTCAAGCAGGATATGTCTTTGTGTTGAACGGTGGGGCATTGAGCTGGAAGAGCTTCAAGAAAGACAGTACTGCCGATTCTACAACAAGGGCTAAGTATATAGCTGATGCGAAAGCAGCTAAGGAGGTTGTATGGATTAGAAGCTTTCTAACTAGATTAGATGTAATGCCGTGACCGTCTGATCCGGTAAGCTTGTTGTGTGACAACACGGGGGCCATAACGCTTGCTCAAGAGCCCAGATTCAACAACAGAACCAAACATATACTTAGGAAATATCACGTCATCCGAGATATCATAGGAAAGGGTGATATGTAGATTAACTACATTTTGACTGATGATAATATGGCCGATCCCTTGACGAAGGCTCTACCACAGCCTAAGCATGAGGCACATGTGAAGCCTATGGGAGTAGATTGAAACTTAGATTGGCAGTAGGGAAAGTGGGAGATTGTTAGAGTTGTGATGATTCAATGAGCTTATCAAATGATATTATTATGATTCGAGAAAAAGTAAGTCTTTAATCAGACACCCTAGTGGAAATGTGTTGAATCAAACCAGACGGCAAGCGTCTTTATTATGGTAGAACTGCAGATCTTGACGAATCATATTTAATGTGTCCCTGGTCAGTTAAGCTTCCTTAAAAGCGACCATTATGAGGTTAACTCTTTATGATCACGCTGAACTGATCATGGCAAGGTGAGTGCCAGAGTTAGATCATAGATATCATTAGGGGAATGATATTTGACGACCCGATAGTGAGCATGTAACATAGATGCTGTCATGAGCATACTCACATATCGTAGTTTGTCATTGTATCCTTAGACCGAGGAGCTTTTGTGACCACTATATAAAAAGCATCTAAGTTTGACTAGTCTAACGTTGCCTGTAAAAGGGTAGCTATAATGGCTTGAATTGTCTTAGTTATAAGTTACATGATTGACCTTGAAAGACGGCTAAGTGATTTATCCCTCATACTTCGGTATGAGAATGATATCTATTTAGGCCACTTGATGACTATGACTGAAAGAAATTGCATGGCCATGCAGGAGATACTTAGGATCAGTTTTCAGTCATCTCAGATATCAAGAAACAGTGATTGATTAAATAAGGATGAGGGTATCATGCCTTATGATCAATCAAGATATCAGGTGATATAAGGATAGTGACATGGACGATAGGAGGTTAAATCAAATCATTGATAATCATGGACGTTGGGTAATCATAATGTCTTGCTAGAGGCCACTTATGATGGAAAGGGCAAAATGGTAATTTGCACCGGTCAGCCAACGGGTCATGAGCCTAGAGGGTCACACACTTTAAGCAAGGTATATAGTAAAAGGGACTTGAAAAGTCAGTATACGAGAAGTATGAAAATCGGGAGAATTGGTTTGTTTCTTGCCTAGGTTTGAAACCAGTCGGTTGAGGAAATCGGTTTAAGAGGATTGGGTTGGTTTAGCTAACCCATTTAATTAGAACCCAATTCAAGTGGGTTTAATTAAAAGGAAGACAAAATTAGTATAGTTATATTTATTTATAATTAGTGGATGTTTAAGGATTTAAATTCGACAATCAAAATTGATTTCATGAATTAAAATCTCATTTAATCCTCTTTATGTGGCCTATCCCTCTTCCTCTCTATTGCCTCTTCTTCTTCCCATAATTTTTTTTGTTTTTTCTTCCATACTCTTCTAGCAAAAGGTGTGAAAAAACTAGGAGTTAAAAGGACCTTGCTTGTAGGGACTATTTTAGAGAACACAATCCCTTTTCTGTTTCAGTTGATTCAAGGTTGGAAAAGGTATATTTTCCATATTTTTCAAGTTTTATCGTTGCTGAAATCGATATGACATGATGATCCTTCTAGAATAAGTTTGGGAATCCATGGTTATTTTACGCTTCTGCATTAAATTAATCGATTTGGAACCCATGGAAACCCTTCATTTTAATGAATTTTTTGTCACACAATTTGAAATAATACTAGGGCTTTACATAATACTAATGGGCTTTACATAATACTAGCCCTAATGGGCCTAACATAATACTAACCCTGATTGACACTCCCCCTCAAATTGATGTGGGTTAACCAACATTAATTTGATTATGAAAAAAACTGATGCAGTGGCGGCACATGACGGTGAAGTGACGATGACTGGTGCTTGAACTCGAAACTCGAAGACAGAGACCTGAGCCTGAAGGCTTTGGGAATTTATACCCAATTTTGAAGGAGACCGGAGCCTTGAGGCTTTGGGGATTAATAACCAATATTGAAACCAAATACGGAGACTAGAGACGAAACTGGAAACCGATGTGAATACCGAATACGGAGACCGTGGAGACCGAGTTGAACACTGAATACGGAGACCACAAATACCGAGTTGAATACCGAAGTAGAGTTAGATACCGAACGCGCTACAGCTTTAGTACATCCTCTCACATTAATGACAAGCTAATAATAGGAAATAAACCAAATCGTCTCGAGAAAACACCCAAATCATGGAAATGAAAAAGGAAATTGGCCGAAAAATCATAGTAGCAAAAGGGACAGTGGAGTAAATCAAGCAGCAGAAAAAAACAGAAATTGGATGCTGGATGATGGATAACTCTGGATGTTGGATTACTCTGGATGCTGGATGACGGATAACTTTGGATGCTGGATGTCTGAATCGTACGGCGGATGACGGACTAGATGGCGGATGCGTGGATGACCAGATGACGGATGCGCGGATGACAGATCTGGATGATGGCGCGGATGATAGATGATCGAATTGGATAATCATATGATATATTTCATATTTATAATGCCTCGCCCACCCGCTAGAACATAATTAACGAGTGGGCAAAGCAGCACTCTCAAAGATTGAACCAAGATCTAAAAAAAATTAACCTTGCTCTGATACCATGACAATTTTTATGAAACGTTATTATATTCGATTCAACTTGCCCTTCCAATTATAAAAGAGGAGGTTCCTTTATATAGGGAACAATAATAATATAAACCAAACTAGGAAACCTTGATACACAAACCTAAACCCTAATGGGCTTTGCATAATACTAGCTCTAACGAGCCTAACATAATACTTACCCTGATTAACATAAATCTACTGAAATCACCAGTAAACATGATGAAGTAGTTGAACTCTCTTTTGGCCTGAGTAATCATATAATACCTAACTAGTCACTCGCCCTTTCACATAAACCCGTGAAAGGTGCGTTTGTCATTTTGCCCATTAGGCAAGACTCACATCATTCGATTGGAGTGAATTCAAACGGACTTAAAAGTCAACACTTGTGAAGTGTTGAAATGCATTTCTCCCCTATGTGTCTGTTGTGGTCGGATATTATGTATCCAACCTAGTCAAATCTCCTCATTTTTATCCAAAATTTGTCCCGAATTATTAGTTTTAGGTGAATAAAATGCTACTTTACCTCACGAATGTCCCGATAAGTGTTTGTGATGAAAACAGGTCGAAAAGGGGTGAAAAGGAGCTAAAAATGTAAAGTCGGGAAAAAGGAGCAGGGTTGCTGGGTCAAACTGTCGGATCCCATCTGGCAGTCCTGGCCTAACCTGGCAACCCGTGGCTAAAATGAAGAAGAGGCGAGAAGAGATCCTGGGAGCTCACCTGAGGACCTTCCGAGCAACCTACCGGGTTGCCTTACCAGGTGGCACCCGACAGCTTTTAGCTAACCCGAGACCAAGGACGAAGGAACCTACCGGGTTGACCTGCCGAATCCCACCCGATAAGTTCTCCTTAACCCGGCAGGCCGTGGCTTTGGAGACGATGCGCATGAAGAAAAAAAAGCACCTGCCGGGTTGACCCGCCGGGTCCCACCTGGCGGGCTCACGCGATAAGCTGGTCAAATCAGCTCCTAAAATCTTGGGTTTTTTTTTAATTTCTAAATGGATTTTTCTCCCTCCTATAAATACCCAACCCCTCGAGCTACAAAATTAGGACCCAATTTTCAGAATTAGACTTAGATTAGACTGGTTTAGGGCTTACAGAGAGAGGAGGCTTGTGGGTGATCACTTGGAGAAGAATTGGAGGTGACGAAGAGGAAGTTTTGAGGAATCGTTTTTGAGGTTGGTAGTAGCCTGATAGGTTTTTATTTTAAGTTTATAATTGGGGATTGCATGATTGTATTAGGATTGAGTTTGGAGAAATTGAATTGAGGTATTTTTGTTATGAGATTGGATTTGTTATGGAGTTGCATGATAGAAATTAGGATGATTGTTATGGCTTTATTGATTTGTGATTTTGATCACATGAGTATTTAAGTTATTTGTTGGGGTATTTATGTGGAACGGGAAATAAAATGAATTGAATTAGGATGGATGACTTAATTTGGGAGTGTGGGAATCGGGATCCTAACTATATAACTTAATTCTTCACCTCCCGGGTAGGCCTGGTGATTGAACAAATCTAAGAAGAGATGCGATAGCAATCGACCTAGGTGGATTAAAGTAATTGGGACTCGGATCTACATTGTTGCCAAAAGGAATAATGGGTAAGATATGAAATGTATATAGGGTGCCAACGTCGAAAGCATGTATATTATTGGATCCTAAGATCGATTACCTGGACTTTAGACATGAGCATGATCACCCTAGACTCGAATAGGTAATTGAACCCTTGATGACCGAAGTACTGAGCATTTTGGGTAAGACCATAATTGACACACCCCGGTGACCCGTTTAAATTTCTCAAGTTATATTCATGTATTCAAGTTCATTTCATGCTATTTACCCAGAAAAATATTTGACCATGACTTCTTCATTTAGTGATTTGTGTGTTTATTTTTATGTTAATATTTTTAAGTTATATTTTTGCAAAAACAAAAACCAATTTTTGATCGCTTAGACTCGACACATTACACCCTTGTACTCCAATGTTCGACAGGTAACGATACTCGTGGGATCGATAACTCGGGGCTTTAAAATGCCCTATATTACTTGACGATCGGTGCACTTGCCGTGTACTCGGGAGCTTGTCTTGCCCGATAAGGACCTTGATTACGCTATTATCAGAATGTGTTGTGTTCGCCATTTTAAATCTACAATGTAAAGAAATTTAATCAGTATTTGTTTAAAGTTCAAGTATGAGATCGAGATTAAAACCAACTGTCTGATTTTAAAACTTTAGAATCTAACCAAGATCCTTGTATTCACTCGATTGAAGTAAACGTAGGCTCACTACTCCAATCGAGGTACCAAGGTAGGATAACTCATACAATTACAATTCCATGTTACTCCTAGCTGTAGTTTGTACATAAAATGTACACGGCATACCCTATCCTAATACCCTAGGCCAGACCTGTCTGACAATAATCGTCAAGTCTACCAAACCTCAACTATAATCTAGTTCTAATATGGCTACTACGCGGAGGTGCACACATCCATATTAAACTGTCCAACTCATCCGACATTTTCTCCTATGAATGCTACGCGTAGGCGTACTCACTTACAGGTTCAAAAACTTTATGAGTGTTGAGGTTTGGGTGGTATCTCACGTGACTTGAAATGATTTGTGAAGTTGTGTTTTTAAAACTCTCTGATTGCATATCGATACAATTTTATTTGGAATAATCAACTACATTCGATGCAAAGATGATTCCAAGTTTGTTTTACATGAAAGGTGATTAAATTCCGGTTTTAATCTTTCACATGTTGGTGATAGTTTAACATACATACTATGCATTTAAACTACAACATACATTCATACATCCGCAATATGTAAATATAAATAGAACTATGCAAAGCTTAGCCAATCCTAAGATCCTAAGGTTGAAGCAAAACAAAGCCTAAAGATCTAAGTATTATGGATTTGTGCTCGCTCCATCCTTGTGGACTCCCACCGTTAGAGTTGTGCCCTAGTCCATTGTAAAAGTGACATACGATTGTTATTTTTTTATCATCTTTCGGATAAATAAATTGGCATTATATTACTAATGTGTTGTAGTAAGAAATATGGTTTGATCTGTATCATTATGTGTGTAATCACTAATAAAATAATTGCGGATCTTAACAAATCATATTTAATGCGTTCCTTGTCAGTTAAGCTTTATCAGAAGCGACCAGTAGGATGCTAACTCTTTATGATCACCCTCTACTGATCATGGCAAGGCGAGTGCCGGTTTAAGATCATAGATATCATCAGGGGAGTAATATTGGACGACCCGATGGTGAGTATGTAGCATAGATGTTGTCATGAGCATACTCATACATCGTAGTTTGTCATTGTATCCTTAGACCGGGAAGTCTTTGTGATCACTATGTAATAAGTATTTAAGTTTGACCTAGTCTACCGTTACCTGTAAAAGGGTAGCCATAAGGGCTTTGATTGGCTTAGGTATAATTTACATGAGTGAAATCGAAAGACGGCTTAGGGATTTATCCCTCATACCCCGGTTTGAGAATGATATCTGTTTAGGCCACTTGATAAGTATGACTGAAGGAAATTGCACGGCCATGCGGGAGATACTTAGTATCTGTTTTTAATCGTCTCAGATATCAAGAAACAGTGATTGATAAATAAGGATTACGGCTCTATGCCTTATGATCAATCTGGATATCGGGTGATAAAAAGATAGTGACATGTACGATAAGAGGTTAAATGGAATTATCGAAAATCACGGACGTTGGGTAATCATAATGTCTTACTATAGGCCACTTATGATGAAAAGGGCAAAATGGTAATTTTTCCAGTCTGCCAACGGGTCGTGAGCCTAGAGTGTCACACACTTTAAGCAAGTTATATATAGAAAGAGGACTTGTAAAGTCAGTATACGAGAAGTTTGAGGATTGGGAAAATTCACTTTCGGTTTAGTTAAATCGGAGCAGAATAGACATTTCCCGGCTAGGTTTTACACCAGACGATTGAGGAAAATGGTCTGAGTAAATTTTAGCCGTTCTAGCTAAACCATTTAATTAGAACCAACGTCTTAATGGACTTGAATGGTTTAGTTAAATGGATTTGCAAGAAAGCCCATTTAATTTATTAGTTTTTGGAAACTAATAAAACAAATGGAAAAAGGAGAGTTATTTTAGTTCTTCATGAACTATTCTAACTCCCCATCATTCTCTCTTGGCCAAACCACTCCCTCCTCTCTCTCCCTTCTCATTTTGCTTTCTTATTCATCATCTTCTAGTAAAAGTATTGAAGAACTTTAATTTTTTGAGAGAGCTTGCTTGTGTGGATACAACTAGAGGGTATAGATCTCTACACTAGGTGATTTGATTCATTGGAAATGTATAATTTCCATATTTTATCCATGTTTATATGCTTAAATTGTATGTTACATGATGATCTTTAATTGTTTTATTATCGAATCCATGGTTATATTGCTTCCGCTATACATGAGGTTTATTGATTTGGACCCCATGGATTCCTTTCAGTGGTATCAGAGCATGGTTGATTTGTGATTTTTTTTAACATGTTAGGCTTAGAATTAAATACTAAGTAATTTTATATGTGTTCTGCGGTATTTGAATTGCACGAATATGAAAAATGTGAAATTTTTTGAGTGATTTTGAAAGTTGAAAATTTTATTTTTTTGGGCTGTTTTGGGTTAGCCATGGCCGAGCCATGGTTAACCAGGTTCTAGCCCTTGGGTGGACCATGGAGAGCCCTTGGGCCGACCATGGTCAGCACCAAAGGCCGACGAGGTTGCCTCAGGCGACCATGGACGGCCCGCGAGCCGTCCATGGGCGCTGTCGCAGTCGACCACGGTCAGCCCTCGGCTAGACCATGGAATGGCCCGCGGGCTGTCAATGGGCGATGCGGAGGGGCAGACCAGGTCATGGACTAATCGGACGGTCCTTGGTCCATGTCGGTTCCCTGGAGTTTCCTCAAAAATCATATTTTTTCAAACCCGGTCCGGTTCCGATAAACCGTGGGTAAGCCGGTTCATATTCGACTAATTAATTTAAATCGTCAAGTTTCGACAAACCGAATTTTTTCCCACACTTAAGCAAGATAAAATTTGGAATTAATTTAGTTGTTTGATAAGCATAATGTTTGATAACATGATTGATTTCAACATGATGTGTAGCTTAGCTCGTTTAGATTTCGGTCTTTTTGCAACATGCGTAGTTGCTTATGGTTTGTAATTTTATTCCTACCTGCGTGTCGTTGTATTTTTTTTTAATTTCATTTTAATTATATAATTACGAAGATCGACGCAAGAAAGAAGTAAATATGGAGTTGGTGGAGTTTCTAAGGAGGCTCGAAGCTAGTGGGAGTCCACGAGGAAGAAGCGGGCACAAAACTGAAGATTTAGTCTTTATGTTTTGTTTTTCGTTTTTCCTTAGGATGTATGTCCGACAAGGCTATACATTTTTATTTACATTTTTATTGAATGTATGAATGTATGATTAGTTTAATTTCATGAGTTTATGTAGTTTAAAGGATCACCCACATGCGGAAGATTAAAAGTGGAATTTAATCATATGTGCATGTAATTGGACTTGAAATCATCTTTGCATCGATATGTAGTTGATGATTCCAATTAAGATTGTATCGATATACAATCAGGAGTATTAAAATACTTATTCGCAAGTAATTACAAGTCAAGTGAGATACCACCCAAACCTCAACACTCAAAAAGCATTCGAACCTGTGAGTGGGTGCGACTACACGGAGCACTCAGAGGAGAGAGTGTCGGATGAGATGGGCAGTTTGATATGGATGTCGTGCGCCTACATGGAGCATTCACATCAGAACTGATTCATAGTTGTGTTTTGGTAGAATTGTCTACGATTGTCAGCTAAGGCTGACCTAGGGTATCAGATACGGTATACCGTGCACATTTTATGTACAAACCCTAGCCAGGAGTTATCCTACCTTGGTAACTCGGATTGGAGTGGAGCCTACGTTCAACTTCAATTGAGTGTATGCGAGGATCCTAGTTCATATTCTAAAGTTTAGAATCATACAAGTGTTTTAAAACTCAATCTCCAACTTGAACTTTTAAAAAAATTAATGTTCTTTACCTTGTGGAATTGAATGGAAAACACAACACTTTCTGGCAACAACGCATTGAGAGCTCTTATCGAACATTACAAACTCAATGACGTGAACTTCCTTGATTCGGAGAGAAACTTGAGACTAGTTCTCAAGCATGAACGTAAGGATTACATTCTTACGCTGGAACCACCTGCTGAGCCACTGTTTAACGCCGCTAGGGCACTAAGGATACTTATCAAAAGTTCCTTAGTGACCAAATCGACGTGTCATGCATTATGATGGTGCCAGAGTTGCAGAATTAGTTCATGGACATTTCAGATGACCCTCGTGCCTGAAAGGCAGAGGTCAAAGAAATGTTCAAATAGAAAACTCGTGTCGAAAGATATGATACTTTCAGAGAACTTTTCTCTTGCAAGCTCAAGGCTGGAGCCCCCGTCAGTCCTCATGTCTTGAAGATGAAACATCTTCTGGAACGCCTAACCATACTCGGTCTTGGTGTTCAGAAGGAAATGACCGCAGATTTTATGTTGCATTCACTTCTAGATGCATATAGTGATTTCTTAATGAATTACAATGTGCATGACATGGACAAGTTTGTGGCAGAGCTCCATGGGATGCTTGTGACCGCGGAAAAGAACCTCAAGGGCAAGATCAAAGAGGTCTTGGTGGTCAACAAGAAGGTCAGCTTCAAGAAAGCTGGGGAGGGTAAGAATAAAGCTCCTGAGCACCTTGTAGGGCAGATCAGACACCCCAAGGGTCCAAAGGTTCAAGAATCTCCCAAACCTGCTGTGAAAGCTGACAAGGTTGCGGACGTCTCCTATCACTGCAATGAGCCATGACACTGGAAGAGGGATTGCAAACAATATAAGGACTACGTTAAGAAGAGTGGGGCATTCACATCTTCATGATCATGTATTTATGTTGTTGAGCTTAACCTCTATAACGTAAATAAGAAAAATTTTAAATCCGATAATTTAAACCAGATTATTATCTGGCATTGTCCTTTAGAGCACATAGGTGAGAAACGCATTTCAACACTTTGCAAGTGTGGACTTCTAAAGTCCGTTTGAATTCACTCAAATTGAAAGATGCGAGTCTTGGCTAATGGGAAAAATTTATAAAGGCACCTTTCACGGGTTTAGGTGAAAGGGCGAGTGACTTGTTAGGTCTAATACATTCCAACGTATGTGGACTTATGAGTACTCATGCCAGGAAAGGTTTGAACTACTTCATCACATTGACTTATGTTTTTAGTAAGAATTTGGGTATGTCTATTTTACGAGGCATAAGTCTGAAGCCTTCAACAAGTTCAAAGACTTTAAGAGTGAAGTATTGAACTAGCCTGGGTAAAGTATCAAGGTACTTCGTTGCGATCTAGGTAGTGAATACTTGACCCTCGAAACGGCCACATTCATTTTGAATCGGGCTCTAACGAAGACAATGAAAGTACACCTTGTATCAGTCATTCTGACTCCCATTACCGTGGATGCGTGCGCCTCCGCGTAGTATTCATTGGGATGCGAGCTGAATGAGGTGATCTGTTTTATTTGAATGCGTGCGCCTCCGCGTCGTAGCCAAATAAGAACTGGACCAGAGTCACGGATAGTACACCACATGAAACTCATTACGACTCCCGTTACCGTGGATGCGTGCGCCTTCGCGTAGTATTCATTGGGATGCGAGCGGGATGAGATGGTCAGTTCTATTTGGATGAGCGCGCCTACGTGTAGTAGCCAAAAAAGAACTAGTCATATAAGGTGTGGGAAACATCCTAATATGTTTTTCCTAATGATTTGGGTTGCAGGGTTGCTTGCATCCAATTCAGATAAGTATGTCTTCATGATGTACCCTTAGGAAACTAATAGATACAACTTCTACAAACTAAGCGAGAACAAGGTTTTGTTCCTCGAGATGGGGTACTTTTGGAAAGAGGGTTTCTTTCCAAAACAGCTAGTTGGAGTGCAATGCATCTCGAAAAAAATTCGAGAGGGTATGGAATAGCCTGAAGTAATTCAGGAGCCTACTATGCAAGATGTAGAAGTCTAGGAGCCTCAGATGGTCGTAGCTGAAGAACCAAATCCCTACAGAAATTCTAGATGGTGTAAGGAGGTTTGAAAGATCTCGTTAAACTCCTGTCCGGTATAACTTCACAACCACTGAGAGAAATGACTTGATAGTTGTGGATCAGGATGATCCAGCAGCCTTTCAACAAGCCTTGACCAGTACCGACTCCGGAAAATGGCAGGAAGCCATGATTGAGGAGATGAAATCCATGTATGATAACCAAGTCTGGAATATGGTGGATCAAACCCCTGGAATAAAACCCATCGTTTTAAGTGAGTCTATAAGCTCAAAACCGACATGGACGGAAAATCTCATACCTATAAGGGTAGATTGGTTGCAAAAGGTTATCGTCAGATTCAAGGTAGCGATTATGATGAAACCTTTTCACCAGTAGCTATGGTCAAATCGATCCAGATTGTTCTAGCCATAGCTATGGCAGATGGATGTCAAAACCACCTTCCCTAACAGGGACTTACAAGAGGGTGTGTATATCACACGGCCTGTGGGTTTTGTAGATCCAAAGAATCCCGGAAAGATATGTAAGCTTCAAAGATCCATTTGTGGATTGCAGGAAGCTTCATGGATTTGGAATCTTCGTTTTGATGAAGCTGTAAGAGAATTTGACTTTAGCAAGGATGAAGATGAACCTTGCATTAATAAGAAAGCGAGTGTTTTTTTATTGTATTCCTGGTGCTTAATCATCGGGAACGACATCCCGACCTTGCCACCTAAGCTTGGTTAGGGAAGTACTTCTTAATGAAGGACTTAGGTGATGCTGCATTTAGTTTTAGGCCTAAGTCAGAGTACTTACATAAACAAAGTGTTGAGAAGATTCTCAATGCTTAAATCTAAGAAAAGGATGTGTACCAATGCGTCAAGGCATTAAGCTCAGCAAGAAACAGTGTCCTAGGACTCCTGATGAGCTGAGCAGGATGAAGAAGATGCCATATGCCTCGACTGTAGAATCTATCATGTATGTCATGACATGCACGAGACCAGATACCTCGTCCGTACTCATCTGTGCCAACAGATTTCAGTCTAACCATGGCCAAGAACACTAGACTGATGTCAAGCCCATCCTTAAATATTTGAGGACTAACGACGCATTCCTAGTGTATGTGGGTATCGATGGAGAACTAGCAGTCAAAGGACATGTTGACGCTAATTTTCAGACAGATCCTGATGACTTCAAAACTCACTAAGAATATGTTTTGTGTTGATCGATGGCGCTTTTAGCTGGAAGAGCTTCACTACTGCCGACTCTACAATTGAGGCTGAGTATATAGCTGCAGCGGAAGCAACTAAAGAGGCCGTATGGATTAGAAGCTTTTTGATCGGATCAGATGCAATGTCGCGAACGTCTAATCTGATAATCTTGTTTTGTGAAAACACAGGGGCCATATCAATTGCTCAATAGTCGAAATTCCACAACAGATTCAAACATATACTAAAAAAGTATCACCTTATCAGAGAGATCATTGATAGAGGTGATATGAATATTAGTTATATTTCGACTGATGATAATATGGCCGATCCCTTGACGAAGGCTCTACCGGAGCCTAAGCATGAGGAACATGCAAGGTCTATGGGAGTAGATCGGAACTTAGATTGGAAATAGGGGCAAGTGGGAGATTGTTAGAGTTGTGCCCTAGTCCAGTGTAAAAGTGATCTACAATTGTAATGTTTTATCATCTTTCGAATAAATAAATCGGCATTATATTACTAATGTATTGTAGTAATATATTAAATATGATTTGACATGTATCATTATGTGTGTCATCACTAATAGTAGAACTGCAGATCTTAACGAATCATATTTAATGCGTCCCTAGTTAGTTAAGCTTTATCAGGAGTGACCAGTATGATGTTAACTCTCTATGATCACGCTCTACTAATCATGGCAAGGCGAGTGCCGGAGTTAGATCAAAGATATCATCAGGGGAATGATATTGGACAACCCGATGGTGAGTATGTAGCATAGATGTTGTTATGAACATACTCATATATCGTAGTTTGTCATTGTATCCTTAGACCGAGGAGTCTTTGTGATCACTATGTAATAAGTATCTAAGTTTGACCTAGTCTACCGTTACCTGTAAAAGGGTAGCCATAAGGGCTCTGACTGGCTTAGGTATAAGTTACATGAGTGAAATCGAAAGACGGCTAAGGGATTTATCTCTCATACTCTGGTATGAGAATGATATTTGTTTAGGCCACTTGATGAGTATGACTTAAAGAAATTGCACGGCCATGCGGGAGATACTTAGTATCTGTTTTCAGTCGTCTCAGATTTTAAGAAAAAGTGATTGATATATAAGTATGACGACTCTACGCCTTATGATCAATTTGGATATCGGTGATAAAAGGATAGTGACATAAACGATAAGAGGTTAAATCTAATCATCGATAATCACGGACGTTGGGTAATCATAATGTCTTGCTAGAGGCCACTAGAGGGTCACACACCTTAAGCAAGTTATATATAGCAAAAGGACTTGCAAAGTCAATATACGAGAAGTTTGAGAATTGGGAAAATTCACTTTCGGTTTAGTTAAATCGGAGCGGAATAGACAATATCCGGGTACGGTTTTACAGCAGACGGTTGAGGAAATTGATCTAAGTGAATTTGAGCCGGTGTAGCTAAACCATTTAATTAGAACCAAACTTTTAATGGACTTGAATGGTTTAATTAAATGGATTTGCAAGAAAGCCCATTTGATTTATTATTTTTTGGAAAATAATAAAACAAATAAAAATAGGAGAGTTATTTTTGGTTCTTCATGAAGTATTCTAACTCCCCATCATTCTCTCTTGGCGGAACATCTCCCTCCTCTCTCTCCCTTCTCATTTTGCTTTCTTCTTCATCATCTTCTAGTAAAAGTGTTGAAGAACTCTAGTTTTTTGAGAGAACTTGCTTGTGTGGATACAGCTAGAGGGTATAGATCTCTATACTTGGTGATTTGATTTATTGGAAATGTATAAATTCCAGATTTTATCCATGTTTATATGCTAAAATAATTTGTCACATGATGATCTTTAATTGTTTTATTATCGAATCTATGGTTATATTGCTTCTGCTATGCTTGGGGTTTATTGATTTGGACCCCATTGATTCCTTCACCCACTGACTTCAAGTCTCCTTAGGAACTCCCACTGACTCCGGGGCTTCACTTAACTCCAAGTCTCATTCTAGACTTCTCTCTTTTTTTGTTCTTCGTAATTAAAATATTAAAATTAAATATAAACAACGACACACAAACCGTAATTAAATTACAAACTATAAATTTCAGCAACCACGCAAGTTGCAAAATGAATGAAATAAACATTCAACCAGGTTTAGACGGGATTAGCTATGCATCATGTTGAGACCAATATGTTGTCAAACATCATGTTATCAAACACTATGTTATCAAACAACCAAATTAATTCCAAATTTGTCTTATTTAAGTGTAAAAAATCCAGTTTATTTAAGTGCACGGTTTAAATTGATTTATCGAAAGAGAATCGGTTTACTCTTGATTTATCGAAATCGGACCGGACCTAAAATTATTTTGGGTTTCGGAAAATTCTCGAGGAACCATCATGGGCTGCGGCCAGTGGTTGACCGTGCACCTGAGACCAATCGGATAGCCTCGGCTCGCCCAGGCATCGCCCGAGGCCAACCGTGGGCGCCCGATCTGGTCTACCAAGGCGTCGACCATGGTCGGTCCGAGAGCCTCCCATGGTCAATCATTGGGCTCTACCTAGTCGGCAAGAGGCATCGACCCCAAATGGACCGAGGGCCATCCATGGTCGATCCTAGGAACGACCCTGGTCGGCCATGGGGTCGGCCATGGTTAGCCTGAGAGCCTTCCATGGTCGACCCGTGGGCGACCTGGTCGGCCTTTGGCACCGATCATGGTTGTTTCGAGGGCCTTCCATGGTCGCCCAAAGGGCTCGACCCTGGCTGACCATGGCTTGACCATGGTCAGCCAATAACAGCCGTGAAACACCAAACTATTCAGCAAAAATTTCAACCAAAAAATTCAGATTTTTTTGATTCCATTCAAGACTTAAATCCATGAACAAGAAAAACTATTATAAGAAATTAATTCAACCCTTTAACATGCTCAAAATGATTCATACATATCAACTATTCTTTGATACTACCGAAGGAAATCCATGGGTTTGAAACAATTAAACTCATGCAACGGATATGAATTTAACCATGGATTTAAGCAAGTTTATAATATGGAAAAATTTGAAAAATTTTACCTTAATTACCTTGATCGATCTCAAGCACAAATGCTATGTGCTCTCTAGATAATCCACACAAACAAGCCTTTGATCTCTTGATTAATTCTCCAACCAAGTCTACTAGGAAAAAGAAGGAGAAGAAGCAAAAACAATTAGAGAGAGGGGGGGTTCAGCCAAGCGAAGAGGAGGGAGAGGAAGAGTAGAGTCAAAATTAGATTTTTGAAGACTAAAAATAACTCCCTCTTTTATTTGTTTTATTAATTAATTAAAATTATAAAACAAATGGGCCTAAGGCCCATTCTAGTAACCCATTTAATTAAACCCATTAAGATCAAAGTAAATGGTTTATGTAGACCAACCTAAATCCTCTTATACCAATTTCCTCAACCATCTCGTTCAAAACCTAGGCTGGAAATCATCTAATCCGCTATGGTTTAACTAAATCGAAGAGTGAATTTCCCCAATTCTCTCGCCCCTCGTATACTGACTTTCAAAGTCCTTTTTCTATATATAACTTGTTTAAAGTGTGTGACCCTCTAGGCTCATGACCCGTTGGCAAACTGGCGCGAAATTACCATTTTTCCCTTTCCATCATAAGTGGTCTCTAATAAGACATTTTGACTACCCAACGTCCATGATTTTCGATGATTCGATTTTCACTCTTATCGTCTATTTCACTATCATTTTATGAATAGACATCTTGATTGATCATAAGGTATAAAACCGTCATCCTTATTTAATCAACCACTGTTTCTTGATATCCGAGATGACTGAAACTTGATACCGATTAACATCCGCATGGCCATGCTATTTTTTCAGTCACACTCATAAAGTGGCCAAACATATATCTTTCCCATACCAGAGTATGAAGGATAAATCCCTTAGCCGTTGATGTGGTCGGATATTATGTATCCAACCTTGTCAAATCTCCTCATTTTTATCCCTATTTTTTCCTGTATTATTTTTTTGGGTGAAAAAATGCTACTTTATCTCACAGATGGCTCGAGAGTACTTTTGATGAAAACTGGTCGAAAAGGAGCTAAAAGCGCAATGTCGGGAAATCAAGAAAAGGTTGCCGGGTCAACCTGCCGGGTGCAACCCGGCAGACTTGTGCTAACCCGACAGACCGAGAGGAAAGCTCACCGGGTCACCATCCAGCAGCCTGCCGGGTTGACCTGCCGGATGCAACCCGAAAGCTTCCCTTTAACCCGGCAACCCGAGGCTACCTATAGAAGACCCTGCCGGGTCAATGTGCCGGCTCCAACCCGGGAGGTTCGGGCAACCCGGCAGGCCGAGGCTGGAAATATCCAACTTGCCGAGTCCTACCCGGCAGGCTCACCTGGAAAGATGGTCAAAATAACTCCAAAAATCATGGGACTTGAATTTTAAATGGATCAGCTCTCCTACTTATACCCACACCCTATACCCACGAAATCCTCACCACTTTTATAGAAAAATCATATCAGTAGAGAGGATTAGAGGTAGGGAGAAGAGTGTAGGGTTTTGGAATGTTGAAGATCATCGAGATAGCGGAAGCATAAACAAAAGCAACTCTAAACCTTATCCAAGAACATGAACCATAAAATCTCAAGGCAAAAACTATTCCACAAGAAATTTACCTTTCACTCTTTGTTGAATCAAGAAAGAAGAACTATATGATCTTCTTCTCTAGAGCAAGTTCACACCAAGAGGATGATCTTCAAGATCCTTGACAAAGAGCCTACTAGAACTAATATATGAAGAAAAAGAGAGCAAGAAGAGAGAAGAGGGAGGTGTGGCAAGCAGAACTACATCATTGAGAACCATCCTTATACTGGTCGCTTCAATTGAAGCGTATATTGATCAGGGACTCGTTAAGTGTGATCCGTACAGATTTATGGTTCTAGTACTTTAGTGGTCATAAATCAGATCATGCTTAACATATTACTTCAATACATAAGTAATACAAAGCCGTTTTATTTATTACAAACGATGATAAATAAACATAGACATTTATAGACTACTAGCAATTGGACTAGGGCACAAAAATGCTATAAATCTCCCACTTGCCCCTAGTTCCAGTCTAAGTCCCAATCTATCCCTATTGACCTAACATGTTTATCATGTTTCGCTTGAGGAAGATTCTTGGTCAAGGGGTCGGCTGTGTTATCATCAGATGCAACGTAGTGGATCTTCACGTCACCTCTAGCAACTATGTCGCGGATGATGTGATACTTCCTGAGTACATGCTTGGATCAGTCATGTGCCCTGGGTTCCTTAGTTTGCGCAATGGCCCCGGTGTTGTCACAATATAAGTCTACTAGGTTAGATGGGTTTTGAATTACACCTAACCCAGCCATGAAACTCCTGATCCATACAACCTCCTTTTCTGCTTCCGATGCAGCAATATACTCAGCTTCTGTTGTAGAGTCGGCAATGGTGTCCTGCTTCTTGGTTTTCCAGCTAAATGCTCCATCGTTCAACGTAAACACATATCCCAACTGACTCTTAAAGTCATTAGGGTCTGTCTGGAAACTAGCGTCGACATATCCTTTGACGACTAGATCATCATCAATTCTTCCCCCGTATACAAGAAAAGCGTCTTTGGTTTTTCTCAAATATTTGAGAATTGCCTTGTCTGCAATCCAGTGTTCCTCACCGGGTTTGGATTGATGCCTACTGGTACAACGAGACATAAATTATGGACCCTATAGCCGAAGCATATGGGATCTCATTCATTCTTTTTAGCTCTGCAGGTGTCTCAGCACACTGTTTCTTACTAAGCTTTATGCCATGACGCATGGGCAGCAATCCTTTCTTTGAATTATGCATTGAGAATCTTCTCAGCAATTTGTCTATATAGGTTCTTTGACTCAAGCCCAAGACCCGCTTGGCACGATCTCTATATATCTTGATCCCCAAGATGTAAGATGCCTCGCCTAAGTCCTTCATTGCGAAACACTCACCTAACCAAGCCTTTTGTTAAGAGCAAGGTAGGGATGTCGTTTCCAGTGAGCAATATGTCATCGACATAGATCACCAAAAAGACTACTTTACTCCCATCTGCCTTTTTATACACGCAAGGTTCATCATCTTTCTTGATGAAGCCAAACTGTTTCACTACTTCATCAAAACGCTGATTCCAACTCCAAGATGCTTGCTTCAGACCATAAATTGATTTGAGCAACTTGCAAATCTTTCCCTTATTCTTTGGTTCCTTAAAACCCTCAGGCTGGGACATATAAATGTCCTCAGCTAACCTCCCATTTAGGAAAGCGGTTTTGACATCCAGTTGCCATATCTCATAATTATGATACGTGAATAAATTTGACCATAGCTACTGGAGAAAAGGTTTCCTCATAGTCAATTCCGTGGACTTGCCTATAACCTTTCGCTACCAGTCTCACTTTGTAGGTCTGAGGTTTGCCATCCATGTCTATCTTTATTTTAAAGATCCATCTACACCCTATGACTTTTACGCCAGGGGTTTGATCCACCAAGTCCCACAGTTGATTATCTGACATGGATTGCATTTCTTCTTCATGGCTTCCAGCCATTTCTCAGAGTCGGTTCCGTCCATGGCTTCTCGAAAGGTAGCTGGATCATTTTCCACTAACACCAAATCATCATCTCTAGTTACTAGGAAACCGTATCTGATAGGTGCATGACTTCTCCTTTCAGACTGCCTTGGGCCGTCCTCATTAACTGTAGCTATTGGTTCTTGCTCAACGACCACTTCTGGCTCTACTTTTTTTAAGGGGTCATCCAGTGGTTCCTGAGTGACTATCTCATCTAGAACTTCATCAAGATGAATAGTCCTCCCACTGACTGTCTTGGAAATAAATTCCTTTTCCAAGAATATCCCACCTCGGGCGAAAAATACTTTATTTTCGCTCGGTTTGTAGAAGTAGTATCCTCTTGTTTCTTTTAGAAATCCGAAGAAAGTGCATTTATCTAATCTCGGTTCAAGCATGGTTGCAAGCAATTGTTTTACAAAAGCCTCGCAATACCATATTTTCAGGAAGGACAAAACGGGCTCCTTCCCGTACCATTTCTCGAATGATGTCGCTTCCACTACTTTCGAAGGATCCCTATTTATTATGAACTCGGCTGTTTGTAGAGCATAACCCAGAAGGAGATCGGAAGATCAGTGTCACTTAACATCGATCGAACCATATCCAACAATGTCTGATTCCTTCGCTCGGACACACTATTGAGTTGTGGTGTTCCTGGCGGAGTCCACTGAAATAGTATTACACTTTCTGTAAGATGACTAAGAAACTCTTCGGATAAGTATTCTCCACCCCGATCAGAACGGAGTGCCTTGATACTCTTTCCAAGTTGGTTTTCTACTTCAGTCCAAAACTCTTTGAATTTATCAAAGGCTTCGGACTTATGTCTCATGAGATAGACATAACCATATCTACTGAAATCATCAGTAAATGTGATAAAGTAGCCTAAACCACCTCTGGCTAGTGTACTCATTGGTCCACATACGTCTGAATGTATTAGACCCAATAGATCACCTGCCCTCTCACCTATACCGGTGAAGGGCGCTTTAGTCATCTTTCACATTAAACAAGCCTCGCATCTTTCAATCGTTTGGAATTCGAATTGAAATAGAAGTCTGCGCTTATGAAGCGCTGAGATACGTTTCTCATTTATGTGACCTAGACGACAATGCCAGATTAGAGTTTGGTATAAATCATTAGCTTTAAACCTCTTAGCATTAATATTATAGAGCGTGTTGGATCTCGAGTTTTGCATATTTAATATGTATAAACCTCCAACTGTGTGAGCATTTCCATAAAACATGTTATTGCGCATAATATTAAAAAACTCGTTCTTAATATCAAAATAATAACCTTCTTTTTCAAGAAGGGATATTGATACAATATTCCTGCTGAAAGCAAGTACGCAAAACACATCAAAAAGTTCTATTACAAGCCAACTGGTCAAAACAAGATCAACCGAACCCACAACAGTTGCGGTAACTCGCACGTTGTTCCCAACTCTTAGGTCCACCTCGTTTTCCCCCACATCTCTTCTACTACGCAGTACATGCACATCCGCACAGACATGAGACTCAGCTCCAGTGTCTAGTACCCAAGCATTTATAGTAGAAAGATTTAGCTCTAATGGAATACCTGACGAAGTAGCGGCCCCATCGCCCTTCTTCTGATCTTCCTTCAGCTGCTGACAGTCCTTTTTCCAACGACCAGGCGTTTGGCAGTATAAACAGACCGACTCCTTTACCTTCCCCCTTCCCTTCATGGGCATGGAAGGTTTAGGAATGAAAGGTCGTCTGTTCTTCCCTGCTAGGTGCATAAGGCCTTTACCCTTATCACCACCAACTTTGAAGCAGGATCCCTTCTTGACCATAAGAACACCTTTGGGTGCACTGCCCCTTATGCTCTTCTCGGCAGTCACTAACATGTTGTGAAACTCCGATGCGGTCTTGTCCATGTCATGCATGTCATAGTTCATGACGAACCCACCATATGCATGAGGAAGGGATTGCAGAATAAAATCCGCAGCTATCTCCTTTTCCATAGTCATTCCGAGACTAGTTAGATGATTGAGATGTTCATTCAAGCGTAGGTTGTGTGGACCTACGGAGCTGCCTACTGACATTTTGCAGGCAATGAGTTCTTGGAGAACAGTGTATTTTATCAATACGTACTTTCTCTTTAAACATATCCTTGATCTGTGCAAACATTGCAAAAGGATCATGGGATAACTCCATAAACTGCTTCTGGAGGTCCGCCTCCATGCAGCCTAGCATGACACACGCAACGTCGATAGAGTCGCTAAGGTGTTTCTGGCACGCATCCTTAACGACCCTCGTTGCTGTTAGAGTTATTTTCCAGTCCAATATATAAGTGATCTACAGATGTAATGTTTTATCATCTTTCCGAATAAATAAATCGGCATATATTACTAATGTGTTGTAGTAATATAACAAATGTAATTTGATCTATGTCATTACGTGTGTAACCACTAATAGTAGATCTATAGATTAGAAAGAATTACATTTGATGAGTCCCTGATCAGCTAAGCTTCTTTAAGAAGCGATCAGTATGAGACCAACTCCTTGTGATCACGCTCTACTAATGATGGCAAAGTATGTGCCAGAGTTATATCATAGATACCATCAGGTCGATGATATCGGACAACTCGATTGTGAGTATGCTGCATAGATTCAGTCATGAGATACTAACATATCGTAGCTTGTCATTATATCCTAAGACCAAGGAGTCTTTGTGTACACTATGCAACGAATACCTAAGTTTGACCTAGTCTAACGTTATCTGTAAAAGGGTAACTATAACGGCTTCGATTGGCTTTGATATTTGTTGCACTAGTGAACTCGAAAGGCGTCTGAGGGATTTATCACTCATACTTCGGTATGAGAAAGATATCCGTTTAGGCCACTTGATGAGTATGACTGAAGGAATAGCAAGGTCGTGCAGGTGATACCTTAGTATCAGTTTTCAGTCATCTCAGATATCAAGAAACAATGATTGATAAATTAGGATGACCATTCTATGCCTATTGATCAATCCGGATATCGGTTTGATAAAAGGATATTGACATGTACAATAACAGGTTAAGTCGAATAATCGATAATCACGAACGTTTGATAATCATAATGTCTTGCTAGAGACCACTTATGATGGAAAGGGTAAAATAGTAATTTTACCAGTCTGCCAATTGTTCGTGAGCCTAGAGGGTCACACGCATTAAGCACGATACATGACAACAATTATGGATGAAAATTGAGAACGATCCAGTAGTTTCCTGGCAAAGGTTTTAACCAGACGGTTGAAGAAATCAATTCTAGGAAATTGAGCCGTTTTGTCTAAACCGAAATTAGAACTCAAGTTAATGGGTTTAATTTGAGTTTTAGTTAAACGGGCTTAAAGCCCATTTAGGTATTTAAGTTATGAATGGGAACAAATGCAAATAAGAGTTTATGAAGGATAGATATGCAATTTTAATTTGAAATTACAATTACAATATATCGTATATTATTTTCTCTAATTTTCAGAAACTAATTCCTTCATCCTCTCCCCCTCATTGCTGAATTCTCTCTCCCCTCTCATCCTCCATTGTTGTCAAACTTCTCTCAAAATTCATAGCAAAAATTTGAGTGAAAACCTTCTTCGCTTGTTGTGCTTGTGTGGACCTAATAGATAAACACTAAACTTGTGTTTTCATCGATTAGAAGAGGTAAATTTCAGATTCAAAAGGTATATATAACATGTTGAATTTACATTAAGATCAAAGCTTGCATCGATCACCACGGTTACACAACGTCCGCTACATGATATTTATCGATTGGAACCCGTGGTGATCTCTTTCAGTTGCGTTGGCAGCTGGCTCCACCGGGAGAGCTTTGTCTAGGACGTACTCCCTGCGCAAATTTCTGTCCCATTCCAGATAATTTGTTCCATTGAGCTTACACTTATCAAGGATAGCCCTCAATGACAAATTAGACGAGTTTGTTGAATTACTAGCCATTTCTACACGAAGAAAGTAAATTTAATCACAATAGTTGAATTAATTTACGAAGATCCGAATTAAACACCAACCATCCGATTCTAAGGTTTAGAATCTTTAAACCAAGCTCCCTTATTTGTCAATTGAAGTACGCTAAGGCGCACCGCTCCAATTGACCCATTTGGGTAGGACGTCCATCCAATTACAACCCTTGTAACTCTTGGTCAGGGTATGTGCAAAAGCATACGGCTTACCCTTCTGATGCCCCAGCTCGACCTCAGGACGAGAGTCGTGGTCGAGTCAACCAATCTTCACATATGCATCAGTTTTGTGCAGAGGCTCCGCTAAGGCGCACGACATCCCACAAGTTTGACCATTCTATATAGAACCATTCTATCGATGCTCTGCTAAGGCGCACGACACCGAGAGAATGTTTCTACATGGGTGGGAATTTGGGTGGCATCTCACATGACTCAAATTATGTTGTGATTTGGTTGTATTTAATAATTCGAAAGTATTTTGGTACAATTACGAACCCGTCATTAACAACCCGTTTTGTGACGTTTCTAATTGTATCATATACAATCTTCTTTTGAAGTCGTCATTTGAAACCCGTGAAACAAAATTTTAAAAATGAACTCATCCATCACAACCCGTGCGATGATGGTTCACAACGCTTTAATCATGCAAATAATTAAAATCGATTTTAATCTTTGCATGTGAGGTGATGGCTTATAAACTTATAAGCTAAGCATGCAAGACCATCATTGTGCTCGATTTTCCATCCTTCTCGACTTTGTGTAGCAATTACAATTAATACTCGGTTCGTAGACCGGACATAAAATAATTACACTTTAAGGGCTCGAATGAAAGAATAATTACACGCTAACACTAACGGTGTGCAAACCGTGAAAGCGATAAAATTCTAATGGGCTACTAATACATCATACATCTCATCACATCATCCAACATGTTATCACACAAACATGTTATCAAATAATATGCAATTATTCCGGTTTTAATTTTACCAAGTTTCTTCGTCGGGTTTATCGAAACTAGACCTTTTCGAAAAACGATTTATCGAAACCAATCAAATTTGAAAGTTTTCGAAATATTGGATCGCGGGTTCATGCCACAAACCAAAAATCAACGTGCACGAACCAAGTCGGGCCCAAGCTCAATGGGCCGAGCCCAACACCACGGCTCGGTTTGGGCCTAGGAAAGCCCAAATCGGGCTTGCCTCCCTTCTCAGCCTCGGCCAAGAAGGGGGACGGCCCCGGTCACTGCCGGCCTTCCCCGGCCTTTGGTGACCTCCGTCCGGTACCTCTAATCCGGCTCCCCAAGAGTCCCTTCTCGGACCCGAGAAATCCAATAAAAATCTGAAAAATTCCAAATTCAATATATTTTTCAAAAATAACATATTTCATGCAATTTACCAAAAAAGAATTAAAAACATATTATCAACAAATATGGCATACAAATCATCATAAAACCGAAACAAGTTCAACAAGATGAAGCATAAACAAAAGCAACTCCAAACTTTGGCCAAGAACATGAACCATTAAATCTGAAGGCAAAAACTATTCCACAAGAAATTTACCTTTTAGTCTTTGTTGAATCAAGAAAGAAGAACTATATGATCTTCTATACTAGAGCAAGTCCACACCAAGAGGATGATCTTCAAGATCCTTCACAAAGAGCTTACTAGAACTAATCTATGAAGAACAAGAGAGCAAGAAGAGAGGAGAGAGAGGTGTGGCCAGCCACAATAGAGAGAGTGTGTGTGATTGAGAGTTAAAATGAATTGATTTGATATTTGTCTACTTCATCAACTCATAAGCATGGGTCATTAAAGTAACAAATAAGAAAAGCATGGGTTAAAGGCAAGTCATCACCTAAACCCCTTAAATCACTCTCTCTTAATCAACAACACCAACTAGGCATGAAGTGTGGCCCCCACCCTTGGACCCACCAATGTGGCCGGCCACTTGGGCTTATTGGGCCTTATTTAGGCCCTTGTTGGGCCGACTAGGTGACCTCATGGGCCGAGCCCAATGGGCTCGCCCATGTGGTCGCGTGCCATGTCCAAAACTTATCCAACCCTTTTGTCGTTACTTATCAAACAAAGTCCGACGTGACATCGACGAAAATCTCAGTTTTCTCGATTCGCTAATTATTCTCTCAAACCGAACCTATGGCCCTAAACCTTCAGTTTTTTCCATGTATCGCTCCTCAAGAAACGTTAAGGTTTCCTTGTCTCAATTTATCCATCTTGTATGTGTGTGACCCTGCAAGCTCATGCCACTGTTGGCAGATCGTCGCAAGAGATCTCTCTTGCCCGATCCATCATAAGTGGTCTCTAGGAAGACATTATGATTACCCAAGGTGCATGATAATCGATGATTCGATTTAACCTTGTGCGTACAAGTCACTATCCTATTATCTCTAGACATCCCGATTGATAACAAGACATAGAGTCGTCATCCTTGTTTAATCAATCATTGTTACTTGATATGTGAGATGGCTGAGAACTGATAACCCGTATCACTGGCATGGCCATGCTCTTACTCTCAGTCACTATCGATCAAGCGGCCTTAACGGATATCTTTCCCATACCGTAGTACGAGGGATAAATCCCTTAGCCGTCTTTCGTGTCACTCATGCAATCCGTTCCGCCACCCAATCATGCCCGTTATTGCAATCCTGTTACGGAAAGCGTTAGGCGCATCTTAAAGCCGTACGTCGACCGCATAGTGATCACAAAGACTCCTTGGTCTAATGATATCGTGAGAAGCTATCGCATTTGAATATGTTCATGGCTTAATCTATGAAACACTATTCAAAGCGGGTTATCCGATATCAATCACCTCATGATATCTATGATATGATTCCGAGATCCCACATCCCTATGACAAGTAGAACTACATCATTGAGAACCATCCTCATACTAGTCCCTTCAATTGAAGCGTATATTGACCAGGGACTCGTTAATTGTGATCCGTACAGATTTATGGTTTTACTACTGTAGTGGTCATAAATCCGATCATGCTTAACATATTACTTCAACACATAAGTAATACAAAGCCGTTTTATTTATTACAAACGATGATAAATATACATAGACATTTATAGACTACTAGCAATTGGACTAGGGCACAAAAATGCTATCAAATAGGAGGATCGTGGGTGATCACTTGGACGGATTTGGAGGTGGCTTGGAGGCAATTTCGAGGAGCATTCGAGGAATGATTTGTGAGGTTGGTAGTAGTGCTTAGGGTTATTATTTTAAGATTTGTAATTGGGATTTGAATGATTGTATTGGGTTTGATTTTAAGGAATATAACTGAGGTTTTGTTCATGAGCTTTGTGTTTGTGTTGGGTTGCATGTTAGAAATGATGTTGTAAGCCATGGATGTGTTTATTTATTCTTTTGATGTCATGAGTAGTGAAGTATTTAGGTCGAGGAAAGGAATGAACGAGGATATAAATTTGATTGCTTAGATGGATTAAATGTTAAATTATTGGGTTTGTGAAATGAATTACGATCTTAAATGTGATCTTAATGCTAACTCTCCCGGGTAGACCTGAGTTTAAATTAAATCTAATAAGAGAGGTGATAGCAATCGACCTACGTGAACCGTAGCATTTAGGGGCCTGATCTACACGTTGTGTCTTGGGGTTGTAATTTGATTGTGACGACTTCATAATTGCAATCTGTGACGGAGATACATATACCGCGGGTACGGTTTACATAAGTAGGGTGCCAGGCTGAAGGATGGAGATTCCTACATAACCTTTAAGCTGACTCTGATTAGGTATTTTAGTTAATGATGTGGCTATTATATTTTAATCGGACGAAACCCTTGCAAACTAGAGATATTTTTGGGGTGGGCTTGGAATTCTCGATACTTTATTCCACTTCTTAAATATGCTTTCCCGTAATTAATAATGGAATCCATTAAAATTGGTAAAATGATATATCCCCCGAAATCTCGACTTCCCGACTGCCTTTATAATATTTGGATATTGTGTTGTTAATTGCATTTTTGGGCAGTGTGCATTTGTGATTGGTGATGCTTTCATATATCGCATGTTCGTGTTGATATTTTTAATTTAATTATTTTTACAAACCCAAAACCCATTTTTGATCGCTTAGACCCGACACATTAGCACTTGTACTCCCATTTTCAGCAACTAACGGTCCTCGAGATAACTCAGGGCTTTACAACGCCCTATATTACTTGACGACCGGTGCACTTACCGTGTGCTCGGGAGCGGGTAGATTTCGGCTTGCCGAGATTTCCTGCCATCAAGTTTTTGGCGCCGTTGTCGGGGACTATTATATATCTGTTAGCCTGGGAGGAAGGTGTTTAAGTCGTGCATTAAGCATTATATATATTTTATAAAAAATTATTATTTTATTATTATTATTTTAGTGTATATTATTACTTGCTGTCTTGCTTGCGTGCGGCTTCGCACTTGTGCTCTAACCTTTTTCCCGTTAGTTTTCTTGGAATTTTAGAATTTGAGAAATGTTCGGAGAGAAGGCAAAAATGATGAAGCAAGTTTGGAGGAAGTATGAATCTTGTTTTGAGAGGTCGTACATGCTAGAGTACGAGTGGACTCTTGAAGACCAATCCCATCGTACGGGGCCTACAATGGATATGGGTGGGACTGGGAAGATTTTGCGAGACGAGCTAATCATGGTCAGGGCGGTGCCTACTACTCTCACCATGAGGAGCAACGATATGGCTAACACTAAGGGACACCACAAGACCACCAGCACCCCTATAATCCATCACCATCCTACCACCCTCCGCCTCAAAAAATGGAACCACTAGCAGAGGAGCAGATCATGTAAGAGCTTGTGCCCTAGTCCAAGTATTTTCTATGTAATCTTCTGTTTAGCGTGTTATGATAATGTTTCAAGCGATAACTTAATCTAAAGTCGTTAGTGTTTACACAAGAACAGGAGAACCTTTAGATATTATCAAGTTATGCTTGACGGATCCCTAGTCAAGTACTTATCTATAAGTGACTAGTGTGATGATGACTCAAGATCAAGTCCTGCTGATCAAGGTAGTGGGACTACCAAAGTCATATCACGGATATCATCTGGAGGATGATATTGGATGACCTAAGGTGGAGTATGGCGTATAGATCAAGTCACCAACGCATACTCCGTCGTCGTGTGATCACTACATTAATACTTTGGAGCGAGTATCTCACATGCATGTCACTCCATTGGTTTGACATGTCCCAACACTGTCTGTAAAAGGGCAGCCATAACAGACGTATTGTAATGGGAGCGCACGTTGCGTTTGAAAGGATTTGTTTCCCCATGGTGAGATGTGGTGAAGGCTATAGTTCATGGCACCTTGATGAGTGTGACTGATGAAGTATGCTGTAACGCCCCAAAATCCGGTTTCCCGAATTAAAGTCGTTACCCGAAGAATTAAAAACCTTTGAAATAACACGATGCGATATAGTTATGAAATAACTCGAGCGTCCTCAAGTTACAACATAACTATCCTCACACGAGGCCATCTCACATTTTGATTTAGGCGTCCCTAGTCCAAAATGGGATTGCACGAGTCAAATAAAGAAACCTGTTTACAACAAATACATCAATAAAATTTCTCCTGTTAAAATCTGTATTAAACCAACAAGTAACGCGTACAAAAGTGAGGCACGACATGGCCAGACAATCAAATATTTACATCAAAATATTTTAGACAAGTTGCGATACAGAAATATACATGGCAAATGACTCAAACCATAGTCTACAAAAGTCAACAACAACAAAAAAACACAGTGCGTCGACACGACACATCCCCAAAAGCTCCCACCAAAAGTGTACTCAGGATCACCAACCTGCACAACTACAAGTAGGGGTGAACACGCTACCCAGAGACTAAAACAAAGAGCAAGGATGAGAAAAACATACATGTAAGCACAAAAAAGTCAGTAAAGTACGAATCACAACACTTCCACTACTCATCCACCAACCACGTCACAACTCCCGAGGTAACCGATTACGACCGGCGAGGGGTACCACCCTTGGTCGGTTCAACCTCCGAACGGGAATCGATTATGGCCAGGAGGGGTACCGCTCCTGCCTCGATTTCCCATCCAAACACAACCACACAATTGAGGTAACCGATCACGGCCAAGGGGTACCACCCTTGACTCGGTTCAACCCCCAAATGGAAATCGATCACGGCCAGGAGGGGTACCGCCCCTGACTCGATTATCCATCCAACCACACAGCCATACAATTGAGTTAACCGATCACGGCCAAGGTGTACCACCCTTGACTCGGTTCAACCTCCGAATGGAAATCGATCACGGCCAGGATGGGTACCGCTCCTGACTCGATTATCCATCCAACCACACAGCCTCCCATCACCTTTCCACCCTTCCACATCACAACACCCATACCAACCACACCCCAACACCCTTCGATACATTCACAGAAAACAAACCAGGTGCAAGAAACTAGTTCACAGAGAGGCATTTACATCCACACAAACAAGACAAGTGCGAGACGGAATAAGTCATCATCTAAAAAGCAATAATATAACCATGCACAACTAGGTGCTCACAAGCAGTTCAAGTTTGGTACTCAACTAATTCACAGAGAGGCATTTATATCAACGCATCAACATGCTATTTAATTCACAAAATCGAGCAAAAGGTGTTCAAACATTTCATTTTATCTCAACTAAATACTCAAATAAATTCAATCAATGCATCAAGAGAATGAGTCTAGGTAAGCTATGTCCCCCTACCTCAAATTTTCCAACGTAAGCTCCTAAGATTTTCGCGACGCCAAGCTATGCCTTTCCTTTCCCGCGGTCGTCAAAGGAATCTAAAAGTGACAAAATCACAAGTTTTAATAACTAACCGAAATCTGGATTTTCACGAAATTAAACCCAAGTGCCACCCCGACAAGTATCGCTCACTCCAACACTTCTTAATTAACCTAAGTTGTCAAAATGGGCCCGGAACGGCCCATTTTGCCCGTTAAGTCGAATCTGCCCGATTGTGTGAACTTGTCCCTCGGGACTCCGAAAATTCCCAAATTTGTGTCTAAATTCCTAAATATATTCGAGAGGACAAAAGCAATTGACGGAATCGAATTCCGACACCCGAGCGATTTACTCGCGTAATTTAAAGTTTCGACACACATTTTCCAATTTTCGTAATTTAAATCCAAAAATCACCAAGAGTGCCAACTATCGATTCGAGGGTTACCCGAGACTTCCCGAAACTCACAAACCTGAATTCCGGGCTCGTGGGACCACCCGGGCCACTCACGGCCCGAGAGGTCCAAACTGCCCACGGTCGCCCACAGGCTGCCACGGCCAGCCATGGCAGGGGGCTGGCCACTGCCGAACCACCTCCGGCGCGCCACCACCCTGGCCGGAGCTCCGGCGAACCCTCCGGCCGCCGGAAAAATTCTAAAAACGTCCCAAAATGCTCCAAAACACCCCTACAACTCCAATCCATCATCATTTCACTCATTTCTCATTAAACCCACAACTCAAACTCATCACGATGAGAAAAAGTGAGTTGCTTACCGTAGCCAATGATGTGAGGAACCCGAATACGCAAGAAAATGGTCGATCACGCGGCCGGATCGTCGGGAAATCGCCAAAATCTCTTCTCCTCTTCTTCCTTCTTCTTCTCTTGGCCAAGCACTCCTCTCTCTCTCCTTTTCTTTGTTTCTGCCGAAGGTGGCTCCCTCCTCCCCCTCTTTATCACTTAAACTCTATTAATTAAACAATAAACTAATTAAATATTCCAATTTCCAATTTTTTTTAAATCTAAATTAACACATTTAATCTTAACCGCTCATAAAGTCTCCCCCCTCTAGAATCATGCCATGTGTAAAGTAGGGGGGGTCCCACAATCCACTTTTGTCATTTCGGACCCGAAATCGTCAGAAACGGACACGTTTTTCGAAACCAACGGAACCGTGACATTTCGCTAAATTTTAGCTTCCATATGAACCTAATATTCATAACATTACAATTTCAACTTAAAATGGCTCAAATAGTAGTCTTTGGTGACTCTCGAGTCAAAATTTGGTCAAATCGCGAATTTTTAAATTTTTATCCATTTTTCACAAAATTGACCCAAATTGACCGGGAGCGGTCCTTACAACCTTCCCTCCTTAAAGAATTTCGTCTGCGAAATTAAAACGTACCTCAATTCTCGAAAAGGCGGGGATACTTAGCACGAATCTCATCTGCCCGCTCCCACGTCGACTCTTCGACACCGTGATGTTGCAAAAGCACTTGCACTAGTGGGATGGTCCTGCCTCTCAATATCTGATCTCGTGAGTCTAAGATCTGAACTGGCCTTTCCTCATACGAGGCATCTGGGGTCAACTCCAACTCAGCCCACTCTATCACGTGCGACGGGTCATATTTTCTCAGCATCGATACATGGAATACGTTGTGAACCGCTGCAAGGGATGGCGGCAATGCGAGCCTGTAAGCCACTGCTCCAATCCTGGCGATGATCTCGAAGGGGCCAATGTACCTCGGGGCCAACTTACCGTCGCTTCTTGCCTTCTTAAACCTTAGTAGCCCTTTCTTCGGGCTCACTCGCAAGAAGACGTGGTCGCCTACCTCAAACTCGAGAGGTCGACGTCTCCGGTCCGCATAACTCTTCTGTCTACTCTGCGCCGTTTTCAGTCGCTCTCGAATCAAGGCTACCTTCTCAGTAGTCTCCCTTACCAGCTCGAGTCCCAGTAGCCTCTTATCTCCCACCTCAGCCCAACAAATTGGTGATCGGCACGGTCTACCATACAAAGCCTCAAATGGTGCCATCCTGATGCTAGCCTGGTAACTGTTGTTATACGCAAACTCTGCCAACGGTAAATGATCCTCCCACGCTCCGTGGAAATCCAGTATACACGCTCGGAGCATGTCCTCTAATATCTGAATTACCCGCTCTGACTGACCGTCCGTCTGTGGGTGGTAAGCCGTACTCAGACGAATATCCGTACCCAACGCGCCCTGTAGGCTATCCTAGAATCGGGATGTAAAGCGAGGATCTCGGTCCGATACTATTGACACCGGCACTCCGTGTAACCTCACGATCTCGCGTACATATAGTCTGCTCAACTTATCTACTGAGTCTGTCATCCTCATTGGCAAGAAATGCGCGGACTTAGTCAGTCGATCAACTATCACCCACACCGCATCGTAATATGCTCCCATTTCCACTCGGCTATCTCCAACGGTTGTAGAGGTCCCGCTGGTCTCTGGTGTTCTATCTTCACCTGCTAACAAGTGAGACATCGAGCTACGAACCCTGCTATCTCCCGCTTCATCCCATTCCACCAAAAATGGTGCCTGATGTCGTGATACATCTTAGTCCCACCAGGATGCACAACAAGTCGTGAGTTGTGTGACTCGTGTAGTGTAGGGTTTTGGAGCGTTCTAGATCGTCGAGATAGCGGAAGCATTATAAGAAAATCTACTCCAAACCTTGTCCAAGAACATAAACCAATAAATCCCAAAGCAAAATCTATTCCACAATATATTTACCTTTAAGTCTTGTATGAATTGATAAAGAAGAACGTTCAGATCTTCTTCTCTAAAGCAAGTCCACACCAAGGGGATGATCTTGATGATCCCTCACTTAATTGCCTACTAGAACAATTAAATGAAGAACAAGAGAGCAAGAACAAGAGGAGGAAGAGGGTGGTCGGGCAAGCTAGAAGAGAGAGAGAGATTTGTGTGTTTTTGTGATTAAATGAATAATGAATTAAAGTCTTGTATTTCAATTCATCATCCAATCTGACAAGCATGGGTTAAAAGTGATTGGTATGGGCTTAAAAGTGCTTTAACCCATACCCCTTAAATCACTCACCTCTTAATCCACAATCACCAGCTAAGCATGGTGTTGTGTGGCCCCCACACATGGACCCACCATGTGGGCCGGCCAAGAGGTCTTGTTGGGCCCTTAATGGGCCGGCCATGAGGCTTCATGGGCCGAGCCCAATGGGCCCTCCCGTGTTGTCTCATGCCGTGTCCAAAAGTCGCCCAACCCTTTTGTCGTCACTTATCAAACAAAGTCCGACGCGATATCGACGAAAAACTCAGTTTTTCTCGATTCGCTAATTATTCTCTCAAACCGAACCTATGGCACTAAACCTCCAGTTTTGTCCATATATTACTCCTTAAGAAACTTCAATGTTTCCTTGTCTCAAGTTATCCGTTTTGAATGTGTGTGACCCTCTAGGCTCATGCCACCGTTGGCAGATCGGCGCAAAAGATCGGTCTTGCCCGATCCATCATAAGTGGTCTCTAGTAAGACATTATGATTACCCAAGGTGCATGATGATCGATGATTCGACTTAACCTTGTGCGTACAAGTCACTATCCTATTATCTCTAGATATCCTGATTGATCACAAGGCATAGAGTCGTCACCCTTGTTTAATCAATCATTGTTACTTGATATGCGAGATGGCTGAGAACTGATAACCCGTATCATTGGCATGGCCATGCTCTTACTCTCAGTCAGTCTCCATCAAGAGGCCCTTTTAACGGATATCTTTCCCATACCGTAGTATGAGGGATAAATCCCTTAGCCGTCTTTCGTGTCACTCATGCCACCCAATCATGCCCTTTATAGCAATCCTTTTACAGAAAGCGTTTGGCGCAAGTTAAAGCTGTACGTTCATTGCATAGTGATCAAAAAGACTCCTTGGTCTAAGGATGTCGTGACAAGCTATCGCATTTGAATATGTTCATGGCTTAATCTATGAAAACACTATTCAAAGCGGGTCGTCCGATATCAATCACCTCATGATATCTATGATATGATTCCAGGATCCCTCATCCCTATGACAAGTAGAACTACGTCATTAAGAACCATCCTCATACTGGTCGCTTTAAGGAAGCATAGGTTGACCAAGGACTCGTTAAGTGTGATCCGTACAGATTTATGGTTCTACTACTTTAGTGGTCATAAATCAGATCATGCTTAACATATTACTTCAACACATAAGTAATACAAAGTCGTTTTATATATATATTACAAACTATGATATTGTACATAGACGTTTACAGGCTAATAGCAATTGGACTAGGGCACAAATGCTATCACGTAGTACTTCCTCGCGGAGACTCTTGGGCACAAACAATCAGTTCCGGAAACGAAGGCCCTGATCGTTGCCCATCGACCACCCCTCGGACTCAACTCCGCTAGCCATTTTCATCCGGAACGTTGCTGTCTCTGAGTCATCAATCTGAGCCTCAATCACCCGACTCACCAGTGTAGGCTGCGCCACCAATGAACACAGTGCGACTCGTCCCGTAACTTCCTCCAACTCAACCCTGAACTCGCTGAGCTCTCCCATCATCTTCCATTCCCGAACTGCTACGGAGACAAGGCTATGGAGTGACTTTTTGCTGAGGGCATCGGCGACCACATTCGCCTTGCCCGGGTAGTATAGCAGATCGAAGTCATAATCCTCAATCAGCTCCATCCAGCGCCGTTGTCGCATGTTCTGGTCTTTCTGGGTAAAGAGATATTTCAGGCTCTTGTGATCCGAAAAGACCTGAAACTTCTCACCGTAGAGGTAGTGACGCCAAAGCTTTAGTACGAACAAGACCGCTGCAAGTTCTAGATCGTGTGTCGGATAGTTTCCCTCGTGCACTTTAAGCTGTCGGGACCCAAAAGCCACCACCTTACTCTGCTGCATCAGAACACTCCCCAGTCCTTCGCCGGA
Source organism: Geranium rotundifolium (assembly GCA_963920655.1). Classification (NCBI taxonomy): domain Eukaryota; kingdom Viridiplantae; phylum Streptophyta; class Magnoliopsida; order Geraniales; family Geraniaceae; genus Geranium; species Geranium rotundifolium. The sequence continues at coordinate 21,494,995 of OY987312.1, forward strand.
TGCGTCGCAGTAAACGTCATAGCCTATCCCTCGCTCAGGTACTATCAAAACCGGAGCCGTGGTCAACCGAGTCTTCAACTCCGCGAATGAGCGCTCGCAAGCCTCATCCCAATCGAACTTAACTCCCTTCCGCGTGAGGCGAGTCAAAGGTGCTGCGAGGCGCGCAAAGTCTTTGAAGAACCTCCGATAGTACCCTGCCAATCCCAGGAAGCTGCGGATCTCGAAAACGCTCGTCGGTCGCGCCCATTTCGAGACCGCGTCGATCTTCGACGGAACGACAAACACGCCGTCACCAGATACGACATGTCCGAGGAATCTCACCTTGGTAAGCCAGAACTCGCATTTTTCCAACTTCGCGTAAAGTTGGTGCAATCGCAGCAACTGGAGTACAGTCCTCAAATGCGCCTCATGAGTCCCCTCGTCCGGCGAGTAGATGAGAATATCGTCGACAAATACGATGACGAATCGATCGAGGTAAGGTCGGAAGATGCGAGTCATAAGATCCATGAACGCCGCTGGGGCGTTGGTCAAGCCGAACGACATCACTAGGAATTCGAAATGACCATACCGCGTTCGGAACGCAGTCTTCGGGATGTATTCCTCCCGTACTCGCAACTGATGATATCCAGACCGCAAGTCGATCTTGGAGAAGCACCTCGATCCCCTGAGCTGATCAAAGAGATCGTCTATCCGTGGCATCGGATAACGATTCTTCACTGTCACCCTGTTCAGCTTCCAGTAATCTATGCACATCCGGAGGGAACCCTCTTTCTTCTTTATGAACAACGCTGGAGCGCCCCACGGCGAGGTGCTCGGCCGTATGAACCCCTTCTCCTGCAGTTCCTGGAGTTGACTCTTCAACTCCTCGAGTTCCGCGGGGGCGAAACGATATGGTGCCACAGAGATTGGCGCGGTTCCCGACATCAACTCGATAGTGAACTCCACCTCACGCACTGGCGGTAATCCGCTAAGATCACCTGGAAACTCGTCGACAACTCGTGGTAGCCCTCTGCCTCCGTCCTTCGGTCCGTCACCCGTAGCGGACAACGCCGCAAGAAGAACTCCACTCCGGCTACCCAATAAACATGAAATCATAGAGTCCCCACTCGATACGGTCACCCTCCTCCGATAATAATCGATGTTAGCCCTGTATCGCCTCAACCAGTCCATGCCGAGGATCACGTCGAAAGTAGTCATGTCTAGCACGATAAGGTCCCACACAAGAGGGTGGTCTGCTACTCTAACTTCGCAGGCCCTGCAGATTCTACTTAGAACAGTGCCTTTCCCTAAAGGCGTATCGACGCACAAGGGCGGACTCAGCGACTCGACTACCAACCCCAGTGCTCGTGCAAACTATGCTAATATAAAAGAGTTCGATGCACCCGTGTCGATAAGAATGGACACCCACAAATTAAAAACAAGGAATGTACCCTGAACTGCTCTCTGGTCCTCTGACTGTGGAGGCTCGGTATGACCCGACACTGCGTAGACCCGACCTTGGACCTGCTGTCCATCTGCTCTCGGCTGCCCCCGACTAGTACCTGGTCTCGTCGACTGGGCTGGTCCGGCCCCTTGTCGGGGTAGGGAATCCTGTCGTGCTGCTGACGACCGCGCAGATGGTGCAGAGTGCTGTCGTGAGCCCTGGCTCCCGATTCTGCTAGAGTAACAATCCCGAGCGAGGTGTCTTGGACGTCCACACCCAAAGCACGTGGGTGGTCCAAAACTAGGCCTGCCTGCCTGTCCTGGCCGACCGCTCGGTCTCTCTACTGGTGCTCTGAACTGACCGCTCTGAGCTCCCCCCGAAAGTTGCCTCGTAGGTGCTCGGTTTCGAGGGAAATCCCTCCAGAGGTGACCTGGCTGATGACACTCATAGCATACCGGTGGTGACCTTGGGCCTACTGGGCTGGATCCCACGGTATCCAGCGATGCTAGCGGTCTCTGCACCATTCTCCCTGACGACTGCGGAGGAAAGCTCGAAAATCGAGGCCTCTTGAAGTCCCTTGACTCCGTCTGCCTAGTGAAGCTGCTCGGCCTGGGTCTCTGCTCCCTGAGCCTCTGTGCCTCTGCCATCCCTTCCTCGATGGTCCCTGCAGTGTCGACCATCACCGAGTACACCCTGATCCGGTGAGAGAGGATCCTGTCGAAGATCTCTGGTCGTAGTCCCCTCTCGAACCTCTTACATCGGCTCGCCTCGAACCTCACTAGGTCTGGCGCAAATCTCGACAGGGCTGTGAACTGTGCCTCGTACTCTAGCACCGTCATCGCACCCTGTCGCAGTTCCAGGAACTGCTGCTGACGGCTATCCCGTGCCGACTCGGGAAAATAGCTCTCAAGGAAAATCTCCTTGAAATCCTCATAGTCCTCTCCCACTCTGGTCCGAACTCGCTCCCACCAGTAGTATGCATCATCCCTGAGCTGATGGACGGCAAAGGTGATTCTGGTCCTCCCATCTGTAACCCCCGACGTATCAAGGTCGCGGGTGATCTGTCGCAGCCACTGCTCAGCTCGCGCAGGGTCTGGCTCTCCATGGAAAGCTGGGGGGTTCAGGCGCAGGAAGTCTCGGAGTGCGTGCACTGTAGGTACCTCTGGCGGCACTGGTGATATCTCAGGAGCCGTGGGCACGGTCTCCCTCTGTCCCAACATGGCCGCTAACGACTGTATCGACCGTAGTATCTCGCCCACTACCTGATCACTGGGAGGAGTGGTAGTAGCCACAGCGGGGATCCCTGCAGTTGACGGGGGCACCTCAGCCGCGGTCCCTGCCTTTCCTGCGCTACCTGACGCAGTCTCTGTGGATGGCGTATCCACCCCTATAGTCCTCTCCCCGGGTTCGGCCCTAGGAGGCTCATGCGTCGCTCGCTGTGCTCCTCTCCCCCTCAAGGCGCCACCTCGCATAGTTCTCGGAGCCATGTGCACTACTGCACGAAAGACGGTTCATAATTAGGATTTCTTTTCAAAAGAACACCGCGCAAAAGGGCGACGAGAACTTCTCACATTCTCCACATTTACTCTACGTACTAACTAATTGTTATCCTAGTACAGTCCAATCCTAACAAACAAGATTCACACTAACGTGCCAACACTCATTTTCATGCCGCAACGTTTCACTATCAACATTTCACAACCTTAACACAGGTACTTCTCCACCCGTCACCATGTCATTTTATTATCACCACATGCACACAAGTCGTCATTTAACTCACACTAACGACCAATTCACGCACCACAAGACCAAATTGACCAAAATCACGCAAACTTTCCTACAACTGACTCTACCCGACGTGTCGACGTAAGGCACAGGTGTTGAACCTGAGACCTCTGATACCAAACTGTAACGCCCCAAAATCCGGTTTCCCGAATTAAAGTCGTTACCCAAAGAATTAAAAACCTTTGAAATAACACGATGCGATATAGTTATGAAATAACTCGAGCGTCCTCAAGTTACAACATAACTATCCTCGCACGAGGCCATCACATTTTGATTTAGGCGTCCCTAGTTCAAAATGGGATTGCACGAGTCAAATAAAGAAACATGTTTACAACAAATACATCAATACCATTTCTCCTTTTAAAATCTATATTAAACCAACAAGTAACGCGTACAAAAGTGAGGCACGACATGGCCAGACAATCAAATATTTACATCAAAATATTTTAGACAAGTTGCGATACAGAAATATAGATGGCAAATGACTCAGACCAGAGTCTACAAAAGTCAACAACAACAAAAAAAAACACAGTGCGTCGACACGACACATCCCCAAAAGCTCCCACCAAAAGTGTACTCAGGATCACCAACCTGCACAACTACAAGTAGGGGTGAACACGCTACCTAGAGACTAAAACAAAGAGCAAGGATGAGAAAAACATACATGTAAGCACAAAGAAGTCAGTAAAGTACGAATCACAACACTTCCACTACTCATCCACCAACCACGTCACAACTCCCGAGGTAACCGATTACGACCGGCGAGGGGTACCACCCTTGGTCGGTTCAACCTCCGAACGGGAATCGATTATGGCCAGGAGGGCTACCGCTCCTGCCTCGATTGCCCATCCAAACACAACCACAAAATTGAGGTAACCGATCACGGCTAAGGGGTACCACCCTTGACTCGGTTCAACCCCCGAATGGAAATCGATCACGGCAAGGAGGGGCACCGCCCCTGACTCGATTATCCATCCAACCACACAGCCATACAATTGAGGTAACCGATCACGGCCAAGGTGTACCACCCTTGACTCGGTTCAACCTCCGAATGGAAATAGATCACGGCCAGGAGGGGTACCGCTCCTGACTCGATTATCCATCCAACCACACAGCCTCCCATCACCTTTCCACCCTTCCACATCACAACACCCTTACAACCCACACCCCAACACCCTTCGATACATTCACAGAAAACAAACCAGGTGCAAGAAACTAGTTCACATGGAGGCATTTACATCCACACAAACAAGACAAGTGCGAGACGGAATAAGTCATCGTCTGAAAAGCAATAATATAACCATGCACAACTAGGTGCTCACAAGCAGTTCAAGTTTGGTACTCAACTAATTCACAGAGAGGCATTTATATCAACGCATCAACATGCTATTTAATTCACAACATCGAGCAAAAGGTGTTCAAACATTTCATTTTATCTCAACTAAATACTCAAATAAATTCAATCAATGCATCAAGAGAATGAGTCTAGGTAAGCTATGTCCCCCTACCTCAAATTTTCCAACGTAAGCTCCTAAGATTTTCGCGACGCCAAGCTATGCCTTTCCTTTCCCGCGGTCGTCAAAGGAATCTAAAAGTGACAAAATCACAAGTTTTAATAACTAACCGAAATCCGGATTTTCACGAAATTAAACCCAAGTGCCACCCCGACAAGTATCGCTCACTCCAACACTTCTTAATTAACCTAAGTTGTCAAAATGGGCCCGAAACGGCCCATTTTGCCCGTAAAGTCGAATCTGCCCGATTGTGTGAAATTGTCCCTCGGGACTCCAAAAATTCCCAAATTTGTGTCTAAATTCCTAATTGTATTCGAGAGGACCAAAGCAATTGACGGAATCGAATTCCGACACCCGAGCGATTTAATCGCGTAATTTAAAGTTTCGACACACATTTTCCAATTTTCGTAATTTAAATCCAAAAATCACCAAGGGTGCCAACTATCGATTCGAGGGTTACCCGAGACCTCCCGAAACTCACAAACCCGAATTCCGGGCTCGTGGGACCACCCAGGCCACTCACGGCCCGAGAGGTCCAAACTGCCCACGGTCGCCCACAGGCTGCCACGGCCAGCCATGGCAGGGCGCTGGCCGCTGCCGAAACACCTCTGGTGCGCCTCCACCCTGGCCGGAGCTCCGGTGACAGGCCGGAGCTCCGGCGAACCCTCCGACCGCCGGAAAAATTCTAAAAACGTCCCAAAATGATCCAAAACACCCCTACAACTCCAATCCATCATCATTTCACTCATTTCTCATTAAACCCACAACTCAAACTCATCACGATGAGAAAAAGTGAGTTGCTTACCGTAGCCAATGATGTGAGGAACTCGAATACGCAAGAAAATGGTCGATCACGCGGCCGGATCGTCGGGAAATCGCCAAAATCTCTTCTCCTCTTCTTCCTTCTTCTTCTCTTGGCCAAGCACTCCTCTCTCTCTCCTTTTCTTTGTTTCTGCCGAATGTGGCTCCCTCCTCCCCCTCTTTATCACTTAAACTCTATTAATTAAACAATAAACTAATTAAATATTCCAATTTCCAATTTTTTTTAAATCTAAATTAACACATTTAATCTTAACCACTCATAAAGTCTCCCCCCCCCCTCTAGGGGGGGCACCGCCCCTGACTTGATTATGTGTAAAGTAGGGGGGTCCCACAATCCACTTTTGTCATTTCGGACCCGAAATCGTCAGAAACGGACACGTTTTTCGAAACCGTCGGAACCGTGACGTTTCGCTAAATTTTAGCTTCCATATGGACCTAATATCCATAAAATTACAATTTCCACTTTAAATGGCTCAAATAATAGTCTTTAGTGACTCTCGGGTCAAAATTTGGTCGAATCGCGAATTTTTAAATTTTTATCCATTTTTCACAAAATTGACCCAAATTGATCGGGAGCGGTCCTTACATGTGCGGCCGCACTGATAGCATTTTTGTGCCCTAGTCCAATTGCTAGTAGTCTATAAATGTCTATGTTTATTAATCATCGTTTGTAATAATATGTTGAGCATGATCTGATGTATGACCACTAAAGTAGTAGAACCATAAATCTGTACGGATCACACTTAACGAGTCTCTGGTCAAAATACACTTCAATTGAAGAGAGCAGTATGAGGATGGTTCTCAATGATGTAGTTCTGCTTATCATAGGGATGTGGGATCCCGGAATCATATCATAGATATCATGAGGTGATTGGTATTGGACGACCCGCTCTGAATAGTGTTTCATAGATTAAGCCACGAACATATTCAAATGCGATAGCTTGTCACAATATCCTTAGACCAAGGAGTCTTTGTGATCGCTCTGCCGTCGACGTACAACTTTGACTTGTGCCTAACGCTTTCCATAACTGGATTGCAATAATGGCCATGATTGGGTGGCGGAACGGATTGCATGAGTGACACGAAAGACGACTAAGGGATTTATCCCTCATACTGCGGTATGGGAAAGATATCCGTTTAAGCCACTTGATCGAGAGGGACTGAGAGGAAGTGCATGGCCATGCCAGTGATACGAGTTATCAGTTCTCAGTCGTCTCACATATCAAGTAACAATGATTGATTACACAAGGATGACGACTCTATGCCTTGTGATCAATCAAGATGTCTAGAGATAATAGGATAGTGACTTGTACGCACAAGGTTAAATTGAATCATCGATCATTAGGCACCTTGGGTAATCATAATGTCTTACTAGAGGCAACTTATGATGGATCGGGCAAGAGAGATCTCTTACATCGATCTACCAACGGTGGCATGAGCCTAGAGGGTCATACATATACAACACACATTTTGCTCTCATCTCTCTCTCTCTCCTCTTGGCCGACCGAGCACATCCTCCCTCTCCTTTCCTTTGCTCTCTTGTTCTTCACACTTGCGTTCTAGTAGGCTAAGTGTGTTGGATCAAAAAGGATCATTCTATTGGTGTCGACTTGCTCTAGAGATGGAGATCATCTTGTTCTTCTTTCTTGATTCAACAAAACCAAAGGTAAACTCTTGTGAAATAGTTTTTGCCTTGATATTTAATGGCTTATGTTCTTGGATAGATTTTTGAGTTTATATTGTTGTTGCTTCCGCTATTTTATTCATCTTGGTAGCTCCAAATCCCTACACGCACCAATACGTATCAGTCAACTCAGAATTCGAGGAACTAGATCGAATACATGAGTATGACAATACTATGCCTCATACGATCTCATACGCCTAAAAGAAAACAAAAGGTTAGTGATACAGATGACAGACAGGAGATATCGAACTGATAGTGGCTACGGGACCATGGCCAAAGGCCTCAGACCATGTCCAAGAGTCCATGGCCTCGTGTCAATGGCAAAAGGGGCCACGAATCGTGGCCAAACCTAAAGGTTTGGACATGGGCCCGTGATGGCCAAGCATTTACAACGGGCGTCGGAAACTTCTCGCCACGGGGCCGTGGTCGTGGCCGTGGCGGGCTTGGGTCGCCCTAAAAGTGGACTCGAGGAGGGGCCACGGGACCGTGGCAGGGTCCATGGGTAGCCACGGTGGCACCACTGGTCCGTGGTTGGGTCCGTGGCAGAGCGACCAACGCTTTTTCCCAAGTCTATAAATTCAAGACTCGTGAGGGGAAAAGGTTGAGCTCTTTGAGCATATTTGCTACCTTTCTCCATATTCTCTCTAGGTCCTCTCATCGAGAACTAGAGAGTTGGGTTTCAGATTTTCTCGGGGTCTAGTAGTTCCGTGAAGATCCGTGCTTCAAGGAGGTCAAGCTTGGTGTGTGTGCAACCCTAGAGGACGGGCCAGAAGAGTTGTCTTGGATCATTTTTGGAGTATTCCGTAGAGACTACGAAAGATCCAATATCTACACCCTCTTTCGATTCATCTATTGTTATGCAAGCGATCCTGTGGCGGGTTGAGATCCCGGGAATCCGAACAGTGGTATCACAGCCAGGTTGCTCCCTAGATGAATCATGCATGCATGATTTTGTTGTAAAATTGATTTTTTTAGCATATATGATTGTTCACATGATTGATTGATGCATGAATCTCTACTTGGTTATCTTTGTTGGGCCTAAGGAACGATAAAAACCCATTCTTTGATCGTTTTACGGATAAAGGTTGGATTTTTATTTGTGTCTGGGTGTTATTTCGGCTCGAGATTCATGCATTATGTGTAGTGGATCATTCTTGGGAGTCGGGTCTTGATTCGAGTGAAATCGGGTCGAGAATCGGTCTCGGGAAACGCGAATTTTTTCCCCGAATCGAAATTTTGACCTAAGGCAAATAAAGATTTTGAGTTGGATTGTTTTATTGCTTTAATGCCATGAATATGCTCGATCCTCGATATGGTTAAATTGGTTTTCATCGAGTATATATAATATCGAAGAATATTTTTCCGTCGAGACAAAGTACGGTCTCGAGTTTCCACGGGATTGATGACCCGACAAATCGTAGGACCGCACAGTTGTGTCGTTCAACGTACTTCGGTGCGTCGTTGGCACATTCTGTTGAACATTTTGTATCGCCCAATAACCTATTAGGGTTTTGCTCGATATACTAGAGTTTAAACATACCGGCTTATGAAGTGATTATATCAACCAACGGTGGGGCCAGGTTCTTACGAATGGATCGAAGGACCGATTCCCGATTTTCATGGGGAAAACGCAGGAGTCTTGGTTTAGGAATTTGAGATCGGGACTTTCGAGTGCCAAGTGAGAACGATACCCTAAAATCATAAAGATTAAAATATGAGTTCATGTGATTGATAACATGCATTGTGTGACAACAAATATGTATGATAACATGATATGATTGCAGCATGCGTAATTTAGATCACATGATGTATAGCTAAAGTTCGTAAAGACAAGACCGTTTATATTGCGTTTGATTTGTAAATATAAAATGGCGGTTTGTGCCATCTTAAGTTTTGGGTTGTATGATATTTATACCTGTCATGTGAGCCGTGGTGGCCAAGGATTGGCCACGGGCAGCAGACACTTCTCGCCACGGGGCCGTGGCGGTGGCCGTGGCGGGCATGGGTCGCCCTAGAAATGGACACGGGGAGGGGCCACAAGACCGTGGTGGGGTGCGTTGGTTGCTACGGTGGCACCACAGGTCCGTGGCGGAGCGACTATCTCTTTTTCCCAAGTATATAAATTGAAGACGCGCGAGGGGAAAAGTTTGAGCTCTTTGAGCATATTTGTTACCTTTCTCCATATTCTCTCTAGCTTCTCTCATCGACAATTAGAGAATCCGGTTTCGGTTGTTCTCGGGGTCTAGTAGTTCTGTGAAGATCCGTGCTTCAAGGATGTCGAGTTCGGTGTGTGTGCATCCGTAGAAGATTGGCCGGAAGACTTGTCTTGGATCGGTTCGGGATTATTCCGTAGAGACTATGAGAGGTAAAAGATTCGATCTCTACACCCTCTCTCGAGTCATCTATTTTTATGCAAGCGTTCCTGTGGCGGGTTTTCGGTTATTTTGGTTGTTTCCGCTGGGCTTGACATCTCGGGAAGCCCAATATATCATGGACCTCCTACGCAAATATGAAGAGGAAGATCGAAGGCGAGAACAGGAGAGAAAAAGGGAAAGGGACAAGCTGGATGCGGATTGGGAGAGGATGAAACGCATAATTAATGGAATGGCATCGCTTTATGAAGAGGCAACATTGGGTAAGGAGGAACATGGGAGCAAAGGGGCTACAAATATGGCTAAGGAGGTAAAGAAGATCAGCTAGATCATTAACTTCGGAGCCCTATCAAAAGAAGAGTTACAAGGGATTCATGGCACATCACTATCCACTTTAAGATGGGTTGAGCCAACACTTGCCATAGAGTCCAAAATTCCCTGTGCACCTCAACTAGTGATTAGTGATGAAGAAGCCTTTCCGGCGAGAGTTGAGGAGGCACAACGGATAAATGAACGAACAGACTTGAAAAATGAATGGCGTGCACAAGAAGAGGATCGTAAAATGGCATAGGTTCACCAAATTGAAGTGGAAGAGAGGAAGAGGGTTGAAAGATCCGAACGCCCCGTGGGGTGGGTGAATGGTTTCGATATCATTAATTTCATTGAGGTGCCAAGATTTGTGCCAAGAAAGGTGTGAGGGGAGCAAGGTGAAGTTTATGAGGGGTTCAGGAGGTTAAGGGAGAGACCGGGACATCTTAAGAGAGCATGGAAATTGATTCCCTCTAAAGATCGATCAACTAGAAGAAGAGGAGCTAATTGTGGAGAAAAGCAAGAAAATTGATGAAGTCGTCATCTATAAGGAAGATGATGCTTCGTTAGTATGGGAGCCCATAGTTGACACAAAAATATGGGCTCCACCTTCATCTCCTATTTATGATATATTTTGCTTTGAGATTGATTCCTTAGAGTCCACTTTTGATAAGAGTTTAGATTTTCCACTCCATGATCCCACTTAAGAGGTAATGGAGAATTCTGAAACTCACCTTATAGGTGATATTTCCTTCATGTCGCGCCCTCAAAATGCAAATATGACTAATGACCATTCTTTTGAACCATCCATATTTGAAACTTTCACTTTTGATGTCTCTTCTACACTAGATAATGTTGAACATGCATACACTAAATATGTGTCCCCAGGTGTCCCCTATGAAGTACCGGTTGAGCTAGAAAGTTTTACGATTCAAGTAGCCGTGGATGAAATATTTAATATTCAATGTCTATTTGATGAAGTCTCTTTTCAAGGTAGTAAGGTGGGAAATGGTGAAGTGACCAAAGAACCATCGCTGGTTCAAGAGGTCAAAAATAATGAAGAAAAAGAGCATGGGCTAGAGAATGCCCAAAATGAGGAAAACTTAGTTAACCACGACATAGATATGGGCACAATAGTAAGGGAGTCTGTGGTTGATGCAAGAACACAGGCTCCACCTCCTTTAACTTCATTTATTAACTTTTGCTTAAGTTATGATGTTAGATTCGCTTTCATTGATGATGAGTATTATATGTCGTTAGTAATTTCTAACAAAATTTCTTGGGATAATGAAAGGTACATTTTGGATAAGCTCAAGGAAAAGAAGCAATAATTGAGCGGAATTGGACCCATTCTGGTGCTCCTAGATGGAGAGGAGAACCCGCTCGAGAAAATGGAAGGAGAAGCAATAATGGAGCTTTATGCATCAGGTAACATCCTTCCTTTCTCATATGCATCATATTCATGTTTGGTGCATAATTTTTCAGAAAAATTTAAGGGCAAGTGCGATTTTGCACTTGGAATTTTTGGTGCCTCTAGGCACAATATTCATCACTTGCCCTATAAAATAAATATGTGGAAGTGGCGACTCTTTGGGATTTTAATGAAAATCTGATGTAGGAAAATCCCAATTAGGATTCATAATTATATTAGATTTTGGTTAGTTTTAGGATTTCCTATTAAGTTAGGCTTCCTAACTCTAATTAGTTTGGATTGATTAGTTCTTTGGTTTTGGGTTTACTAGTTTGAGTTAGTTTTAGAGAGTTAGTCCTATATAAGTCTTAGCTTGTGTAGAGATTATTATCATCATTATCATAATTATCAATTTGAGTTACTTGGATTTATTCCGTTCTCTCCCTAAAGTTAGGGTTTTATCTTTGCTTCGTTTCGAAGCACTCTTCTGCTGCACCAAAGTGGTATCAGAGCCCGGATTTGACCGGGCATGATGGCCAACTATGGCACTAGTAGAATCCAACCCGTCATCGACAAACGATGGATTGAACGAGTCGTGCAACGACCCGATGACAATATACACTCACTTAGTAACATGACGCAGATGCTTCCTGCACATACATCTGAGTTGAGAAATCAACACCGCGAAAGCCGAATGAAGAAAGACAACGATGCATGTGACTTTCCACTTGTTTATCAACAACAACAAAAGAATATTCATGCACTAACAACCAATGTAGAGAATGGAGAACACAAAGACAAGATATTTCGAACTCGATGCACCATTAACAATAAGGTATGTAAAGTGATCATTAATCATGGTAGCAACGAAAATAAAGTCTCCAAATCATTGGTCAAAACGCTCAACCTGGAAACAGAAGCACTCATGATACCATACAAAACTGAATGGAACAAAGGGGGAATCAAGACTAAGGTAATTGAAATTTGTTTCGTTCCTTTCTCAATTTGGAAGTACTATAAAGATGAGATTTTATGTGAAGTGGTGGATATGGATACTTGTCATGTTTTGTTGGGGCGACATTGGTACTGTGACATCAAGGCTACTTACAATGTTCGTGACAATACCTATATGTTTTGGTGAGAAAATAACAAGATTGTATTACTCCCGCAATCAAACTCACTAGACTCCAGTCTCACTATTAAGAAAGACAAGCCAGTTTTCTCAGAAGTTAACGATCAAGGAAAAGTTGAAGAACGAATAGAAGAAGATACTAAAGTTGGTATTGAGAGATGTACGCTTGCAAAAATTAAGTCGGAATCTTGTAAAAATCAATTGATTGAGCGCAAGGAGATACATGATGTTCCACACCCTGAATACAAGGTTTTGAAAGAGGCACATGAAACTGCCAGTGTAAGTTTTGAAGATGCTCATATACAACTTGAAGTAAGGACAAACAATATTCCCGTGGTTGATACTAATGAAAATAAGAAGGGGCTATCTAGTGTTACAAGAATCTTTTCAGAAATTGACGATGGAAGTCAAGATGCAGATCCTGAAAGCCACATGCAATCGAGTAAAAAAAAATCAATTCGTTGGATCCATCGTCGATACACGCAAAAGGTACCGAGCTTACAACTGTTTGATGTAGTTGATGTTTCTTTGAATTGTGAAATGATCTTGTTAACGAGATTTGTATGAAAGAGGAAGGGTTTAAACCGAAAGCTAAGAGAGTTCACCAAACTTAATGCATTACAGTTAAGCCAAATCAATTCTAGGGATAAATAGGTCACTTGGTACTTTTGTAGGCTTGTAATTTCCTACGGGTTTAGGTAGTTTTGGAGCTTTTGTTATCACTGAAATTCTGTTAAATAGTAGGGACAAGATGTCGAACCTAATGTCAAAACGTTTGGTTCGATAACTTTCTTACGCACTATTTTTGGAAAATAAATAGTAAAGTAATAAACAGAAGACACAATATATTTACCCAGTTCGGTGACTCCGCACCTACGTCTGGGAGCACTCTGCTAGTGGAAAGGTTTTTACTATTAGGTAGTCAATAGTACAACTTCAAGCATCAACTAGCTATCACACAAGCTATTGTCCTCAGCTACTAGAGATCTCACCGTGAACAACCTCGAATAGGGACTCCCCTGTCTTTGAGAACGTCTCAATTCCACCCTTCGAGCAAGCCTATGCTCGGTTACGTTGTCTTCGATAATCTTCTTCGTTAGTCTTCAATCACGAAAAAAACCCAATAAACTACAAACACTCAAATCTCCTCGACTTGATGTATGTAATCGAAAGTGTCATTTCTAAATAGATCAGCCTCTCAATCCGCTCTTCTTACACGGTTAAGAGCTCTGTCAATTTAGCACAGAGAAAAGGACTGAGTTGCTAACGGGGTAGCGCCTGCGTTTTTAGCAACTCACATTACCTAATCGTATTCCTATTCCGATTAGGAAATCCCTTGCCGCCTTGCAATTCTGGAAAGTGACAAGTAGGCATTGCCACCTTCATTAAACCTAGCTTGCGTGTCTTTCTTCTAGCTGGACATTGCATAAAATTGTCATGATTTGACTTCTTCGCCCGCACACCTTCTGTGAATAAAACAGGAAGTCTTTGATGTCTTGCATATACCTGCGGGTATCATGTCGCACTAATTGTGTTACAACATGTTGTCCGACATCTTGACTTTGTGCTAAAAAATATGCCAACACTAAACGTAGTAACAATCTCCCCTTTTGGCAATTTTTTAGGCAAGCATATTTTGAAGACGAGCTTTGGGTATTATTTCCTTAGTATCATCTTCAGTATCTTCGAAGCGTCTTCTGTTGCGTCGTCTTCTGTGGCAAGGTTGCAACATGTTGTGACACATGTTCCGCAGTACGTCATATAACACGTGGTCACATATAGTGACACATGTTCCATCATGTTCTTCATCTTCATGATGTCTTTTGTAGCAAGGCATATAACACATGGTAAAATGTCGTGACACGTGTTCCATCATGTTTGAGTAACAAGTCTCCAAGATTTTTGGATGATTTGAAACTGTCTTACCTGAATTTCTCCCCCTGGTTGCATCAAAAATGGCAAAAGGGTACATAAAAAAGATTATGACACGCCACAAATAAAACCAGCTCTAAACACGAGCAAATATCCAGCTCCACCAAGGACCAAAACAACATTGTTCAGAAAAGTAACCCGGACAGTCCCCGAGGATTCAAGAGTTTTTAACAAAAATAAATGAGTTTTTTTTTTCGGGAACAAGATAAGTAACTGGTTTGTTTTCTGGAGGAGGAGTTAGTGACATCTTCTTCAGCAGCAGGGGCTTCCTTAGGTACAACTAACAGGTCGTTGAGGAGCTGCTCATAAGTGGCCTTTGGGCTTGCTAGAGTGTTGATGATAGTCTCCAGATCCGCTATACCCTCCATTAGTTCGTTTATCGTCCTATCTCTGATGGACCTGGTTGCGCTAGAGCTGCTTCCTCTTTCAAAGGTTCTTGAAGCCGGACGTGGAAGGTCTTTGACATGTTTACCTTCAAACAGCTTTGGGCTGATATGAAGCACTAAAGGGTGTTTTCCAGCAACATCATTGTCACGAATAATGGTAGGACATTGTTGAAGAAGTATGCCAGTTATGAGGGAGGGGAATCCAATGGGCAATTTGATAGCATATGACCTCGCATGTTTTGTTAGATGTTCAACAACAAGTGACCCAAAGTCAAGAGGAAGATTCATATTGATTTGGTAGATGAGTTTAGCCAGATCCACGTTGATGCTAGAGGCGTGAGAGGAGGGTACCCAATTTTCTATGCAATTGCAGTAGAGAATAGTGTACTTGACCGTGAGCTCCGATGAGCCCATGGATCCTTTGGTTGGCCAAGCCTTCTTTCTTCCACCAGAGATTTCTTGAGTGATGCGGTCCATATGTGGGAGCCTTGTCGTGACATTTGTAACACTCCTTCCCAAATGGGCGTTAATTACCTCAGTGGTGAACTTAAAACAGTGTCCCCTTACAAACACCCTTCTATACTCTAGATCATCCGGGTTATTGAAAGTAGCTGGGAGATTCACATAAAATTCCTTTACAAGAGAGGGATAGTAGGTACCAATATCTGATATTGTTTTGAGGAGGTCTGCCCCTTACCCAAGTCTTCGTTGTCATCGACTTCCTTGTGAGTATCAGCTGAGATCCTCTCTTTGAGATGGATTCGTTCAGACGAAGAAGGAGAGACATTAGGATTACCTGGTGTGTTTTTGTTTATGCCCGTCAATGGCTCGCTCTGTGGATTTTTAGATCCTTCTTCTGCAAACCTTGCTCCGCGCGTCTTGACCCCAAACTGATTTTGAACTACTTTAGGGGTTCTAGTTCTTTTTGCAATATATTTGATTCTCACCATGGTTGCCAGACATTCGAATGATTTGATCTAGAGCGAGAGATGAGTAGAGAGTAGAGAGTATAGTTTTATGAAACCCTAGATTTTTGGGGCAAGTGGAGCAAATGGCGTAAGACTAGCAAACAGTCGCCTGGTTCTCCCTTTTTCTTATGCGCTAAGTTGCTTAGGGTTTTGTGTGGCTTTGACAGCATATCTTTTGTTGCATGTTGATAAAATATTTTATTACTTTATTTTCTTCTTTCTTTATCAACCTAAAAAAACTGAAACGGGCTTTGGATAAAGCTGGCCCGGATTTGATATTGTGGACCCTAGATGGTCTGTTAGAGAGAGAAAACAAATCAATAAAGCTCTCTCCATTTTCTTCCTTGATTAACATTATTCAAGGTAGCAAAGTCCAAGGGAGGACCTTAGATTTTCAAACCGATTCGTGTCCAATGCTTTTGTGAAGATGTCAGCAAGCTGTTTCTCTGTAGGAATATACTCTAGCTTGATCTTCTTGTCTTCCACAAGCTCTCGAATGAAGTGGTGCCTGATGTCTATGTGCTTAGTTTTGCTATGTTGCATAGGGTTCTTCAAGATGTTGATAGTACTGATGTTGTCACAGAACTATGTCATGACATCTTGTTTGACATTATACTCTGCAAGCATGTGCTTCATCCATAAAAGCTGAGTGCAGCTACTACCAGCAGCAATGTACTCGGACTCAGCTGTAGATAGAGCTATGCAATCTTGCTTTTTGCTGAACCAGGAGACAAGATTATTTCCGAGATAAAAACATCCACCAAAAGTACTTTTTCGATCAGGAGTACTTCCTGCCCAATCAACATCACAATATCATACTAGTGTAGAGGATGTGTGGAAAGAGTATAATAGGCCTAACTTAATTGTACCTGATATAGATCGAATAATTCTCTTGGCTTGACCTAGATGGCTTGTCTTTGGGTTTGCTTGGTAACGAGCACAAACTCCTACTGAGAAAGCAATGTCAGGACTACTTGATGTAAGATATAATAGGCTTCCAATGATGCTTCGATAGAGGCTTTGATCAACTGGTTCGCCTTGATCATCCTTGGTGAGCTATACATGGGTAGCGATGGGAGTTCTCTTGTGTGAAGTTTTTTCCAAACCGAACCTTTTTATGATGTTCTTGGCATACTTGTTTTGGGAGATCTTCTTCATCGTCGTTAGGCATCTCAGGAATGTTGTCATCAACAACCACATTTATAGACTCCATCATGTTTTTGGTTCGTTTGTTGTAGACACGATAAGCACGACTGTTTCTAGAATATCCCACAAATATACCTTCATCGCTTTTAGAATCAAACTTCTGTCGAGGTTCCCTATCTGCTAGAATATAACATACTGACCCAAAGACGTGGAAGTATTTGACATTGGGATTTCTCCCCCTCCATATTTCATAAAGAGTGACCGAAATACCTGGTCGAAGAGTAACTCTATTATGAATATGACAAGCTGTGTTGAGAGCTTCTGCCCAAAATCGTGTAAGGATGTCTTTGGCTAACATCATAACTCTAGCCATCTCTTAAAGGGTGCAATTCTTCCTTTCAACGATCCCATTCAGTTGAGGTGTGATGGGAGCAGAAAATTCATGGGCTATTCCTTCGATGTCACAAAATTTGGCAAAACTGATGTTCTCGAACTCTCGTCCATGATCACTTCTTAGCCTGACAATTTTGTCAATTTTTTCTTCTTTTTCTCGTTGCACTCTTCTATACAAAGCTTCGAAGACGGAGAATGTATCTGATTTTTCTCGAATAAAATCTACCCATGTATATCTTGAGAAATCATCGACATATACTAAAGTGTATTTCTTCCCTCCCAGACTTTCTACTTGCAAATGTCCCATGAGATCCACATGTAACAGTTCCAGGATCCGGGAGGTGGTAAGATGTCCCACCTTCTTGTGTGACGTCTTGACTTGTTTCCCTATCTAGCATTCTCCACAGATTTTTCCTTCAGCAATCTTTAGGTTTGGGATTCCATTTATGGCTTGCTCAGATAGGATCTTCTGCATGCTCCTCAAATTTATGTGTCCAAGCTTTTGATGCTAAAGTTTGGTTTCTTGAGCCTTGGATATAAGACACTTAGTAGACAGATGAGTTGCCATTGGAGACCACAGATAGCAGTTATCTTGTGACATGTGACCGGTCATGACTTCTTCTGTGAGCTTGTTTACTACTGCACACTTGTCTTTGGTGAATTTGACATAAAGGTCTAGGTCACATAGCTGGCTGATGCTTATCAGATTGGCAGTGAGTCCTTCTACTAGTAATCCTTCCTTTAGGGATGGAGTTTCCCTTTCCCTAATACTCTGACTTTTACTCCATCACCAAAAATAACAAAACAGTGTGAACATGGAGTTAGTTTTGTAAGGAAAGAGTGATTACCAATCATGTGTCGAGAGGAGCCACTATCAAAGTACCAATCATTAATGGTAGAGGCTTTTAAGGCGGTGTATGCAATATTAGACTGATAGTGTACTTCTTTTACTCGCCATTCTTTTGGTGGTTGAGAGTGTACTTTTTTCTGTCTCCATGCTTGTTGAGTTCGAGTTTTGGTTGTTCTGCCTTTGATAGAGTTCTTTCCATACAGTTGATAGCAGAATGGTCGGATGTGACCTTTTTGCCCACAATGATGGCATGTCCAATTATGTTTTCTTTTCTTGGAGTTGTTATGGAGATGTTTCTTCTGGGCCGAGTTGTGTGTGATGTTGTGACTTCTTCCCATGCAGCACACATGGTTAGGAAGAATTCTTTATCAAAAATTCGTTGATTCTTGCGAATACTGAAGATGATAAATTTGAGGGAAACCTCGATTTTTTTATTTAACTTCAAAAACTAATAACAATAAACTTATAAGAGTGCTTATATAGGCAAAACCTAGCCAAACCCTAATTGTAGAAAAGAAAATCCTAAACTTATTGGAAAAGGAAACAAATTATTAAGATTGCAAAAGCTGCCTGAAACTTAAGAAACTGCCATTTTGACCCCTAAAATGACCTCGGATGGCCGAAATCTATTGTATTTCATGGCAAACCCATGAGTTTTTTCTCAAAATGCCGTTTCCGCCCAGAAAACATTAGTCCTTTGTCGAAATCCGACACTTTTGCGATAACTCCAGGTGTTCTACATTCTGCATACCGACTTCTTCGACCGCACTGCATCAGAATCTTCAAGCCACTTGATATACCACTCGTTGTATACGTTGTTGAGTATCTCATCTGATAACTCATCATCTGAGGCTACTGTCTTCAAGGGTTCAGTAGATGTAGATGCAGTGAAAACTACAAAGTTACTTGTTAGTTCTGCGTCACTGTTTCCTTGTTACTTGTTTCCTTCTTCTTCATCTGAAAAAAATGCAATATATCCCTTCTTTTTCTTTTTCAATAAGTTTGGACATTCTCTCTGCACATGCCCATAGCCTTCGCATTCAAAGCATTGAACCCCTCTTTCAGATTTTTCGCCTCGTCTGCCTTCTTTGGTTTCAGTCTTCTGAAACTTTGGTTGCGGTTTGTCTCTGACATCACGTGAGACATTCTTTCCAGCCATCTGGTTGAACCTTCTCATGACTCGATTATAGTTCTTGGCAAGCATAGCAATGGTATCGTCAATATCACTGTCTTAGTCTGAGAATTATTGCTTTTTCTGAGTATGAGTGGAGTATTTGAAGGCCACCCCTTTGAACTTTTTCTCCATGGTTGGAAGGGAGATCTCGTAGGTCATGAGGGATCCTATGAGTTCATCAAACTTCAGAATTTTTAGATCATGACATTCTTTTATGACAGTGATCTTCATCTTGAATCTGGAGTTTAGAGCTCTAAGGATTTTCCTGACTAAATCTCATCAGTTATGGGTTTTCCCAATGAGTATGACTCGTTGGCCAGATCCCTGATCCGTATATTGAACTCAGCTATAGTTTCGTCCTCATTCATAGAGAGAGCTTCAAAATTTGTGGTGAGATATTGTAGTTTTTGCTCTCGGACCTTGGAGGTTCCCTCATAAGCAGTGGCAAGAGTTTCCCAGGCTATCTTGGCACTTATACAGATGTTGATAAGCCTAAAGAAATTCTTGTCTACTCCATTAAATATATCATTGAGAGCTTTAGAGTTACCTAGGGCTGCTTCATCTTCTTCGTTGCTCCATTCTTTCTCAGGTTTTCAATCGGTTTGATTTCCTTGAGCATCAGCATATTGAGGTTCTTCCCAACCATTGGCAACAGCCTTCCAGGTCTAGGTATCGAGAGATTTCATGAAGGCACACATTCATGCTTTCCAATAACCATGGTTAGTTCCATCGAGCACTGGTGGTCGATTCATCGATCCTTCTTCCTTTGAGTCCATATTTGCTACACAGAATTTTTTGCAGGAAATCATCTAAGAATTTTAAGGTGCCTCCTCTAATACCAATTGAAATTCTGTTAAGTAGCAGGGACAAGATGTCGAACCTAATGTCGAAATGTTTGGTTCGACAACTTGCTTACGCACTGTTTATGGACAATAAATAGTAAAGTAATAAACATAAGACACAATATGTTTACCCATTTCGGTGACTCCGCACCTACGTCTGGGGGCACTCTGCCAGTGGAAAGTTTTTCACTATTAGGTAGTCAATAGTACAACTTCAAGCATCAACTAGCTATCACACGAGCTATTGTCCTCTGCTACTAGAGATCTCACCTTGAACAACCTCGACCAGGGACTCCCCTGTGTTTGAGAACGTCTCAATTCCACCCTTCGAGCAAGTCTATGCTCTGTTACGTTGTCTTCGACAATCTTCTTCGTGAGTCTTCAATCACGAACAAAACCCAATAGACTACAAACACTCAAATCTCCTCGACTTGATGTATGTAATCGAAAGTGTCCTTTCTAAATAGATCAGTCTCTTAATCCGCTCGTCTTACACGGTTAAGAGCTCTGTCAATTTATCACAGAGAAAATGATTGAGTTGCTAAGGGGGTAGCGCCTGCTTTTATAGCAACTCACATTGCCTAATAGGATTCATATTCCGATTAGGAAATTCCTTGCTGCCTTGCGTTTTTGGAAAGTGACAAGTAGGCATTGCCGCCTTCATTAAACCTAACTTTGCGTGTCTTTCTTCTAGCTGGACATTGCCTAAAACTGTCATGCTTTGACTTCTTCGCGCACACACTTTCTGTGAGTAAATCAGGAAGTCTTCGATGTCTTGCCTATAACTGCGAGTATCATGTCGCACTAACTGTGTTACAACATGTTGTCTGACATCTTGACTTTGTGCTAAAAAATATGCCAACACTAAACGTAGTAACAATCACCCCTCGCAAATGTCTCATTGCTATGCATGATTGTGCGTAAATTGTCTCTTAATATTGTTATATGATTTCGATGCCCTGAATAACAAGAGCTTGGTGATAGCACCTCAACTTGGGTGATTAAGATCATCGTTGTCCTTTGGTTTCAACACTCCGGGTTGTAATTCTTTATTACATGTAATTACTTGAGACCGGTTCACCGACGGGTGAGCGATAGTTTACTTCGTCGACTTTTTGCGCATTAGTTACCAAATTCTATAACCAAAATCGATCCAGAAGTGATATCAAACCCATAAATTAACCGACTGATTTCGTTGGCTTATTTTTCTGTTAAAACCTCACAAATTTCTAATTAACAAAATAAAATTTTATCATCTCTAATATATACTATTAAAAATAAATTAATTCGTATTTGATATTCATTGCTTCTTTGTCGACGCAACTGTACCCAAAATCATTTGGATATCCGATTCTACTCAATTCTCTAATACTCACTCTTCAAATGGAGACTAAACTCATATTTCTATTTTAGTTACCAAATTTCTCGAATCTCTGATTATCGGTTATGCCCCTTCAAAAATCTCGAAGGACAAATCTCGTTAATCCTTGTTGAATCATAGAATCAAGGATGAGATTGGGGAAGGTCAACAACAACAATAATGAATATGATGAGTACGAGGTCGACGGTTACGGCTCGACTTTCAGAGAAAGACGAAGAGAAGAAACGATCACTCTTTATGTTTGGGTTTGAGTTTAGTGAAGAAAAGAAGAAAGCATATTAAGACTTTTGTGTGTGACTTTAATAAAGAGAGAGGAGGGTGGTCAGAGTGTCAGAGGTTTGGGAGATGAGAAATACAAAGAGAAGAAGGGTTCAACTTTTACTTTTTAATATTACAATTAGAGGAGCGAGATAAGGTGTGTTTGGATGAGTGAGTGGACATAAGCTACAATATGTGTAAGAAGGAGAGACGTTCAGCTGTGAAGATGAATGGCTTATAACAAGCCACATCTGAGGTGTTAAATCATACCAAGTTTAATCAGTTAACCATAGTTTTGTATGATTAAAACCGGAACCAAACTAATTTCTTTCGGTTCTTCATTTTAAAAACCGATATTGGATCTAACTATTTTGGTTTTTACAATTTCGGCTCCGATTAGTTTCCTGCTGGTTTATTTTGAGCAACCATAGGTCGAGTGGCTTTGGATTTTTGCGGCCGGACTAGAGGTTGCGGGCTATGGGGACGGTTATGGTAGTGCGACAAGGAGAGAGTATACCGCAATGTGTGGCCGGAGCCAAAGGAAATTGAGGTTTGGCTGGAAGGAGTTGGTCTATGTATGTGGAGGTTCGTGAAGAGGAGATTGGAGACAGTTGGAGGCAGAGGTTTGCGACAAACTGGTCTAGAGTGGAGGTTTGTGTAAGTTAGGTTATGATTAGGATTTGGTACATTAAAACACATTTATTTATTTATTAAAACATTTACTATTATCGAACAGTAAATTTGGTTTATATGGTACCCTAACTAATTTTACTAAACCCCGTCGAAATATGATAAATTTTATTTTGAAAAAGACAAAATTGTCTTTCAGTGCCTTTCATAGTTTCAAAACGAGGGACGTCATTTTAAAATTTTGAAAAACACTAAAGGACAATTTTGCCTCTTCATAATAAATTTTATCATATCTTAATGTGCTTTATTAAATTGTAACAAGAAAATAGTTAAATTATCACACAAATTAAATTCATAATTAAATATTTTTATGTAAAATATACATAAAGTAACTTTTTTAATAAATAAATAAATAACGTATTTTAGTGTATCCATTTTTGAAGTTAGGATATTAATAATAAAGAAAGAGAAGGGACCAATTGAGGTTAGGAGATTAATGTATCTCTCTAAATTGAAGTGTGTGAGAGACTGTAGGGAGAGAGTTTTATTTGGGGAGTAAAGGTCAAAGCTCTGAAATCAGAAGAGGAAGTAAAAGAAGTAACCAATAAGACCCTCTACACTAACTTGGATGCCTTTGCACTCCCAATACCAACACATAATCACTCTCACTTCTCCCCTCACTTGCTCAACTCAACATCCTAAAAAAGAAGCATCCTATTCCCATATCATACAAATTCCATGGAAAGGGTTGTGAGAAAGAAACAGAACATGGGTGTGAGGAGAAGAAGAAGAGAGGTGGCTTGCTTCTCTCTTCTTGTGCTCATCACTCTCCTACACTCACAAACCACCCCATCTCATGCACACCCTCACAGCAACACCTTCAGAGCTTCTTCTCAGCACACCACCACCTCCACACCCACACCAACACACAAGTACAAAGATGGTGATCAACTTTTTGATGCTGACAAGAGAAAAGTCTACACTGGTCCTAATCCTCTACACAACAGATAAGCCTTTTTTTAATGTTTTCTATATCAATTTTTCATTTCTTTGGCATCTTGTATCACCACTTTCCTTAGCCATTCTCTTCACCAATGTTTGAACTCCATGTATATGTGTTATTTTTCTGTCTTTTTTTGACAATTTTGTGAGGAAAGGATCATATACTACTTATTAATTAGCTTCCTTAGCAAAAAGAAAAGAAGATTATGGATATTCAGTTAAAGAATGTAAAACATATATATATTTATACATATATATGTTTTTTTCATGCAGATGATTATATAAGAAATGCCATTAATGGGGTTGGTGGTGTTATTAATACACTGACTCTCTGCTTCTGCTCTTGACTCTTCTTGGTTGATCTGCTGCTAAACTTCTCTTTTTCTGTGTATTCTCATCCTTGTGTATTCCAAATTTAGTACACAGAAATGTTAATGTATGTATATATGATGCATAAACATAATTTGTATGCAGATGTGAATGGTATGGCATTTGCTTGTGTATGTACAATGATTTGGGACAATGCCCTGAGTAGTTAAATCCTTTTTCTTGCTGGAAATCATTGTGTTAAGAAGATGGACCTTTCACCCATACCCACTTACCTTTCCACATTTCTAATTTCTTCTTTGTTAAATGATTACAACAGAGGACCCACCCTATGTTTGTTCTTCATCAACATTACTGCTACTCTAATTTTCTTGCCAAAAGTCTATAATTTGAGGGAAAATGTGTATGAAGATATGCAACTATATGTGATTGAGATATGATAAAATAAGTCTAAACATCAACCCATCAGATCGTCTTTTTTTGTTGTTTAGACTTTAACATTGTATTAAAGCTTGACGAATTCTCACATGGATTAATGTGGTTTTATTTACCCATTAATACACAAGTTTAGTGTAGTCCACTTAAACAAGAGAAATGCAATAATATAAGAGATGTAAAGTAGTGACAAAATTCATGAGTTGACATGACAAGAACACAACTTTCATTATTAACAACTACTATGCAAATGACTGTTAGTATCCCAAATATTATGAGTTTTGGATTTAATTGAAAGGAAAGGTTGCAAGGGAATGGATCATATAACCCCACAAACTGTAAAGTCATTTTCCCGGAACAAAAATATAAGAAACAAATATTGAAAGAAAAAGGCATGCTATGTTTCAAGTTTCTCACATACATTGTAGGACCCATCTGTGTATACATATAATGGTGTTGCTGTCACTTTCTGGGATTGCAGCAAATACAAATGGTTGCAGTGAAAATCAAGGGTCTGTGACTTAGAATGAATGTGTGAGTTATCAGAAACGATGATGAATGAATAGAGAAGATGTGAAGGGGCTGAGATGGGCTAGAAAGTTTCAAAAGGGGAACGATAATAACAATTATTATTTTAAAATAAAGTGTATAATAAGTGATAATTCAAACCCGCAAGAACAAAAACAAAAAGGAGATTGATACTTTGTGTGCACGGCATGTGTAGGTGGCCTTTTGTTTTTGTCACATTGCATTTTATTTTCTGGCTTGGTTGGTTGGTTAGGAATTCAGGGAACTCGGTTTTCAGATATGCAATAGATCAGGTGAGTAAATTTGAATTATATCGGTCTAATGTAATTTATGTCGTTCAAGTGGTAGGTTGTGATTTAATTTACGAATTTCAGAGATAAAAAGCAGAGAAAAGGGCAAAAACATGTCTTACACTATTGCAGTTTTACAAGAACATGTTTGTACTTTTTGTTAATGACAAAAATGTGATGCAAACTCAAGTTTTTTTGTAATAAATGTGTATATTTGTACAAAATGACAAAATTGCCCATGATATGAAGAAGTATATTTTTTAAAACAAAAAAATTGTAACAAATTTTAGTTAAAAGATATTTTCACAAAAAACTTTTTAAAGTATTTAATTTTATTTAAAAAGGAATTCTTAATTAAATATTTACTTTTTTAAAACTTTTAAAGATATTTCATCATTTACATACATTTTGCGCAACAAACATCAAATTTCACTTCATATTTTTGCCATTAACAAAATACATGACATGTTCTTGCAAAGGTGCAATAGTATAGAGAATGTTTTTGTCATTTTTCCTAAAAATATAATGAATAATCGAGTTTGTGCTTTCAACCATCATGACTCACAAGCTGACCGGTCCAGATTGTACCTATCTATTTTATTTATACATTGTACTAAGTTGCGAATTTTATTAAGATTTAAAGTATTTCATAACATACAGCGACAATTTTTAATCAAACTTTTATTTTACTTTCAAATTAAAATAAATATTGAAATAACTATAGGGATAATTGCATATAAGTTGTGGAAATTGTCATTAGAAAGTAGTTGCGAAAGAAATTTTATAATTCATGTGATTACAATACTAGTGTTTGATTTAAAGTCGATATGAAAAGAATATTAACTCTTTTCGTTTCAAGTTGCTACAAAAGTAGATGTAAAATACATATTCGTCCACCTATGTGTTGTCAAGTGATGTACTTATATTTTGTCCAATATTCTGACATACGATGATTACTTGATATTTGAGAATTTAGGGTTTAAAACTTTTGTGATCAACTTATGCAAACGACAATATACGTTAAATTAATATTGATTTTTGTAGAAAATACTTGTGTGATGTGAATATAACAAAAAATAAAGTAACCATTGGTCTTGTTCAGACAAAGAAGTATCATGAAGAACTAAAGATTGAAGGCATGTAAATATCGGAAGATGTAAATTTTTTCTATTATTTTTGTATGTTTCAAATTCATTTCATAGAAAAGTATTGAAAGTGCACATAACCCGTCATCGCAAGACGGAATACATAATGCAAGATAAGTTATTATATAATTTCATATAACAACGCATGTATATAGTCTAAGATCACAAGAATAATACTTTACCATTTCCCTCTTTCATGAAACCTACCTTTCAATATTTCAACACGCCTTTAAACCTGAGTTCTTTGTGATGTTTTTTTCCCAAACAAAACCAACGATTCTTCAACAATATTGCTCCATGCACATCGTTTAAATCTCTCCAACAAATCACAACAATAATGTTTTCTTACATCTTATAAGCAAGCTGAACCCAAATTTTGAAACCGTAAAATAGCAAGCAATCATTGTATATGTTAAATATGAGTAATTTGAGTATAAAAATGTTAAGTAAATAACGCAACAACACATATGTAGATAGACAAATAATTTTTGTTTAATCTACTTGTAAAACTGGATTATACATATCGGGTCGGACTCCACAACTAAAAGCTCGAGCTAATTAGTTGAGTTTGACCATTCTCTTTATACACACCTATTTTAATTTCAATTCTTTCCATGTGGCCCTTTATGCACACCATTTTATTTCTCCCTCTCATACTCGTGTACACGTGGGGCTCATTTTCTTTCACGCTGATGTACGCATGAGTCTTTACATCAACATTCCCTCTCACGGGTATCCTTGTCTACACATGGGTCATGGCAGAACTGGAGTTCTGGATATGGGCCTGAGTTCACAGGGTGATGTATGCACGGGGAATCCACCAATAAAGGCCGAAATCAACCCACTCTTATACCATGTAAAATTGGGTTGTACATATCGGGTCGAGCTCCACAACTAAAAGCTCAAGCTTATTAGTTATGTTTGACCCTTCCCTTTATGACTTGTAATCACTTACAAACCGCTTGATCCATTACAAATCTTCCAACCATTGTAGTCCATTAGATGAAAGAATTAATGATTGAGATTTAATGTTGAGTCATCAATGACATATTAATGTAAATATGAATTGATTGTGAATTTTTGTTGGTCATAAAAGGGGTATGAATGTATTTTTGTACCACTGTTAACTTTCAATAATTTTTTCGCGAGTTAAATTTCTTTAATATCGGTCCACTTGCAACCATTTAATCGGTTCAATGCAATGCAACTGTTTCATTGGTTCATTGATATGGTTTCATCGGTTCACATGCAACAGTTTCATCGACTCAATTGTAACCATTTCATCTATCACTTGCAATCGTTTCATCGGTTCACTTGCAACGGTGTAAAGGTTTCATTTACAATTGTTTCAGCGGTTCACTTGCAAAGGGTTTATTGGTTCTCTTGGAATTGTATCATTGGTTTAATTGGAACCATTTAATTGTTTCATTAGTTCAATTATATTGGTTTAATTGTTTCATTTGCAATTGTAACAGTTTAACTGTTTTATTAGTTTACTTGGAAAGGTTTAATTATTTCATTTTGCAATTGTTTCATGGGTTCAATTCTATTGGTTTAATTGTTTCATTTACACGTGTTTCATTGGTTTATTCCTTCAATTCCATAAAAATGAATAAATATAACCGTGTTTCAAAAAATGAACAAACCAGACTAAGTCAAAATCAATCCAATGTTGACCAGGCAAGATTTGACCAGCCAAACCTTAAAAATGAACATTCCTTTGTTCAAACCCGCAGCCGCCGCAACCATCTCCAAAGGATGGACTTTCCGGTACCCATGTCGCCTAGTAGAATCCGAGAACCAAGATCGGAGAGAACAAACAATTGAGAGAGATTCGGAGAAAGCAAACAATTGAAAATTGTCGGCACCCATGTAAAATTTCGAGATGAATTGAAGTGAGATTGAGAGAGATTCAGTTTGACTAGAGTTACGAACTTTGCGTTGAGATTTTTCTAACCGGTGGAAGCGATGGATCTATCCCGATGTCACATCCCATCCCCGGTTCTCCGAATCGTCAATGAATTTTTGAAATCATCGCCATGTGTCGTTGCCGCCATGAATTATGAATCGCTAAATCGTCGATGTCGTCGTGAATCGTTGACACCATGAATCGTTGGATGGACTCGTCGTGAATCGTCGTCGTGTGTGTGTCGCCTAAACCGCTGATGTGAATCGCTACATGTGATTCGACTAAATGCAGCGTCTGGGTTTTTGTAATTTTTTCTTGGCGCATATTTGATTTGTGGGGGAGTTTTAAGGTTGCAGCGTGTGTGTGTATATATGTTTATAATGACTACAATACCCTTTTTTATTTTTTCTATTTGTTTCACCTACTAAAATCGATCTAATGGACACTAAAAATTTGCATATTTGGAGACTATCTTTTCCAACGCAGGTATCCAAATATGCATATTTGCTACAGTGAGTCTTCAAATTCGAATACACTCTATAGCAATCTCCAAAAGTGAATAAATGGGTGTTAAAAGAAAGGATATTATTATTTTTATTTATAAGTGTAATAAATGGGTATCTAAATTTATTTTTATTTATGAGTGTAATTTATGTGCATTGTTTTTTTAAAAAAATTAATTAATCTATTTAATTTGATTATAAATTGAATATATAAAAATTATTGCATTATAACTTCATTTGTAATTTATTTTGCAAAATATACTTTTCATTAGAATCGACGACAAACAAGGATTTTAAATAAAAATTCGACAACAAATATAGATTTTCAATTACAATAATAAATAAACGAACACGATTATTTGTCTTATTCACTAAGAAGATCGAAATATTGACTAAAATTACCCGTTGGGACGAGTATACTAACTCGTAGAATTAATTGTGTTTTATTCGATATGTTATTTTTATAATATATTACTATATAAATTTTGATTATTATATGACATTTATTTTTAGTAAATTAATGTATATATTTAAATAATTTATTAGAATTAGAATTATATAAATATAATACGTAAAATTATTAAATAGTAAAAATAGTATTTGATGTGACAGATAAAGATAATTTTGGAGATTGGGTTGGAGAGAAATAGAGATAGAGACTCAATTATTGGGTAATAATATTTGGATATATGGATATAGCATTGGAGATGGCCTAAGTGTTTTAAGATTTGTGCAAGATGAGTGGTTTGCAGCGGAGTTCATCCTGTTAGAGTTGTGTCGTAGTCCAATGTAAAAGTAATCTACAGTTGTAATGTTTTATCATCTTTCGAATAAATAAATCGGCATTATATTACTAATGTGTTGTAGTAATATATTAAATATTGTTTGATTTGTATCATTATGTGTGTCATCACTAATAGTAGAACTGCGGATCTTAACGAATCATATTTAATGCGTCCCTGGTCAGTTAAGCTTCGTTAGAAGCGACCGGTATGATGCTAACTCTTTATGATCATGCTCTACTAATCATGGCAAGTGGAGTGCCAGAGTTAGATCATAGATATCATCAGGGGAATGATATTGGACGACTCGATGGTGAGTATGTAGCGTAGATGATGTCATAAGCATACTCACATATCGTAGTTTTTGTGATCACTATGTAATAAGTATCTAAGTTTGACCTAGTCTAACGTTACCTGTAAAAGAATAGCCATAAGGGCTCTGATTGGCTTAGGTATAAGTTACATGAGTGAACTTAAAAGACGGGTAAGGGATTTATCCATCATACTCCGGTATGGGAATGATATATGTTTAGGCCACTTGATGAGTATAACTGAAAAAAGTTGCATGACCATGCGGGAGATACATAGTATCAAGCTTCAGTCATTTCAGATATCGAGAAACAATGATTGATTAAATAAAGATTATGGTTCTATGCTTTATGATCAATCAAGATATCGGGTGATAAAAGGATAGTGATATGGACGATAAGAGGTTAAATTGAATCATCGATAATCGTGGACGTTGGGTAATCATAATGTCTTGCTAGAGGCCACTTATGATGGAAGGGCAAAATGGTAATTTTGCGCCGGTCTGCCAACGGGTCATGAGCCTAGAGGGTTACACACTTTAAGCAAGTTATATAGCAAAAGGACTTGTAAAGTCAGTATACGAGAAGTTTGAATATTGGGGAAGTTCACTTTACGGTTTAGTTAAATCGGAGCGGATTAGACGATTTTCGACCTAGGTTATAAACCAGATGGTTGAGGAAAATTGTATAAGTAGATTTGAGTCGGTCTGGCTAAACCATTTAATTAGAACCAAAGTCTTAATGGACTTGAATGGTTTAATTAAATGAATTTGCAAGATTGGGCCTTAAGCCCATTTGGTTTATTATTCTAAAAATAATAATAAAACAAATAGATAAAGGGAAGTTATATTTAGGCCATGCATGAACTTTTCTTCCCTATTATTCTCCAAGTGTGGCCGAACCTTCCCTTTTTCTCACTCTCTTGTTCTTGCTTCTTCTTCTTTATTGTCTAGTGAAAAGTGTAGAAGAATTGATTGAAATTCAAAGCTTGCTTGTGTGGATTTAATAGAGAACACAATTCCTATTGTGTTTTTGTGATTTCGATCAATGAAAAGGTATAACTTTCAGATTGTTCTTCATCTCTTACGTGCTGGAGTTTTCATAACACGATGATCTCTATCTTAGTTTATGAACTTCTCGATTAATTTATGCTTCCGCTTGCATGAAATTAATTGTATGGAACCTGACGATTTTCTTCAGTGATATCAGAACGTTTGGTTGATATGTATATAATGATTTTGAGCATGTTAGAACTTGAATTAAATGCTAGAAATATTCATACTTGCTTTCGGGTTTATGAAAGGCATGAATATGGAAAAATCATAATTTTTTGACGGTTGAATTGATGCTGAAAAAATGAATATTTTTAGGCTGTTTTGGGTTAGCCATGGCCGAGCTATGGTTAACCAGTGGTCGAGCCACTTGGCCGACCATGGCCTTCCTCGGGCCGACGATGGTCAGCGCCAAGGGCCAACCAGGTCACACTCGAGCGACCATGGAAGGCTCTCGGGCCAACCATGACCGAGCTCGTGGGCGACCAGGCTCCAGCCTTGGCGCGACCATGGATGTCTCTAGGCCAACGATGGTCGTGGCCTTCGGTTGACCATGGCAGCCCTCGGGCCAACCATGGTCAGCCCTTGGCCGACCAGATCGGTAGCCCAGCACGTCCACGGTCACCCTCGGGCGACTTGTGGACGGGCCAAGGCTAGCAGATCAGTCTCGGGACATGGGCCGGTCCTTGGCCCATGATCATTCCCGAAAAAATTTCTAATTTTCAGACCCGATCTAATTTCGATAAATCGGGAGTAAACCAGTTCAATTTCATCTAATCAATTTAAACCGTCTGGTTTTGATATACCGGATATTTTCCCACATTTAAGCAAGATAAAATTTGGAATTATTTTTGTTGTTTAATAATATGATGTTTGACAACATGTTGATTTCAATATGATGTGTGGCCAAGCCCGTCTGTATTTCAGTTTATTTTGCAACCTGCGTAGCTGCTTTTGGTTTGTAATTTTAAATAACGGCCTGCGTGTCAGTGTATTTTTGTAATTTCAATTTAGTTATGTAATTACGAAGACCGACCCAAGAAATAAATCAAGACGGAGTTGGTGGAGTTCCTAAGGAGGCTCGAAGCCATTGGGAGTCTGTGAGGAAGAAGCGAGTACAAAACTGAAGATTTTGTCTTTAGGTTTTGATTTTTGTTTTTCCATAGGATTTTTTTCGGGCTAGGCTACACATTATTATTTACATTTATATTTAATATATAAATGTATGTTTAGTTTAAATGCATGAGTTTATGTAGTTTAAACTATCACCCACATGCGAAAGACTAAAACCGGAATTTAATAAGATTCGCATGTAATTGGATTTGAAATC
Organism: Geranium rotundifolium; assembly: GCA_963920655.1. Classification (NCBI taxonomy): domain Eukaryota; kingdom Viridiplantae; phylum Streptophyta; class Magnoliopsida; order Geraniales; family Geraniaceae; genus Geranium; species Geranium rotundifolium. The sequence continues at coordinate 21,527,018 of OY987312.1, forward strand.
ATCTTTCCATCGATATGTAGTTGATGATTCCAATTAAGATTTTATCGATAAATAACAGAGAGCTCTAAACACTTAATTCACAAATAATTACAAGTCAAGCGAGATAACACCCAAACCTCAACAAGCATTCGAACATGTGAGTGGGTGCGCATACGCGTAGCATTCATAGGGGAGAAGGGTCGGATGAGTTGAACAGTTTAATACGGATGTGTGTGCCTATGCGTAGTAGCCATATTAAATTGGGTCATAGTTGAGTTTTGGTAGACTTGTCTAGAATTGTCAGCTAGGGCTTACCTAGAGTATCAAGATAGGGTATGTCGGGTATATTTTATATACAAACCCTAGCCAGGAACTACATGGACTTGTAATTGGATGAGTTATCCTACCTTGGTACCATCGATTGGAGTGGCGAGCCTACGTTCACTTCAATCGAGGGTATGCGAGGATCCTGGTTCAGATTATAATGTTTTAGAATCAGAAAAATGTTTAAAAGCTCAAATCTCCAACTTTAATTTTAATTAATATTGATTAAATTTATTTTACCGTTTTGATATAATAGCAATTACAACACACTATATCAACAACGCACTAAGGTCCCTAATCGAGCATGATAAGGAAATGGTTGCAGACTTTGTGCTGCATTCACTTCTAGATACATATCGTAATTTCATTGTAAATTACAATATGTATTACATGGATAAGACTGTGACAGAGCTTCATGGGATGCTCGTGACCGCTGAGAAGAGCCTCAAGGGAAAGTCCAAGGAGGTTCTTAAGGTCAACAAGAAAGTTAGCTTCAAGAAAGCTAGGATGGGTAAGGTTAAAGCCCCTGAGTACCTTGCAGGACAGATCAAACACCCCAAGGTTCCAAAGGTTCAAGCAGCTCCCAAAGCTGATGGGAAGGCTAAGGACAAAGTGGCGGAAGTCTGCTATCACTGCAATGAGGCAGGACACTAGAAGAGGGATTGCAAGCAATACAAGAATCATGTGAAAAAGAGTGGGGATCCACGTCTTCAGGATCAGGTATTTACGTTGTTGAGCTTAATCTCTATAACATAAGTAAAAAAAGGCTTAAATCGATAATTTAAACCAAACTATGATATGGTATTGTCGTTTAAGGCACATAGACGAGAAACACATTTCAACACTTCACAAGTGTGGACTTTTAAGCCCGTTTGAATTCACTCAAATTGTTAGATGCAAATCTTGCCTAATGGGAAAAATGACAAAGGCACCTTTCATGGGTTTAGGTGAAAGGGCGAGTAACTTGTTAGGTCTAATACGTTCCGATGTATGTGGACCTATGAGTACTCAGGCCAGAAGGGGGTTCAACTACTTCATCACATTTACTGATGATTTCAATAGATTTGGGCATGTCTATTTTATAAAGCATAAGTCTGAAGCTTTTGACAAGTTCAAAGACTTTAAGAATGAAGTACTGAATAGCCTGGGTAAAGTATCAAGGTACTTCGTTCTGATCGAGGTGGTGAATACTTGACCCTGGAAACGGCCGCATTCAATTTAAATGGGTACACCACATGACACTCATTATGACTCCCGTTACCGTAGATGCGTGCGCCTTCGCGTGGTATTCATTAGGATGCAAGCGGGATGAGATAGTCAATTCTATTTGGATTTGTGCGCCTTCAAGTAGTAGCCAAATAAGAACTGGACCATAGTCATATAAGTTCCATGGGTTCTAAAGATTAAATAACATGTAGCGGAAAAGAATCTAATCATGGAATTCGAATAGAAAATCTTTTGTGATAAAAATTACGAATATAAAATGAACAAATAAATCAGAAAATTACCTCTTTGAATCAATCAAACACAAAACTATGTGTTCTCTAGATTGTCCACACAAGCAAGTCACCTAAACCTTAGTATTCTACACTCAATTGCACTAGTTTTGAGTGTAGAAGAATAACAAAACCCTATCTATGGTGGAGAGAGAGAGAGGGTCGGCTAGGGAGAGAGGGAGAGGGTCGGCTAGGGAGAGAAGGAGGACCGAAAAAGAGTGTGTAATAGGGTTAAGATTATGTGAAAAAGTCTGATTTTATCATCTTTACTTTTCACAAAATCAAATCCATTTAAAACTCATAATTAACATAAGCCTATTCTTATAATTAATATTAAAAATAGGCTTGAAGCCCATTCAGCTAAAATTTAACTAAACCCATTTAAATTAGGTTCTAATTAAACAGTTTAGCTAAACCGATCCAATCTCTTTAATCTGATTTCCGCAACCGTCTGGTTATAAACCTAGGCAAGAAATCAACCGGTTCGTTTTCAATTTGACTAAATTTAAAAGCGAATTCTTCCAATTTCCATCAAAGTCTGTTTTGCTATATACCATTCTTAAAGTGTGTGACCCTCTAGGCTCACAACCCGTTGGCAGACTGGTAAAATTACCATTTTACCTTTTCTGATCATAAGTGACCTCTAGCAAGACATTATGATAACCCAACGTTCATGACTATTGATGATTCGACTTAACATCTTATCGTACATGTCACTATCCTTTTATCATACCAATATCCAGATTGATCAAAAGGCATAGAACTGTCATCCTAATTTATCAATCATTTTTTCTTGATATCTGAGATGACTGAAAATTGATATTAAAGTATCTCCTGCATGACCATGCTATTTCTTCAGTCATACTCATCAAGTGGCCTAAACGGATATTTTCCCATATCGGAGTATGGGTGATAAATCCCTCAGCCGTCTTTCGATTTCACTCATATAATTCATAACCAAGCCAATCAGAGCCCTTATGGCTACCCTTTTATAGGTAACGTTAGACTAGGTCAAACTTAGAGACTCATTACATAGTGATCACAAGGACTCCTTGGTCTTAGGATATAATGACAAGCTACGATCTGTGAGTATGCTCATGACAGTATCTATGCTGCATACTCACCATCGGGTCGTCCAATACCATCTCCCTTATGATATCTATGATCTAACTCCGGCACTACATTGCCATGATTAGTAGAGGGTGATCATAGAGAGTTAGCCTCATACTGGTTGCTTCTAATGAAGCTTAACTGACCAGGGGCACTTTAAATATGATTCGTTAAGATACGCAGTTCTACTATTAGTGATGACACGCATAATGATACAGATCAAACCAAGCGAGAACAAGGCTTTGTTGCTCGAGGTGGGGTGTTTTTGGAAAATGTTTTATTTCCAAAACAGCTAATGGGAGTGTCGTGAATCTCGAAGAAATTGGAGAGGGAATGGAACAGCCTGTAGTAATTCAGGAGCCCACTACGCGAGATGTAGAGCTACAGGAGCCTCAGATGGTCGTAGATGAAGAACCAATCTCTACAAAAAATTCCAAATGGTCCAAGGAGGTCTGAAAGATCTCGTCCAACTCACGTCATACATGGCTTCACAGCCACTAAGAAAAATGACTTGATAGTTTTGGATAATGATGTTCCAGCAACCTTTCAACAAGCCCAGTACCGGCTCAGATAAATGGCATGAAGCCAAGAATGAGGAGATGAAATCCATGTATGATAACCAAATCTGAAATTTGGTTGATCAAGCCCCATGTATAAAACACATCGGTTGTAAGTGACTTTATAAGCTCTAGACCGACATAGATGGAAATCCTCAGACCTATAAGGCTAGGTTGGTTGCAAAAGGTTATTGCCAGATTCAAAGTCTTGATTATGATGACACCTTTTCACTAGTAGCAATGGTCAAATCGATCTGGATTATTCTAGCCATATATATGGCAGATGGATGTCAAAACTACCTTTCTTAACATGAACTTACAAGAGGATGTATATATAACACAACCCGCGGGTTTTGTTGATCCAAAGAATCCCTGAGAGATATGTAAGCTGCAACGATTCATTCATGGGTTGAAGTAAGCTTCATAGAGTTGGAATCTTCGTTTTGATGAAGCTGTAAGAGAATTCGGCCTTATCAAGAATAAAGAAGAACCTAGCATTTATAAGAAAGTGAGTGGGAGTATTATAGTATTCCTAGTGCTTTATGTCGATGATATACTACTCATCGGGAATGACATCTCGACCTTCCCACCAAAGTTTGGTTAGGAAAGTGCTTCTTGATGAAAGGACTTAGGTGATGCTGCATTCATTTTGGGTATCAAGATCAATAGGGATCATTCCAAATAGATTTTTGGACCAAAGTCAAAGCACTTACATAGATATAGTGTTGAGAAGATTCCCAATGCTTGATTCTAAGAAAGGATATACACCCATGCGTCATGGCATTAAGCTCAGCAAGACACAGTGTCCTAGTACACCTGATGAGCTGAGCAGGATGAAGAAGATCCCATATGCCTCAGCTGTAGGATCTTTCATGTATGCCATGACATGCACGAGACCGGATGTCTCGTTCGCACTCAGCTGTGCCAGCAGATTTCAGTCTAACCCCGACCAAGAACACTAGATTGTCGTCAAACCCATCCTTAAATACTTGAGGAGGAGGAGTAAGGACACATTCCTAGTGTATGGGGGTGTGGATGGAGAACTAGCAGTCAAAAGACATGTTGACACTAGTTTTCAGACAGATCCTGATGACTTCAAAACTCAGTCAGGATATGTTTATGTGTTGAATGGTGATGCTTTCAGCTGAAGAGCTTTAAGCATGCCAGTACTGCCAACTCTACAACGGAAGCTGAGTATATAGCTGCAGCAGAAGCAACTAAAGAGGTCGTATGGATTAGAAGCTTTCTGATCGGATTAGATGCAACACTGCGAGCGTCTGATCCGATAAGCTTGTTGTGTGAGAACACGGGGGCCCTAACAATTTCTTAATAAGCCCAGATTTTACAACCAATCCAAACATATACTCAGGAAATATCACCTTATCAGAGAGATCATACTCACATATCATAGTTTGTCATTGTATCCTTAGACTGAGGAGTCTTTGTGATCACTATGTAATAAGTATCTAAGTTTGACCTAGTCTAACGTTACATGTAAAAGGGTAGCCATAAGAACTCAAATTGGCTTAGGTATAAGTTACATGAGTGAACTCGAAAGACACGTAAGGGATTTATCCCTCATACTCCAGTATGGGAATGATATCTGTTTAGGCCACTTGATGAGTATGACTGAAAGAAATTGCATGGTCATGCGGGAGATACATAGTATCATTTTCAAGTCATCTCAAATATCGAGAAACATTGATTGATTAAATAAGGATGACGGTTTTATGTCTTATGATCAATCAAGATATCGGGTGATAAAAGGATAGTGACATGGACGATAAGAGGATAAATTGAATCATCGATAATCGTGGACGTTAGGGAATTATAATGTTTTGCTACAGGTCACTTATGATGGAAAGGGAAAAATGGTAATTTTACGCCGATATGCCAACGGGTCATGAGCCTAGAGGGTCACACACTTTAAGCAAGTAATACATCAAAACGACTTGTAAAGTCAATATACGAGAAGTTTGAGAATTGTGAGAAAGTTCACTTTCCGGTTACATTAAATCATAGCGGATTAGACAATATCCGGCCTAGATTATAAACCAGATGGTTGAGAAAATTAGTCTAAGTGGATTTGAGCCGGTCTAGCTAAACCATTTAATTAGAACCAAAGCCTTGATGGATTTGAATGGTTTAATTAAATGGATTTGCAAGATTAGGACTTAAGCCCATTTGGTTTATTATTTTGAAAAACATAATAAAACAAATAGATAAAGAGAAGTTATATTTAGTTCATGCATGAAATTTTCTCCCCTATTATTCTCCAAGTGTGGCCGAACCTCTCCTCCTTCTCACTCTCTTGTTCTTGCTTCTTCTTCTTCATTTTCTCGTAAAAAGTGTAGAATAACTGATTGAAAATCAAAGCTTGCTCGTGTGGACTTGATAGAGAACACAATTCCTATTGTGTTTTGGTGATTTTGATCAACGAAAAGATATAGTTTTCTAATTGTTCTTCATCTCTTACGTGCTGAAATTTTCATAAGATGATGATCTCTATCTTAGTTCATGAATTTTTCAGTTAATTTACGCTTCAGCTTGCATGAAATTAATTGTTTGAAACCTGAGGATTTTCTTCACATCCCTCCCTTCATACATACTCATTTTAATTTCTATTATTTCCATGTGTTATTTTATAGGGAAAATTCAACTTAACTCTATGTAGGTTTCCAGAAATTCTACTTACCGCCCCCGAAAAGAAGATGTTTACTCACAGCCCACCTAGGTTTGCCAAAGTACCACTTAGCCCAACTTCGTTATTTTTTTAAAAAAACTTTGGTAACTTTTTGGAAATGACGAAAATACCCCTGTATTTAAAATATTGTTGAAACTTTCAAATGACATAACTCTCTCATAGAAGCTCTATTTCGGGCTCATAGTATATCAAATCGAAGAGAATCGAAAGATCAACGACTTTGAAGAAACTATTTTTTTTATAAATAATTAATATTATTTTAATAAATAATAAATAATAATTAAAATATTTTTATTTTTAATAATTTTTTTAATTAATAATAATATATCAAAACTTTCGAATGACATAACTCACTCATACGAGCTCTGTTTCGCACTTATAGTATATCAAGTCGAAGAGAATCATAAGATCAACAATTCCAAAGAAACAAAGTTTGTCTAAAAATTTCATCCGACAACAAATTTTTTATATTCTTTAAAACAATTTTATTATAAAAATTAATTATAAAAAAATAATAATTAAAAATTAATTTTAGTATGAAAAATTATTACCAAAAATATTAATAATATAAAATATTAATTATTAATAACGTTTTTTAACATTTTGGTCTAACATCTTCAAAGTCGTTGATATTTCGATTCTATTCGATTTGATATATTATGAGTCCGAAATGGAGTTCGTATGAGAGAGTTATGTCATTTGAAAGTTTCAATACTTTTTTAAATATAGAGGCATTTTCGTTATTTCCAAAATAGTTAACAGAATTTTCAAAAATAGTTAACAGAGTTGGGTTAAGTGGTACTTTGGCATACCTAGGTGGGCTGTGAGTTAGCATCTTTTTTTCAAGGGAGGTAAGTGGGATATCTAGAAACCTAGGTGGAGTTAAGTGGAATTTTCCCTATTTTATATACATCTATTTTATTTTTTCGTCTCATGCTCGTGTACGTGTGAGCACAAAATATGTCAAGGGTGGGGGGCAAAACTTTATACTACATATTTAATTTAATTAATAACATAATTAATTAAAAAAAATTACTAAATGCATATAACAAACCTAAATTGACTTTAGTTTAAATAGTTGATTTTGAATTTAACTTTCATGTATATATGAATATGAAACGAGCCGTTTCACGACTTACAAATTCAAATAGATTGGGCTCAAGTTATGAAATGATCAAAATACCCTCACAATCAATAATTGAAACATTTTAACTTAATTATACGACAATTAAACCAGTTCATTTGGTCTAACAAAAAACCAACTCGGTCAAGCCAAAAAGAGCCAAACCGGGTGATGGAGCCGACGAAGCTCAAATCGGCGTTGACTCCCCCGTCGGCTGCAATAGTAGTCCCTCTGCCTCCGACCATGATTGCTGCTTCTTTAGGGATTTAGATTTGGGTGATGGAGCCGACGAAGTTTTTTTAATGAAGGGAGACAAAACATGTTTTGGTGACCTTACAAATTAAATTTAAAAAATGATGATTTACGTGAGAATACAAATTTTTTGGTAACTTTATGTAGAATTTGTGGTGACTTACGTGAGAATACAAACTTTTTTGATGACTTAAGAAATAAAATTAGATTTTTGGTAACATAAGTGAGACTACAAAGCATGTGGCGACCTAAACAAAATCACCCAAATAAAAATTATGGATTGTTGATACAAGTCGGGGACAAATGCGGAATTTAAGGGTTGATGGTCTATAAAAGGGGGTCTTAGAAAATGCCAAAAGAAAGGGTTACCCCTTAACGAGGAAAGCTAGGGGGACAAGGGAACAACAATTTTGACTTCGATTATAAACAAATAAAAATAAAATATAAAGAAATAAACTAAAACAATCTTCCCTCCATGGCCTTCATTAATAAGACCGAGAAAGGCCACCAAATAGCTATACTTGAAAATCAAGTAAGAATCTTTTGATCAGAAGAGTACATGGTATGGGTAATTAATTACTAATATAATGTCCAGGTAAGGATGTTCGCCTATTACAATTCACGGAGAAGAGAGCCTTAGATAGGAGTAGGACAGACAATGCCTTCAGAGCCATTTAAAATGGCTACTTAATTCTCCAACTACCTATCTCACATCAACCACCACCTCTTCAATTTCCTGTCCCGTCTCACTTCAACCTCTGATCAACTCTTTTATTAACCACTACCGAATGTGTTCAAATTTATATTTTGTCGGAGACCATTTTCAAATGTGGCGTCTAGTTAACAACAGAAAAATACTATAGCTAATAACAGATCATTTGAAGTTAATATATAAGCTTTTGGGTAAAATTTGACGGGATTATTTGACTTACTGATAAATAATATATGGTTACAAAGTTTTTATACGGGTTAATTATACTTTGTCCGTACTAAAATAATGAGTTTTACACTTTATTACATCCCGAATAAAATGTTTAGTGGTTTAATTAAACTTTGTACATACTAAAGTTACTCGTTTTACAATATACTACAACTAAAAAAAGAGAATATTAGATTAGCTAATTGCGTTTTTTACAATTTATTTTAACATTATTAGAATTTGGATGGAAATTTTTTTATTTTTAAATAAGACAAACTTCCATTCAAATCCGGTCAAACCGGTTTAATTATTAATAATTCAAATAATATATTGAAACTTTCGAATGTCATAACTATTTCATACGAGCTCCATTTCGGGCTTATAGTATATAAAATCTAAGAAAATCAAAACATCAACAATTTTGAAGAAATAATATTTATATTAATAATGAATAAATTTTTAATAATTAAAATCGAAACTTTTGAATGACATAACTCTCTCAAACGAGTTCCGTCTCGAGCTCATAGTATATCAAATCGAAGAGAATTAGAAGATCAACAACATTGAAAAAAGAAATTTTTATCCAAAATTTCACCCAACGACAACAAATTTCTTAGTTTCTTTAAAAAATTGTCCAAAATTTAACGGTGTTAGACCAAAATATAAAAAACGCTATTAATAATTATTTATATTTTTTGTAATAATTATTTATCAAGTAAAAGTAAATCAATTAATAATAATAAATAGACAAAAACTTCTTTCTTCATAGTTGTTGATCTTCCAATTATCTTCGATTTGATATATTATGAGCTCGAGATGGAAATCATATAAGAGAGTTATGTCATTCAAAAGTTTCGATTTTAATTATTAAAAATATACCTCATGCTATGTTCGGATCATCTGAAAGTTTGTTTTGTTGAATTTGTTTGGTTGAAATTTAGATTGTTTTTCCTTTCTTTACGGATTAATTAAGTGTCTCAATAAAATTTATGAGGTATTTATAAATGGTATTAGATTTATTATTTATATTGTAATTAGTTGATAATTTTTATTGCACTTTTGAACAAAAAATAAGAAATTTTGTGATTTTTGTGAAATTTATATTCATGATACAATTTAAACGAGCCCGAGCCCGAGCCGAGCTCGAGTTTGATTAATTTTTGGGAAAATTTCATGTCAGTACCCCAAGTTTGCATCATTTTGAATTCAGTACCCCAAGTTTGAAAAGTTTTTTGTCGGTACCCTAAGTTCATTTATGTTATACTTAGGGTAACTTCCGTTAAATCTAACGGTTTTTGTGTGTAAAAGGTCTAAAATGCCCTTACAGTTTAACTACAAATGCTTTAATTATTTGTTAAATATGAAATGACAATTTTACCCCCAATTAAATAACAAATTTAACTTATGATTAAAGGGCAATTTAGTCTTTCCAAATATTAATAATAAATATTTATAAATTATTAAATCTAACTTGTGAAATTACAGTGTACCCCGTAATCCTCTTCAACTTCCATGTTGTGAAGAGTTTCGATCTCTACTCTCACGAAAAGGGTACGACCATCCCACGATTTGTTATGAACTTCTTCGTTAGAGTCCATCCCACGAAAACGTAGATTCTTCTCTTGTTTATTGACAACATCCAATTAGAACATATAAATTAAGAAATAAAAAAAATATGACCCATGTGTAATAATAATATTAATTTGAAGTGGCCGCCACTGGCCATAATCCTTGAATATGTATTAACTAGGGCTGATTCTTTGATGGGGTTTTAATGATAATTAAGTTTGATTGGATTATATTTTGCTCGTTTGGTGATAATTTTATTTGGTGCTCTGGAATTTGTTGCCGATATCCACTACTCTGTTGCCATCAGCGACCACACCCCGTTGAAATCACACTAGAGACGACTGGACCACCCAACCCGAGATCGAAGATGAGCTCCGACAACTGCCAGGAGCATCAACAACCCGTACTCGCCTCTTCTCCACCGAACCAGTCTCGCTGAGTAGGCTCTGTCTACGGCCGCCGCCATCCTCCAGTCCCAACTCTCCGACCTCAAAATCAAACAAACCTGAGACAGATCTGGGGAACCCATATTTGTTTGTTTGTGAATCTGAGGCCACTAGTAACCAGCACTGGAGGCCTTCACTGTTTAATCTGTTTGAGCTTGGGTTGTTTGTGAATCAAGCCTAAATAAATAAGGATGTCGCCGGGGAGCGGCAGCTTCGCCGGCGACGAAAGGAAGCAAACGAAACTCTAGGAAAGTGTAGGTGGAGCTCACGCCAGGGAGAAGAAGAGGCTGAACTGGGAAGGAGAAGGAGTGAGAGCGAAGGATAATGTGCAGATCTACGAAGAAGAGAGGGAAGGAAAAAAGATCTAGGAAGGAGAAGGATAAGGGGCAAACTTGTAATTTCACATTATTTTTAATTTTGGTTATTCAAAAAATTATTATTTTTTAATTTTAATTAAATTGACAAATATACCCTTGAATTATAGGGTTAATTTGTTATTTGAATGAGGATAAAATGGTCCTTTTATGTTTATTTTTATTATTTGAAAATGTTACAATAAGGACATTTTGGACATTTAAATAATATGGTTGTTATCTTTAACAGAAGTTATTCTAAATGTAACATAAATAAACTTAGGGTACCGGTAAAAAACTTTTCAAACTTAGGGTACTGAATTCAAAATGATGCAAACTTAGGGTACTGACATGGAATTACCCCATTAATTTTTATCAAGCTGAGCTCCAGCCTAAAGGTAAAAAATTATTAGAGCTCAAGCCGAATCCGAGCCTGGTGTGGAACAAGCGAGCCGAGTCGAGCCTCCATAATTTTGGGCTTGGCTTGACTCGCTTACAGCCCAACTTGGAGCAACACAAAAGAAGTCGAAGCTGGTGGTCTTAATGATGACTAAGGTGATTAGAGATGGCGTAGAGATCGTCACGAATGGAGACTCGTTGGTGGCACAAGAAGGAGAAGCGTTCTCAGTGCACCAAGTCCACTTCACCCCTAAGATTGACCTTTGATCTTTATAGACTGACCTACAAATATTAAGTTACTTATGGGCTATGCTATGCACGTTTACTTTATGCTTAATTAGATATGCATGAGAATGAATGTTTAAGTTTACGTACATGGAATATATGATGAACTTAAAAAGGATATGTGATAAGGTCGGATACTATGTATCCAACCTAGTCAAATCTCCTCAATTTTATTTCTATTTGGTCCCGAAGTATTAGATATTTGTGAATAAAATGCTACTATACCTCACGAGTAGCCCGAGAAGTATTTTTTATGAAAACAAGTCGAAAAGGAGTGAAAAGAAGCCAAAAATGCAAGAGCGAGAAAAAGGAGCAAGGTTGCCGGGTCAACCTGCTGGATCCCACCCGACAGGTTGGGCGTAACCCGACAACCTGTTGCCATGAAGAAGAGGAGTAGAAGAGTTACCTGGGAGCTCACCCGGGCAACCTCCAGGCAACCTGCCGGGTTGACGCGTCGGGTGCAACCCGGCAGGTTCCTGCTAACTTGGTAGGTCGTGGCTCCCATTCGAAGGCAAAAACCAACCTGCCGGGTTGACTTGCCTGGTCCAACCCGGTAGGCTCACCCGACATACTGGTCAAATCAGCTCCTCAAATCATGGCATTTTTATTATTTTTGAATAGATTTCTCCCCACCTATATATACTCAACCCCTTTACATACAAAATTATTCCAATTTGAACTCATTTTCAGATCTTAGAGCTAGGTTAGAGGTAGAGAAAAGTGAGTGTTTTTTGGGTGATCATCTGGAGAAGACTTGGAGGCACGAAGGGGAAGCGTTGGAGTCACGATTGAGGTTGATAGTAGAGTGCTTAGGGGTTTATATTTTCAGTTTGTAATTGGGAATTGTATGATTGAGATTGGATTAGTTTTTAATATAATTTAGGTATTTTTCATGAGATTGATTTGGTGGGTTGATTGCATGATGAAATTGATGATGAATGTTACGAGTATGTTGAATTGTGTTTTTAATAACACGAGTAGCTAAATATCTAGGTTGGGGAAAGGGATGAACGAGGATATAAAATTAATCGATCAAACGGATTAAAAATTGAATTATTGGGTTTGTGAAATGGATTAAGACATTGAATGTGATCTTAATGCTAGCTCTTCCGGGTATGCTTGAGTTTAGATCAAATTTAAGAAGAGAGGCGATAGCAATTGAACTAGGTGGAATAGAGCATTAAGGGGTCGGATCTACACACTGTGTCTTGGGGTTGTAATTAGATTTGTGACGACTTCTTAATTGCAATATGTGACGGGGATACATATACCGCGGGTACGGTTTACATCAATAGGGCGCCAGGATGAAGGATGGAGATTCCTACATGACCTTCAAGATGACCCTAATTAAGTATTTTAGTTAAATGGCCTGACTAATTTATTTTAATTATACGAAACCCTTGCAAACAAGAGATATGTTTGGGACATGTCTAGAATTCTCGACACTTATTTTTGTTTCTTAAAGTTGCTTTCCTGTAATTAATAACCAATTCGGGTAAATTGGTAAAATGACATATTCCCCAAAATTCTGACTCCCCAATTGCCTTTATATATTTGGTTTACTTGTTATTACTTGCACTTTTCGTGAATTTATTACTGTTCTCCCCACCACACTCTTGAAGCCGACTAGACTCGCATATTGGTCCTAAGCTCCTAGTGTTCACATTATTTAGACAACACTCTCCCTGTGGGGTCGATAACTCCGAGAGGTAATACTCCCAAGATTACTTTGAACGACCGGTGCGCTTGCCGGGCGTGTCAATATGCATGATTATTAACTCGATTAAATAATATGCATGTTAAAAGAAATCTAAAATCAATCATAGATTGTTTTAAAAGAGATTGTATTAGATACAACACTGAAAACAAACATAACCAATCAAGTAATATTAAGTCGCATGAGATACCTCCCATCATAATTTAGCACTCATACCGACTTTCATGACTATGGGTGGGTACGCCTCCACGTAGTGTTCATAGACATGTTAGTCTGACAGGGGTGGAAACTGTGATTGTCAAAATCGTTCTGACCCAGTATTCCACAGTTGAATTTTGTTTGACTTAACTGCGATTCTCAGAATCGTTCTAAGCTAAGGTATACGATAGAATTGTGTCGTATGCATATTCTATCCAAGAATTGCATCTGATGTAATTGAAAAGAGTTCCTACCTACATAGCTACACTTGGAGCGGTGAGCCTTCGTTCACTTCAAGAGTAGTGAATTATGGATCTTGCTTTTAGATTCAGTAATAGAATCTTATGGTCTGTATTTGTTGAGATCTTCAAACATTTAAAATATGTTAATATTAGATTTATTATTCGTGTAAAGAATTGATGACCGAAAAGTTAACATAAAAATATCGTGTCTTTTCGAACACCCAATAGTGAACCAGTCTCAAGTAATAACGGGTAGTAGAAACAACCAGGAGTATCGAACCCAAACAATAACGAAGACTTTAAGCACTCAAATTGAATTTCTCAATTAAACTCAGTTAATCGATATTTGTGGAGTCGTGAAAATTAATAAGACGAAACAACAATGAGTGAAGCACAATTTAGGGTCTTGAAGGCATTCAACATTTCACAATTTAAAACTATTTTACCATCCCTAGCAAAGGTTTAAACCCAATTTCCATTATTTGAATCCATTCTCTATACTTGTTTCACAACCATTACAAAGAACTAAATCATACATTCAGGCATATCGAGACTGTAAGCATTAAGCAGTGAATAATGGAAACACCTGACACGGGGTTGTGAGCAAGAATTAAATAAGTAAATGAAATAAGAGATGAAGAACATCAACAAGCCCTAAATCGATGAATGTACTAGCAAGTCATGAATTCAATGAATACTTCAATATATAAATGATAATTCATGAAACTTGAATTCATTCACTAAAAGAAATTATGGAAAACATACAATTCAATTCATCAATTTGACATTCAAATAAAAAAGATTGATAAGAGGGAGAAAAGGACAAGATAAAACCCAATTTGAGTATTCTATACATGAAACTGGCCTTCGCGGATCTTCCTCGAACCCTGATTTCAACTCATTGTCGATGAATCTCCTCTATAATGCCTTGATTTCTCTGGATTTTTTAGCTCTCTCTCACTTTAGAATGTTGTAAAAATGGATGCCCTTTTGAGAAATGGGTTGATCCCTATTATAGTGCAAAATCCGTTGCGACCACGGGGGCCGTGGTTAATGACCACTGGCCCGTGTTCGATCTTGCTTTGCGTTTTTCGGCCACTGCTCTCCCACGTTCTTTGGCACGAACCGGAGTGGTTGACTGCCAACGATCACGGGCCCATGGTCATCGACCATGGGTTGGGCCCGAGAGTGACCCCAAAGTTGACCACGGGTTGGGTCCGAGAGGGACCCCGAAGTCGACCACGGGCCCTCGTCATCGACCATGGGTTTGCCTGGAGAGGGACCCCGAACTCCACCACAGCCCCGTGGTCGTCGACCAGGGGTTGGGTCCGAGAGGGACCCCGAAGTCGACCACGGCCCCGTTGTCCTCGTGAAGGAATCCATGGGTTCCAAACAATAAACTTCATGCAATTATAATCATGGATTCATGAAAATCTTTGAAGATCATCATGTGAGAATCAATTTTCAGCACCTAAAAATTCATGGAAAATAAGAAAAATACCTTTCTTCTTATGATCTAATCACCAAGCATACAAGTGTACACTCTCTAGAGTTGATCCACACAAGCAAGAAACCTTTTCTTTCTTGGTTTCTTCTCATTGTTTTGCTAGAAACTAAAATGAAGAAGAAGCAAAAATGGAGGGAGAGAGAGAGAGGAAGTTGGGTTGGCCAAAAAGGGGGGAGGAAGAGGACAAAAAGGTGGAGAAAAATGTGGGAAGTTGAAGACCAAAATAAAATGATTAATTTTTTATTTTGAAAAATAACTTCCTAATTTTTAATCCATTAATATTAATTATCTTTTAATTAATATTAAGAGCGGGCTTAAAGCCCATTTAGCTAACCATAAATTAAACCCATTCAAATTGGGTTCTAATTAAACGGTTTAGCTAGTCCGATCCAATTCTCTTAAACCGATTCCTGGACTACACCAATTCGCTTCGATTTAACTAAACTGAAAGGTGAATTATTCCCAATCCTCATAATTCTCTCATACTGACTTATTCAAGTCCCTTTTTCCATACCTTGCTTAAAGTGTGTGACCCTCTAGGCTCACGATACGTTGGCAGACTCGCAAAATTATTATTTTGCACTTTCCATCATAAGTGGCCTCTAGCAAGACTTTATGATTACCCAACGTCCATGAATATCGATAATTTGATTTAACCTCTTATCGTCCATGTCACCATCCTTTTATCACCCGATATCTAGATTGATCATAAGGCATAGAACCGTCATCCTTATTTAATCAATCATTGTTTCTCGATATCTGAGATGACTGAAAACTGATACAAAGTTTCTCCGGTATGGCCATGCAATTTCTTCAGTCATACTCATCAAGTGGCCTAAACAGGTATCATTCCCATACTGGAGTATGAATGACAAATCCCTCAGTCGTTTTTCGAGTTCATTCACACAATTCATAACTAAGCCAATTAGAGCCCTTATGGCTACCCTTTTACAGGTAACGTTAGACTAGGTCAAACTTAGAGATTCATCTCATAGTGATCACAAAGACTCCTTGGTCTAAGGATATAATGACAAGCTACGATATGTGAGTATGCTCATGACAGTATCTATCCCGCCTACTCACCATCGGATCATCCAATACCATCTCCCTGATGATATCTATGATCTAACTCCGGCACTACCTTGGCATGATCAGTAGAGTATGATCATAAAGAGTTAGCCTCATACTAATCGCTTCTTAATGAAGTTTAACTGATCAGGGGCGCATTAAATGTAATTCTTTCTGATCTGTAGTTATACGATTAGTGATGACACACATAATAATACAGATCAAATTACATCTAATATATTACTACAACACATTAGTAATATGATTCCGATTTATTTGTTTAGAAAGATGATAAAACATTACATATGTAAATCACTTTTATATTGGAATAGGGAACAATTCTAACGCCTCGACAACGGGTTTTGTCCGAGAGGGACCATAAAGTCCACCACGGCCCCGTGGTCGTCGACCACGGGTTGGGTCCGAGAGTCACCCCGAAGTCGACCACAGGTTGGTCACAAATCCCAGGAAAGTCGTTGAAAAACCCTGAAATTTGCACAATAAAACTCAAAGTACATGTGAGGCATGGAAAGGTACGAAATATATCAAAACTAATGCAAACAGGCAGAATATAAGGGTTAATGTGGGTAAAAAAGGTCGACAAAAATATGTGAGGATACTCACGTATCAACACTCCCACACTAAATCTTTTCTTGTCCCGTGAAAGGAAACACAAACCAATCAACAGAGAAACCAGACAAGCGCCAGTTTTAAACCCCGGGATCACCCCAATAGGATTAGTTTGGCATCACCTAAGGGTTTTCAGAACGTAATACCCTCAAATCCTCTATACAAACACAGAGGTTGCACAAGAGCAAATTTCAGACAAAACGGTGCACACGTTAGTATATTTTCCTTAGGAACGTTATTGAGTATATTGGATAGCAGAAGTTTAGATAAATCAAATTAAATTCTTGGTATGTAGAATAAGAAAGAGTTAGATTGTATACAATCAAGCCCGGTTATAAGCGTTGTTCGCTCTGGCAACTCCTTTTGCTTTACAAGATGATCTGAAATTTAGGAACTACTGTCGCACCGTCTTCGAAGGAGATAATTAAATTAACTGAATCCTATGTGTAAGACTTTAATGGCTTGTAATGTTGACTCGGGCTAAAGGTATGGAAATATGATTTAAGAGGAGTTAAGTTGGGCAAAACATGACTAACAGTTCTTTCTCAAATCCTTGTGTTGAATATTCACCTTGGTGTTCCCGAAGTTTTTTTCAATTTCCTTGGCTTAAATAGAGTAGCCATTTCCCATCTCTTCGATCTTTTTCGTCCTTCTTTAGTCTATAGCCATCTTTCTTAACTTCTCGAAATTTTTGGTGAAGACTTGTACTGTGCTCAGGGAACGAGGGATATTTGTAAAAAATTTTGGTGATAGAAAATACTAAATTTTGTAAAAATATTTTGTTAATATTTCTCAACTGAAGTAGTCGTTATATCTGCTTCAGGATATGACCCATATTTGCAGGAATCATTTCCGCAAATATTATCTCACGTCGACCTGCCACAGGGTCGTGGCCAATCTTTGTCGCACCGTGGTGTAGGGATTTGGAGCGTTCAAGATCATCGAGATAGCGGAAGCATAAACAATACAAACTCCAAAAATTTTCCAAGAACATGAACCATTAAATCTCAAAGCAAAATCTATTCCACAAGAGTTTACCTTTTAGTTTTGTTGAATCAAGAAAGAAGAACAAGATGATCTTCTCTCTAGAGGAAGTCCACACCAAGAGGATGATCCTTAAGATCCAACACACTTAACCTACTAGAACTAAAGTGTGAAGAACAAGAGAGCAAAAAGAGAGGGGAAGAGGGAGTGGCCGGCCACCTTGTGAGAGAGAGAGAGTGAGTGATTTTTCACTTGTGTGATATTTTTTTCTACTTCATCAACTCATAAAGCTTGATTGATTAAAGTAACAAATGATGAAGGCATGGGTTAAAGGCAAGTCATCACCTAATCCCACAAATCACTCTTCATCATATTCAACAACACCAACTAAGCATGGTGTGTGGCCCCCACACTTGGACCCACCAAGTGGCCGGCCACATAGGGCTTATTGGGCCTTTCTTGGGCCGGCATAGTGACCTCATTTGCCGAGCCCAATGGGCCCGCTCATGCGGTCGCGTGCCTTGTCCAAAAATTATCCGACCCTTTGTCGTCATTTATCAAACAAAGTCCGACACGATATCGACGATAAACTCAGTTTTCTCGACTCGCTAATCATTCTCACAAAACCGAACCCATGGCCTAAAACCCTCAGTTTTGGCCATGTCTTGCTCCTCAAGAAACGCCAACGTTTCCTTGTCTCAAGTTATCCATATTGTATGTGTGTGACCCTCTAGGCTCATGATACCCGTTGGCAGATCGGCGCAAGAGATCTCTCTTGCCCGATCCATCATAAGTGGTCTCTAGTAAGACATTATGATTACCCAAGGTGCTTGATGATTAATGATTCGATTTAACCTTGTGCGTACAAGTCACTATCCTATTATCTCTAGACATCCTGATTGATCACAAGGCATAGAGTCATCATCCTTGTTTAATCAATCTTTGTTACGTGATATACGAGACGACTGAGAACTGATAACTCGTATCACCAGCATGGCCATGCACTTCCTCTCAGTCACTCTCAATCAGGCGGCCTAAACGTATTTCTTTCCCATACCGTAGTACGAGGGATAAATCCCTTAGCCTTGTTTTGTGTAACTCATGCAATCCGTTCCGCCACCCAATCCTGCCCGTTATTGCAGTCCTGTTACAGAAAGCGTTAGGCGTAAGTCAAAGCCGTACGACGACCGCATAGCGATCACAAAGACTCCTTGGTCTAAGGATATTGTGACAAGCTATCGCATTTGAATATGTTCATGGCTTAATCTATGAAACACTATTCAAAGCGGGTCGTCCGATATCAATCACCTCATGATATCTATGATATGATTCTGGAATCCCACATCCCTATGATAAGTAAAACTACATCATTGAGAACCATCCTCATAATGGTCGCTTCAATTGAAGCGTATATTGACCAGGGTCTTGTTCAGTGTGATCCGTACAGATTTATGGTTCTACTACTCTAGTGGTCATAAATCAGATCATGCTCAACATATTACTTCAACACATAAGTAATACAAAGCCATTTTATTTATTACAAACGATAATTAATATACATAGACATTTATAGACTACTAGCAGTTGGACTAGGGCTGTGTTATTATCAGATGCAACGTAGTGGATCTTCACGTCACCTCTAGCAACTATGTCTTGGATGATGTGATACTTCCTGATTATATGCTTGGATCTATCATGTGCTCTGGGTTTCTTAGCTTGCGCACTTGCCCCGGTGTTGTCAAAATATAAGTCTACTGGGTTAGATGGGTTTTGAATTACACCTAACCCAGCCATGAAACTCCTGATCCATACAACCTCCTTTGCTGCTTCCGCTGAGCAATATACTCAGCTTCCGTTGTAGAGTCGGCGATGGTGTCCTACTTCTTGCTTTTTCAGCTGAATGCTCCACCGTTCAACGTAAACACATATCCTAACTGACTATTAAACTCATCAGGGTCTGTCTGGAAACTAGCGTCAACATATCCTTTGACGACTAGATCATCATCACTCCTTCCCCCGTATACAAGAAAAGCGTCCTTGGTTTTTCTCAAATATTTGAGATTTCCCTTGACTGCAATCTAGTGTTCCTCACCGAGTTTGGATTGATGTCTACTGGTACAGCTTAGGGCTAACGAGACATCCGGTCTCGTACATATCATGGCATACATTATGGACCCTATTGCCGAAGTATATGGGATCTCATTCATTCTTTTTAGTTCTTCAGGTGTCTCAGCACATTGATTCTTACTAAGCTTTATGCCATGATGCATAGGCAGCAGTCCTTTTTTTGAATTATGCATTTTGAATCTTCTCAACACTTTGTCTATATAGGTGCTTTTACTTAAGCCCAAGACCCGCTTGGGACGATCTTTATATATTTTGATCCCCAAGATATAAGAAGCCTCGCCTAAGTCCTTCATTGCGAAACACTCACCTAACCAAGCCTTTGTCAAAAGCAAGGTACGGAAGTCGTTTCCAATGAGCAATATGTCATCGACATAGAGCATCAAAAATACTACCTTACTCCCATCTGCCTTTTTATACACGCAAGGTTCATCACCGTTCTTGATGAAGCCAAACTGTTTCACAGCTTCATCAAAACGTTGGTTCCAACTCCGAGATGCTTGCTTCAAACCGTAAATTGATTTAAACAACTTACAAATCTTTCCCTTATTCTTTGGATCCTCAAAACCCTCATGATGGGACATATAAACGTCCTCAACTAACCTCCCATTAAGGAAAGCGGTTTTGACATCCATTTGCCATATCTCATAATTATGATAAGCATCTATGGCAAGTAGAATGCGAATAGATTTGACCATAGCTACTGGAGAAAAGGTTTCCTCATAGTCAATTCCGTGGACTTGTCTATAACCTTTTATTACCAGTCGTGTTTTGTAGGTTTGAGGTTTGCCATCCATGTGTATTTTAATTTTGAAGATCCATTTACACCCGATGACTTTTACGCCAGGGGTTTGATCTACCAAGTCCCACACTTAATTATCTAACATGGATTGCATTTCTTCCCTTTTGGCTTCCAGCCATTTCTCAGAATCGTTTCCGTCCATGGCCTCTCGAAATGTAGCTGGATCATTGTCCACTAACACTAATTCATCACCTCTAGTTACTAGAAAACCGTATCTAATAGGTGCATGACTGGTCCTTTCAGACCACCTTGGACCGTCCTCATTAACTGTAGCTATTGGTTCTTGCTCAACGACCACTTTAGGCTCTACTTCTTCTAAGGGGTCGTCAAGTGGTTCCTGAGTGACTATCTTATCTAGAATTTCATCAAGATGAATAGTCCTCCCACTGACTGTCTTGGAAATAAATTTCTTTTCCAAGAATATACCACCTCGGGCGACGAATACTTTGTTCTCGCTCGGTTTATAGAAGTAGTATCCCTTTGTTTCTTTGGGATATCCGACGAAAGTGCACTTATCTGACCTTGGTTTGAGATTGGTTGCAAGCAACCGTTTTACAAAAGCCTCGCAACCCTAGATTTTCACAAAAGACAAAACGGGTTCCCTCCCGTACCATTTCTCGAATGATGTCCCTTCCACTACTTTCGACGGAGCCCTATTTATTATGAACGCTGCTGTTTGTAGAGCGTAACCCCAGAAGGAGACCGGGAGATCAGTGTGACTTAACATTGATCGAACCATATCCAACAATGTCCGATTCCCTCGCTCGGACACACCATTAAGTTGTGGTGTTCCTGGCGGAGTCCACTGAGATAGTATTCCACATTCTGTAAGATGACTAAGAAACTCTTCGGATAAGTATTCTCCACCACGATCAGAATGGAGTGCCTTAATACTTTTTCCGAATTGGTTTTCTACTTTAGTCCTAAACTCTTTGAATTTATCAAAAGCTTCGGACTTATGTCTCTTGAGATAGACATAACCATATCTACTGAAATCATCAGTAAATGTGATAAAGTAGCCTAAACCACCTCTGGCTGGTGTACTTATTGGTCCACATACGTCTGAATGTATTAGACCCAATAGATCACCTGCCCTTTTACCTGTACCGGTGAAGGGCGCTTTAGTCATCTTGCCCATTGAACAAGCCTCGCACCTTTCAATCGTTTGGAATTCGAATTGACTTAGAAGTCTACGCTTATGAAGCGCTGAGATGCGTTTCTCGTTTATGTGACCTAGACGACAATGTCATATTAGAGTTTGGTCTAAATAATCAGTTTTAAACCTCTTAGCATTAACATTATAGAGCATGTTGGATTTCGAGTTTTGCATCATACATTTCATCACATCATCAAACATGTTATCACAGAAACATGTCATCAAATAATATGCAATATTTCGGTTTCAATTTTGCCAGTTGCTTGGTCGAGTTTATCGAAACTAGACCTTTTTCAAAAAATAGTTTATCGAAACCAATCAAATTTGAAAGTTTTCGAAATATTGGATTGCGGGTTCGTGCCACGAATCAAAAAATCACCGTGCACAAACCAAGTCGGGCCGAAGCCCAATGGGCCGAGCCCAAGCTCACGGCCCGGTTTGGGCTTTGGAAAGCCCAAACCCGGGCTTGCCTCCTTTCTTGGCCTCGACAAAGAGGGGGGACGAAGATTAAGAGGATTAACCAGCCTCTGATACCACTTTAGGGATTTGGAGCATTCACGATCATCGAGATAGCGGAAGCATAAACAATACAAACTCCAAAAACTGTCCAAGAACATGAACCATTAAATCTCAAAGCAAAATCTATTCCACAAGAGTTTACCTTTTAGTTTTGTTGAATCAAGAAAGAAGAACAAGATGATCTTCTTCTCTAGAGCAAGTCCACACCAAGAGTGTGATCCTTAAGATCCAACACACTTAGCCTACTAGAACTAAAGTGTGAAGACCAAGAGAGTAAAAGGAGAGGGGAAGAGGGAGTGGCAGGCCACCTTGTGTGAGAGAGAGAGAGTGAGTGATTTTTCACTTGTGTGATATTTTTGTCTACTTCATCAAGTCATAAAGCTTGATTGATTAAAGTAACAAATGATGAAGGCATGGGTTAAAGGCAAGTCATCACCTAATCCCATAAATCACTCTTTATCATAATCAACAACACCAACTAAGCATGGTGTGTGGCCCCCACACTTGGACCCACCAAGTGGCCGACCACAGAGGGCTTATTGGGCCTTGTTGGACCTTTCTTGGGCCGGCTTAGTGACCTCAAGGGCTTAGCCCCATGGGCCCGCTCATGCGGTCACGTGCCGTGTCCAAAAATTATCCGACCCTTTGTCGTCACTTATCAAACAAAGTCCGACGCGATATCAACGACAAACTCAGTTTTCTCGATTCGCTAATCATTCTCACAAAACCGAACCCATGGCCTAAACCCTCAGTTTTTGCCATGTCATGCTCCTCAAGAAATGCCAACGTTTCCTTGTCTCAAGTTATCCATATTGTATGTGTGTGACCCTCTAGGCTCATGCCACCGTTGGCAGATCGGCGCAAGAGATCTCTCTTGCCCGATCCATCATAAGTGGTCTCTAGTAAGACATTATGATTACCCATGGTGCATGTTGATCGATAATTCGATTTAACCTTGTGCGTACAATTCAGTATCCTATTATCTCTAGACATTCCGATTGATCACAAGGCATAGAGTCGTCATCCTTGTTTAATCAACCATTGTTACTTGATATGTGAGATGACTGAGAATTGATAACTTGTATCACCGGCATGGCCATGCACTTCCTCTCAGTCACTCTCGATCAAACGGCCTAAACGAATATCTTTCCCATACCGTAGTACGAGGGATAAATCCCTTAGCCGTCTTTCGTGTCACTCATGCAATCCTTTCCGCCACCCAATCATGCCCGTTATTGTAATCCTGTTACGGAAAGCGTTAGGCGCAAGTCAAAGTCATACGTCGACCACATAGCGATCACAAAAACTCCTTGGTCTAAGGATATTGTGACAAGCTATCGCATTTGAATATGTTCATGGCTTAATCTATGAAACACTATTCAAAGTGGGTCGTCTGATATCAATCACCTCATTATATCTATGATATGATTATGGGATCCCACATCCCTATGATATGCAGAACTACATCATTGAGAACCATCCTCATAGTGGTCGCTTCAATTGAAGCGTATATTGACCATGGACTTGTTAAGTGTGATCCGTACAGATTTATGGTTCTACTACTTTAGTGGTCATAAATAATATCATGCTCAAAATATTACTTTAACACATAACTAATACAAAGCCATTTTATTTATTACAAACGATGATTAATATATATATAGACATTTATAGACTACTAGCAATTGGACTAGGGCACAAAAATGCTATCACGTGGCTCCGCCACGGCCCGTGGCCTTTTCCTTTGTTTCACCATGGGCTCGTGGCCAATTAATTGGTCACGATCCCACGGTTCACCTAGTCACGGTCTAGAAATACCCACCACGGCCCAGACCTGCATCCTGTCAGAGACCCGTGGCCAATTCCACGGTCCGTGGCCCTTTCCTTTTATTTTCTTCTCCCACTAGCTTCGGGTCGCATCCTTTGTGTGTAACGTTGTAGGCTCATGACTCAGTTGGCAGATTGGCGTGAAACCTCGTTTCACCCAATCCCTCATAAGTGGCCTCTAGCAACACATTATAATTACCCAATGACCATGATGATCGACTGATTCGACTTGATCTCATGACGTCTATAGCACTATCCCCTTGTCACTAGATATCCAGATTGATCATAAGGCATAGAGCCGTCATCCTTATTTAATCAATCACTGATTCCTGATCTAGAGATGACTAAAATTGATACCCTGTATTAGTAGCATGACCATGCGTTTCCTCTCAGTCATTCTCATCAAGTGGCTCAAACAACCAAACCGCAGTATGAGGGAAAAATCCCTTAGCCGTCATCTGTATCACTTATACAGCCCGTTCCCAAGCCAATCATATCCGTTATGGCTACCCTATTATAGGTAACGTTGGGAGTATGTCAAACTTGGGTATGAAGGAACTTTGGGTTATCAAGAACTCATATGTAGGCGGAAGCAACATATATAAGCCCAAAGAACTATCCAAGAACATCAAACCATTAAATCCCATGGGAAAACCGAAATCACAAGTTTACCTTCGGTTTGTTCGAATTGGTTTGAAGAACGCTTCGGATCTTCAACTCTAGGGAAGTCCACACGGATAGGATGATCACTTGAGGATCCTACACTCTTCTACCTTACTAGAATAGAAGAGAGAGCAAGAGAAGGAAGCTCCTTGGAGGTGGTCGGCCGAAACTATGAAGAGGGAGAGAGAGCACAACTTGTCTTGATATTTTTCGGTGTTGTGTTGGTAAGTGTAATGTTTATTTGACGTGTGTTGGATTAAGAGAAAATAATGATGGTCATTGGGTGACCACCTTTAATCACACTTACCCAACATGGATTAGGTTTAGTGTGTATCTAGTCATCATCCACTTAACCAAAGTTAGTGGAGAAAGGGACCCACCCTTTGCTCCACTATTGGGCCTTGGTTGGGCCGACCACTAGGGCCTCGTGGCACGAAGCCCAATGCTTCGGCCATGAGGTCCCGTGCCGCGTCCAACTTACCCCCAAACTATGCTTCGGCCATGACTTAATCTTTCTCGATTCACGTGTCACATCCAATTACACATATCCATGACCCAAAACGTCCAGTTTTGCCCATGCCTCTCTCTCGAGTATCGCCGACCTTTTCTTGTCTCTCATAATACATATCCTATGTGTGTGAACATTAAGGCTCATGCCGACGTCGACGGATCGGCATTACATTCCATTTTACCCGATCGATTATAAGTGGCCTCTAATAAGACGTTATGATTACCCGATGCGCATGATGATCGATGATTCGATTCAACCTCATGTAGTACATGTCGCTATCCCTTTATCGCCCGGTATCTAGATTGATCATAAGGCATAGAGACGTCACCCTTATTTAATCAAAATCTGTTTCTCGATCTGTGAGATTACTGAATACTGATACTCCGTATCGTTGGCATGAACATGCTCTCCCTTCAGTTAATCTCTATCGAGTGACCTAAATAGTTACCTATCTCATACCGTAGTATGAGGGATAAATCCCTTAGTCGCCTTTCGTATCACTCATACTATCCGTCCCCGTGCCAATCTTGTCCGTTACGGACAACGTTAGGAGCAAGTCAAACGCGGTTCTTTACTGTACATTGATCACAAAGCCTCCTTGGTCTAAGGATACTCCGACAAGCTACTACAATTGAATATGTTCATGACTGTATCTATGCAACATCATTTAGTGTGGGTCGTCCAATATCACTCACCCGAGTGATATCTATGATCTGATTTCTGGAACCCTCCCAATGGTAAATATAACTATACCATAAAGAATCATCCTCATACTTGGTCACTGCATTGACGCATATTTGACCAGGGACTCGTTAAGTGTGATCCGTACAGATATATGGTTCTACTACTTTGGTGGTCATATATCAGATCAGATTTAACTTATTATTTCAACACAAAAGTAATATAATGCCGATTTTATATATTGAAAACGATGATTGAAATTTTGATCAGCTAGTCGTGCAAGATGCCACACATAATGTTATGTATGATGTTATAACACAGTGTATGACTTCTTGAGTAGATAACGCAAGACAGTGTATATAAAGCTAAACAAACAATGACACATCAGATTGTTTACCCAGTTCGGTGCAACGTCACCTACGTCTGGGGGCTCTCAGCCTAGTGGAAAGGTTTCACTTATCAGTAATTCGTCAGAACATACAAGTACCTGTGATCATCCCTAGATCTATACTTTATGCTACGTTTTACAGTGTAACCTATCTCAGGGTCTCCCCCTGAATCCAAGCCTCCGTCTTGATTCCACTCTTCGAGCAATTGCCTTGCTCTGTCGGTTCAAGTCTTCGTTGAACTTGGTGGTTGCGTGCAGTCTTCACTCACGCGATCAGTAAACCCTCAATCACCTAACTCTCAATAGTTATGGTGATGCATAATATCCTTAGCACTATTCTGCAACCTCTCAGCTTGCAAACCTTCACGTCTAAAGGCTTTGCAAATTATTGCTAGGAAACAAATAAAGAACCACACGATTGCTAAGGGGGTAGCCTAAGCTTTTATAGCAATCGAGGATGAGTACTAACCCTAAAGGGTTTCCTTTTAATCACCGTCTTTCTTCTTTCCAGAATTGAAGACGTTCTGGATCTTCAGGTATTTCCTAAACGCAATCGTACTTCCTGCAGAATCCGGTCTTTCCTGTTTTCCATCGCTCAGGATGTTTGCCGAGATGTCGTCAATCAATGTCACACAAGATGTCGCATATGATGCTTCGACATTCTTTATGACATTTTCTCTAGTTCCTTAAAAATAAGCCAATAACTAAAACCGTCGTAACTACAATGATTAATATATACAGACATTTACAGACTAATAAAATTGGACTAGGGCACAAAAAAGTTTACAATCTCCCACTTGCCCCTAGTTCCAATCTAAGCCCTAGTCTATACCCATTGACCACACATTCTTTTCGTGCTTAGGTTGAGGAAGAGCCTTGGTCAAAGGGTTGGCTGTGTTATCATCTGTTGCAACGTAAGTGATCTTCACATCACGCATCTCGATGATTTCTCGAATTAGGTGATATTTCCTAGGTACATGTTTGGATCTGTTATGTGCTATGTGCTCTTTAGCTTGCGCAATGGCCCCTGTGTTGTCACAAAATAAGCTTACTGGATCAAACGTGTTTGGCATTACGCCTAATCTAGTTAGAAAGCTCCTGATCCATACAACCTCCTTCGCTGCTTTTAAGGTAGCGATGTACTCAGATTCCGTTGTAGAGTCAGTGGTGGAATCATGCTTCTTACTTTTCCAGCTAAAAGCTCCTCCATTCAACATGAACACATACCTAGACTGACTTTTATAGTCATCCGGATCCGTTTGGAAACTAGCGTCAACAAAACCTTTGACGACTAGTTCATCATCTTCTCTTCCCCCATAAACAAGAAAAGCGTCCTTGGTTCTCCTCAAGTATTTGAGGATTGCCTTGACCGCAATCCAATGTTCCTCACTGGGGTTGGATTGATGCCTACTGGTACAGTTTAGGGCAAACAAGTACCGGTCTCGTACATATCATGGCATACATGATGGATCCAATAACCGAAGCGTATGAAATTCCACTCATTCTTTTCAGCTCATCAGTCGTCACCGACCGCTGAGTCTTGCTTAGTCTTATGCCATAACGGATGGGTAAGAATCCTTTCTTGACATAAAGCACTGAGACTCTTCTCAATACTTTGTCTATGTGCTCTGACCTAAACCCAAGACCCGCTTGGTGCGATCCCTCCATATCTTAATACCCTAGATGTAAGAGGCTTCGCCTAAGTCTTTCATTGCAAAACACTCGCCTAACCAAGCCTTTGTTGAGTGCAAGGTTGGGATTTCATTTCCAATGAGTAATATGTCGTCAACATATAGCACCAAAAAGACTATCTTACTACCATCCTCCCTTTTGTAAATGCAATGTTCATCATCGTTCTTGATAAAGCCGAACTGTTTCATAGCTTGATCAAAACGTTGATTCCAACTCCTTGAAGCTTGCTTCAATCGATAAATGGACTTGAGCAACTTACAAATCTTTCCCATATTCTTTGGATCTAAAAAATCTTCAGGCTGCATCATATAAACGTCCTCATTTAAGTTCACATTAAGGAAGACGGTTTTGACATCCATCTGCCATATCTCGTAGTCATAATATGCTGCGATGGCAAGAAGAGTTCGGATAGATTTGACCATAGCCACTGGAGAAAAGGTTTCCTCATAGTCAATTCCTTTAATTTGTCTATAACGTTTTGCTACTAGACGAGCTTTATAGGTCTGAGGATTGCCTTCCATGTCTTTCTTCCTTTTGAAGACCCATTTACAACCAATGGTTTTAACAACAGCGATTGGATCAATCAAGCTCCAGACTTCATGGCTCCCAGCCATTTCTCGGAGTCGCTACTGTCCACGGCTTCTCGAAAGGTGGTGGGTTCATTATCTTGATCCACCAATACCAGCTCATCACCTTGAGTTACACAGAATCCGTATCTCACAGGTGGATGACTGGTCCTTTCAGACCGCCTTGGACCGTCCTGAAGAACTGCAGTGATCGGTTCCTGCTCTACTACCTGCTCTGGCTCCATATCTTCTATTGGGCTTTCAAGTGGTTCCTGAGAAGCTACATCCTCTGGAATTTCATCCAGATCTATAATTCTCCCACTGTCGGTTTTAGAAATGAACTCCTTTTCCAAAAACACCCCACCGCGAGCAACAAAAACTTTGTTCTTTCTTGGTTTATAGAAGTAGTATCCCCTTGTTTCTTTCTGTAGGGTTTTGGAGCGTTCTAGATCAACGAGATAGCGGAAGCGTTTTACAAATCTACTCCAAACCTTCTCCAAGAACATAAACCGTTAAATCCCAAGGCAAAATCTATTCCACAAGATGTTTACCTTTAAGTCTTTGTTGAATCGATAAAGAAGAACTTTCGGATCTTCTTCTCTAAAGCAAGTCCACACCAAAGGGATGATCTTGAAGATCCTTCACTTAATTGCCTACTAGAACAATTAAATGAAGAACAAGAGAGCAAGATGGAGGAGAGAGCTAGGGGTGGCCGTCCACTATGAGAGAGAGAGAGGTTTTTGTGAGTTGTGTGATTATTTTGATTAATGAATGAATGTTAGATATTTCAATTCATCATCCAACTCATGAGCATGGGTCAAAAGTGATTGGTATGGGCTTAAAGGTGCTTTAACCCATACCCCTTAAATCACTCACCTCTTAATCCACAATCACCAACTAAGCATGGTGTTGTGTGGCCCCCACATATGGACCCACCATGGTTTCGTGCCGTGTCAAAAAAACGCCCGACCCTTTTTGTCGTTACTTATCAAACAAAGTCCGACGCGATATCGACGAAAAAACTCAGTTTTCTCGATTCGCTAATTATTCTCTCAAACCGAACCCAAGGCACAAAACCTCCAGTTTTGTCCATGTATTGCTCCTCAAGAAACGTTAAGGTTTCCTTGTCTCAAGTTATCCGTCTTGAATGTGTGTGACCCTTCAGGCTCATGCCACCGTTGGCAGATCGGCGCAAAAGATCGCTCTTGCCCGATCCATCATAACGGGCCTCCAGTGAGACGTTTGGATTACCTAAGGTGCATGACGATCGATGATTCGACTTAACCTTCTGCGTACAAGTCACTATCCTATTATCTCTAGATATCCCGATTGATCACAAGGCATAGAGTCGTCACCCTTGTTTAATCAATCATTGTTACTTGATATGTGAGATGGCTGAGAACTGATAACCCGTATCACCGGCATGGCCATGCTCTTACTCTCAGTCATTCTCAATCAAGAGGCCTTTTAACGTATATCTTTCCCATACCATAGTATGAGGGATCAATCCCTTAGCCGTCTTTCGTGTCACTCATGCAACCCGTTCCGCCACCCAATCATGTCCGTTATTGCAATCCTGTTACTGAAAGCGTTAGGCGCAAGTTAAAGCCGCACGTACATTGCATAGTGATCACAAAGACTCCTCGGTCTAAGGATACTGTGACAAGCTATCGCATTTGAATATGTTCATGGCTTAATCTATGAAAACACTATTCAAAGCGGGTCGTCCGATATCAATCACCTCATGATATCTATGATATGATTCCGGGATCCCTCATCCCTATGACAAGTAGAACTACGTCATTAAAAACCATCCTCATACTGGTCGCTTCTATAGAAGCGTAGATTGACCAGGGACTTGTTAAGTGTGATCCGTACAGAATTATGGTTCTACTACTTTAGTGGTCATAAATCAGATCATGCTCAACATATTACTTCAACACATAAGTAATATAAAGCTGTTTTTATATATATATTACAAACGATGATAATGTACATAGACATTTACATGCTACTAGCAATTGGACTAGGGCACAAAATGCTATCAATCTCCCACTTTCCCCTAGTTCCAATCTAAGTCCCAGTCTATACCAAATTGACCTAAAATGTTTATCATGTTTTCTTGTGGAAGAGCCTTGGTCAAGGGGTCGGCTGTGTTATCATCAGTTGCAACGTAGTGGATTTTCACGTCACCTCTAGCAACAATGTCGCGGATGATGTGATACTTTCTGAGTACATGTTTGGATCTGTCATGTGCCCTGGGTTCCTTAGCTTGCGCAATGGCCCCGGTGTTGTCACAATATAAGTCTACTGGGTTAGATGGGTTTTGAATTACACCTAACCCAGCCATGAAACTCCTGATCCATACAGCCTCTTTTGCTGCTTCCGATGCAGCAATGTACTCAGCTTCGGTCGTAGAGTCGGCAATGGTGTCCTGCTTTTTGCTTTTCCAGCTGAATGCTCCACCGTTCAACGTAAACACATATCCCAACTGACTTTTAAAGTCATCGGGGTCTATCTGGAAACTAGCGTCGACATATCTTTTGACGACTAGATCATCATTTCTTCCCCCGTATACAAGAAAAGCGTCTTTGGTTTTTCTCAAATATTTGAGAATCACCTTGAAGGCAATCCAGTGTGCCTCACCGGGTTTGGATTGATGTCTACTGGTACAGCTTAGGGCAAACGAGACATCCGGTCTCGTACATATCATGTCATACATTATGGACCCTATAGCCGAAGCATATGGGATCTCATTCATTCTTGCTAGCTCTGCAGGTGTCTCAGCACACTGCTTCTTGCTAAGCTTCATGCCATGACGCATGGGCAACAATCCTTTCTTTGAATCTTGCATTGAGAATCGTCTCAAATCTTTGTCTATGTAGGTGCTTTGACTTAAGCACAAGACTCGCTTGGCACGGTCTCTATATATCTTGATCCCCAAGATGTAAGAGGCCTCGCCTAAGTCCATTGTGAAACATTCACCTAACCAAGTCTTTGTTAAGAGCAAGGTAGGGACGTCGTTTCCAATGAGCAGTATGTCATCAACCTAGAGCACCAAGAAGACTACTTTGCTCCCATCTGCCTTTTTATATACGCAAGGTTCATCATCGTTCTTGATGAAGCCAAACTGCTTCACAACTTCATCAAAACGCTGATTCCAACTCCGAAATGCTTGCTTCAAACCATAGATTGATTTGAGCAACTTGCAAATCTTTCCTTTATTCTTTGGATCCTCAAAACCCTCAAGCTGGGACATATAAACGTCCTCAACTAACCTCCCGTTGAGGAAGGCGGTTTTGACGTCCATTTGCCATATCTCATAGTTATGATACGTTGCTACGTCAAGTAGAATGCGGATAGATTTGACCATAGCTCCTGGAGAAAAGGTCTCTTCATAGTCAATTCCGTGGATTTACCTATAACCTTTTGCTACCAGTCTTGCTTTATAAGTCTAAGGTTTGCCATCCATGTCTATCTTTATTTTAAAGATCCATTTACACCCAATGACTTTTACGTCAGGGGTTTGTTCCACCAAGTCCCACACTTGATTATCTGACATGGATTGCATTTCTTCCCTCATGGCTTCCAGCCATTTGTCAGAGTCGGTTCCGTCCAAGGCCTCTCGAAAGGTAGCTGGATCATTGTCCACTAATACTAAATCATCACCTCCAGTTACTAGGAAACCGTATCTGACAGGTGCATGACTTATCCTTTCAGACCGCCTCGGACCATCCTCATTAACTGTCGCTATTGGTTCTTGCTCAACGACCACTTCTGGCTCTACTTCTTCTAGTGGGTCGTCTAGTGGTTCCCGAGTGGCCATCTCATCTAGAACTTCATCAAGATGAACAACCCTCCCACTGACTGTCTTGGAAATGAACTTCTTTTCCAAGAATGTCCCACCTCGAGCGACAAAAACTTTATTTTTTCTCGGTTTGTAGAAGTAGTATCCTTTTGTTTCTTTTGCATATCCGACGAAAGTGCACTTATCTTATCTCGGTTCGAGCTTAGTTGCAAGCAACCATTTTACATAAGCCTCGCAACCCCAGATTTTTAGGAAGGACAAAACGGGTTCCTTCCCGTACCATATCTCGAATGATGTCCCTTCCACTGCTTTCGACAGGAGCCCTGTTTATTATGAATGCGGCCGTTTGCAGAGCCTAACCCCAGAAGGAGATTGGGAGATCAGTGAGACTTCACATCGATTGAACCATATCCAACAATGTCCGATTCCTCCGCTCAGACACACCATTAAGTTGGGGTGTTACTGGTGGAGTCTACTGAGATAGTATTCAACCTTCAGTAAGATAACTAAGAAACTCTTCGGGTAAGTATTCTCCACCCCGATCAGAACGGAGTGCCTTGATACTCTTTCCGAGTTGGTTTTCTACTTCAGTCCTAAAATCCTTGAATTTATCAAAGGCTTCGGACTTATGTCTCATGAGATAGACATAACCATATCTACTGAAATCGTCAGTAAATGTGATAAAGTAGCCTAAACCACCTCTGGCTGGTGTACGCATTGGTCCACATACGTCTGAATGTATTATACCCAATAGATCACTTGCCCTTTCACCTTAACCAGTGAAGGGCACTTTAGTCATCTTGTCCATTAAACAAGCTTCACATCTATCAATCGTTTGGAATTCGAATTGACTTAGAAGTCTGCGCTTATGAAGTGCTGAGATGCGTTTCTCATTTATGTGACCTAGACGACAATGCCAGATTAGAGTTTGGTCTAATTCATTAGCTTTAAACCTCTTAGCATTTATATTATAGAGCATGTTGGATCTCGAGTTTTGCATATTCAGTATGTATAAACCTCCAACAGTGTGAGCATTTCCATAAAACATGTTGTTGCGCATAATATTAAAAAACCCGTTCTTAATATTAAAATAATAACCTTCTTTTTCAAGAAGGGAAATTGAAATAATATTCCTGCTGAAAGTAGATACGCAAAACACATCATGAAGTTCAATTACAAGTCCACTGGGCAAAACAAGGTTAACAGAACACACAGCAGTTGCAGCAACTCTCATGTTGTTCCCAACTCTTAGGTCCACCTCGCTTTCCCCCATATCTCTTCTACTGTGTAACACCTGCATATCCGCACAGACATGAGACTCAGCTCCAGTGTCTAGTACCCAAGTATTTATCGTAGAAAGATATAGCTCTAATGGAATACCTGATGAAGTAGCGGCCCCACCGCCCTTCTTCTGATCCTCCTTCAGCTGCTGACAGTCTTTCTTCCAATGACCAGGCTTTTGACAGTAGAAACAGACCGACTCCTTTGCCTTCCCCTTGCCTTTTACGGGCATGGAAGGTCTAGGAACAAATGGTCGTCTGGTCTTTCCTGCCAGGTGCATTGGGGTTTTACCCTTTCCACCACCAGCTTTGAAGCTGGATCCCTTCTTGACCATAAGAACACTTTTGGGCGAACTGCCCCTTATGCTCTTCTCGGCAGTCACTAGCATGCTATGCAACTCCGACGCGGTCTTGTCCATGTCATGCATGTGATAGTTCATGACGAACCCACCATATGCATGAGGAAGGGATTGCAGAATAAAATCCGCAGCCATTTCCTTTTCCATAGAATACCGATACTAGTCATATGGTCGAAATGTCCCTTGATACGTAGGACGTGTGGACCTACGGAGCTGCCTGCTGACATCTTGCAGGCAATGAGTTCTCGGAGAACAGTGTATTTTTCAATACGTACTTTCTCTTTGAACATATCCTTGATCTGTGCAAACATTGCAAACGGATCATGGGATAGCTCCATAAACTGCTTCTCGAGGTCCGCCTCCATGCAGCCCAGCATGACACACGCAACGTTGATAGAGTCGCTAAGGTGTTTCTGGTACGCATCCTTAACGACCCTCGTTGCGTTGGCAGCTGGCTCCACCGGGATAGCCTTATCAAGGATGTACTCCCTGCGTTCCAACTTTAACACAAGTCGTAAATTCCTGTCCCAATCTAGATAATTTGTCCCGTTGAGTTTATACTTTTCGAGTATAGTCCTCAACGACAAATTAGACGAGTTTGTTGAATTACTAGCCATTTCTACACGAAGAAAGTAAATTTAATCAGAAAAGTTGAATAAATATACGAAGATCCGAATTAAACACCAACAATCCGATTCTAAGGTTTAGAACCTTTAAACCAAGATCCCTTATTCGTCATTTGAAGTACGCTAAGGCGCACCGCTCCAATTGACTTATTTAGGTAGGACGTCCGTCCAATTACAACCCGCGTAACTCTTGATCAGGGTATGCGCATAAAACACACGGCTTACCCTTCCGATGCCCTAGCTCGACCTCAGGCCAAGAATCGTGGTCGAGTCAACCAACCTTTACTAACGAGTTAACTTTGTGCAGATGGTCCGCTAAGGCGCACGACATCCCACAAAGTTTACCATTCCCATATAGAACCCATTCGATCGATGCTCCGCTAAGGCGCACGACACCGATAAAATATTTCTACATGGGTGTGAAATTGGGTGGCATCTCACTTGACTCAAATTATGTTGTAATTTGGTTGTGTTTAATAATTCGAAAGTATTTGGCACTATTACGAACCCGTCATCAACAACCCGTGTTGTGACGTTTCTAATTGTATCACATACTATCTTCATTTGAACCCGTCATTTGCAACCCGTGCAAAACACGTTTCAAATTTGAACTCATCCATCACAACCCGTGCGATGATGGTTCACAACGCTTTAAACATGCAAACAATTAAAATCGATTTTAATCTTTGCATGTGAGGTGATTGCTTATAAACTTATAAGCTAAGCATGCAAGCATGTTATTATTTAAATAATACAAGCAAGCAAACATAAAGCGTTAAATATGCATTTTATAGCCCATCCTAATCTTAGGATTCTACGAGTCACCATTTCTTCTCGTCTTTCTCATTCGGGCTCCCACTAGCTCTTGGACTTCCTCCAAGACCGTCATTGTGCTCGATTTTCCATTCTTCTCGTCTTTGAGTAGTAATTACAATTAATACTCGGTTCGTAGACCGGATAAAAAATAATTACACTTTATGGGCTTGAATGAAAGAATAATTACACGCTAACACTAACGGTATGCAAACCGTGAAAGCGATAAAATCTAGTGGGCTACTAATGCATCATACATCTCATCACATCATCCAACATGTTATCACACAAACATGTTATCAAATAATATGCAATTATTCCGGTTTTGATTTTGCCAAGTTGCTCGATCGGGTTTATCGAAACTAGACCTTTTCGAAAAACGGTTTATCGAAACCGATTAAATTTTGAAAGTTTTCGAAATATTGGATCGCGGGTTCGTGCCATGGATCAAACACTGTGCACGAACCAAGTCGGGCCAAGCCAATGGGCCGAAAGCCCATTGGGCCGAGCCCAACATGTCACGGCTCGGTTTCGGCCTTGGAAGGCCCAAACTGAGCTTGCCTCCACTATCGGCCTCGGCCTAGAGTGGGGACGGCACCGGTCACCACCGGCCTCCCCGGCCTCCGGTGACCTCCGTCCGGTACCTCCGACCCGGCTCCCCGAGAGTCTCTTCTCGGACCCGACAAATCCAATAATTCCCGAAAAATTCCAAATTCAATATATTTTCAAAAATAACATTTTTCATGCAAATATCCCAAAAAGCATTAAAATCATGTTATCAACAATTTTGGCATGCAAATAATCATAAAACCGAAACAAACTCAACAAGACAAAGATTAAGAGGGTAACCACCCTCTGATACCACTGTAGGGTTTTGGAGCGTTCTAGATCAACGAGATAGCGAAAAAGTTTTACAAATCTAATCCAAACCCTGTCCAAGAACATAAACCGTTAAATCCCAAGGAAAAATCGATTCCACAAGATATTTACCTTTAAGTCTTTGTTGAATCGATAAAGAAGAACTTTCGGATCTTCTTCTCTAAAGCAAGTCCACACCAAGGGGATGATCTTGAAGATCCTTCACTTAATTGCCTACTAGAACAATTAAATGAAGAACAAGAGAGCAAGATGGAGGAGAGAGCTAGGGGTGGCCGGCCACTATGAGAGAGAGAGAGAGGTTTTTGTGAGTTGTGTGATTATTTTGATTAATGAATGAATGTTAGATATTTCAATTCATCATCCAACTCATGAGCATGGGTCAAAAGTGATTGGTATGGATTTAAAGGTGCTTTAACCCATACCCCTTAAATCACTCACCTCTTAATCCTCAATCACCAACTAAGCATGGTGTTGTGTGGCCCCCACACATGGACCCACCATGTGGGCTGGCCAAGATGGCTTATTGGGCCCTTAATGGGCCCTTGTTTGGGCCGGCCATGAGACCTCATGGGCCGGCCATGAGACCTCATGGGCCGAGCCCAAAGGGCTCGCCCATGTGGTTTCGTGTCGTTTCCAAAAAACGCCCGACCCTTTTTGTCGTTACTTATCAAACAAAGTCCGACGCGATATGGACGAAAAAACTCAGTTTTCTCGATTCGCTAATTATTCTCTCAAACCAAACCCATGGCACAAAACCTCCAGTTTTGTCCATGTATTGCTCCTCAAGAAACGTTAAGGTTTTCTTGTCTCAAGTTATCCGTCTTGAATGTGTGTGACCCTTCAGGCTCATGCCACCGTTGGCAGATCGGCGCAAAAGATCGCTCTTGCCCGATCCATCATAAGGGGCCTCTAGTAAGACTTTATGATTACCCAAGGTGCATGACGATCGATGATTCGACTTAATCTTGTGCGTACAAGTCACTATCCTATTATCTCTAGATATCCCGATTGATCACAAGGAATAGAGTCGTCACCCTTGTTTAATCAATCATTGTTACTTGATATGTGAGATGGCTGAGAACTGATAACCCGTATCACCGGCATGGCCATGCTCTTACTCTCAGTCAGTCTCAATCAAGAGGCCTTTAACGGATATCTTTCCCATACCGTAGTATGAGGGATAAATCCCTTAGCTGTCTTTCGTGTCACTCATGCAACCCGTTCCGCTACCCAATCATGCCCGTTATTGCAATCCTGTTACAGAAAGCGTTAGGCGCAAGTTAATATGTTCATGGCTTAATCTATGAAAACACTATTCAAAGCGGGTCGTCCGATATCAATCACCTCATGATATCTATGATATGATTCCGAGATCCCTCATCCCTATGACAAGTAGAACTACGTCATTAAGAACCATCCTCATACTGGTCGCTTCTATAGAAGCGTAGATTGACCAGGGACTCGTTAAGTGTGATCCGTACAGATTTATGGTTCTACTACTTTAGTGGTCATAAATCAGATCATGCTCAACATATTACTTCAACAAATAAGTAATATAAAGTCGTTTTATATATATATTACAAACGATGATAATGTACATAGACGTTTACAGGCTACTAGCAATTTGACTAGGGCACAAAATGCTATCACTTTCGGATACCCAAACGAAGATGCATTTGTCTGATTTTGATTCGAGTTTGTTTGAGAGCATATGCTTCACAAAGGCCTCGCAACCCCAAATCTTGAGGAAAGACAAAACGAGCTTCTTCCCGTACCATTGCTCAAAAGGTGTCCCTTCCACTTTCTTCGTTGGAGCCCTATTTAATATGAATGCGGCAGTTTCAAAAGCATAACCCAAGAAGGATATTGGCAAATCAGCGTGACTCATCATGGATCAATCATATCTAACAATGTTCGATTCCTTCGCTCGGATACTCCATTTAATTGAAGTGTTCCTGGCGGAGTCAACTCTGATAATATCCCACTTTACAAGATGATCGAGAAACTCTTGGGATAAGTATTCTCCACCTCGATCAGAACGAAGTGCTTTTATACTTTTCCCGAGTTGGTTGTGCACTTCAGTCTTAAACTCTTTGAATTTATCAAAAGCATCAGACTTATGTCTCATTAAATAGACATAACAAAATCTACTGAAATCGTTAGTAAAAGTGATGAAGTAACTATAACCGTTCATGGCAAGTGAACTCATAGGTCCACACACATCTGTGTGTATAAGGGCCAATAGGTCACCCGCCCTCTCACCTCTCCCGATGAAGGGCGCTCTAGTCATCTTTCCCATCAAACAAGCCTCGCATCTCTCAATTGAATGAAATTCGAATGGACTTAATAGTCCGCACTTGTGAAGTGCTAAGACGCGCCTCTCATTTATGTGGCTTAGACGACAGTGCCAAATTAGATTCTAGTTCAAATCATCGGATTTACACCTTTTCGTATTAACGTTATAGAGCTTATTTGAATTGGGGCTTTCCATATTCAATACATACAAACAACCAATTGTACTTGCACTTCCATAATGTATATCATCACGTTTTATATTCAAACTCCCATTTTCGATTACAAAAGTAAATCATTCCTTATCAAGTAAGGAAATAGATATAATGTTTCTGCTGAAAGTTGGTACAAAAAATACATTATGAAGTACAAGAACAAGGCCACTAGGCAAAACAAGTCTAACGGATCCTACAACAGTTGCGGCAACCCGAACTTTGTTCCCAACTCTTATGTCCACCTCGTTCTTGCCCAAATCTATTCTATTTTCCAACACCTGCACATTCGTATAGATATGAGATTCAGCCCGGGTATCTAATAAACATGAATCTAAAACAGAGAGATTTAGCTCTAAAAAGAAAGGGTAAATTCCACATGACCTCCCTTAACTATACGCGTGTCTCACATGCCCCCCCCCCTTAACTACAAAATCAATCTGTGAGTTGCCTCAACTATCCAAAAATCCCACTTTACCTTTTTTTGTTGACTTTTTTCAAAATTCTGTTAAGTTTTTTGTGAAATGACGAAAATACCCTTGTATCTGAAAAATTAAAATAAATAAATAAAAATGATTTTGAACTTTTTTTTCTATTTTATCGTTGTACAAAATAAAGCATAAAAATAATATTTTAGTATTAATTTTTTATTTAAAAAAATTTATTTATAAAAATTAATAAAAATAAAAAACGATGTTTAAAAGTAAATTTTTATGTTTTAAATTTTTTTTGAAAATTTTTGTTACTATTAAAAAAATTTATTATTTATTTTGTGCAACGAGAACATTAGAAAAAAAATTCAAAATCATTTTTATTTATTTATTTGAATTTTTCAGATACAAGGGTATTTTCGTCATTTCATAAAAACTTAACATAATTTTGAAAAAAGTCAACAAAAAAAGGTAAAGTGGGATTTTTGGATAGTTAAGGCACCTCACAAATTAATTTTGTAGTTAAGGGGGGCATGTGAGACACGCGTATAGTTAAGGGGGTCATGTGGAATTTACCCAAAAAGAAAATACCTGAGGAAGACGTGGCCCCGCCGCCCTTCTTCTGATCATTCTGGAACTTCCTGCAGTCTCTTTTCCAGTGATTGGGCTGTTGGCAGTAGAAGCAAACTGCTTCCTTTTTCTTCTTCGCCTCCACGACTTTAGGAGGTCTAGGAAGTAAAGGTAATCTCATCCTTCCCGCCAAGTGCATAGGGGCTTTACCCTTATCACCTCCAGCTTTGAAGCTAGTTCCCTTTCTGACCATCAGGACATCCTTTCCACGAGTGACGTTAATGTTCTTCCTGGCTGTTATAAGCATTTGATGCAACTCTGAGACGGTCTTGTCCATATCATGCATATAATAGTTCATTACGAAGCTATCATATTGATGAGGAAGGGATTGTAGAACAAAATCGGCTGTCTTCTGCTTTTCCACCCCGAGCCCGAGTCGAGTTAGGCCGTCGAGATTTTCCTTCATTTTTAGGACATGTGGACCTACAGAACTGCCTGCTGACATTTTGCAGGCGAGGAGTTCCTTGAAAATCCCGAATCTTTCGAGTCGAGCCTTTTCCTTCAACATAATTTTCATCTGCGACATCATCGCTTTAGGGTCCAGATGCTTTCTTTGACATTCCACTAGAAGGATGTACAATGTCCAGG
The DNA here is from genome assembly GCA_963920655.1 of Geranium rotundifolium. Classification (NCBI taxonomy): domain Eukaryota; kingdom Viridiplantae; phylum Streptophyta; class Magnoliopsida; order Geraniales; family Geraniaceae; genus Geranium; species Geranium rotundifolium. The sequence goes on from OY987312.1 coordinate 21,567,727, forward strand.
ATATGTGATCCTTCAAAGAGCTTTGGGCTGAAAGACAGAGAACCATGTTTCTTTCCTACTGCATTAGTGCCCCGGAGCAGCTTGGGTCTCTGACTCAGGATGATTCCAGTGATGAGGGAGGGAAAGCCAATTGGCATTCTGACCGCGAACGATTTTGCATGCTTCATTAAATGGTCAATCACATATTTGCCAAAATTGAAAGTCGAGCGTGTACCTATCAGGTATATCAGCTTGGCAAGTTCAGTAGTAATGCTCGAGTAGTGGGTAGTACGTACCAATGTTGGAAACGCTCTGTAGGAGCCTTGCATCTTTAATAAGTTCAATTATCTACTCCATCTTCAAGGCACTTGGTGACAGCTCCCTTTCCGGAACAACTTTCCTCATTACAACAAACTTCCATTTTAGAGCTGACTCTGCATGATGGAATGAGATGTTATCTATCTTTGCGGGTGGAACAATTCTCGGGAGCTTCTGTCCTCCGATATACTTAGGCTCCACAGGATCAGATGTTATCTATCTTTCTACAACTTGTACTTCTTCTTCATCTGAGGTAGGTTGATCAACAAGATTCCTTGACTTCTTTGGCGACATTGTTTTGGCAGGACAGGCTGTCTTTTCAGCTTTTCTCTTCCTTTCACTCTTTCCAGCAGACTTCTTTGCAACAATGACTTTCCTTCTCTTGGTGGGACTCTTCTTTACAGATGTAACATCCTCAATAGGCTTCTTTCTCTTGGACTTGGACTTGACAACAGTGTCTTTCTTGGAGACCTCAGCCTCTTCCTCTTCAGCGGATTCACCAGACTTCTCAGAGTCTTCAATCTCTTGCCTCAGATCGGCAAGTACAGTGGCTACAGATATACTTGGGCCAGATTTTTCAACTTCTTCAACAGGAACATCGTCCTGCACACCTTGCTTCTCAATGTCTAGAACATCTTTTCCAACATCTTTCTCCTCATTGTCTTGTGCGAATGTCTGGACATCATCACAGACCTTCTCAGAAACTTGACTTCCTTCAGCACTAATGTTTACGACCTCTTCATTACCCATGGTACTACCAACTTCCTTCATGGTTTCTGGTGGAAGAACAACACTTTCTTCTTGGGTGCCTTCGGCACTATTCAGATACTGATCTGGGTCTTCCTCAACTTCCCTTGATGGTTCAACTTCTTGTGGATTTTCAGTAGGATGAACTCTAGTTTCTTCAGGCGGGAAGATTTTTTGCAGAGGAATGGCTTCCACAACTTCACCAGGGACTTCAATATTTTCCAACCCATCTAATCTTATGGGCGGAATAGAAGTGATACCAACCATTGAATCGGAAATTTTGGAATCAAGGTTACCAAGCGTAGAAGTAGTTGGAGCCGCCTCTTCTTCAATGATACTTGCTCCGACAATGGGAGCCTCTGAAGGTTCAGCAATGGCAGTTCCTATTTTAGTTGATTACGGGGTCTCTTCTCTGGCCTTCCCTTTTTTTTTCTCACCTTTCTTCTTCTCGGAACTCGATCGTGAGGGAGACATGGATTTCAGGCGCAGTGCCTTCTTCCTGGCAAAGTTAGCCGCAACCCTACCGCTTCGTGTGCCCACCATTGTTGAGTTGAAGAGAGCTTGTGAGCGAGAGAGAGAGGGAGCAAGAGGAGAGGGTTGCGAATCCTTTTTGGAAAGTAGAAGGTTAGAGAGACAAGACTAAGCAGTTGTGAAAATATTCCCTTTTGAAATAGTGGGACCGAAAAATAGGGAATAAAATAAAACGGTATATTGGTGAGGTAAGCCCTTTCCTTTTTCCTCCTTGAGCGGCCTCAGAAACATCGTCGGGCCTATCATGTGGTGTGGATGTTAACTCCCATGATCCACACCATTCTTTCCTTAGCTTTAAGGCTTAGACGCCACCTCGATCATACCAAGTCCTAATGATGACCTTAAACTTTCGAATCGAGCAGTGTCAAGGGCCTTAGTAAAAATATCAGCCAACTGTCTTTCAGTGGGAATGTACTCCAGCTGAATTATCCCATCTTCCACAAGATCTCTTGTAAAGTGATGACGAATATCTATATGCTTCCTCTTGTTGTGCTGAACAGGATTCTTGGATATGTTTATGACACTGACATTGTCACAGAACAATGTCATGACATCTTGCTGGACATCATACTATGACATCATTTTCTTCATCCAAAGTAGTTGAGTGCAACTACTTCCAACATCTATATATTCTGATTCAGCTGTACATGTTTTGTTTCTTGCTGAACCATGAGATTAGGTTATTGCTTAAGTAAAAGCATCCACCTGAGGTACTTCTTCGATCAGTGGTGCTCCCAGCCCAATCAGCATCACAATACCCAACAAGGTTAGACGTTGTATCAAAAGAGTACAATAACCCCAAATTTATCGTTCTAGCAACATACCTCAAGATTCTCTTGGCTTGAGAAAGATGACTCACCTTTAGTTCTGTCTGATGTCTGGCACATACTCTGACGGCGTATGTTATGTCAGGACGACTTGTTGTGAGATATAGCAGACTTCCTATGATGCTCCTGTATAGGCCGTGGTCTACTGATTTTCCATTTTTTATCTTTAGACATCTTTGTGGTTGTGGCAATGGGGGTCCGTTTGTGAGATACCTTTTCCAGACCGAACTTCTTTACCAGATTCACAACATATTTTCCTTGAGAGATGAAGATCCCATTCTTCATTTGCTTGAGTTGGAATCCCAGAAAATAGCTAAGTTCTCCCACCTTGCTCATCTCGAATTCTGACTGCATGTGACACACAAAGTGTTCAACCATCTTGGTAGACATCCATCCGAAGACGATGTCATCAACATAGATTTGAGCAATCATGATGTCCTTGCCTTCCTTCTTGACAAATATTGTCCGATCTACTCCTCCTCTGGCATAACCATTATGTATTAGAAAAAGTGTTAGTCGTTCATACCAGGCTCGAGGAGCTTGTTTCAGGCCATAGAGGGCTTTCTTGAGCTTGTAGACATGATGTGGTGCATGTGGATCGACAAATCCCTTAGGTTGAGCGACGTAGACTTCGTCATTCAAGTCACCATTTAAGAATGCACTCTTCACATCCATTTGATACAACTTGAACTTGAGATGACATGCAATTCCCATCAGTAGTCGAATGGCCTCTAGTCTGGCTACGGGGGCGAAGGTTTCTTCGAAATCTACTCCTTCTACTTGAGTATACCCTTGAGCCACTAATCTTGCTTTGCTCCGAGAGATGTGTCCAAGTTTCTCTATCCGGTTCTTGAAGATCCATTTCGTTCCTATCACATTGATGTTTTCTTGTTTTGGCACCAATTCCCAGACTTCAATCCTTTTCAACTGTCCAAGCTCTTCTTGCATGCATTCACCTAATACTTGTCATTGGTTGCCTCTTGGACATTCTTAGGTTCCACCTTTGAGACAAAACAGACATTTCCGATCATTTGACGATAATTTACATGAGCCTTTTGTCTGGTTCGGACTCCATCTTCAAGATTCCCTATTACTTCTTGTATATGGTGGTCCTTTTGAACCCTTTTGGAGGAAATTCTGTGTTCCGTAGCAGTCGTTGGAACATCATCAGATGCATTGTCGCTTCCTGTGTCTGCGACTTCTCCTGACCCATTATCTGGCACTTCTGTCTTGACATCCCGTGTCTTGACATCTTGCGAGACATGTGGCACGATTGCTTCTTCACCTTCGATGTTTTCAAAAATATGGTCAGTGTTATTTATGACCACATTGATGGATTCCATAACCTTTCTCGTGCGATTTTTGAAGACTCGATATGCTCTGCTATTTCTGGAGTATCCCAGAAAGATCCCTTCGTAACTTTTCGCATTGAATTTTCGACGATGGTCCCTGTCTGCTAAGATGTAACACGTGGAGGCAAAAACACGAAAGTATTTGAGGGTGGGCTTTCTCCCCCTCCCTATTTCATACGAGGTAGTGTTCGTACCTGGTCGTAAATTAACACGATTGATAATATGGCAAGCGGTGTCTATCGCTTCAGCCCAAAAGTGTGTAGGAAGATTTTTGGCGAGAATCATAACTCTGGCCATCTCTTGTACTGTTCTATTCTTCCTTTCAACAATTCCATTTTGTTGAGGAGTTATAGAAGCCGATAATTCATGTGTGATTCCCTCCTCATCACAAAAATCAGAGAAACTATTGTTCTTGAACTTAGTACCATAGTCACTGCGTAGTCTGACAATCTTTCTTATGTTCTCTCTTTGTTCTCGACGAATTCTGTTGCATAAGCCTTTAAAAACAGAAAACGTGTCAGACTTTTCATGAATAAGTTCAACCCATGTGTACCTGGAGTAGTCATCAACAAAGACAAGAACATATCTCTTGCCACCCAGACTCTCTGTTTGCATTGGCCCCATCAGGTTTACATGAAGAAGTTCAAGTACTCTGGATGTCGTACAAAGTTGCAGCCTCTTGTGGGACGTCTTTACTTGCTTCCCCACTTGACAGTCTCCACAGATACGTTCTTTGATTATCTTGAAAGGAGGAATGCTAGTGATAGCTTCTTCCGTTATGACTTTCTTCATGCTTTTAAGGTTTAGATGACCAAGGCGTTGGTGCCATAAATGAGCTTCATCTACTTTGGGGAACATGCATGAAGTATCAACATTGTTTGATGAGGATGTTCAGAGATAACAGTTATCTCTTGATCTATTTTCTTGCATCAGTTCGACCTTGTTTGCTGTAATCACAGAGCATTTGTGGCGAGTAAAGTTAACAATCAAGTCAAGGTCACATGACTGACTAATACTCAAAAGATTAGCCTTCAGTCCTTCCACGAGAAGTGCTTCCTTTAGGTAATCAATCCCAGGAAATTTGAGCTGACCCTTCCCGGTGACCCTAGCCTTGACACCGTCACCAAATGTGACATGTCCAGCAAAGCAATGTTTAAGATTGATTAGTAAGCTTTTGTCACCTGTCATATGCCTAGAACTTCCACTATCAAAATACCAAAAATTTTCGGATGAAGCAGTTAGAGTGGTATAAGCAATGTTAGCTTTGTACGATACATCTTTTACCTTCCACACCTGCGTGGGAGTTCTCTTGCGTTGAGTGAGTTTGGCTTGAGTAGATGTCTCTTTGTGCAAGTTGAAGCAGTAAGGGCGAATATGACCCCTTTTTCCACAGTTGTGACATGTCCGTTGGTTTTGTTGGCGAGGTATCAACTGGGGTAGAACAACCCTTTGAGTTTGTCTGGGAGCTGTCACAGCACGAGAATGTTGCTGAAAATGTTTGAGTTCTTGAGGTTGTTGATACCGTCTCCGGACAGGTCTTTGATTAGCATGTTGTGGCTTATAACTTTGAGGAGCATGTTGCGTCTGATGATGTCGTTGAACTTGTACAACCTCAAATTTCAAAGACATTGGAATAGGCAGAGGCCGTTTGTTCTGCTGAGGAGCAAAGATTGTTTTAGATGTGCTGGCTTCTGAGGAATGTCCTAGTCCCTGTATGTTCTTGGCCGATTTTCCCATGGAGAGGAGAGCGTCCAGCATATCAGTGGTGGGATTCATCATCTTCACATTCCTTGTCATTTGATTAATCTCTCCTTTGAGTCGAATTACTTCCTTCTTTAAACTGACCACAGTTTCAAGTAGCCTAGTCTTGTCCTTCGAGAGAGTCAGAATCATATCTCTTTGCTTCTCGAGGACTTTGGATTCCTCTATGTACTGGGTGAATAGTTTGTCGTAGGCACTGCTCATTACTTCATCTGATAGGAGTTCTGATTCATCGATAGCAAACTTTTGGTTAGAAGAATGTACACTAAAAGCCACATAGTTACTTATCTGTTCTTCTTCACTGTCTTCTCCTTCTCCGTCAGACATGGAGGCTTTGTACCCCTTCTTTTATTTCTTTAGGAAGTTTGGGCATTCTTTCTGGATGTGGCCGTAGCCTTCACATTCATGGTATTGGATGCCTCTTCCTTTACCTGTTCGATCAGATCTTCTCGCTTCTTTGAGGGTGGCAACATCCTTGTGAAACTTGTTTGACACATTGTCTTTAAGATTCGGATAGACATGTTTCCCTGCTCCTTTCAAGAATCTTCTCATGATCCTGTTGTAATTTTTTACCATCAAAGCAAGAGCTTCATCACTATCATCATCAGATTTAGAGTCTACCTGATCTAGAGAAGGAACCGTTGAGCTTGTTAGGGCAAGTCCTTTGAGTTTTCTGTTTGGAGCGGGAAGCGAGAGTTCAAAAGTCATTAATGAACCCATTAGTTCATCAAATCGAAGAGTTTTCAGATCGTGCATTTCTTCTACAACAATTGACTTAATCTTGAACCTTGGACTAAGAGATCGAAGTGTTTTTTGGACCAAATCTTCATCTGTCATAGGTTTTCCCAGCGAATATGATTCATTTGCCAAGTCTCTAATCCGAACATTAAAGTCGTTGATTGTCTTATCATCTTTCATGAATAATGCTTCAAAGTGTGTTGTGATGTATTGAAGCTTTTGCACACGAACTTTGGTTGTCCCTTCATACGCTGTGGCCAAAATTTCCCAAGCGTCTTTTGCTACCAGACATGTGTTGATCAACCTCAACACATTCAGATCAACTGTATTAAAAATGGCATTGAGTGCACGAGAATTACCTAGGGCAGCCAGGTCTTCTGCATCGGTCCATTCATTTTATGCCTTCATGTGAGAGACGTTTTGATCATCAGTAGTGGTTGGAGCTTTCCATCCATTGATCACTGATTTCCAGGTTTTGTGATCCAGCGTCTTGAGAAATGCAGTCATATGGGCCTTCCAATACCCATAATTTGATCCATCTAGCACATAAGGTCGGTTGACGGAGCCTCCTTCTCTGGATCCAGACATGACTTAATGCCAGAATTTGTCAAGCAGGAACACACCTAGTGAATTAAGATGCCTCCTCTAATACCAATAGAAATTCTGGTTAAACGCAAGATGTCCCGTATGATGTTGAGACTAAATGTGAGACATCTTGTCGGTGCAAAGTCAACAAAAGAAGAACGAACCTAAAGTAAACGACACAGGAGTTGGCTACCCAGTTCGGTGCAACATCACCTGCTTCTGGGGGCACTCTGCCGGTGAGCAAGTTCCACTATAGGTAATCAATCACACATACAAAGCTTTACGATTATCGAATATAAGCCCTATGGTATTATTACTAGTGTGAACTTAGCCCAAGGTCTTCCCCTGTCTTCGAGCCTCCAACTCGAGTCTACTCTTAGAATTGGTCCCACAGTTCCGTCTCCTCCTTTGTCGTCGTCTTCAAAGGTTTGCACACAGCTTCACTGGTGCGGGTTCGTCCAAATCAACTAAACAATGTTTCCGCGAATCTTTGTTTGGAATACACAAGCTATGATCTTAGCTACAACATACAACCCCTTAATACGCTCGTCCAACACGTTCAAGGACCCTGTATATTATCAACCAACATATAGCTACACAACACCACCTTCTACGAGATGGAATGATCACCTATTTGTAGAAGATGTGACCAGATTCTCGTTAGGGTTTCCTACACGATCTCGTACGCGCCTTGCCGACTCCATCTCTCCCATGTTTCATTTTGCATATGCACAGTTGATACAGAAATATTCTCTAATATGCGGAGATCTTCTAATTAAGAAAACTCCAGAGAGTCTTCTGGCAAGATGTTAGATCGGGATGTCAAAGACTTTGGGATGGGCATCTTCTGATTTGAGCATCGGCGTCTTAGGTCGCGACATATGAATGGACATCATTCCACCATATAAAATAGCCAACATTCGTAGGAACCACAGACATACTCAATGATAAAGATAAATTCACATTCAATTTATTACTACAACAGATTAGTAATAAAATGCCGATTTTATTTCATTGCAAATCTGATGATACAATAATTATAGACATAACGATGTATTGGAATAGGGCACAAATCCTACAATCTTCCACTTGCCCCTAGTTTAAATCTAAGTCCCAGTCTATCCCCATAGACTTTACATGACCCTCATGTTTAGGCTGTGAGAGAGCCTTTGTCAATGGGTCGGCTGCATTATCATCAGTAGCAACATAACTGATCCCCATCTCACATCCAGTAATGATTTCCATTATGAGGTGATAATTCCTGAGTATATGTTAGGATTTGTCATGTGATCTTGGCTCTTTAGCTAATGCTATCGCCCCGGTGTTGTCACATAGTAAACTCACTAGACTAGACAGGTTTGGCATTACGTCAAGTTCAACCAAGAAGTTCCTAATCCAAACAGCCTCCTAAGCCTTTTCTGAAGCGGCTATATACTCAACTTCCATCGTAGAATCGGCAATCGTGTCCTGCTTGCGGCTCTTTCAGCAGAAATCACCACCATTCAAACCAAACACATATCCTGATTGAATTTTAGAGTCATCAAGATCTGTCTGGAAACTAGCATCAGTATACCCTCTGACCGCTAGCTCACCGTCTATACCCCCGTACATCAGGAAAGCGTTCTTAGTTCTCCTCAAATACTTGAGGATAGCTTTGACTGCAATCCAGTGTTCCTCACCAGGTTTAGAATGGTATTTGTTGGTACAACTCAAGGCGAACGAGATATCGGATCTCGTGCATAACATGGTGAAATTTTGATCAGATAGTCAGGCAAGATGTCACTCACAATGTTATGACAACTTGCGTAGACAAAGACAGACAGTAAATAATAAACGTAATAAACAACGGCACACAAGATTGTTTACCCAGTTCGGTGCAACATCACCTACGTCTGGGGGCTGTTTGCCAGTGGAAAGGTTTCACTATATGGTAATACGTCAAAACATACAAAGACTTATGATCATCACATGGTCTATACTTTATGCTACTATTACAAGTACAAACCTATCTCAAGGTCTCCCCCTGAATCCAAGACTCCGTCTTCATTCCCCTCTTCGAGCAATCGCCTTGCTCTGTAAGTTCAAGTTGTCGTTGAACGTTTGGTTGCGTGCAGTCTTCACTCACGCGATCAGTAAACCCTCAATCACTTAACTTTCAATAGTTAACGTGATACACAATAACCATAGCATAATACGCAGCCTCTCAACTTGAAAACCTTCACGTCTAAGAGCTCTTAATATTATTATTAGGAAAAACAAAAGCCACGATTGCTAAGGGGCCAGCCTAAGCTTTTATAGCAATCGATCATGTACACTAACCCTATTGGGTTTCCTTTTTGTCATCGTAGACTATCTTTCCAGAATCGTGCCGAATACTGCTGGAAATTTCCCATAATCCTTGTTGTATTCGAACTTCATGAAAACGAAAATTTTCTTTAACTTTTCTTAATTACATTGAACAGGATGTTAGCTGAGATGTCGCCAAAGATGTCGTCCAAGATGTCGTACACGATGTCTCGACATTCTTCATGCCATTGTTCCTAGATCCTTAAAAATAAGCCAATCAGCATTCCTTCGAGTGAATCTGCTTTCATATCGATATCGCTGCATTCTTGTTCATATTGCCATTACTCTCCCTTGTTGTCTTAAAAAGATAGCCAAAGAGCTAAAAGGAGGGCATATCCCTAAGACAAAATATTAAGAAGTAAAGCAAAATAAATTTTACACAAATAATTCCTCGATCAACAGTCGAGAAATGTGAGTGAACTTGTCTAAGAAAACTACAAATAAAGATTGTTCAGTCAAGGGGACCCATAAAAGCAATAAAGTTTTTAAATTGAAATATTACTAGAACTAGTAGTATCATCTTCAGATGCTGTGGCAGAGGCATCTTGTGAGGCTTCTTCATCGGTGTTAGTTGGTTCTGGTAAGGAGGAGGAGGAGTCATTGTTGTCGGAGTCTGGAAGTGGTAGTATCTTCAGCAGGTTAGCATAGTGATATCTTTGCTCGGACAAATGTCGCAGCGCCAAATTCAGATTGATGATTTCCTTGTCAAGCACGTATATTTCTCTGTTGAGCATTATATATCCATATTGGTGGTCTTTGTTGGAGGAGCAGTGTTGGTAGCCCTGCTGGATGATGCCTTAGCCGTCTTGACTTCCTTCCTGGGAAGATCAAGAGCATATTTCCCCTCAAACAGTTTGTGGCTTACCATAATCATTCCTCCACGTTTCCCAGCCTTATCAGTTGTCTTCAACACAGTGGGGTGTTGGTGCACCAGGAGCTCAGATAGTAGAGAGGGAAAAACAATAGGTATTTTCACAGCTTGTGATCTGGCATGTCTAGTTAAATGGTCAATAACAAATTGTCGAAAATCAAGTGGAGAACCAGTACCTATTTGGAAGATGAGGATCGCCATCTCTGGTTTGATGGAAGATGCATGAGTAGAAGGGGCCTAATTAGCTACTCTGATACGGAAGAGTACAAAGTACTTTGAAGTAAGGTCTGAGGCCGCCACTGTCCCTTTAGTAGGCCATACTCTACTCTTATCGCAGTTATTTCTTCGAGGACATTGTTCAGATCAGGTGGTGGAACAAAGCGAAAACACTTTCTCCCCTGAAAGACGTAGATAATGTCGGAAGAGATGTTGAAACGTAAGCCTCTGACATAAACCTCCTTAAACTCCGATCATCCGGGGAGCCAAAACCAGTAGGCAGATTTTCAATAAAATCCTTAATCAACAATGGATAGTGATTACCTATGTTGGTGACTGTCTTCATGAGCTCTGCCTTATGTAGAAGCTTGGTGATAGCTTCTAGTCCGAGGATCTCAGAAGACAGAGTCTTCTCATGATAGATCTTTATGTTGTATACATACTCCCATATGGTTGCTCCTACAGCCGAATGTAATGACACGTTGTCAAATGGAACGTTCTGATCGTTCTGGGCCTTCTTATGGCTAACCACCAATCTTGTTTCCTTTACTGCAAAGACTTCTACATCGTCATCATTCTCCTCATCAACAAGTTTCCATTTGGTGGAGATAGTCTTCTTTCCTTTTTCCTTTACGGACAGCTTCTTCCTTATACTGGGACCCCCAGCGTCCTTGTCCTCCTTCATCTTCTTGGTTTCTTTCAGCTTTTCCACCAAACTACAAGACATTCGCGTTCGTCCAACACTTTCTTCTTCAGGGAAGAGAGAACGGTGTGAGCAGTTTTGGTGGCATCTTCTTCGACAGCCGGAGCAGCCTCTTGTACGCCATCATTTGCGGCTTCTTCTGAAACAAACTTTGTGTCAACAATAGCTACATCCTCTACAACATCTTCTGCAGCAGCATTACTTCTGACAACTCCTGTGACATCTGCAGGTTCATTCTCCCTTTCGTCTTCAATCTCCTCCTGACCGGCATCCTTATCTCCGGTTTCTTCCTCATCAGACACACTTTCGGAACTGGTGTCTATGCCCGCTTCTTCAGAATTAGGAACTTCTTCTTCCATCACAACTTTTGCTGTGGTCATCTGCAGGTCATCTTCAGCAACTTCTTCTCTAATATATCCTTCAGCAATTCTTTATAGCCCATGACAGACCGGAGTCGAATCATCCTTTTCCCCTTCTTTCTAAATGTTCATCAGGGCCTTAACAACTCCTTAGCGGGGAGGATCCTAATTTTCTAGCAGTGACTCCAGAAGGTCACCGTTCCTCGAGGTGTCAGTATTTGAAATAATAATGGAATCGATACCTTCAATGGTTTGGGGGATGATTGAAGACACTGGCCCAGAGGTGATTGGTATAGGTGCTTCTGGAGTTCCCTGGACAGGGTCAGCTCCTTGATCCGGGCCTGTGAGGTCAGTTATTGAAAACACTGTACTTCCGGTTCGAGATTTTCGGTGTGGGAAACATCCCAACATAACTTTCCTAATTTGTCTTCGTGAGGAATCCCAAGGAAACGAGGGGATACTACTTCTACAAACCTAGTGAGAACAAGATTTTGTTGCTCGAGGTGAGGTGTTTTGGAAAGGATTTGATTTCCAAAACACTCAATTGGAGTGTTGTGCATCTCGAAGAGATTTGGGAGGGTGCATTGCAACCTGGAGAAATTCAGGAGCCACACTTTGACACTGTAGAAGTTAAGATGATTGTAGAGGCTCAACTAGTTCTTGTAATTATTCCTGATAGTCCAAGGCGGTCTGAAAGAACCGGTCATTAACCCACAAGATTTGGTTTCCTAATATCTGAAGGTGATGATATGGTCATTGTGGATCACGGTGATCCAACAACATTTAAAGAGGCCATGGACAGTCCAAACTCTGAGAGATGGTTGGGAGCCATAAAAGAAGAGATGCAATCCACGTCAAATCACCAAGTTAGTAACTTGGTTGAATCAACCGTGTGTGTAAAAGCCACTGTTTGATGATGAGTGTTTAAGGTCAAGACAGACATGGATGGTGAAATCAATCAAGATTTTTCTTACTGAAGAGTACTAGAAAGATTTGTAAGCAGCTAAAATCCATTTATAGTTTGAAGCAGGCTTCTCAGAATTGAAATCTTTGTTTCGATGAAGCTGTTAAGGAGTTCGGCTTTCTCAAAGAACGAGGATGATGTAGGATTAGTGCCCTAGTCCAATACAAAGTTATGTCTATATTTATGTATCATCATTTGCAATGAAATAAAATTGGCATTTTATTACTAATGTGTTGTAGTAATAAGTTAAGCATAGTTCCATCTATATTATTGAGTGTGTCATCACTAATCGTAGAATTGTAGATTTGTGTGAATCATACTTAACGGGTCCTTGATCAATTAAGCTTCATCAGAAGCGACCAGTATGAGGATGGCTCTTTATGATCACCTTCTACTGATAATTGGCAATGAGATTGCCGGAGTAAGATCATAAATATCATTTGGGAAATGATATTGGACTATCCGACTTGAATATGAGACATAGATATTGTCATGAGCATATTCAGTTGTCGTAGATTGTCATTGTATCATTAGACCGAGGAGTTTTTATGATCACAGTATAGTCAACATTCGAGTTTGACCTATACTTAATGTTATCTGTGATAGGGTAACTATAATGATTATGGTTGGCTCGGGGACGGTTATATGGGTGATACAAAAGACGACTAAGAGATTTATCCATTATCCTCCGGTATGGGATGGTATCTGTTTGGGCCACTTGATGAGAATGACTAAAAGGAAACGCATGACCAAGCTTATGATACGGGCTATCATTTTTCGGTCATCTCACATATGAAGAAATAGTGACTAATTAAATAAGGATGACGACTCTATGCCTTATGATTAATCAGGATAGCTAGTGATGAGAGGATAGTGACATGGACGACATGAGGTTAAATCGAATCGTCGATATTCACGTACGTTGGGTAATCATAATGCCTTACTAGAGGCCACTTATGATGTAAAGGGTAAATTTGTAGTTTTACGTTGATATGCCAACTGGAACTGAGCCTATAAGATCACACACTAACAACACACACTGTCTAAAGCCTGAGCCGTGGAGTTTTGGTAAAGTATATGGAATGGGTTGTGGCCAAAACAATTAGAGTTTTGGCCCACATGCCCAATAAGCACAAAAGGGTCCACAGACCGAACCAAAGCCCGAGGCTTTCGGGCTGGCCATGGCAAGGTCTGGGAAGCCAAAGCCCATGAGGGGCTGCCATGGGATGGCAGCCATCATAGGGTTCACCTAAAGGGGCGCGGCGGGCTTGGCTGAATCCCTAATGGGTTTCGGCCCACAAAGCCCAAACTGCCACTGTATGTGGCGGCTAGGGATTTATGGAGCCACCTCACCTAGACCTCTTATGGGCTAGGTTTGTGATCCCAAAACCCTAGCGATTCTCTACAAATAGAGAACCTCCTTGTGCTGAAAATTAAGGTTGAGTCATTCCATACCGAAGCTCTGCCAAATTTTCTGTTCACTCCTTTTATATTCTAGTAGGCATAATTGTAGTAAGAGATGGTCTTTGTGTGTTTGTGTTGATGCAGATAGAGCGACGGCCTTTAGATTGGTGCTCCTGATTAGAGGATTCGACAAACTAAAGGGTAAACCCCGAAATATCAAATTTTAAGTTTTTATCGTAGATCTATCACATAGTTGCGATCCTAACGGGTTTGAAGTTAAAGTTTAATTTTTACGTTACGTTAATATCTTCTTTGAAATCCTTTGAATCCCAACAGTGGTATCAGAGGTCGTCTATAACCTTAGATCTGTGATTTTTGCGTGAACATGCTCTCGGGCCGCCAGACCGATGACCGAACGGGCACAACTGCTGGGCAGTGCCGGCCATTGCCGTGGCCACTATGAGGCGACGGGACTATGGCCATCCTGTCACCACCACGGCGCCGGCCACAGGGTAGCCGTGGCGCCTGGTGGAGAGGTGGCGACGCCTAGGGTTTCCAAACCCCAAGGCGTCGGCCACATGGGCTTCGGCCCATTGAGCTTTGGCCTAATGGGATTCAGGCCACAGACTTGTCCGTGGCAGCAAACCCTAAATCCAAAATTTTAAAATTTTAGATTTGATCGGTTTCGGTAAACCGTGTTTTAAACTGGTATGGTTTTGATTGATAACATGTTCTATTGTCTGGTAAAAAATTAGGGGCCTATACCGTACATTATTGCTTTATTTGTGGTCTGCGAACCGCGGGATTGGGTTGTATTATTTTGCGGTCTGCGTAGTCGCTTAAATTTTTTTAATTACAGTTTGCGTGAAGGGATTCCGTGGGTTCCAAAACAATAATTTCATGCAATGGAAGCGAAATTAACCATGGAAAAGCGATTATCATGCAAACAAAATTTCAGCAAGTAATAATTAAATAAAATATGGAATTTTACCTTTTGATTGATCAAATCACCAACACAAAAAGGATTGTGTTCTCTAGATGTATCCACACAAGCAAGTCACCTTTGTCTCTCAAAGTTTCTTCACACTGTTTGCTAGAAAGAATGAAGAAGAAGAAAAAAAATATGAGAAGAAGAGAGGAAATTGGATGGCAATTAGATGATAAAGGATCGGTAATTGATGGAAAGTTAATAGGGATTTTATTTCAAAAGTCAAAATTGAATTCATGAAATAGAATCCCTTAAATATCCATTTAATTACCCTTAATTATAAATATTTCAAATTTTAATTAAGATGGGCTTAAATCCCATTTAGCAAACTCTTAATTAATCCTATTTGGATTGTGTTCTTATTAAATGGTTTAGCTAAACTGCTCTTGAACCGATTTCCACAACCATCTGGTTTAAAACCAAGGCCAGAAATAAATCAATTCTCCCGATTTTCATACTTCTCGTATAATGACTTTTCAAGTTCCTTCTGTTATATACCTTGCTTAAAGTCTGTGACCCTATAGGCACACGATCCGTTGGCAGACTGACGCAAAATTACCATTTTGCCCTTTCCATCATAACTGGCATCTAGAAAAACATTATGATTATACAACGTCCATGATTATCGATAATTCGATTTAACCTTTTATCGTCCAAGTCACTATCCTCTTATAACTGATATCTTGATTGATCATAACGCATAGAACCGTCTTCCTTATTTAATCAATCATTGTTTCTTGATAATTGAGATGACTGAAAACTAATACTTATTATCTCCCGCATGGTCATGCAATTTCTGTCAATCATACTCATCATGGCCTAAACGGATATCATTCCCATACTGGAGTATGAGGGATAAATCCCTTAGTCGTCTTTCGAGTTAACTCATGTATCTTATAACTAAGCCAATCTCAGCCCTTATAGCTACCCTTTTGTTAGGATTATGCCATAGTCCAATGTAATTTCGTAATCTATATTGTAACGGAGATCATTCTTCTACATAATAAAAGGCATAATATTACTAATGTGTTGTAGTAATATATCTAATGTGATTTGATCTATGTCATAATGTGTGTAACCACTTATAGTAGAACTATAGTTCAGAAAAAATTGTATTCGATAAAGTCCCTGATCAGCTAAGCTTCTTTTGAAGCGATCAGTATGAGGCGAACTCCTTGTGATCATGCTCTACTTATCATGGCAAAGTGCGTGCTGGAGTTATATCATAGATACCATCAGGTCGATAATATCGGACAACCCGATTGTGAGTATGCTGCATAGATCCAGTCATGAGATACTCACATATCGTAGCTTGTCATTATATCCTAAGACCAAGGAGTCTTTGTGTACACTATGTAACGAATACCTAAGTTTGACCTAGTCTAACGTTATCTGTAAAAGGGTAAATATAACAACTTCGATTGGCTTGAATATTTATTACATTAGTGAACTCGGAAGGCGTATGAGGGATTTATCATTCATACTTCGGTATGAGAAAGATATCCGTTTAGGCCACTTGATGAGTATGACTGAAGGAATAGCACGGCCGTGCAGGTGATACCTTAGTATCAGTTTTCAGTCATCTCAGATATCAAGAAACAGTGATTGGTAAATTAGGATGACGATTCTATGCCTATTGATCAATCTGAAAATCGGTTTGATAAAAGGACAGTGACATGTACGATAACAGGTTAAGTCGAATAATCGATAATTAGTGTTTTGTCAAAATTCTCAAAATACATTCATAGCAAAAGTGTGAGAGAAAACCAGTTTTTGGTTGTTGTGCTTGTGTGGACTCATTAGAGAAACACTACATTGTGTTTTGATCGATTCATAAAGGCAACTTTCAGATTTGAAAAGGTTAAGATTATGCTGAATTTTCATTAAGATCTTCGTCTTGTTTCGATCACCATGGTTACATTTGTATCCGCTGCATGAAATTTAACGTTTGGAACCCATGGTGATCTCTTTCAGTGGTATCAGGGCGTGGTTGTTATGAACTTTATTCAACATGTTTAATTCTGAATTTTATTTTGTTTATGTGTTCATCACCTTAGTATGCATGTAATTCAAAAAAAAATTCAGATTTAATTGATTTTGGAAAAGTTGGAAAATAATTTTTTTGGTGTTTCGGGTTAGCCATAGCTGAGCCATGGCTGACCAGGGTCGAGACCCTTGGTGGACCATGGAATGCCCTAGGGCCGACAAGGGTCGCCTACGGGCGACCATGGCAGCCCTTACGGGCGACCATGGCAACCCTCGCCGGCCACCATGGTTGCCTCGCGGGCGACCAGGGTCTGCCCTAGGGGCGACCATGGCAGCCCTTGCGGGCTACCATGGTCGCTCTCGTGGTCGACCACGGTCAGCCCCGCGGGCGACCTTGGCAGCCCTCGCGGGCCACCGTGGTTGCTTCCGCGAGCGACCTCGGTTGGGCCGGTTCGGCTCGACCAGATTTGAGCTGAACCGGCCAGTTCGCGAGAATAATTTGAAACCCTAAAAATTTAATTTTCAGATTTGGTTCGGTTTCGATAAACCAGCGAGAACCGGTTCAAAACTCAATTAATTAATTAATTAATTAATTGTTTGATAAGCATGTTGAGTGTACACATGATCTTTGATAACATGATGTTTTCCACATGATGCTAGCTATGCCCTCCAGACTTGCATTTTAATTTCGGTTTTGCGACCTGCGTGTTGCTTAATTTTGGGTTGTAGTAAATACGGCCTACCTGTCGTGGTTTGTATTTCATTTTATTTATTTAAATTTGTAATCACGTAGACCGACACAAGAAGCAAGTCAAGAAGAAGACTCGGATTGGAGGACGCTCGAAGCCAGTGGGAGTGCACAAGAATGGAGCAAGTCTGGATCTTGAAAACCAAGTCTTTAGGATCAGTATTGCTAGATTCTTAGGAACTTAAGATGGGCTTAGCTATGCATATATTTACCGTTACATTTATATGTTTGAATGTATGAATGTATGATAGTTTAAATATACAAGTTCATGTATGATTTGCGATCACCCATATGCAAAGATTAAAATCGGAATTTAATCAGACTCGTATGTAACCTGCTAAGGGATCATCTTTGCATGAATTTGCAATTGATGATTCCAGATTAAGATTGTATCGATATGCAATCAGACTCTTATAATTCACTTAAACGCAAATAATCACAAGTCAAGCGTGATACCATCCAAGTTTGGGCACTCAAAAGGGCTTTGACCCTATGGATGTCGGTAGCCTCCGCGTGACATTCATAGAGAAAAGTTTTGGATGAGATGGGTAGTTCTGTGTGGGTGCGTGCGCCTCCGCGTAGTAGCCACATTAGTTCTATCCATAGTTTAAGCTTGGTAGACTTGTCTACGATTGTCAGCTAGGGCTGACCTAGGGTATTAGTATAGGGTATGCCACGTACTTACAAGTATAGACCCTAGCCAGGAACTACATGGTCTTGTAGATGGATGTATTCCTACCTTGATGCTCTCAATTGGAGCAGTGAGCCTCCGTTCACTTCAATTGAGAGTATGATAGGATCCTGGTTCAGATTCTAAAGTTAGAATCGGAAAGTGTTTTATAACTAAATCTCCAACTTCAATTTTAATTAATATTGATTAAAATTTGTTTACTATGTAGATATAAAATGGCAAACACGAATCATTCTGGTAACAACGCGCTTAGGGCGCTAAGGGACATAAGGATTATATCTTTACCCAGGAACAACCACCTACTGAGCCAGCACTGAACGCCTCAAGGGCGCTAAGTGATGCCTACCAGAAATTCCTTAGCGACCGGATCGATGTGCAGTGCATCATGATGGGCAGTATGGTGCCTGACTTGCATAAACAGTTCTTGGACATTTCCGATGATCCCAAAGCCTGTATGGCAGAGATCGAGAAAATGTTCAAAGAGAAAGCGTGCGTCGAAAGATACGACACTTTCAGTGAAGTGATGTCTTGCAAGCTGAAGGATGGAGCTCCTGTCAGTACCCATGTCCTTAAGATGAAACGTCTTTTGGAACACTTGACCAAACTCGGTCATCTTGTGGATAAGGAAATGTCTGCAGACTTTGTGCTGCATTCACTTCTAGAGACATATCGTGATTTCGTTGGAAATTACAATATGCATGACATGGATAAGACTGTGACAGAACTTCATGGTATGCTCGTGACTGCTGAAAAGAACCTCAAGGGCAAGACCAAGGAGGTTCTTATGGTCAACAAGCAAGTGAGCTTCAAGAAAGCCAGCCTGGGGAAGGATAAGGCCCCTATGCACCTAGCAGGGAAGATTCGACAACCTAAAGGTCCAGCAGGTCCAAAGGCTGTTGAGAATCCTAAGAAGGATGTCATGTGATTCTATTTCCAAGGACAAAGGCACTGGAAAAAGGATTGTAAGAAACACAAGCTATTTCTTAGGAAGAGTGGGGCTTCCACATCTTCAGGATCAGGTATTTTTGTTATTGAGCTCAATCTCAATTTATCTACTTCAGATTCTTGGGTACTTGATATCGGTGCAGAATCTCACATTTGTGTTAATGTGCAGGCTCTGGGAAGTAGAAGAGAAGTGGGCAGGGGCGAGGCGGACCTACGAGTTGGTGACGTCAATCAAGTCCTGACAACTGCAGTAGGAGATATTAGTCTCAGTTTGCCCAGTGGGCTAGTTTTGTTATTAAACAATGTTCATTGTGTACCTGCGTTTCGCAGGAATATTATTTCTATTTCCTTGCTAGACAAGGAAGGATATTGTTTTTCTATTGACAATGGAATTTTCAATATTTTCAAGAATAATATGTTTTATTGCAATGCTTCATTGGTTGGTGGTTTATATATTCTTAATATTGAAAACACTAACACTAGCTCGATTTTTAATATAAGTAACAAAAGGGTTAAATCCGATGATTTAAACCAGACTGTGAGATGGCACTGCCGCTTAGGCCATATAGGCCAGAAACGCATCTCGGTACTTCACAACTGTGGACTTCTAAGTCCGTTTGAATTCACTTCAATTGAGAGATGCGAGTCATGCCTTATGGGCAAAATGACAAAGGCACCTTTTGCCGGTTTAGGTGAAAGGGCGAGTGATTTATTGGGTATCATACATTCCGATATGTGTCGGCCTATGAGCACTTAGGCCAGAAGAGGTTTTCACTACTTCGTTACATTTACTGATGACTTCAGTAGATATGGGTATGTTTATCTTATGAGACATAAATCGGAAACCTCTGACAAGTTCAAAGCGTTCCAGAAAGACGCTTCGATCTGACCGAGGCGCTGAGTACTTGGACCAAGAATTTCACAGTCATTTAAAGGATGAAATTCTGAATCTTAGCCAAGTCAAGAAGTCGAACACAAAGTCGTAACTTGTGTATCGACTACTTACCTAAAACGTAAACCGTAAGCAAAACAGTAAACAGATAATGACGACACCAGAGATCATTACCCAGTTCGGTGACTCTGCACCTACGTCTGGGGGCACTTTGCCAGTGGAAAGGTTTTCACTATTAGGTAGTCAATAGTACAACTTCAAGCACCAACTAGCTATCACACAAGCTATTGTCCTAAGCTACTATAGATCTCACCGTGAACAACCTCGACCAAGGGCCTTTCCCCCTGTCTTTGAGATCCTCTCAATTCCACCCTTCAAGCAAGCCTATGCTCGGTGTCGTTGTCTTCTATGACGGAGTTGTGAATCTTCAATCACAAACAAAAACCCTAACCGATCCAAACACTTAGTCTTCGCGAATTAATGTTTGATCGGAGCAAACACCGTTCTAGCGAATCTTAATCAGACTCTCAACACGCCGATGGTGCACGGTTTAGAGCTCTGAGAAATCTTGCAATTGTTAGAACAAGAACGGATGATTGCTAATGGGAAGCCCAAGGATTTTTATAGCAGCTCACATTCCTAATCCTTCTCGGACCAGGAACAGGAAGTTTCAGACTTCCTGACTAAATCAGGCAAGTCGTTGCCGCCTTCCATGACAGCTTGAAGTCGTCTTGCTTGTTCTGACTTCCTGAATAAATCAGGCAAGTAGAGTTGCCGCCTATTGCTGACGTGTTACTGCCTGCTGGAAGTCACCTGACTTGTCGACGTCACTCTCTTGCGCTCCAAGTCTTTGTGGCGTCTTTCTTCTTTCGCTCCAAGCTTCGTCGAAATAGGAAAGCTTCAAATCTTTCCTAATCTGGATCGTAACAAGTCTCTCCACATGTCATGTAACATGTTGCACGACTTCTTACTTTTGCGCTAAAAAATTATGCCAACAATTAAACGTAGCAACAATCTCCCCCTTTGGCAATTTTTTAGGCAAACACCTTTTTAAGCACATCGTTCATCTTGTGGCAGTTACGCACAGCAAGTGAGTTATCTTGTGGCAGTTACGCACAACAAGTGATGTGACTTAAACACATTTCAGGCACATCGTCACCTTGAGGCAGTTACGCACACAGCAAGTATGTGACTTCTGATGTGACTTCTTGTGCGGCTTCTAGTTTATCTTCTGGAGCGGCTTCTGGTTCAACTTCTGGAGCGGCGACTTCTATGCACAACTTCTGGCGCGACTTCTGGCGTAACTCTTGGCGTAACTTCTGGCGTAGCTTCTAGCGTTAGCCTATCTATCTCCCCCTGTTTGTCTAACCATATTGCCAAAGGCAATCATACAATGAAATTCGACTAAACAGCAGGGTGAAAACCAGCTCACACCATGAGCAAAATAAACAGCTCAAACATGAGCAAATATCCAGCTCAAACATGAGCAAATAAAACCAGTGTCATAGTGTGCAGAAAAGTAACTCGGACATACCCCGAGGATTTAAGAGTGTGTGTTTGGACAAGTTTATAGAGTAAACTCAGAGAAATACTTAAAATAAGTTGGAGTCGTCAACATCATCTTCAGCAGCAGGAGCAGAGCGGAGGTCATCAAGAAGAGCTTCACAGGCGACTTTGCGGGTTGATAGCATCGCAATTGACTTTTCCATATCATTGCTCATCTCCACCAATTCTTCCTCCATCCTAGTGCCAAGTGGTCCTGAGGGTCGGGAACTTGAACAAGCTCCTGATGCTTTGGCCAAAGGAGGTGCGAGGTCCTTCAAATGCTTATCTTCGAAGTTCTTGAGGCTGATAGCAAGGGGCAGTGGCTTCTTACCCGGAACATCCGTCTCTCGGACAATGTGAGGACATTGTTGGAGAAGGAGACCGGTGATCAATGAAGGAAATCCGTTAGGAAGCTTGACAGCGCATGATTTGGCATGCTTGACTAGATGTTCAATAACATATGAGCCAAAATCAAGAGAAGACTGCGTATCTATTTGGTATATGAGTTTAGCCAATTCGGTTTTGATGCTCGACCCATGTGTAGAAGGTGCCCAATTTGCCAGGCCAATGCGGTAGAGTATTGAGTATTTGGCAGTTAACTCAGTAGCCGCAATGGTGTCTTTGACGGGCCAGACTTTCTTTCGTCCTCCAGTGATCTCGACCGCCACTTTGTTCAAGTGCGGGACTTCTGGAGTGTCTTCTGGGTCTTCTCTGCCAAGATAGGCATTGATTGTTGAGGCAGATATTTTGAAGCATTCTCCCCGAACGAATACCTTTCTGTATTCAGCGTCTTCTGGATCATCAAACTCGCTTGATAGGTTGACAATAAACTCTTTGACCAATGCTGGGTAGAATGGCCCGATGTTTATGAACGTATTGGTCAGGCCAGCTCTTCGGAGAAGTTCCACGTTTGAGTTTATCCCCTGCGCTTCTGTGAAAAGTTCTCTTTCTGGATAGATCTTGCGCTGGTATACATACTGCCACTTAACCGCATTGTCTATAGAGTGGAAAGAGACATTATCCGTAGGTGCTTTCGGAACATTCTTGGGGAGTTTCTGCCCTCCCATTGCCTTTTTGACCCGTGGTAGTACAATCTGGGTGTCTTCTTCTTCAGATTCCTCTTCATCTGGAGCAGATGTTGCTACAGAAGTTAGTGACTTCCTTCTAGACTTCTTCGACTGTTTAGCAGCAGATGCTCCTCCTTTCTCTGTGGTTTTCCTCTTTGGGGTCAATCTCCTCGGTATTTGAGGTTCTTCTTCTTCATTGACCAACCTTCTTGTTGGTAGCTTCCTTCTCTCAAGCCTTTTGGGTACAACTTCTTCCTCCATGGCTTCCTTTTCCATAGTCTCAGTGGTGACTATTTCTTCGATGTTAACAAGTTCCTCTATAGGTCGAGTGACTTCTGGAATAGCTTCCGTATCTTCATTAAGCCCTGAATCACTGTCCGGGGCGACATGGGAACTTCCTTCTTTTTGCAAGTCCTCGTTTAGAGGAGATTTATCTGGTGCTTGTGTCGACTTAGAGGGGCTGGATTGGTCCTTGGTGCTAGTACCGTGACTTTCAGGAACAAGGGTTCCTAGACCTTCTACAGGCAAGCTTTCATCTACAGTGTTTACTTCAGAGAGGATAGTAGATTTACCTTGTGTCGGGGTCGGAGTAGAGAGAGAGGCTTTCTCTTCTTTGTTGGAAGATTCGGCTAGAATGTCATCCTTCTCAACGACGTGAGTTGTCTCTACTAGTGTGATAGTTGGAGGTGAAATTGTTACTCCTTGAGGTGCTGCCGAACTTTCCCCTGAGAGTTTTCCTCCTCGAATCCTTACTCCATGCTTGTTTGTCGAGGATTTTGAGGCTGATAGCTTTCGAGCGATCATCTTTACCTCATCTTTGCTCGTAATTTGGATGCAGATGGTATGCGTCCGCTTCTAGTTCCAACCATTTGCTCGATCGGTTTTGGTTTGGAAGAGAAGAGAAAAATCAGACAGTTGCAGATTTGTTTTAGCCTTTTCGAGGTGCCCTAGCAGTTTTGGGAAGATGGAAAGGATTGTGCAGACTTTTTCTGCGGAAGTTGAAGGGGGTTGAGAGCTTACTGGACTGTCGTGAGTTTTTCAATCTTTCCCCTTTTTGAATTTTTAAACAAATAATTCCACCTGGGTTTCTGATAATGAGATTTGGGCCCGGCTTGATTTTTTGGACCCTGGCTGGTCCAGATAGAGAGAGAGTAAAAATTCACTCAAAAGCTCTCCCTTTTCGTTCTTGACTTCTGGTTATTCCAGACAGCAAAGTCCAAGGGATGACCTCAGACTTTCAAACCTGTTAGCATCTAATGCTTTTGTAAAGATGTCAGCGACTTGTTTCTCAGTGGGTAGGTACTCGAGCTTTATCTTCTTATCTTCTACAAGGTCTCGAATAAATTGGTGCCTGATATCAATATGCTTTGTCTTGCTATGTTGCACTGGGTTTTTCGAGATATTGATAGCACTGATGTTGTCACAGAACAAAGTCATGATTTCTTGCTTGACTCCATACTCTGCCAACATTTGTTTCATCCAAAGAAGCTGAGTACAGCTACTTCCGGCTGCAATATATTCGGACTCAGCAATTGATAAAGCAATACAATTTTTCTTTTTGCTGAACCATGAAATGAGATTGTTCCCCAGGTAGAAACAACCTCCAGAGGTACTTCTTCGATCATGTGTGCTTCCCGCCCAGTCAGCATCACAATATCCAAGAAGTGTAGGAGAGGTATCAAAGGAATATAGCAAACCTAATTCAGAGGTTCCTGAGATGTACCTTATGATCCTCTTGGCATGAGCTAAGTGACTGACTTTTGGATTGGCTTGATATCGAGCACAGATTCCCACGGAGTAAGCGATGTTGGGTCGACTTGCTGTTAGATAGAGAAGACTTCCTATTATGCTTCGATAAAGGCTTTGATCAACTGATTCTCCCATCTCGTCCTTTGAGCATTTGTCATGTGTGGCAATAGGAGTTCTCTTGTGGGAGGCCTTTTCTAACCCGAACTTCTTGACTATGTTCCTTGCATATTTGCTTTGGGAGATAAATATTCCATCTGACATCTGTTTGATCTGGAAGCCTAGGAAGTATGTGAGCTCACAAACCATACTCATCTCATCGTTAGTTAGAGAGGCATTGAATCCCTTCTTTTGTTTCTTTAAGAAGTTGGGACATTCTTTCTGCATGTGTCCATACCCCTCAAATTCAAAGCACTGAACTCCTTTACATGATCGTTCTCCTCGTCTACCATCGTTAGTAGTGCTTTCGAGCTTCTGAAACTTGTGCTGCGGCTTGTCTCTAACTTCTCGAGTGACGTTCCTCCATATCATCTGGCCGAATCTTTTCATGACTTTATTGTAGTTTTTGGCAAGCATGGAGATAGTTTCCTCAATGTCACTATCCGAATCAGAGTGCGTCAAGTTCTTCTGCTTTTGAGTAGAACTCCTTAAAGCCACACCTTTGTGTTTCTTCTCGATAAGAGGTAGGGAGAGCTCGAAAGTCATTAGAGATCCCATGAGCTCATCAAACTTCAGTGTCTTTAATTCATGAACTTCTTCTATAGCGGTAATCTTCATCTTGAATCTGGAACTTAGGGCTCTAAGCGTTTTTCTGACCAAATCTTCATCGGTCATAGGCTTGCCAAGTGAATATGATTCATTGGCCAGATCCTTGATGCGCACATTAAACTCCGCAATAGTTTCGTCTTCATTCATGGTCAGGGCCTCGAAGTTGGTCGTGAGGTACTGTAACTTCTGCTCTTTGACTTTGGAAGTACCCTCATAAGCAACCGCAAGAGTGTCCCAGGCAATTTTGGCACTTGTGCATGTGTTGATGAGTTGAAACACATTCTTGTCTACACCATTAAAAATAGCATTGAGTGCACGAGAATTACCTAGGGCGGCTTCATCTTCTTCCGCGCTCCACTCCTTTTCTAGTTTGATACTCGTTTGATTTCCATGAGCATCAGCATAGTAAGGTTCCTCCCATCCATTGATGACAGACTTCCAGGTTTTGCTGTTAAGGGACTTCAAGAAGCCACACATCCGAGCTTTCCAGTACCCATAGTTTGTTCCGTCAAGAACTGGTGGTCGATTGACTAAACCTCCCTCCTTTGAGTCCATATTGGCTATTCAGAAATTTTGCAGGAAAATCACCTAAAAGCAAAGGTGCCTCCTCTGATACCAATTGAAATTTTTAATCGTAGCCGAGTCAAGAAGTCGAACACAAAGTCGTAACTTGTGTATCGACTATTTACCTAAAACGTAAACCGTAAGCAAAACAGTAAACAGATAATAACGACACCAGAGGCTAATGGGAAGCCCAAGGCTTCACATTCCTAATCCTTCTCGAACCAGGAACAGGAAGTTTCAGACTTCCTGACTAAATCAGGCAAGTCGTTGCCGCCTTCCATGACAGCTGGAAGTCGTCTTGCCTGTTCTGACTTCCTGAATAAATAAGGCAAGTAGAGTTGCCGCCCATTGCTGACGTGTTACTGCCAGCTGGAAGTCGCCTGACTTGTTGACGTCACTCTCTTGCGCTCCAAGTTTTCGTGGCGCCTTTCTTCTTTCGCTCCAAGCTTTGTCGAAATAGGAAAGCATCAAATCTTTCATAATCTGGATCGTAACAAGTCGCTCCACATGTCATGTAACATGTTGCACGACTTCTTACTTTTGCGCTAAAAAATTATGTTAACAATTAAACGTAGCAACAAAGGAGTGTGGGATCCTCTCTGAATTGACTCCGCCTGGAACACCTCAAATGAATGGTGTATCCGAACGGAGAAAACGGACCCTGCTTAACATGGTTCGATCAATGATGAGTCAGGCTGACCTCCCTATCTCCTTCTGGGGCTATGCCCTAGAGACGGCCGCACTCATATTGAATCGGGCTCCTACAAAGGCAGTGGAAAGCACTCCGTACGAAGTATGGAACGGGAAGAAACCCTTATTAGCTTTCCTTAAGGTTTAGGGATGTGAAGCTTACGTCAAGTGTCTGCCGGGCGATAAGCTCGAACCCAAATCAGATAAATGTGTCTTTGTGGGGTACCCCAAAGAAACAAGGGGTACTATTTCTACAAACCAGCGAGAACAAAGTTTTTGTTGCTCGAGGAGGGGTGTTTTTGGAAAATGAATTTATTTCCAAAAGTGCTATTGGGAGTGCCGTTCATCTTAAAGAAATTCAAGAAGATACGGAACAACCCACTATGCCGGATGTAGAAATACAGGAGCCAGAAGAGGTCATTGATCAAGAACAAATCCCCACACCTATTCCAAATGGTCCAAGAAGGTCTGAGAGATCTCGTCAGGCTCCTATCAGATATGGCTTTCTAGCCACTAAAGGAAATGACTTGATGTTGGTGGATCAGGATGATCCAGAAACCTACAGACAAGGTATGGCCAGTCCAAACTCCGAAAAATGGCAGAACGCCGTGAATGAGGAAAGGAAATCCATGTCCGACAACCAAGTCTGGCGTGATAGCATTTTTGTGCCCTAGTCCAATTGCTAGTAGTCTATATATATTAATCATTGTTTGTAATAAATAAAATGGCTTTGTATTACTTATGTGTTGAAGTAATATGTTGAGCATGATATTATTTATGACCACTAATGTAGTAGAACCAAAAATCTGTACGGATCACACTTAACAACTCCATGGTCAATACACGCTTCAATTGAAGCGACCAGTATGAGGATGGTTCTCAATGATGTAGTTCTGCTTATCATAGGGATGTGGGATCACGGAATCATATCATAGATATCATGAGGTGATTGATATCGGACGACCCGCTTTGAATAGTGTTTCATAGATTAACCCATGAACATATTCAAATGCGATAGCTTGTCACGATATCCTTAGACCAAGGAGTCTTTGTGATCGCTATGCAGTCGACGTATGGCTTTAACTTGCGCCTAACGCTTTCCGTAATAGGATTGCAATAACAGGCATGATTGGGTGGCGGAACGGATTGCATGAGTGAAACGAAAGACGGCTAAGGGATTTATCTCTCGTACTACGGTACGGGAAAGATATTCGTTAAGCCCGCTTGATCGAGAGTGACTGAGAGAAAGAGGATGGCCATGCCAGTGATACGGGTTATCAGTTCTAAGCCATCTCACCTATCAAGTAACAATGATTGATTAAACAAGGATGACGACTCTATGCCTTGTGATCAATCGGGATGTCTAGAGATAATAGGATAGTGACTTGTACGCACAAGGTTAAATCGAATCATCGATCATCATGCACCTTAGGTAATCATAATGTCTTACTACAGACCACTTATGATGGATCGAGCAAGAGAGATCTCTTGCGCCGATCTGCCAACGGTGGCATGAGCCTGGAGGGTCACACACATACAAGACGGATAAGTTGAGACAAGGAATTCTTAACGTTTCTTGAGAAACAATACATGGACAAAGCTGAAGGTTTTGAGCCATGGGTTCGGTTTGAGAGAATAATTAGCGAATCGAGAAAATTGAGATTTTCGTCGATCTCGCGTCGGACATTGTTTGATAAGTAACGACAAAAAGGGTCGGACAACTTTTGGACACGGCGACCACATGGGCGATCCCATTGGGCTCGGCCCATGAGGTCACCTAGCCAACCCAACAAGGGCCCGGAAAGATTTGTAAGCTGCTTAGATCCATTTATGGACTAAAGCAAGCTTCACGGAGTTGGAACATTCGTTTTGATGAAGCCGTAAGGGAATTCGGTTTTATCAAAAACGAAAGTGAATCTTGCGTATACAAGAAAGCGAGTGGGAGTAAAATTGTATTCCTAGTGCTATATGTCGATGACATACTAATCATCGGGAATGATATCCCAACCTTGTTTGAGGTTAAAGCTTGGTTAGGGAAATGCTTCTCGATGAAGGACTTAGGTGATGCTGCTTTCATTCTAGGAATCAAGATCTACAGAGATCGACCCAAAAGAATATTGGGCCTAAGTCAGAGCACTTACATAGATAAGGTGTTGAGAAGATTCTCAATGCTTGATTCTAAGAAAGGATACCTACCCATGCTTGATTCTAAGAAAGCAAACAACAGAGTCCTAAGACTCCTGATGAGTTAAACAAAATGAGTAAGATCCCATATGCTTCGGCTATGGGATCAATAATGTATGCCATGATTTGCACGAGTCCAGACATCTCGTTCGCATTAAGCTGTACCAGCAGATATCAATCTAACCCAGGCCAGGAGCACTAGATTGCTGTCAAGAGTATCCTTAAATATCTAAGGAGAACTAAAGACACATTTCTAGTGTATGGTGGGAAGGATAGAGAACTAGCGGTCAAAGGATATTTTGATGCTAAATTACAGACAGATCCTGATGATTTTAAATCACATGCAGGATTTGTATTCGTGTTAAATGGCGGAGCATTTAACTGGAAGAGCTTCAAGGAAGCCACAACTGCCGATTCTACAACAGAGGCTGAGTACATAAGTGCAGCAGAAGCAGCTAAGGAAGCCATATGGGTTAGAAGCTTTCTAACCGGATTAGATGTAATGCCGCGAGCGTCTGATCCGGTATGCTTGTTGTGTCACAACACGGGGGACATAGCATTAGCTCAAGAGCCCATATTCCACAACAGAACTAAACAGATACAGAGGAAGTATCACATTATCAGAGAATATATCGATAACGGTGATGTGGAGATTACTTATGTACCGACTGATGACAACGTTACTGATCCCTTGACAAAAGCTTTACCGCAGCCCAAGCATGAGGCGCACGTGAGGTCTTTGGGGTAGATTGGAACTTAGGTTGGAACTAGGGGCAAGTGGGAGATTGTTAGGATTATGCCCTAGAGCAATGTAATTCCTTAATCTATATTGTAACGGACATCATTCTTCTACATAATAAAAGGCATAATATTACTAATGTGTTGTAGTAATATATCTAATGTGATTTGATCTATGTCATAATGTCTGTAACCACTTATAGTAGAACTATAGTTCAGAAAAAATTGCATTCGATAAAGTCCCTGATCAGCTAAGCTTCTTTTGAAGAGATCAGTATGAGATTAACTCCTTGTGATCATGCTCTACAGATCATGGCAAAGTGCATGCCGGAGTTATATCATAGATACCATCAGGTCGATGATATCGGACAACCCGATTGTGAGTATGCTGCATAGATCCAGTCATGAGATACTCTTGGTTATGATACATTGATTTCATCTCCTCATTCATAGCTTCCTGCCATCTATCGGAATTGATAGCATTTTTGTGCCCTATTCCAATTGCTAGTGGTCTATAAATGTCTATGTATATTAATCATCGTTTGTAATAAATAAAATGGCTTTGTATTATTTATGTGTTGAAGTAATATGTTAAGCATGATATGATTGATGACCACTAAAGTAGTAGAACCATAAATCTGTACGGACCACACTTAACGAGTCCCTGGACAATATACGCTTCAATTGAAGCGACCAGTATGAGGATGGTTCTTAATGATGTAGTTCTGCTTATCATAGGGATGTGGGATCCCAGAATCATATCATAAATATCATGAGGTGATTGATATCGGACAACCCGTTTTGAATAGTGTTTCATAGATTAAGCCATGAACATATTTAAATGCGATAGCTTGTCACGATATCCTTAGACCAAGGAGTCTTTGTGATCGCTATGCGGTCGAAGTACGGCTTTAACTTGCTCCTAACGCTTTCCGTAACAGGATTGCAATAACGGGCATGATGGGGTGGCGGAACGGATTGCATGAGTGACACGAAAGACGGCTAAGGGATTTATCCCTCGTACTACAGTATGGGAAAGATATCCGTTTAGGCCGCTTGATCGAGAGTGACTGAGAGAAAGAGCATGGCCGTGCTAGTGATACGGGTTATCAATTCTCAGTCAACTCGCATATCAAGTAACAATGATTGATTAAACAAGGATGACGACTCTTTTCCTTGTGATCAATCGGGATGTCTAGAGATAATAGGATAATGACTTGTACGCACAAGGTTAAATCGAATCATCGATCATCATGCACCTTGGGTAATCATAGTGTCTTACTAGAGACCACTCATGATGGATCGGGCAAGAGAGATCTCTTGCGCCGATCTGCCAACGGTGGCATAAGCCTGGAGGGTCACACACATACAATATGGATAACTTGAGACGAGGATACATTGACTTTTCTTAAGGAGGAAGACATGGCCAAAACTGAGGGTTTTAGGCCATGGGTTCGGTTTTGTGAGAATGATTAGCGAATCGAGAAAACTTTGTTTTTCGTCGACGTCGCGTCGGACTTTGTTTGATAAGTGACGACAAAAGGGTCGGATAATTTTTGGACACGGCACGCGACCGCATGGGCGAACCCATTGGGCTCGGCCCATGAGGTCACTAAGTCGGCCCAACAAAGGCCCAGACAAGGCCCAATAAGCCTTCATGGCCGGCCACATTGGTGGTTCCAAGTGTGGGGGCCACACACCATGCTTAGTTGGTGTTGTTGATTAAGAGGAGAGTTATTTAAGGGGATTAGGTGATGACTTGCCTTTAACCTATGCTTTCATCATTTGTTACTTTAATCACCCATGCCTTATAAGTTGATGAAGTAGACAATAGAGAAAACAATTCACTCACTCTCACACACTTTCTCACCTTGGCCGGCCACCCTTCTCTCTCTCCTCTCTTTGCTCTCTTGTTCTTCACACATTAGTTCTAGTAGGCTAATTGTGAAGGATCTTAAGGATCATCCTCTTGGTGTGGACTTGCTATTGAGAAGAAGATCATCTAGTTCTTCTTTCTTGATTCAACAAAGATTAAAAGGTAAACTCTTGTGGAATAGATTTTGCCTTGAGATTTAATGCTTCATGTTCTTGGACAGTTTATGGAGTTCTTAATGTTTATGCTTCCGCTATCTTGATGATCTTGAACGCTCCAAAACCATACAATGGTATCAGAGGGTGGTCAACCCTCTTAATCTTCGTCTTGTTGAACTTGTTTCGGTTTTATAATGATTTGCATGCCATATTTGTTGATAACATGTTTTTAATGCTTTTTGGGTAATTTGCATGAAATATGTTATTTTTGGAAAATATATTGAATTTGAAATTTTTCGGATTTTTATTGGATTTGTCGGGTCCGAGACGGGACTCTCGCGGAGCCGAATTAGAGGTACAGGGCGGAGGTCACCAGAGGTTGGGGAAGGCCGGCGGTGACCGGGGCCATCCCCCTTCTAGGCCGAGGCCGAGAGGGGAGGCATGCTTAGGTTTGGCCTTTCCAAAGCCCAAACCGGGCCGTGTGCTTGGGCTCGGCCCAATGGGCTTCGGCCCATTGGGCTTCGACCTGACTTGGTTTGTGCACGGTTATTTTTTATTGTTGGCACGAACCTGCGATCCAATATTTCGAAAATTTTCAAATTTGATCGGTTTCGATAAAACGTTTTTCGAAAAGGTCTAGTTTCGATAAACCCGACCAAGGAACTTGGCAAAATTAAAACTGGAATATTGCATATTATTTTATGACATGTTTGTGTGATAACATGTTGGATAATGTGTTCAGTTGTATGATGCATTAATAGCCCATTAGAGTTTTATCGCTTTCACGGTTTGCACACCATTAGTGTTAGCGTGTAATTATTCTTTCATTCGAGCCCTTAAAGTGTAATTATCTTTTTATCCGGTTTATAAACCGAGTATTAATTGTAATTTCTACTCAAAGTCGAGAAGGATGGAAAATCGAGCATAATGACGGCCTTGGAGGAAGTCCAAGAGCTGGTGGGAGCCCGAATGAGGAAGACGAGAAGATGTTATGCCTCGTAGAATCTTAAGGATAGGATGGGCTATTGATGCATATTTAAACCCTTTATAATGCTTGGTTGAATTATTAGATAATAATTTATATGCTTGCATGCTTAGCTTATGAGTTTATAAGCCATCACCTCACATGCAAAGATTAAAAACGATTTTAATTTGTTTACATGTTTAAAGCGTTGGGAACTATCATCGCACGGGTTGTGATGGATGAGTTCAATTTGAAACGTGTTTGCATGGGTTGCAAATGACGGCTTCAAAAGAAGATAGTATATGATACAATTAGAAACGTCACAACACGGGTTGTTGATGACGGGTTCGTAATTGTACAAAAATACTTTCGAATTATTAAACACAACCAAATCACAACATAATTTGAGTCATGTGAGATGCCACCCAAATTCACACCCTTGTAGAAACATTCTCTCGGTGTCGTGAGCCTTAGCGAAGCATCGATAGAATAGGTTATATACGGAATCGTCAACCTTGTGGGATGTCGTGCGCCTTAGCGGAGCATCTGCACAAAAATGATGCATATGTGAAGGTTGGTTGACTTGACCACGATTATCGGCCTGAGGTCGAGCTGGGGCACCAGAAGGGTAAGTCGTGTGTTTTTGCACATACCCTGACCAAGAATTACACAGGTTGTAATTGGATGGACGTCCTACCCAAATGGGTTAATTGGAGCGGTATGTCTTAGCGTACTTCAATTGACAAATCAGAGATCTTGGTTTAAAGATTCTAAACCGTAGAATCGGATGGTTGGTGATTAAATTTACTTTCTTCGTGTAGAAATGGCTAGTAATTCAAAAAACTCGTCTAATTTGTCATTGAGGGCTATACTTAATAAGTGTAAGCTCAATGAAACAAATTATCTGGACTGGGACAGAAATTTGTGATTTGTGTTAAAGTTGGAACGCAGGGAGTACATCCTAGACAAGGCTATCCCGGTGGAGCCAGCTGCCAACGCAGCGAGAGTAGTTAAGGATGTGTACCAGAAACACCTTAGCGACTCTATCGACGTTGCGTGTGTCATGCTGGGCTGTATGAAGGCGGACCTCTAGAAGAAGTTTATGGAGCTATCCCATGATCCTTTTGCAATGTTTGCACAGATCAAGGATATGTTCAAGGAGAAAGTACGTATTGAAAAATACACTGTTCTCCGAGAACTCATTGCCTGCAAAATGTCAGCAGGCAGCTCCGTAGGTCCACACGTCCTACGCATGAAGGGATATCTCGATCATCTAACTAATCTTGAAATGACTATGGAAAAGGAGATGACTGCGGATTTCATTATGCATTCCCTTCCTCATGCATATAGTGGATTCGTCATGAACTATCACATGCATTACATGGACAAGACCGCATCGGAGTTGCACAGCATGATAGTGACTGCCGAGAAGAGCATAAGGGGCAGTACACCTAACAGTGTTCTTATGGTGAAAAAGGGATCCGACTTCAAAGCTGGTGGTGATAAGGGTAAAGGCCCAATGCACCTGGCAGGGAAAAACAGACGACCTTTTATTCCTAAACCTTCCATGCCCATGAAGGGCAAGGGGAAGGTAAAGGAGTCGGTCTGTTTCTACTGCCAAAAGACTGGTCATTGGAAAAAAGACTGTCAGCAGCTGAAGGAAGATCGCAAGAAGGGCGGTGGGGCCGCTACTTCGTCAGATATTCCATTAGAGCTAAATCTTTCTACTATAAATGCTTGGGTACTAGACACTGGAGCTGAGTCTCATGTCTATGCGGATGTGCAGGTACTGCGTAGTAGAAGAGATGTGGGGGAAAACGAGGTGGACCTAAGAGTTGGGAACAACGTGCGTGTTGCCGCAACTGCTGTGAGTTCGGTTGATCTTGTTTTGCCCAGTGGGCTTGTAATAGAACTCCTAGATGTGTTTTGCGAACCCGCTCTCAGCAGGAATATAGTATCAATATCCCTTCTTGAAAAAGAAGGTTAGTAATTTGATATTAAGAACGGGTTTTTTAAAATTATACGCAATAATATGTATTATGGAAATGCTCACACAGTTGGAGGTTTATACATATTAAATATGCAAAACTCGAGATCCAACATGCTCTATAATGTTAATGCTAAGAGGTTTAAAGTTAATGATTTAGACCAAACTCTAATATGGCATTGTCGTCTAGGTCACATAAATGAGAAACGCATCTCAGCGCTTCATAAGCGCGGACTTCTAAGTCAATTCGAATTCCAAACGATTGGAGGTGCGAGGCTTGTTTAATGGGCAAGATGACTAAAGTGCCCTTCACCGGTATAGGTGAGAGGGCAGGTGATCTATTGGGTCTAATACATTCAGACATATGTGGACCAATGAGTACATCAGTAGATATGGTTATGTCTATCTTATGAGACTTAAGTCCAAAGCTTACGATAAATTCAAAGAGTTTAGGACTGAAGTAGAAAACCAACTCGGAAAAAGTATTCAGGCACTCCGTTTTGATCGGGGTGGAGAATACTTATCCAAAGAGTTTCTTAGTCATCTTACAGAAAGTGGAATACTATCTTAGTGGACTTCGCAAAGAACGCAACAACTTAATGGTGTGTCCGAGCGAAGGAATCGGACATTGTTGGATATGGTTCCATCGATGTTAATTCACACTGATCTCCCGATCTCCTCCTGGGGTTACGCTCTACTAACGGCCGCATTCATAATAAATAGGGCTCCGTCGAAAGCAGTGGAAGGGACATCATTTGAGAAATGGTACGGGAAGGAACCAGTTTTGTCCTTCCTGAAAATCTGGGGTTGCGAGGCTTTTGGAAAACGGTTGCTTGCAACGAAGCTCGAACCAAGATCAGATAAGTGCCCTTTCGTCGGATATCCCAAAGAAACAAAAGGATACTACTTCTATAAACCGAGCGAAAACAAAGTATTCGTCGCCCGAGGTGGGATATTCTTGGAAAATGAATTTATTTTTAAGACAGTTAGTGGGAGGACTATTTATCTTGATGAAATTCTAGATGAGATAGTCGCTTAGGAATCACTAGACAACCCCTTGAAAGAAGTAGAACCAGAAGTGGTCGTTGAGCAAGAACAAATAGCTACAGTTAATGAGGACGGTCCAAGGCGGTCTCAAAGGACCAGTCATGCACCTACCAGATACGGTTTTCTAGTAAGTGGTGTTAGTGGACAATCACCCAGCTACCTTTTGAGAAGCCATGGACGGAACCGACTGTGAGAAATGGCTGGAAGCCATGAGGGAAGAAATGCAATCCATGTTGGACTTGGTGGATCAAACCCCTGGCGTAAAAGTCATTGGTCGTTAATGGATCTTTAAAATAAAGATAGACATGGATGGAAAACCTCAGACCTATAAAGCAAGACTAGTAGCAAAAGGTTATAGACAAGTCCACGGAATTGACTATGAGGAAACCTTTTCTCCAGTAGCTATGGTCAAATCTATTCGCATTCTACTTGCCATAGCAACTTATCATAATTATGAGATATGACAAATGGATGTCAAAACCGCTTTCCTTAATGGGAGGTTAGCTGAGGACGTTTATATGTCCCAGCCTGAGGGTTTTGAGGATCCAAAGAATAAGGGAAAGATTTGCAAGTTGCTCAAATCAATTTATGGTTTGAAGCAAGCATCTCGAGGTTGGAACAAACATTTTGATGAAGCTATGAAACAGTTTGGCTTCATCAAGAATGGTGATGAACCTTGCGTGTATAAAAAGGCAGATGGGAGTAAACTAGTCTTTTTGGTGCTCTATGTCGATGACATATTGCTCATTGGAAACGACGTCCCTACCTTGCTCTTAACAAAGGCTTGGTTAGGTGAGTGTTTCGCAATGAAAGACTTAGGCAAGGCTTCTTATATCTTGGCGATCAAGATATATAGAGATCGTGCCAAGCGGGTCTTGGGCTTAAGTTAAAGCACCTATATAGACAAAGTGTTGAGAAGATTCTCAATGCATAATTCCAAGAAAGGACTGCTACTTATGCGTCATGGCATAAAGCTTAGTAAGAATCAGTGTGCTGAGACACCTGAAGAACTAAAAAGAATGAATGAGATCCCATATGCTTCGGCTATAGGGTCCATAATGTATCCCATGATATGTACGAGACCGGATGTCTCGTTTGCCTTAAGCTGTACCAGTAGATATCAATCCAAACCCGTTGAGGAACATTGGATTGCAGTCAAGGCAATTCTCAAATATTTGAGAAAAACCAAAGACGCTTTTCTTGTATACGGGGGAAGAAATGATGATGATCTAGTCGTCAAAAGATATGTTGACGCTAGTTTCCAGACAGACCCTGATGACTTTAAGAGTCAGTTGGGATATGTGTTTATGTTGAACGGTGGAGCATTTAGCTGGAAAAGCAAGAAGGAGGACACCATCGCCGACTCTACAACGGAAGCTGAGTATATTGCTACATCGGAAGCAACAAAGAAGGCTGTGTGGATTAGGAGTTTCATGGATGGGTTAGGTCTAATTCAAAACCCATCTAACCTAGTAGACTTATATTGTGACAACACCGGGTCCATTGCGCAAGCTAAGGAACCTAGGGCACATGAGAGATCCAAGCATGTACTCAGGAAGTATCACATCATCCGCGACATAGTTGCTAGAGGTGGCGTGAAGATCCACTACGCTGCATCTGATGATAACATAGCCGACCCCTTGACCAAGGCTCTTTCTCAAGCAAAACATGATAAACTTGTTAGGTCAATGGGGATAGACTGGGACTTAAATTAGAACTAGGGGCAAGTGGGAGATTGATTGCATTTTTGTGCCCTAGTCAAATTGCTAGTAGTCTATAAATATTAATCATCGTTTGTAATAAAGAAAACGGCTTTGTATTACTTATGTGTTGAAGTAATATGTTAAGCATGATCTAAATTATGACCACTAAAGTAGTAGAACCATAAATCTGTACGGATCACACTTAACAAGTCCCTGTTCAATATACGCTTCAATTGAAGCGACCAGTATAAGGATGGTTCTCAATGATGTAGTTCTGCTTATCATAGGGATGTGGTATCCAAGAATCATATCATAGATATCATGAGGTGATTGATATTGGATTTCCCATTTTGAATAGTGTTTCATAGATTAAGCCATGAACATATTCAAATGCAATAGCTTGTCATGATATCCTTAGACCAAGGAGTCTTTGTGATCGCTATGCGGTCGACGTACGGCTTTAACTTGCGCCTAACGCTTTCTGTAACATGATTGCAATAATGAGCATGATTGGGTAGCGGAACGGAATGTATGAGTGAAACGAAAGACGCCTAAGGGATTTATCCCTCGCACTACGGTATGGGAAAGATATCCGTTAAGGCCGCTTGATCGAGAGTGACTGAGAGAAAGAGCATGGACTTGGCAGTGATACGGGTTATCAGTTTTCAGTCATCTCGCATATCAAGTAACAATGATTGATTAAACAAGGATGACGACTCTATGCCTTGTGATCAATCGGGATGTCTAGAGATAATAGGATGGTGACTTGTACGCACAAGGTTAAATCGAATCATCGATCATCATGCACCTTGGGTAATCATAATGTCTTACTAGAGACCACTTATGATGGATCGGGCAAGAGAGATCTCTTGCGCCGATCTGCCAACGGTGGCATGAGCCTGGAGGGTCACCCACATACAATATGGATAACTTGAGACAAGGAAACATTGAATTTTCTTGAGGAGCAAAACGTGGCCAAAACTGAGGGTTTTAGGCCATGGGTTCGGTTTTGTGAGAATGATTAGCGAATCGAGAAAACTGAGTTTTCGTCGATGTCGCGTCGGACTTTGTTTGTTAAGTGACGACAAAAGGGTCAGATAATTTTTGGACACGGCACGCGACCTCATGGGCGAGCCCATTGGTCTCGGCCCATGAGGTCACCAAGCCGGCCCAACAAAGGCCCAAACATGGCCCAATAAGCCTTCATGGCCGGCCACATTGGTGGGTCCAAGTGTGTGGGCCATACACCATTCTTAGTTGGTGTTGTTGATTAAGAGGAGAGTGATTTAAGGGGATTAGGTGATGACTTGCTTTTGACCCATGCTTTCATCGTTTGTTACTTTACTCACCCATGCCTTGTGAGTCGATGAAGTAGACAAAAGAGAAAACAATTCACTCACTCTCACACACTCTCGCACCTTAGCCGGCCACCCTTCTCTCTCTCCTCTCTCTGCTCTCTTGTTCTTCACACATTAGTTCGAGTAGGCTAAGTGTGAAGGATCTTAAGGATCATCCTCTTGGTGTAGACTTGCTCTAGAGAAGAAGATCATCTAGTTCTTCTTTCTTGATTCAACAAAGATTAAAAGGTAAACTCTTGTGGAATAGATTTTTCATTGAGATTTAATGGTTTATGTTCTTGGATAGTTTATGGAGTTCTTAATGTTTATGTTTCTGCTATCTCGATGATCTTGAATGCTCCAAAACCATACAGTCGGTACTGGCCAAGGCTTGTCGAAAGTTTGCTGGATCACTGTGATCCACAACTATCAAGTCATTTCCCTCAGTGGCTAGAAAGCCATATCTGACGGGAGCTTGACCAGATCTTTCAGACCTCCTTGGACCTTCTGATATTTATGTAGGGATTGAGTCCATATCTACTACAATCTCAGGCTCCTGTATTTATACATCTTTCATAGCAGGGTCCTGAAATGTTTTAATCTGTTCCGTACTCTCTCGAATTTCTTCGAGATGCACGGGACTCCCACTAGCTGTTTTGGAAATAAAATCCCTTTCCAGAAACACCCCACCACCTTGTTCTCGTTTGGTTTGTAGAAATAGTACCCCCTTGTTTCCTTGCGGTACCCTACAAAGACACATTTGTCTTATTTGGGTTCGAGCTTATCGCCTTGTAAGCGCTTGATATAATCTTTGCATCCCCAAATCTTTAGGAAAGACATTATGGGCTTCTTCCGACTCCATACTTCGTATGATGTACTTTCCACTGCCTTTGTTGGTGCCCATTCAAAATGAATGTGGCCGTTTCCAGGGCATAACCCCAGAATGAGATTAGGAGATCAGCCTGACTCATCATTGATCGAACCATATCTAGAAAGGTTAGGTTCCTCCGCTCAAATACACCATTTAATTGCGGTGTTTCAGGCGGACTTAATTTAGAGAGGATCCCACAATCCTTTGGGTGACTATGAAACTCTTGGTCTAAATATTCACCGCCCCGGTCAGACCGAAGCGCCTTTATACTCTTTCCAAGATGGTTTTAGATTTCATTATGGAACTCCTTGAACTAGTCAAATGTTTCAGACTTATGTCTCATTAGGTTGACATATCCATATCTACTGAAATCATCAGTAAATATGAAGAAGTAATGAAAACCCCTTCTGGCCTGAGTACTCATAGGTCCACATAAATCGGAATGTATAATACCTAATAAGTCACTCGCCCTTTCACCTAAACCCGTGAAAGGTGACTTTGTCATTTTGCCCATTCGGTAAGATTCGCATCTCACAATTGAAGTGAATTCTAATGGACTTAGAAGTCTGCACTTGTGCAATTTTGAGATGTGTTTCTCGCCTATGTGCCCTAAACGACAATGCCATATCACCATCTAGTTTAAATCATCGGATTTAAGGCTTTTATTATTTACGTTATAAATAGAACTTGCGTTAGTGTTTTTGAGTATTTAAAACATACAAACCAGCAACAAACAAAGCATTTCCATACCAAACTTTATTTTTATAAATATTGAATAATCCATAAAATATAGAAAAACAATATCCCTCTTTGTCAAGCAAGGATATAGAACTAATGTTTATGCGAAACGCAGGTACAAAATGAATGTTGTTTAAATATAAAACATGCCTTGTGGGCAAACTGAGACTAATAGTTCCTACAGTAATTGTGGAGACTTGATTGCCATCACTAACTCGTAGGCCCACTTCGCCTCTCCCCATTTCTCTACCACTTTCCAGAACCTGGACATTAACACAAATGTGAGACTCTGCACCGGTATCAAGTGTTGGGTGAGCTTAAGGCATTGAGCCCGTCACACACAAGAATCAATCGACACCACCAAGGTGTCGATCGGCACCCCACATGTGACGTGTGTCGATCGACACCCTATAGGTATCAATCGACACCCCACAGGTGGACAACATTCCTATTCAATCCATATCCCTTAGACCTCTTGAGTCCCATCGAGTTGCTTTGGTTCTTGCTCATGGCTTGTGACCCTCTAGGCCCGTGACCCACTGGCAGATCGGCATGAAACATCATTTCACCCTATCAATCACAAGTGGTCTCTAGTAAGACGTAGTGATTACCCAATGTCCACGAAGTATCGACTCGATATCTCATCTCTATCATCTGTATCACTAACCCTTTGTTTGTTTTGAGATCGAATGAGGCATAAAGCTGTCATCCTCATGCATTCGATCTAGCTCCTTGAATTCCGAGATGAGTGATACGTATTTGTGCGGCCGCACACTTCATCAGTCATGATTATCAAGGGGCCCACAACCGTACCCTTCACCACATCTCACCGTGGGCAAACAAATCCCTTTGGACGCAATGTGTGCTCCCACAATAGTCCGTCCAATAGCCAATGATGCCCATTATGACTACCCTGTTCTAGGCAGCGTTAGAGCATGTCAAACTACTGGTGTGACGTGCATGTGAGCCACTCGCTCCAAGGTCTTAAAGCAGTAATCACACGACGACGGAGTATGCGTTGGTGACTTAATCTATGCTCTATACTCCAAGTCGGGTCATCCAATACCATCTCACAAATGATATCCGTGATATGACTTTGGTAATCCCATTACCTCGATCATCACGCTAGTCACTTATGGATAAGTATTCGACTAGGGATTCGTCAAAAATAATTTCATAGCATCTAAATGTTCTACTATTAGTGATGACACACTCAATGACTTTAGATGAAGTTATGGCTTGACTCATTATTGCAACACAATAATAATGAAGATACATTTTATTGCTAAACAGAAGATTACATAGAAAAGACTTGGACTAGGGCACAAGCTCTTACAATCTCCCACTTGTGCTTAGCTCCAATCTAAATAACAACGTAAACCCATTAACCTTACATGACCTTCATGTTTAGGCTGTGTGAGAACCTTTATCAAAGGGTCGGCTGCATTATCTTTTGTCGCAATCTTACAAATCTTCACTTCACCTTGTTTGACATACTCTCGAATCAAGTGAAAACGCCTCTATACATGTTTGGATCTGGCATGCGCTCTAGGCTCCTTAGCCTGTGCTATGGCACCAGTGTCGTCACACTACAAGTTCAACGGATCAGACGAATTCTTCATTACGTCCAATCCTAACATGAACTTCCGGATCTACATATCTTCTTTTGCCACACAGAAAACCTGTGTCTTTAGCATTCACAGCAGCCTTAGGAGCTACTTGAACCTTTGGACCCTTAGGGTATTTGATCTTCCCTGCCAGGTGCATGGGAGCCTTACCCTTACTTGTCCCAGCTTCCTTGAAGCTGACCTGCTTGTTGACCATAAGGACTTCCTTGTGCTTGCCCTTGAGGTTCTTTTGAGCGGTCACGAGCATCCCATGGAGCTCTATCACAGTCTTATCCATGTCGTGCATATTGTAATTTACTACGAAATCACGATATATATCTGGAACTGAATGCAACATAAAGTTTGTAGCCATTTCCTTATGAAGAACAAGACCGAGTCTGGTTAGGTGCTCCAGAAGACGTTTCAACTTCAAGATATGGGGACTAACCGGAGCTCCAGCCTTGAGCTTCCAGAACATAAGTTCAATGAAAGTATCGTATCTTTTGACACGCGCTTTAGGGTCTTCTGAATTTTCCATGAACTGCTTCTACAAGTCAGGCACCATGCTGCCCATCATGATGCACTGCACGTTGATCTTGTCACTAAGGAACTTTTGGTAAGGATCCCTTAGTGCCCTAGTGTTTTTCAGTGCTGGCTCAGCATGTGGGTTCTGGGTATGGATATAATCCTTACTTCATGCTTGAGAACAAGTCTCAAGTTCCAGTCCCAATCGAGAAAGTTAATGTCGTTAAGATTATCTTGCTCGATTAGGGACCTTAGTGCGCTGTTGCCAGAGTGTGTTGTGTTTGCCATTATAACTACACGGTAAGAGAAATTTTAATCAGTATTTTATTAAAATTAAAGTTGGAGATTGAGGTTTAAAACACTTGTCTGAGTCTAAACTTTAGAATTTGAACCAGGACCCTCGCATACCCTCGATTGAAGTGAACGTAGGCTCATTGCTCCAATCGATGGTACCAAGGTAGGATGACTCATCCAGTTACAATCCCATGTAACTCCTAGCCAGAGTTTGTACATAAAATGTACACGACATACCCTATCATAATACCCTAGGTCAGCCCAAGCTAATAATCGTAGACAAGTCTACCAAAACTCAACTATGACCCAGTTTAATATGTCTACTACGCGTAGGCACACACATCTGTATTAAAGTGTCCAACTCATCCGGCCCTTCTCCCCTATAAATGCTACGCGTAGGCGCACCCACTCACATGTTCGAATGCTTGTGAGTGTTGAGGTTTGGGTGGTATCTCACTTGACTTGTAATTATTTGCAAAGTAGTGTTTTAACACTCTCTGATTGTATATCGATACAATCTTAATTGGAACCATCAACTACATATCAATGCAAAGATGATTCCAAGTCCATTTACATGCATAACTGATTAAATTTCGGTTTTTAATCTTCTGCACGTGGGTGATAGTTTAAACTACATAAACTCATGCATTTAAACTAAACATACATTCATACATTAAATGTAAATGTATATAAGCATGTATATCCTAGCCCGACATACGTCCTAAGGAGACACGAAAAACAAAATAAAGACTAAATCTTTAAATTTGAGCTCGCTCCTTCCTCATGGACTCCCACTGCTTCGAGCCTCCTTAGGAATTCTGCCATCTCCGTCTTGATTTCTTTCTCGCGTCGGTCTTGGTAATTAAAAAAATAATGAAATTGCAAATGAACAAACGATACACAAGTTGCAAAATAATACTGAAATCTATACGGGCTAAGCTACACATCAAATTGAAATCAACATGTTGTCAAACATCATGTTATCAAACACTATGTTATCAAACAATAAATTTAATTCTAAATTTTATCTTACTTAAATGTGAGAAAAATCTGGTTTATCGAAACCGGGCGGTTTAAATTGATTAGTCGAAATTGAACTTCATTACCCCCGGTTTATCAAAACCGGACCGGGTTTGAAAAATCTGAATTTTGGGAAATTCCCCGGGAAAGGACATGGGCCAATGACCACTCCATGCCCTCGGAGCTGATCGGCTAACCTCGGCTCACCCACACGACGCCCGCGGGCGACTATGAGCGTGCCTTGGGCCACCGATCTGGTCGGCCAATGGCTTGACCATGGGTGCCCGAGGGCCTCCCATGGGCGAGCCTTGGTCTCAACCCAGTCGGCCAAGGGCCTCGACCATGGTCGGCCCTAGGGCCTTCCATGGCCGAGCCTAGAGCTCGACCTTGGTTGCCAACGGCACGTCCATGGTTGGCCCGCAGCATGTCATGGTCTGCCCGAGGCGACCTGGTCGGCCTTTGGTGCTGACCATGGTCGGCCCAAGGGCTCGACCTTGGTTAACCATGGCTCGACCATTATTAACCCAAAAAAACCCCACAATTCAATTTTTGGATTCAAAATCAACCACCAAAAAAATTCAGATTTTTCATATTCATGTTATTCAATTACTGAAAAAAAATATATGAATTATTTAAGGATTTAATTCTAATCCTAACAGGCTCAAAATCATCATG
The DNA here is from genome assembly GCA_963920655.1 of Geranium rotundifolium. Taxonomy (NCBI): domain Eukaryota; kingdom Viridiplantae; phylum Streptophyta; class Magnoliopsida; order Geraniales; family Geraniaceae; genus Geranium; species Geranium rotundifolium. The sequence continues at coordinate 21,611,779 of OY987312.1, forward strand.
AAGATATATACTATGCTCTCATACCACTGAAAGGTTTCCAGGGGTTCCAAAATAATAATTTCATGCAACGGAAGCGAAATTAACCATGGAAAACCAAACTAAATTAAAACCGATCATCATGCCATGAAAATTTCGAAGAGTAATAATTAAATAAAATTTGGAATCTTACCTTTTGATTAACCAAATCACCAACACAAAAAGTATTGTGTTCTCTAGATGTATCCACACAAACCCATTTATCTCTCAAGGTTTCTTCACACTTTTTGCTAGGAAAGAATGACGAAGAAGAAGAAAAATAAATATGAGAAGAAGAGAGAAAATGGGACGACAAGTAGAGGAGAGATGATCGACAATTGATGGAGAGTTAATTGATATTTTAATTCAAAAGTAAAAATTGATTTCATGAAATAAAATGCCTTAATTATTCATTTAATTATCCATAATTATAATTATTTCAAATTACAGTTAAGATGGGCTTATAGGCCATTTAGAAAACTTTTAATTAAACTCATTTAGATTGGGTTCTAATTAAATGGTTAGCTAAACCGCTCTTGAACTAATTTCCTTAACCATCTACTTTAAAACCTAGGTCGAAAATTAACCAATTCTCTCGATTCTCATACTTCACGTATACTGACTTTTCAAATCCTCTTTCCTATATAGCTTGCTTAAAGTGTGACCCTCTAGGCTCAAGATCCGTTGGCAGACCGACGCAAAATTACCATTTTTCCCTTTCCATCATAAGTGGCGTCTAGAAAGACATTATGATTACCCAAAGTCCATGATTATCGATAATTCGATTTAACCTCTTATCGTCCATGTCACTATCCTTTTATCACCCGATATCTTGATTGATCATAAGGCATAGAATCGTCGTCCTTATTTAATCAATCACTATTTCTTGATATCTGAGATTACTGAAAACTGATACTATGTATGTCCCGCATAGCCATGTAATTTCTTTCAGTCATACTCATCAAGTGGCCTAAACAGATATCATTCTCATACCAGAGTATGAGGGTGTAGGGTTTTGGAGCGTTCTTTAACATCGAGAAAGCGGAAGCATTTAACAAAAGCAACTCCAAACCTTGTCCAAGAACATTGAACCATTAAATCTCAAGGCAAAATCTATCCCACAAGAAATTTACCTTTGAGTCTTTGTTGAATCGATAAAGAAGAACTTTGTGATCTTCTTCTGTAGAGCAAGTCCACACCAAGGGGATGATCTTCAAGATCCTACACTTAATGCCTACTAGAACAATTAAGTGAAGAACAAGAGAGCAAGAAGAGAGAGAGCACAAGAGGTGGCCGGCCAAGGAGAGAGAGAGTGAGATTGTGAGAGTGTGTTGTGTAATTAATTTACTTGATATTTCTCTACTTCATCAATCTCATAAGCATGGGTCAAAAGGTGATTGGTATGGGCTTAAAGATGTCATTACCCATACCCCTTAAATCACTCACCAACTAAGCATGGTTTGTTGTGGCCCCCACCTTTGGGCCCACCAAAGTGGCCGGCCATATAGGGCTTATTGGGCCCAAAATGGGCCCTTGTTAGGCCGGTCACGTGATCTCATGGGCCGAGCCCAATGGGCTCCCCCATGTGGTTTCGTGTCGTGTCCAAAAATCGCCCGACCCTCTTTGTCGTTACTTATCAAACAAAGTCCGACGCGACATCGACGAAAAATCTCAGTTTTCTCGATTCGCTAATTATTCTCTCATACCGAACCCATGGCCCAAAACCTTCAGTTTTGTCTATGTATTGCTCCTCAAGAAACGTTAAGGTTTCCTTGTCTCAAGTTATCCGTCTTGTATGTGGGTGACCCTCCAGGCTCATGCCACCGTTGGCAGATCGGCGCAAAAGATCTCTCTTGTCCGATCCATCATAAGTGGTCTCTAGTAAGACGTTATGATTACCCAAGGTGCATGATGATCGATGATTCGATTTAACCTTTGTGCATTCAAGTCACTATCCTATTATCTCTAGATATCCCGATTGATCACAAGGCATAGAGTCGTCATCCTTGTTTAATCAATCATTATTACTTGATATGTGAGATGGCTGAGAACTGATAACCCTTATCACTGGCATGGCCATGCTCTTTCTCTCAGTCACTCTCGATCAAGAGGCCTTTAACGGATATCTTTCCCATACTGTAGTATGAGGGATAAATCCCTTAGCTGTCTTTCATGTCACTCGTGCAATCCGTTCCGCCACCCAATCATGCCATTTATTGCAATCCTGTTACGGAAAGCGTTAGGCACAAGTTAAAGCCGCACGTATATTGCATAGCGATCACAAAGACTCCTTGGTCTAAGGATATCGTGACAAGCTATCGCATTTGAATATGTTCATGGCTTAATCTATGAAGCACTATTCAAAGCGGGTCGTCCGATATCAATCACCTCATGATATCTATGATATGATTCCGGGATCCCTCATCCCTATGACAAGTAGAACTACGTCATTGAGAACCATCCTCATACTGGTCACTTCTATTAAAGCGTATATTGACCAGGGACTCGTTAAGTGTGATCCGTACAGATTTATGGTTCTACTACTTTAGTGGTCGTAAATTAGATCATGCTTAACATATTACTTCAGCACATAAGTAATACGAAGCCGTGTTATTTATTACAAACGATGATAAATATACATAGACATTTACAGACTACTAGCAATTGGACTATGGCACAAAAATGCTATCAATCTCCCTCTTGCCACTAGTTCCAATCTAAGTCCCAGTCTATACCCATTTATCTAACATGTTTATCATGTTTCTCTTGAGGAAGAGCCTTTGTCAAGGGATCTTCATGTCACCTCTAGCAACTATGTCCCGGATGATGTGATACTTTATGAGTACACGTTTGGATCTGTCATGTGCCCTGGGTTCCTTAGCTTGCGCAATAGCCCCGGTGCTGTCACAATATAAGTCTACTGGGTTAGATGGGTTTTTAATTACACCTAACCCAGCATGAAACTCCTGATCCATACAGCCTCTTTTGCCGCTTCAGATGCGGTAATGTACTCAACTTCGGTCGTAGAGTCGGCAATGGTGTCCTGCTTCTTGCTTTTCCAGCTGAATGCTCCACCGTTCAACGTAAACACATATCCCAACTGACTCCTAAAGTCATCGGGGTCTGTCTGGAAACTAGCGTCGACATATCCTTGGACGACTAGACTATCATTTCTTCCCCCGTGTACAAAAAAAGCGTCTTTGGTTTTTCTCAAATATTTGAGAATCGCCTTGACGGCAATCCAGTGTTCCTCACCGGGTTTGGATTAATGTCTACTGGTACAACTTAGGGAAAACGAGACATCCAGTCTCATACACATCATGGCATACAATATGGACCCTATAGCCGAAGCATATGGGATCTCATTCATTCTTGCTAGCTCTGCAGGTGTCTCAGCACACTGCTTCTTGCTTAGCTTTATGCCATGACGCATGGGCAGCAGTCCTTTCACTGAATTATGAATTGAGAATCTTCTCAGCACTTTGTCTATATATGTGCTTTGAATTAAGCCCAAGACCCGTTTGACACGGTCTCTATATATCTTGATTCCCAAGATGTAAGAGGCCTCGCCTAAGTCCTTCATTGCGAAACACTCACCTAACCAAGTCTTTGATAAGAGCAAGGTAGGGACGTCGTTTCCAATAAGCAGTATATCAACAACATAGAGCACCAAGAAGACTACTTTGCTCCCATCTGCCTTTTTATATACACAAGGTTCATCATCGTTCTTGATGAAGCCAAACTGTTTCACAACTTCATCAAAACGCTGATTCCAACTCCGAGATGCTTGCTTCAAACCATAAATTGATTTGAGCAACTTGCAAATCTTTCCCTTATTCTTAGGATCCTTAAAACCCTCAGGCTGGGACATATAAACGTCCTCAGCTAACCTCCCATTAAGGAAGGCAGTTTTGACGTCCATTTGTCATATCTCATAATTATGATAAGCTGCGACGACAAGTAGAATGCGGATAGATTTGACCATAGCTACTGGAGAAAAGGTCTCTTCATAGTCAATTCTGTGGACTTGCCTATAACCCTTTGCTACTAGTCTTGCTTTATAGGTCTGAGGTTTGCTATCCATGTCTATCTTTATTTTAAAGATCCATTTACACCCAATGACTTGTTAGACTTATGCCCCAGTCCAATATATAAGTGATCTACAGAAGTAATGTTTTATCATCTTTCCGAATAGATAAATCGGCATATATTACTAATGTTTTGAGTAATATATCGAATGTAATTTGATCTATGTCATTATGTGTGTAACCACTAATAGTAGAACTATAGATTAGAAGGAATTACATTTGATGAGTCCTGATCAGCTAAGCTTCTTTAAGATGTGATCAGTATGAGACCAACTCCTTGTGATCACGCTCTACTTATCATGGCAAAGTATATGCCGGAGTTATATCATAGATATCATCAAGTCGATGATATTAGACAACCCGAATGTGAGTATGCGGCATAGATCCAGTCATGAGATACTCACATATCGTAGCTTGTCATTATATCCTAAGACCAAGGAGTCTTTGTGTACACTATGTAACGAATACCTATGTTTGACCTATTCTAACGTTATTTGTAAAAGGGTAACTATAACGGTTTCGATTGTCTTTGAGAATTATTGCACTAGTGAACTCGAAAGGCGTCTGAGGGATTTATCACTCATACTTCGGTATGAGAAAGATATCCGTTTAGGCCACTTGATGAGTATGACTGAAGAAAGAGCAGGGCCGTGCAGGTGATACCTTAGTATCAGTTTTCAGTCATCTCAGATGTCAAGAAATAGGGATTGATAAATTAGGATGACCATTCTATGCCTATTGATCGATCTGGATATCGGTTTGATAAAACTACAGTGACATGTACGATAACAGGTTAAGTCGAATAATCGATAATCACGAACATTGGATAATCATAATGTCTTGCTAGAGGCCACTTATGATGGAAAGGGTAAAATAGTAATTTTACCAGTCTGCCAATTGCTCGTGAGCCTGGAGGGTCACACGCATTAAGGACGATACATGACAATTAATTATGGATGAAAATTGAGAACGATTCGGTATATTTCTGTCCTAAGGTTTTAACCAGACGGTTGAAGAAATCAATTCGAGGAAAATGAACCGTTTCGTCTAAACCGAAATTAGAACTCAATTTAATGGTTTTGATTTGGGTTTTTGTTAAACGGGCTTAAAGCACATTTAGGGATTTCAGTGATGAATGGGAACAAATGAAAATAGAGGGTTTATGGAGGATTGATATGCAATTTTGATTTGAAAATTTCAATTTTATTTTTTCAAATTAAAATTCATATATTTTATAACTTCCTCTTATTTTCAGCAACCACTCCCATCTTCCTCCCCCTTCTAGGCCGGCTTCTCTCTCTCTCTTCTTCCTCCATTGTTGTCAAGCTTCTCTCAAAAATTCATAGCAAAAATTTGAGCGAAAACCTTCTTCGGTTGTGGTGCTTGTATGAACTTAATAGAGAAACACTAAGCTTGTGTTTTCATCGATTAGAAGAGGTAATTTTCAGATTTAAAATGGTATATACAACATGTTGAATTTACATTAAGATCATAGCTTGCATCGATCACCACGGTTACATAACGTCCGCTACATGATATTTATCGATTGGAACCCGTGGTGATCTCTTTCAGTGGTATCAGAGGCATGGTTGTTGTTTATTCATCTACATGTTTAAATCTGATTTTTTTTTGAGTTTATTTGTGTTCATCACCTTAGCATGCATGTGAATCAAATTTTTTTTTCAGACTTGATTGATTTTGAAAAATTGGAAAATAATTTTTTTTTGGTGTTTCGGGTTAGCCATGGCCGAGCCATGGCCAACCAGATCGAGACCCTTGGTGGACCATGGAATTCCCTAGGGCAGACCATGGTCAGCACCAAGGGCCGACGAGGGTCGCCTACGGGCGACCATGGCAGCCCTTGCGGGCGACCACGACAGCCCGTGAGGGCCACATTGGTTGCCTCCCGGGCAACCAGGGTCTAACATAGGGGCGACCATGGCTGCCCTCACGGGCTACCATGGTCATTCCCGTGGCTGACCACGGTCAGCCCCGCGGGCGACCTCGGCAGCTCTCACGGGCCATCGTGGTTGCCTCCGCGGGCGACCTCGGTTGAGCCGGTTCGGCTCGACCAGATTCGAGCTGAACCGGTTGGTTAGCGAGAATATTTTGGAACCCTAAAAAATTAATTTTCAGATTTGGTTCGGTTTTGATAAACCAGCGAGAACCGGTTCAAAATTCAATTAATCAGTTAAACCGTCCGGTTTCGATAAACCGAAATTTTCCACACTTAAGAAAGATAAAATTTGGAAAATTTATTTGTTTGATAAGCATGTTGATTGTATACTTGATCTTTGATAACATGATGTTTTCCACATGAGGCTAGCTAAGCCCATTAGATTTGCATTTTAATTTCGGTTTTGCAACCAGCGTGTTGCTTAATTTTGGGTTGTAGTAAATACGGCTTGCGTGTTGTGATTTGTATTTCATTTTATTTATTTAAATTTGTAATCATGAAGACCGACACAAGAATCAAGTCAAGAGGAAGACTCGGATTGGAGGAGGCTCGAAGCTAGTGGGAGTTCACAAGAATTCAGCAAGTTTGGATCTTGAAGACCATGTCTTCAGGATCAGTATTGCTAGATTCTTAGGAACTTAAGATGGGCTTAGCTATTCATATTTTATCATTACATTTATATGTTTGAATGTATGAATGTATGATAGTTTAAATATACAAGTTTATGTATGATTTTATTTGCTATCACCCACTCGCATGTAACCGGCTAAGGGATCATCTTTGCATGGATTTGCAATTGATGATTCCAGATTAAGATTGTATCGATATACAATCAGACTTTTATAATTCACTTAAACGCAAATAATTACAAGTCAAGCGTGATACCATCCAAGTTTGGGCACTCAAAAGGGCTTTGACCCTTTGGATGTCGGTACGCCTCCGCGTAACATTCATAGAGAAAAAGTGTGGATGAGATGGGTAGTTCTGTGTGGGTACGTGCGCCTCCGCGTAGTAGTCACATTAGTTCTATCCATAGTTTAAGCTTGGTAGACTTGTCTACGATTGTCAGCTAGGGCTGACCTAGGGTATCAGTATAGGGTATGCCGTGTACTTTTAGTACAGACCCTAGCCAGGAATTACATGGTTATGTAAATGGATGTATTCCTACCTTGATGCTCTCAATTGGAGCAGTGAGCCTCCGTTCACTTCAATTGAGGGTATGACAGGTTCCTGGTTAGAATTCTAATGTTAGAATCAAACAAGTGTTTTATAACTAAATTTCCAACTTGAATTTTAATTAATTTTACCATGTAGAACTAAAAGGCAAACATAACACAAAGCAGTAATAGCGCACTGAGAGTCCAGATTGAGGACAAACTCAAGAGCGTGAATTACTCAGATTGAAATAGAAACTTGAGGCTTGTACTCAAGCATGAACGCAAGTAATGTATCCTTACCAAGGAACCTCCTGTTGAGCCACCGCTGAACGCTGGTAGGGCACTAAGAATACTTATCAAAGTTCCTTAGTAACCAAATCGACGTGTCATGCATTATGGTGGGCAGTAAGATGCCAGAGTTGCAGAAGCAGTTCAGGAACGTTTCAGATGACCTTCATACCTGTAAGGCAGAGGTCAAGGAAATGTTCAAGGAGAAAGCTCGTGTCCAAAGATATGATATTTTCATAGAACTTAACTCCTGCAAACTTAAGGCTGGAGCCCTGTTAGTCCCCATGTCACGAAGATTTAATGTCTTCAGGAATATCTAACCAGACTCGGTTTTGATGATCAGGAGAAAATGGCTGCAGATTTTATGTTGCAGTCACTTCTAGATACATATAGTGATTTCATAGTAAGTTACAATATGCATGACATGGACAAGTCCTTAACAGAGCTTCATGGGATGCTTGTGACCGCTAAAAAGAACCTCAAGGTCAAGACCAAGGAGGTCCTTATGGTCAAAAAGAAGGTCAGCTTTAAGAAAGTTGATCAGGGTAAGGGTAAGGCTCCTAAGCACCTTGCAGGGCAGATCAGACACCCCAAGCGTCCAAAGGTTCAAGCAGCTCCCAAAGCTGCTGTGAAGACTAAGGACAAAATGGAGGAGGTATGCTATCACTGCAATGAGCCAGGACACAGGAATAAGGGATTGTAAGTAATACAAGGATCATGTGAAGAAGACTGGGTATCCACGTCTTCAGGATCAGATATTTACATTGGTAAGCTTAATCGCTATAACGTAAATAAGAAAAGGCTTAAATCTGATGATTTAAACCAAATTATAATCTGGCATTGTCATTTAAGGCACATTGGCGAGAAACGCATTTCAACACTTCACAAGTGTGGATTTTAAGTCCGTTTGAATTCACTCAAACTGAAAGATGCAAGTCTTATCTAATGAGCGAGAAACGCATTTCAACACTTCGCAAGTGTGGACTTTAAGTCCGTTTGAATTCACTCAAACTGAAAGATGCAAGTCTCGCCTAATGGGCAAAATGACAAAGGCACCTTTCACAGGTTTATGTGAAAGGCGAGTGACTTATTAAGTCTAATACATTCTGACGTATGTGGACCTATGAGTACTCAGGCAAGAAGAGAGTTGTACTAATACTTAACTCTGGAAACGGCCGCATTCATTTTGAATCAGGCTCCGATGAAGACAACGATAGTACACCTTGTGACAGTCATTCTGTCTCCCATTACTAAGGATGCGTGCGCCTCCGCGTAGTATTCATTAAGATGCGAGCTGAATAAGGTAATCAGTTCTATTTGGATGCGTGCGCCTCCCCGTAGTAGCCAAATAAGAGCTGGACCAGAGTTACAGAAGGTACACCATATGACACTCATTACGTCTCCCGTTACTGTTGATGCATGCGCCTCTGCGTAATATTCATTGGGATGGGAGAGGGATAAGATGGTTAGTTCTATTTGGATGCGTGCGCCTTCGCGTAGTAGCCAAATAAGAAATGGACCATAGCCATATATGGTGTGGGAAACATCCTAGTATGTTTTTCCTAAAATGATTTGGGTAGCAGAGATGCAGGCATCCAAATCAGACAAAATGTGTCTTCGTATGGTATCCTTAAGAAACTAAGAGATACAACTTCTATATACCCAGCGAGTACAAAGTTTTTGTTGCTCGAGGAGGGGTATTTTTGGAGAAATATTTTTCCAAAATAGCTAGTGGGAGTCCCGTGCATCTCGAAAAAAATCGTGAGGATACGGAACAACCTGAAGCAATTCAGGAGCCTGTTTTTCAAGATGTAGAAGTATTGGAGCCTCATATGGTCGTACATGAAGAATCAGTCCCTACAGAAATTCCAGATGGTCCAAGGAGGTCTGAAAAATTTCGTCATGTTCCAGACAGATATGGCTTCACAGCCACTGAAGGAAATGACTTGATGTTAGTGGAACAGGATGATCCAGAAACATACAGACAAGCTTTGACCAGTCCAGACTCCGAAAGATGGCAGAACGCCATGAATGATGAAATTAAGTCCATATAAGACCACCAAGTCTGGTGCTTGGTTGATCAAACCCCTGGGATAAAACCCATCGGTTCTGAGTGGGTCTATAGGATCAAGACTGACATGGATGGAAATCCTCAGACCAATGAGGCTATGATGGTTGTAAAAGGTTATCGTCAGATTCAATGCATGTATTATGATGACACCTTTTCACCAGTAGCAATGGTCAGATTGATCCGGATTATTCTTAGCCATAACTATGGCAGATGGATTTCAAAACCCCTTCCTTAGCAAGAAATTACTAGATGGCGTGTATATCACACGACCTATGGGTTTTGTAGATGCAAAGAATCCCGGAAAGATATGTAAACTGCAAAGATCCATTTATGGATTTAAGCAAGCTTCAGGGAGTTGGAACCGTCATTTTGATAAAGCTGTAAGGGAACTCGGCTTCATCAAAAACAAAAGTGAGCCTTGCATACATAAGAAAGCGAGTGGGAGTAATATTGTATTCTTGATATTTATTCATCGGGAATGACATCCCGACCTTGCCACCAAAGCTTGGTTAGGGAAGTACTTATCGATGAAGGACTAAGGTGATGCTACATTTAATGCAGGCATCAGGATCTCTACAGATCATTCCAAAAGGATTTTGGGCCTAAGTCAGAACATGTACATAGGTAAAGTGTTGAGAAGACTCAGTGCTTGATTCTAAGAAAGGATACATACTCACGCGTCATGGCATCAAGCTCAGCAAGCTACAGAGTCCTAGAACTCCTGATAAGCTGAGCAGGATGAGTAAGATCCCTTATGCTTCGGCAGTGGGATCCATCGAGACTAGAAGTCTCGGTTGCACTAAGCTGTACCAGCAGATTCCAATCTAACCCCGGCCGATTACACTGGATTGCTGTCAAAGGTCATCCTCAAATATTTGAGGAGGACCAAGGATGCATTCCTAGTGTATGGGGATATAGATAGAGAACTAGCAGTCAAATGACAAGTCGATGCTAGTTTTCAGACATATCCAAATGACTTCAAAATTCAGTCAGGATATAGTTTGTGTTGAGTGGTGGCGTTTTCAGCTGGATAAGCTTTAAGCAAGCCAAAATTGCCAACTCTATAGCGGATGCTAAGTATATAGCTGCAACAAAACCAGCTAAAGAAGCCGTATGGATTAGAAGCTTTCTGATCGGATTAGATGCAACGCCGCGAGCGTCTGATCCGATAAGCTTGTTGTGGGGCAACACAGGTGCCGTAGCTATTGCTCAAGAGCTCAGATTCCACAACAGATCCAAACATATACTCAGCAGGCATCACCTCGTGAGAGTTATAGAGGTGATGTGGAGATTAAACACTATTCGACTGATGATAATATGGCCGATCCCTTGACAAAGGCTCAGTCGCAGCCTAGGCATGAGGACTATGCAGGGTCTATAGGAGTAGATCATAACTTAAATTGGAACCAGGGGCAAGTGGGAGATTGTTAGACTTATGCCCCAGTCCAATATATAAGTGATCTACATATGTAATGTTTTACTATCTTTCCGAATAAATAAATCGGCATATATTACTAATGTGTTGTAATAATATATCGAATGTAATTTGATCTATATCATTATGTGTGTAACCACTAATAGTAGAATTACAGATCATAAGGAATTACATTTGATGAGTCCCTGATCAGCTAAGCTTCTTTAAGAAGCGATCAGTATAAGACCAACTCCTTGTGATCACGCTCTACAGATCATGGCAAAGTATATGCCAGAGTTATATCACATATATCACACAAGGAGTCTTTGTGTACACTATGTAACGAATACCTAAGTTTGACCTAGTCTAACGTTATCTGTAAAAGGATAACTATAACGGCTTCGATTGGCTTTGATATCGATTGCACTAGTGAACTCGAAAGGCGTCTGAGGGATTTATCACTCATACTTCGGTATGAGAAAGATATCCGTTTAGGCCACTTGATGAGTATGACTGAAGAAAGAGCACGGCCGTGCAGGTGATACCTTAGTATCAGTTTTCAGTCATCTCAGATATCAAGAAATAGGGATTGATAAATTAGGATGACCATTCTATGCCTATTAATCGATCTGGATATCGGTTTGATAAAAGAACAGTGACATGTACGATAACAGGTTAAGTCGAATAATCGATAATCACGAACATTGGATAATCTTAATGTCTTACTAGAGGCCACTTATGATGGAAAGGGTAAAATAGTAATTTTACCAATCTGCCAATTGCTCGTGAGCCTAGAGGGTCACACGCATTAAGCACGATACATGACAATGAATTATGGATGAAAATTGAGAACGATTCGGTAGATTTCTAGCCTAAGGTTTTAACCAGACGGTTGAAGAAATCAATTCGAGGAAAACGAACCGTTTTGTCTAAACAGAAATTAGAACTCAATTTAATGGTTTTGATTTGGGTTTTGGTTAAACGGGCTTAAAGCCCATTTAGGGATTTAAGTGATGAATAGGAACAAATGAAAATAGAGGGTTTATGGAGGATGGATATGCAATTTTGATTTGAAAAATTCAATTTTATTTTTAAAATAAAAATTCCAATATTTTCATAACTTCCTCTAATTTTCAGCAACCACTCCCATCTTCCTCCCCCTTCTAGGCCGACTTCTCTCTCTCTCTTCTTCCTCCATTGCTGTCAAGCTTCTCTCAAAAATTCATAGCAAAAATTTGAGCGAAAACCTTCTTCGGTTGTGGTGCTTGTGTGGACCTAATAGAGAAACACTAAGCTTGTGTTTTCATCGATTAGAAGAGGTAATTTTCAGATTCAAAAAGGTATATAGAACATGTTGAATTTACATTAAGATCATAGCTTGCATCAATCACCACGGTTACATTGTTAGGTTTGTGCCCTAGTCCAAAATAATTCTTCAATCTATATTGTAATGGACATCATTATTCTACATAATAAAAGGCATAATATTACTAATGTGTTGTAGTAATATATCTAATGTAATTTAATCTATGTCATAATGTGTGTAATCACTTATAGTAGAACTATAGATCAGAAAGAGTTACATTCGATAGAGTCCCTGATCAGCTAAGCTTCTTCTGAAGTGATCAGTATGAGACTAACTCCTTGTGATCACGCTCTACTGATCATGGCAAAGTTTGTGCCGGAGTTATATCATAGATATCATCAGGTCGATGATATCGGACAACCCGATTGTGAGTATGCTGCATAGATCCAGTCATGAGATACTCACATATCGTAACTTGTCATTATATCCTAAGACCAAGGAGTCTTTGTGTACACTATGTAACAAATACCTAAGTTTGACCTAGTCTAACGTTATCTTTAAAAGGGTAGCCATAACGGCTTCGATTGGCTTTGGCATTTATTGCACTAGTGAACTCGAAAGGCGTCTGAGGGATTTATCACTCATATTTCGGTATGAGAAAGATATCCGTTTAGGCCACTTGATGAGTCTGACTGAAGAAATAGCATGGCCATGCAGGCGATACCTTAGTATCAGTTTTCAGTCATCTCAGATATCAAGAAACAGTGATTGATAAATTAGGATGACCGTTCTATGCCTATTGATCAATCTGGATATCGGTTTGATAAAAGGACAGTGACATGTACGATAACAGGTTAAGTCGAATAATCGATAATCATGAATATTGGATAATCATAATGTCTTGCTAGAGGCCACTTATGATGGAAAGGGTAAAATAGTAATTTTACGAGTCTGCCAATTATTCGTGAGCCTAGAGGGTCATACGCATTAAGCACGATACATGACAATAATTATGGATGAGAATTGAGAACAATTCGGTAGTTTTCTGTCCTAAGGTTTTAACTAGACGGTTGAAGAAATCAATTCGAGGAAATTGAGCCATTTTGACTAAACCGAAATTAGAACTCAAGTTAATGAGTTTAATTTGGGTTTTAGTTAAACGGGCTTAAAGCCCATTTAGGGATTTAAGATAAGAGAGGGATAAAATGCAAATAAGAAAGAATAAATGGATAGATAATGCAATTTTTATTTTGAAATTCAATTTAATTTCAAATTAAAAATCACATAATATCTATTCATTTAATCCTTGAATTTTTTTAGCAACTCTCCCTCCTTTCTCTCTCCCTCATTGCCGAAACTTCTCCCTCTCTCTACCTCCATTATTGCTCTTGTTTTCTCTCAAGATTTCTAGAAAAATATTGAGTGAAAAATCATTTCGGTTGTGGTGCTTGTGTGGACTTGATAGAGAGAACACTACACTTGTGTTTTGTCGACTACAAGAGGTAAATATCAGATCTATAATTATGTTTATAACATGTTCAAATGGCATTAAGATTTTAGTTTTTTACGATCACCACGGTTAGATAAAGTCCGCTGCATGATATTCATTGTTTGGAACCCGTGGTGATCTCTTTCATACATAACGCCCGATGCATGATATTTATCGATTGGAACCCGTGGTGATCTCTTTTATGACTTTTACGTCATGGATTTGATCCACTAAGTCCCACAGTTGATTATCTGACATGGATTGCATTTCTTCCCTCATGGCTTCCAGCCATTTCTCAGAGTCGGTTTCGTCCAGGGCCTCTCGAAAGGTAGCTGGATCATTGTCCACTAACACTAAATCATCACCTCCAGTTACTAGGAAACCCTATCTGATAGGTGCATGACTTATTCTTTCAGACCGCCTTGGACCGTCCTCATTAACTGTAACTATTGGTTCTTGCTCAACGACCACTTTTGGCTCTACTTCTTCCAATGGGTCGTCTAGTGGTTCCCGAGTGACTATCTCATCTAGAACTTCATCAAGATGAACAGCCCTCCCACTCACTGTCTTGGAAATAAATTCCTTTTCCAAGAATGTCCCAACTCGAGCGACAAAAAATTTATTTTCGCTCGGTTTGTAGAAGTAGTATCCTTTTGTTTCTTTTGGATATCTGACAAAAGTGCACTTATCTGATCTCGTTTCGAGTTTGGTTGCAAGCAACCGTTTTACATAAGCCTTGCAACCCTAGATTTTTATGAAGGACAAAACGGGTTCCTTCCCGTACCATTTCTCGAATGATGTCCCTTCCACTGCTTTCGACGGAGCCCTGTTTATTATGAATGCGACCGTTTGTAGAGCGTAACCCCAGAAGGAGATCAGGAGATCAGTGGGACTTAACATCGATCGAACCATATCCAACAATGTCTGATTCCTTCGCTCGGACACACCATTGAGTTGCGGTGTTCCTGGCGGAGTCCACCGAGATAGTATTCCACTTTCAGTAAGATGACTAAGAAACTCCTCGGATAAGTATTCTCCACCCCGATCAGAACGGAGTGCCTTGATACTTGAAATTTTGATTAGCTAGTCGTGCAAGATGTCACACACAATGTTACCTATGAAGCTATAACACCGTGTATGACTTCTTGTGTAGATAACGTAGGACAGTAAATATAAAGCTATAAACAATGACACAGCAGATTGTTTACCCAGTACGGTGCAATGTCACCTACGTCTGGGGGCTCTCAGCCTAGTGGAAAGGTTTCACTTATCAGTAATTCGTCAGAACATACAAGTACCTGTGATCATCCCTATATATATATATATATATATATATATGAAAGTTACCTCTTCTAATCGATGAAAACACAAGTATAGTGTTTCTCTATTAAGTCCACACAAGCACCACAACCGAAGATGTTTTCACTCAATAATTTTGCTATTAATTTTTGAGAGAAACTTGACAACAATGGAGGATGAGAGGGTAGAGAGAATTCGGCCTAGAAGGGGGGAGGAAGATGGGAGTGGTTGATGAAAATTAGAGGAAGTTATGAAAATATCGGAATTTTAATTTGAAAAAATAAAATTGAATTTTTCAAATCAAAATTGCATATCCATCCTCCATAAACCCTCTATTTTCATTTGTTCCCATTCATCACTTAAATCCCTAAATGGGCTTTAAGCCCGTTTAACCAAAACCCAAATCAAACCCATTAAATTGAGTTCTAATTTCGGTTTAGACGAAACTGTTCATTTTCCTCGAATTGATTTCTTCAACTGTCTGGTTAAAACCTTAGACCATAAATCTACCAAATCGTTCTCAATTTTCATCCATAATTAATTGTCATGTATCGTGCTTAATGCGTGTGACCCTCTAGGCTCACGAGCAATTGGCAGACTAGTAAAATTACTATTTTACCCTTTCCATCATAAGTGGCCTCTAACAAGACATTATGATTATCCAATGTTCGTGATTATCGATTATTCGACTTAACCTGTTATCGTACATGTCACTGTCCTTTTATCAAACCGATATCCAGATTGATCAATAGGCATAGAATGATCATCTTAATTTATCAATCACTGTTTCTTGATATCTGAGATGATTGAAAACTGATACTAAGGTATCACCTGCACGGCCGTGCTCTTTCTTCAGTCATACTCATCAAGTGGCCTAAACGGATATCTTTCTCATACCCAAGTAAGAGTGATAAATCCCTCAGACGCCTTTCGAGTTCACTAGTGCAATAAATGCCAAAGTCAATCGAAGCCGTTATAGTTACCCTTTTACAGATAACGTTAGACTAGGTCAAACTTAGGTATTCGTTGCATAGTGTACATAAAGACTCCTTGGTCTTAGGATATAATGACAAGCTACGACATGTGAGTATCTCATGACTGGATCTATGCAGCATACTCACAATCGGGTTGTCCGATATCATCGACCTGATCGTATATATGATATAACTCCGGCACATACTTTGCCATGATCAGTAGAGCGTGATCACAAGGAGTTGGTCTCATACTGATCGCTTCTTAAAGAAGCTTAGCTGATTAGGGACTCATCAAATGTAATTCTTCTGATCTATAGATCTACTATTAGTGGTTACACACATAATGACATAGATCAAATTAAAGTCGATATATTACTACAACACATTAGTAATATATGCCGATTTATTTATTCGGAAAGATGATAAAACATTACATCTGTAGATCACTTATATATTGGACTGGGGCATAACTCTAACAATCTCCCACTTGCCCCTAGTTCCAATTTAAGTTCTGATCTACTCCCATAGACCCTGCATTTTACTCATGCCTAGGCTGCGGGTGAGCCTTTGTCAAGGGATTGGCCATATTATCATCGGTCGAATAGTGTTTAATTTCCACATCACCTCTATATTTGATAACTCTCACGAGGTGATTCCTGCTGAGCATATGTTTGGATCTGTTGTGGAATCTGGGCTCTTGAGCAATAGCTACCGCACCTGTGTTGTCCCACAACAAGCTTATCGGATCAGACGCTCGCGGCGTCGTATCTAATCCGATCAGAAAACTTCTAATCCATACGGCCTCATTAGCTGCTTTTCTTGCAGCTATATACTCAGCCTTCATTGTAGAGCTGGCAATTTTGGCTTGCTTAAAGCTTATCCAGCTGAAAGCGCCACAACTCAACACAAAATATATCCTGACTGAATTTTAAAGTCATTTGGATATGTCTGAAAACTAGCATCGACTTGTCATTTGACTGCTAGTTCTCTATCTATATCCCCATACACTAGGAATGCATCCTTGGTTCTCCTCAAATATTTGAGGATGACCTTTGACAGCAATCCAGTGTAATTGGCCGGGGTTAGATTGGAATTTGCTGGTACAGCGTAGTGCAACCGAGACTTCCAGTCTTGATGGATCCCACTGCCGAAGCATAAGGGATCTTACTCATCCTGCTCAGCTTATCAGGAGTTCTAGGACTATGTAGCTTGCTGAGCTTGATGCCATGACGCGTGGGTATGTATCCTTTCTTAGAATCAAGCACTGAGAGTCTTCTCAACACTTTACGTATGTACATGTTCTGACTTAGCAACATGTTCTGACTTAGGCCCAAAATCCTTTTGGAATGATTTGTAGAGATCCTAATGCCTACATTAAATGTAGCATAACCTAAGTCCTTCATCGATAAGTACTTCCCTAACCAAGCTTCGGTGGCAAGGTCGGGATGTCATTCCCGATGAATAAATACCAATAATACAATATTAATCCCACTCGCTTTCTTATGTACGCAAGGCTCACTTTTGTTTTTGATGAAGCCGAGTTCCCTTACAGCTTTATCAAAATGACAGTTCCAACTCCCTGAAACTTGCTTAAATCCATAAATGGATCTTTGCAGCATACATATCTTTCCAGGATTCTTTGGATCTACAAAACCCACAGGTCGTGTGATATACACGCCATCTAGTAAGTTCCTGCTAAGGAAGGGGTTTTGAAATCCATCTGCCATAGTTATGGCTAAGAATAATCCGGATCAATCTGACCATTGCTACTGCTGAGAAGGTGTCATCATAATACATGCATTGAATCTGACGATAACCTTTTACAATCATCCTAGCCTCATTGGTCTGAGGATTTCCATCCATGTCGATCTTGATCCTATAGACCCACTCAGAACCGATGGGTTTTATCCCAGGGGTTTGATCAACCAAGCACCAGACTTGGTGGTCTTACATGGACTTAATTTCCTCATTCATGGCGTTCTGCCATCTTTCGGAGTCTGGACTGGTCAAAGCTTGTCTGTAGGTTTCTGGATCATCCTGATCCACCAACATCAAGTCATTTCCTTCAGTGGTCGTGAAGCCATATCTGTCTGGAACATGACGAGATTTTTCAGACCTCCTTGGACCATATGGAATTTTTGTAGGGACTTATTCTTCATCTACGACCATATGAGGCTCCAGTACTTCTAAATCTTGCATAGCAGGCTCCTAAATTGCTTCAGGTTGTTCCGTATCCTCACGAATTTCTTCGAGATGCACGGGACTCCCACTAGCTATTTTGGAAAAATATTTCTCCAAAAATACCCCTCCTCGAGAAACAAAAACTTTGTACTCGCTGGGTATATAGAAGTTGTATCTCTTAGTTTCTTAAGTATACCTTACGAAGACGAATTTTGTCGGATTTGGATGCCTGCATCTCTGCTACCCAAATCTTTTTAGGAAAAACATACTAGGATGTTTCCCACACCATATATGACTATGGTCCATTTCTTATTTGGCTACTACGCGAAGGCGCACGCATCCAAATAGAACTGACCAACTCATCTCGCTCCTATCCCAATGAATACTACGCGGAGGCGCACGCATCCACAGTAACAGGAGACGTAATGAGTGTCATATAATGTACCTTCTGTGACTCTGGTCCAGCTCTTATTTAGCTACTACGCGGAGGCGCACGAATCCAAATAGAATTGATTACCTTATTCAGCTCGCATCCTAATGAATACTACGCGGAGGCGCACGCATCCTTAGTAATGGGAGACAGAATGACTATTATAAGGTGTACTATCGTTGTCTTCATCGGAGCCCGATTCAAAATGAATGCGGCCATTTCCAGAGTCAAGTATAAGTTGTGCTCTCTTCTGGCCTGAGTAATCATAGGTCCACATACGTCGGAATGTATTAGACTTAACAAGTCACTCGCCTTTCACATAAACCTGTGAAAAGTGCCTTTGTCATTTTTCCCATTAGGCGAAACTTGCGTCTTTCAGTTTGAGTGAATTCAAACGGACTTAAAAGTCCACACTTGTGAAGTGTAGAAATGCGTTTCTCGCTCATTAGGTAAGACTTGCATCTTTCAGTTTGAGTGAATTCAAACGGACTTAAAATCATCAGATTATAATTTGGGGCATAACTCTAACAATCTCCCACTTGCCCCTAGTTCCAATTTAAGTTCTGATCTACTCCCATAGACCCTGCATGTTACTCATGCCTAGGATGCGGCTGAGCCTTTGTTAAGGAATCGGCCATATTATCATCAGTTGAATAGTGTTTAATCTCCACATCACCTGTATATGTGATAACTCTCACGAGGTGATTCCGTCTGAGTATATTTTTTGATCTGTTGTGGAATCTGGGCTCTTGAGCAATAGCTACGGCACCTGTGTTGTCCCACAACAAGCTTATCGGATCAGACGCTCGCGGCGATGCATCTAATCTGATCATAAAGCTTCTAATCCATACGGCCTCTTTAGCTGCTTTTGTTGCAGCTATATACTCAGCCTTCATTGTAGAGCTGGCAATTTTGGCTTGCTTAAAACTTATCCAGCTGAAAGCGCCACCACTCAACACAAAATTTATCCTGACTGAATTTTAAAGTCATCTGGATATGTCGGAAAACTAGCATCGACTTGTCCTTTTACTGCTAAATCTCTATCTTCATCCCCATACACCAGAATGCATCCTCGATCCTCCTCTAATATTTGAGGATGGCCTTTGACAGCAATCTAGTGTAATTGGTCTGGGTTAGATTGGAATTTGCTGGTAGAGCTTAGTGCAAACGAGACTTCCAGTCTCGTGCACATCCTGGCATACATGATGGATCCGACAGCCGAAGCATAAAGGATCTTACTCATCCTGCTCAGCTTATCAGGAGTACTAGGACTCTGTAGCTTGCTGAGCTTAATGCCATGACACATGGGTAAGTATCCTTTCTTAGAATCAAGCATTGAGATCTTTTCAACACTTTACCTATGTACATGTTCAGACTTAGCAACATGTTCGGACTTACGCCCAAAATCCTTTTGGAATGATCTGTAGAGATCCTGATGCCTACATTAAATGTAGCATCACCTAAGTCCTTCATCGATAAGTACTTCCCTAACCAAGCTTTGGTGGCAAGGTCAGGATGTCATTCCCGATGAATAAATACCAAGAATACAATATTACTCCCACTCGCTTTCTCATTTACGCAAGGCTCACTTTTGTTTTTGATGAAGCTGAGTTCCCTTACAGCTTTATCAAAATGAAGGTTCCAACTCCCTGAAGCTTGCTTCAATCCATAAATGGATCTTTGCAGCTTACATATCTTTCCGGGATTCTTTGGATCTACAAAACCCACAGGTCGTGTGATATACACACCCTCTAGTAAGTTCCTGCTAAGGAAGGGGTTTTGACATCCATCTGCCATAGTTATCGCTAAGAATAATCCGGATCAATTTGACCATTGCTACTGGTGAAAAGGTGGCATCATAATACATGCATTGAATCTGACGACAACCTTTTACAACCATCCTAGCCTCATTGGTCTGAGGATTTCCATCCATGTCAGTCTTGATCCTATAAACCCACTCAGAACCGATGGGTTTTATCCCTGGGGTTTGATCAACCAAGCACCAGACTTGGTGGTCTTACATGGACTTAATTTCCTCATTCATGGCGTTCTGCCATCTTTCGGAGTCTGGGCTGGTCAAAGCTTGTCTGTAGGTTTCTGGATCATCCTGATCCACCAACATCAAGTCATTTCCTTCAGTGGCTGTGAAGCCATATCTGTCTTGAACTTGACGAGATTTTTCAGACCACCTTGGACCATCTGGAATTTCTGTAGGGATTGATTCTTCATCTACGACCATATGAGGCTCCAGTACTTCCACATCTTGTGTACCAGGCTCCTGAATTGCTTCAGGCTGTCCCGTATCTTCACGAATTTCTTCGAGATGCACGGGACTCCCACTAGCTATTTTGGAAAAATATTTCACCAAAAATACCCCTCCTCGAGCAACAAAGACTTTGTACTCGCTGGGTATATAGAAGTTGTATCTCTTAGTTTCTTAAGGATACCTTACGAAGACACATTTTGTCTGATTTGGATGCCTGCATCTCTACTACCCAAATCATTTTAGGAAAAACATACTAGGATGTTTCCCACACCATATATGACTATGGTCCATTTCTTATTTGGCTACTACGCGAAGGCGCACGTATCCAAATAGAACTGACCATCTCATCCCGCTCCCATCCCAATGAATACTACGCGGAGGCGCACGCATCCACAGTAACGGGAGACGTAATTAGTGTCATATGGTGTACCTTCTGTGACTCTGGTCCAGCTCTTATTTGGCTACTACGCGGAGGCGCACGCATCCAAATAGAACTGATTACCTTATTTAGCTCCCATCCTAATGAATACTACGCGGAGGCGCACACATCCTCAGTAATGGGAGACAGAATGACTATCACAAGGTGTACTATCGTTGTCTTCATCGGAGCCCGATTCAAAATGAATGCGGCCGTTTCCAGAGTCAAGTATTAGTTCAACTCTCTTCTGGCCTGAGTACGCATAGGTCCACATACGTCGGAATGTATTAGACTTAATAAGTCACTCGCCTTTCACATAAACTTGTGAAAGGTACCTGTGTCATTTTTCCCGTTAGGCGAGACTTGCATCTTTCAGTTTGAGTGAATTCAAACGAACTTAGAAAGTCCACACTTGTGAAGTGTTGAAATGCGTTTCTCGCTCATTAGGCATGACTTGAATCTTTCAGTTTGAGTGAATTCAAACGGACTTAAAGTCCACACTTGTGAAGTGTTGAAATGCGTTTCTCGCCTATGTGCCTTAAATGACAATGCCAGATTATAACTTGGTTTAAATCATTAGATTTAAGCCTTTTCTTATTTACGTTATAGCGATTAAGCTTACCAACGTAAATATCTGATCCTGAAGACGTGGATATCCACTCTTCTTCACATGATCCTTGTATCGCTTACAATCCCTTATTCCCGTGTCCTGGCTCATTGAAGTGATAGCATATCTCCTCCAATTTTTCCTTAGAATTCATAGCAGTTTTGGGAGCTGCTTGAACCTTTGGACGCTTGGGGTGTCTGATCTGCCCTGCAAGGTGCCCAGGAGCCTTACCCTTACCCAAATAAGCTTTCTTGAAGCTGACCTTCTTGTTGACCATAAGGACCTCCTTGGTCTTGCCCTTGAGGTTCTTTTCAGCGGTCACAAGCATCCCATGAAGCTCTGTTAAGGACTTGTCCATGTCATGCATATTGTAATTTACTATGAAATCACTATATGTATCTGGAAGTGACTACAACATAAAATCTGCAGCCGTTTCAACCTGATCATCGAAATCGAGTCTAGTTAGATGCTCCTGAAGACATAAAATCTTCGTGACATGTGGACTAACAGGGCTCCCGCCTTAAGTTTGCAGGAGTTAAGTTCTATGAAAGTATCTAAGGAACTTTGATAAGTATCCTTAGTGCCCTAGCGGCGTTCAGCGGTGGCTCAGCAGGAGGTCCCTTGGTAAGGATATACTACTTGCGTTCATGCTTGAGTACAAGCCTCAAGTTTCTATTCCAATCTGAGTAATTCACACCCTTGAGTCTGTCCTCAATCAGGACTCTCAGTGCACTATTACTCCTTTGTGTTGTGTTTGCCTTTTACTTCTACATGGTAAAATTAATTAAAATTCAAGTTGGAGATTAAGTTACAAAACACTTGTCTGATTCTAACATTAGAATCTGAACCAGGATCCTATCATACCCTCAATTGAAGTGAACGGAGGCTCACTGCTCCAATTGAGAGCATCAAGGTAGGAATACATCCATTTACAAAACCATGTAATTCTTGGCTATGGTCTGTACTTAAAAGTACATGGCATACCCTATACTGATACCCTAGTTCAGCCCTAGCTGACAATCGTAGACAAGTCTACCAAGCTTGAACTATGGATAGAACTAATGTGGCTACTACGCGGAGGCGCACGCACCCACACAGAACTACCCATCTCATCGAAACCTTTTCTCTATGAATATTACGCGGAGGCGTACCGACATCCATAGGGTCAAAGCCCTTTTGAGTACCCAAACCTTGATGGTATCACGCTTGACTTGTAATTATTTGCGTTTAAGTGAATTATATAAGTCTGATTGTATATCGATACAATCTTAATCTGGAATCATCAATTGCAAATTCATGCAAAGATGATCCCTTAGCTGGTTACATGCGAGTCTGATTAAATTCCGATTTTAATCTTTGCATGTGGGTGATAGCAAATCATACATAAACTTGTATATTTAAACTATCATACATTCATACATTCAAACATATAAATGTAACGATAAAATATGCATAGCTAAGCCCATCTTAAGTTCCTAAGAATCTAGCAACACTGATCCTAAAGACATGGTCTTCAAGATCCAAACTTGCTCCATTCTTGTGAACTCCCACTGGTTTCGAGCCTCCTCCAATCCGAGTCTTCCTCTTCACTTGATTCTTGTGTCGGTGTTCGTGATTACAGATTTAAATAAATAAAATGAAATACAAATCACGACACGCATGCCGTATTTACTACAACCCAAAATTAGGCAACACGCAGGTTGCAAAACCGAAATTAAAATTAAAATCTAATGGGCTTAGCTAGCATCATGTGGAAAACATCATGCTATCAAAGATCATGTACACAATCAACATTCTAATCAAACAAATAAATTTTCCAAATTTTATCTTTCTTAAGTGTGGAAAAATTCCGGTTTATCGAAACCGGACGGTTTAATCGATTAATTGAATTTTGAACCGGTTTTCGCTGGTTTATCGAAACCTAACCAAATCTGGTTAGGTTTCGATAAATCGGTAGCCCACGAGGGCAGCCATGGTCGCCCCTAGGGAAAACCCTGGTCGCCCGCGAGGCAACCATGGTGGCCCGCGAGGGCTGCCATGGTCGCCCGCGGTAGTGACCATGGTCGCCTGCGAGGGCTGCCACGGTCGCCCGTAGGCGACCCTCGTCGGCCCATGGTGCTGACCATGGTCTGCCCTAGGGCATTCCATGGTCCACCAAGGGTCTCGACCTGATCGGCCATGGCTAACCCGAAACACCCCTAAAAAAATTATTTTCCAATATTCCAAAATTAATCAAATCTGAATTTTTTTTTCGATTTACATGCATGCTAAGTTGATGAACACATATAAACTCAAAAAAAAATCAGAATTAAACATGTAGAAGAATACATAACAACCATGGCTCTAATACCACTGAAAGAGATTACCACGGGTTCCAATCGATAAATATCATGCAGCGGACGTTATGTAACCTTGGTGATCGATGCAAGCTATGATCTTAATGTAAATTCAACATGTTATATATATAAATATATATCTGAAAGTTACCTCTTCTAATCGATGAAAACACAAGTATAGTGTTTTTCTATCAAGTCCACACAAGCACCACAACCGAACAGGTTTTCACTCAATAATTTTTCTATTAATTTTTGAAAGAAACTTGACAATAATGGAGGATGAGAGGGGAGAGAGAATTCAGCAATGAATGGAAGAGAGTGATTGGATTAGTTGCTGAAAATTAGAGAGGATAATGGAAGATATTATATGATTTTAATTTGAAAATTAAAATTGCATATCTATCCTTCATAAACTCTTATTTGCATTTGTTCCCATTCATAACTTAAATCCCTAAATGGGCTTTAAGCCCATTTAACTAAAACCCAAATTAAACCCATTAACTTGAGTTCTAATTTCGGTTTAGACAAAACGGCTCAATTTCCTCGAATTGATTTCTTCAACCGTCTAGTTAAAACCTTAGGCCAGAAAACTACTGAATCGTTCTCAATTTTCATTCATAATTCTTGTCATATATCGTGCTTAATGCGTGTGACCCTCTAGGCTCACGAACAATTGGCAGACTGGTAAAATTACTATTTTACCCTTTCCATCATAAGTGGCCTCTAGCAAGACATTATGATTATCCAATGTTCGTGATTATCGATTATTCGACTTAACCAGTTATCGTACATGTCACTGTCCTTTTATCAAACCGATATCCAGATTGATCAATAGGCATAGAATGGTCATCCTAATTTATCAATCACTGTTTCTTGATATCTGAGATGACTGAAAACGGATACTAAGGTATCATCTGCACGGCCGTGCTCTTTTTTCAGTCATACTCATCAAGTGGCCTAAACGGATATCTTTCTCATACCGAAGTATGAGTGATAAATCTCTCAGACAGCTTTCGAGTTCACTAATGCAATAAATGCCAAAGCCAATCGAAGCCGTTCTAGTTACCCTTTTACAGATAACGTTAGACTAGGTCAAACTTAGGTATTCGTTGCATGGTGTACACAAAGACTCCTTGGTCTTAGGATATAATGACAAGCTACGATATTTGAGTATCTCATGACTGGATCTATGCAGCATACTCACAATCGGGTTGTCCGATATCATCAACCTGATGGTATCTATGATATAACTCCGGCACATACTTTGCCATGAACAGTAGAGCGTGATCACAAGGAGTTGGTCTCATACTGATCGCTGATCAGGGACTCATAAAATGTAATTCTTTCTGATCAATAGATCTACTATTAGTGGTTACACACATAATGAAATAGATCAAATTGATAGCATTTGTGCCCTAATCCAATTGCTATTAGCCTGTAAACGTCTATGTACAATATCATCATTTGTAATATATATATAAAACGGCTTTGTATTACTTATGTGTTGAAGTAATATGTTAAGCATGATCTGATTTATGACCACTAAAGTAGTAGAACCATAAATCTGTACGGATCACACTTAACGAGTCCCTGGTCAACCTATGCTTCCTTGAAGCGACCAGTATGAGGATGGTTCTTAATGACGTAGTTCTACTTGTCATAGAGATGAGGGATCCTGGAATCATATCATAGATATCATGAGGTGATTGATATCGGACGACCCGCTTTGAATAGTGTTTACATAGATTAAGCCATGAACATATTCAAATGAACATAAGAGTTTGGTCTAAATCATTATAAATGAGAGGGCAGGTGATCTATTGGGTCTAATACATTCAGACGTATGTGGACCAATGAGTACACCAGCCAGAGGTGGTTTAGGCTACTTTATCACATTTACTGACGATTTCAGTAGATATGGTTATGTCTATCTCATGAGACATAAGTCCGAAGCTTTTGATAAATTCAAAGAGTTTAGGACTGAAGTAGAAAACCAACTCGGAAAGAGTATCAAGGCACTCCGTTCTGATCGGGGTGGAGAATACTTATCCGAGGAGTTTCTTAGTTATCTTACTGAAGGTGGAATACTATCTTAGTGGACTCCGCCAGGAACACCGCAACTTAATGGTGTGTCCGAGCGGAGGAACCAGACATTGTTGGATATGGTTCGATCAATGTTAAGTCTCACTGATCTCCCGATCTCCTTCTGGGGTTATGCTCTGCAAACGGCCGCATTCATAATAAACAGGGCTCCGTCGAAAGTAGTGGAAGGGACATCATTCGAGAAATGGTACGGGAAGGAACCCGTTTTGTCCTTCCTAAAAATCTGGGGTTGCGAGGCTTATGTAAAACGGAAGCTTGCAACCAAGATCAGATAAATGCACTTTCGTCAGATATCCAAAAGAAACAAAAGGATACTACTTCTACAAACCGAGCGAAAATAAAGTTTTTGTCGCTCGAGGTGGGACATTCTTGGAAAAAGAGTTCATTTCCAAGACAGTCAGTGGGAGGGCTGTTCATCTTGATGAAGTTCTAGATGAGATGGTCACTCGGGAACCACTAGACGACCCACTAGAAAAAGTAGAGCCAGAAGTGGTCGTTGAGCAAGAACCAATAGCTACAGTTAATGAGGACGGTCCGAGGCGGTTTGAAAGGATAAGTCATGCACCTGTCAGATACGGTTTCTTAGTAACTGAAGGTGATGGTTTAGTATTAGTGGACAATGATCCAGCTACCTTTCGAGAGGCCTTGGACGGAACTGACTCTGAGAAATGGCTGGAAGCCATGAGGGAAGAAATGCAATCCATGTCAGATAATCAAGTGTGGGACTTGGTGGATCATACCCCTGACGTAAAAGTCATTGGGTGTAAATGGATCCTTAAAATTAAGATAGACATGGATGGCAAACCTCAGACCTATAAAGCAACACTGGTAGCAAAAGGTTATAGGCAAATCCACGGAATTGACTATGAAGAGACCTTTTCTCCAGTAGCTATGGTCAAATCTATCCGCATTCTACTTGCCGTAGCAGCGTATCACAACTATGAGATATGGCAAATGGATGTCAAAACCGCCTTCCTCAACGGGAGGTTAGCTGAGGACGTTTATATGTCCCAGCCTGAGGGTTTTGAGGATCCAAAGAATAAGGGAAAGATTTTCAAGTTGCTCAAATAAATCTATGGTTTGAAGCAAGCATCTCGGAGTTGGAATCAGCGTTTTGATGAAGTAGTGAAACAGTTTGGCTTCGTCAAAAACGATGATGAACCTTGCGTATACAAAAAGGCAGATGGGAGCAAAGTAGTCTTCTTGGTGATTTATGTTGATGGCATACTGCTCATTGGAAACGATGTCCCTACCTTGCTCTTAACAAACACTTGGTTAGGTGAGTGTTTCGCAATACTTAGGTGAGGCCTCTTACATCTTGGGGATCAAGATATATAGAGACCGTGCCAAGCGGGTCTTCGGCTTAAGTCAAAGCACCTACATAGACAAAGTGTTGAGACGATTCTCAATTCAAGATTCAAAGAAAGGATTGCTGCCCATGCGTTATGGCATGAAGCTTAGCAAGAAGCAGTGTGCTGAGACACCTGCAGAGCTAGCAAGAATGAATGAGGTCCCATATGCTTCGGCTATAGGATCCATAATGTATGCCATGATATGTACGAGACCGGATGTCTCATTTGCCCTGAGCTGTACCAGTAGACATCAATCCAAACCCGGTGAGGCACATTGGATGGCCGTCAAGGCGATTCTCAAATATTTGAGAAAAACCAAAGACGCCTTTCTTGTATACGGGGGGAGAAATGATGATCTAGTCGTCAAAGGATATGTCGACGCTAGTTTCCAAACAGACCCTGATGACTTTAAGAGTCAGTTGGGATATGTGTTTACGTTGAACGGTGGAGCATTCAGCTGGAAAAGCAAGAAGTAGGACACCATTGCCGACTCTACGACCGAAGCTGAGTACATTGCCGCATCTGAAGCGGCAAAAGAGGCTGTATGGATCAGGAGTTTCATGGCTGGGTTAGGTGTAATTAAAAACCCATCTAACCCAGTAGACTTATATTGTGACAACACCGGGGCCATTGCGCAAGCTAAGGAACCCAGGGCACATGACAAATCCAAACATGTACTCAGAAAGTATCACATCATCCGCGACATAGTTGATAGAGGTGACGTGAAGATCCACTACGTTGCAACTGATGATAACACAGCCGACCCCTTGACCAAGGCTCTTCCACAAGCAAGACATGATAAACATGTTAGGTCAATGGGTATACACTGGGACTTAGATTGAAACTAGGGGCAAGTGGGAGATTGATAGCATTTGTGCCCTAGTCCAATTGCTATTAGCCTGTAAACGTCTATGTACAATATCATCGTTTGTAATATATATATAAAACGGCTTTGTATTACTTATGTGTTGAAGTAATATGTTAAGCATGATCTGATTTATGACCTCTAAAGTAGTAGAACCATAAATCTGTACGGATCACACTTAACGAGTCCCTGGTCAACCTATGCTTCCTTTAAGCGACCAGTATGAGGATGGTTCTTAATGACGTAGTTCTACTTGTCATAGGGATGAGGGATCCTGGAATCATATCATAGATATCATGAGGTGATTGATATCGGACGACCCGCTTTGAATAGTGTTTTCATAGATTAAGCCACGAACATATTCAAATGCGATAGCTTGTCACGACATCCTTAGACCAAGGAGTCTTTGTGATCACTATGCAATGAACATGCGGCTTTTACTTGCGCCTAACTCTTTCTGTGAAAGGATTGGTATAAAGGGCATGATTGGGTGGCGGAACGGGTTGTATGAGTGACACGAAAGACGGCTAAGGGAGTTATCCCTCATACTACGGTATGGGAAAGATATCCGTTAAAAGGGCCTCTTGATGGAGATTGATTGAGAATAAGAGCATGGCCATGCCAAAGATATGGGTTATCAGTTCTCAGCCATCTCGCATATCAAGTAACAATGATTGATTGCACAAGGGTGACGACTCTATGCCTTGTGATCAATCGGGATATCTAGAGATAATAGGATAGTGACTTGTACGCACAAGGTTAAGTCGAATCATCGATCGTCATGCACCTTGGGTAATCATAACATCTTACTAGAGACCACTTATGATGGATCGGGCAAGAGTGATCTTTTGCGCCGATCTACCAATGGTGGCATGAGCCTAGAGGGTCACACACATTCAAGACGGATAACTTGAGACAAGGAAACCTTAACGTTTCTTGAGGAGCAATACATGGACAAAACTGGAGGTTTTGTGCCATAGGTTCGGTTGGAGAGAATAATTAGCGAATCGAGAAAACTGAGTTTTTTCGTCGATGTCGCGTCGGACTTTGTTTGATAAGTAATGAAAAAAGGGTCGGGCGACTTTTGGACACGGCATGAGACCGCACGGGCGAGCCCATTGGGCTCGGCCCATGAAGCCTCATGGCCGGCCCATTAAGGGCCCAACAAGACCTCTTGGCCGGCCCACATGGTGGGTCCATGTGTGGGGGCCACACAACACCATGCTTAGTTGGTGATTGTGGATTAAGAGGTGAGCTATTTAAGGGGTATGGGTTAAAGCACCTTTAAGCCCATACCAATCACTTTTAACCCATACTTGTGAGTTGGATGATGCATTTAATCACATAACTCACAAAAACTCTCTCTCTCTTCTTGCTTGGCCGGCCACCCTCCTTGCTCCTCTTGTTCTTGCTCTCTTGTTCTTCATTTAATTGTTCTAGTAGGCAATTAAGTGAGGGATCATCAAGATCATCCCCTTGGTGTGGACTTGCTTTAGAGAAAAAGATCCGAACGTTCTTCTTTATCGATTCAACAAGACTTAAAGGTAAACATCTTGTGGAATAGATTTTGCTTTGGGATTTAATGGTTTATGTTCTTGGACAAAGGTTTGGAGTAGATTTTCTTATAATGCTTCCGCTATCTCGACAATCTAGACCGCTCCAAAAACCTACACAAATAACATTCGATATATTACTACAACTTTAGCAATATATGCCGATTTATTTATTCGGAAAGATGATAAAACATTACATCTGTCGGTTCAAGTCTTCGTTGAACTTGCTGGTTGCGTGCAGTCTTCACTCACGCGATCAGTAAACCCTCAATCACCTAACTCTCAATAGTTATGGTGATGCACAATATCCTTAGCTCAATCTGCAACCTCTCAGCCCGCAAACCTTCACGTCTAAGAGCTTTGCAAATTATTGCTGGGAAACAAAAATAAAGAACCACACGATTGCTAAGGGGGTAGCCTAAGCTTTTATAGCAATCGAGGATGAGTACTAACCCTAATAGGTTTCCTCTTAATCACCGTCTTTCTTCTTTTCAGATTTGAAGTCGTTCTGGGATTTCTTAATCGTCTTCGTACTTTCTGCAGAAACTACACTTTCCTAATTTCTGTCGATCAGGATGTTTGCCGATACGCCGTTAACAATGTCACACAAGATGTCGCGTAGGATGCTTTGACATTCTTTGTGACATGTTCTCTAGTTCCTTTAAAAATAAGCCAATCTCTAAAACCGTCGTAACTACAATCTCCCCCTTTGGCTATTTTTAAGAACATCATTGTTCGTCGCATTCCGCGTCGCATTTGTCGTCATCTTCTGCTTGCAATCGATCGGCAGTCATCACGTCTCTGTTCGTGTTTCTTGCGTTCGCATTTCGCGTGGATTGTCGCGTCGCGTCGTCATATCTTACTCCCCCTTGCTGGCTTAAAAAGAGCTTAAAAAGGTAATAAGAAGCAAACACAAACTTAACTCACACATACTCCCAATCAGCAGTCGAGAATATGCGTGAACTAGTGTTCAACAAAAATTACAATTTAAAAGGTGTTCAGTTGTTCGGTAATCAGAAAGTTCTTAAAATCAAACAGAGCTGCTGCTGGAACTAGCAGTCTCTTCTTCTGTAGCGTCAGTGGAGGCATGTTGAGGAGTATCTTCAGTAGCATTTGGTGGAGAGGAGGAATCATCATCTTCTGAGCCTGGAGGAGACATTGACTTCAGCAGGTTGGCACAGTGTGATCTTCGCTGTGAGAGATGCTTCAGAGCTGTCTTCAGATTGACGATGTCCTTGTCCAGTACAGCTATCTCTCTTTCAAGCATGATTGCATCCCTGCTGGTGGTCTTGGTTGGAGGGGCGGCACTTGTGGCTCGACTGGTCGTTGCCTTGGTCAGTTTGGCTTCGGGCCTGACAAGATCAGGAGCATGCTTGCCCTCGAACAGCTTGTGACTCACCACAATCAGTCCTCCGCGTTTGCCAACCTTATCCGCTGTCTTCAACACTCTGGGGTGTTGATGTACAAGTAGCTCAGAGATAAGGGAGGGAAAGGCAATAGGTATCTTCACAGCTACTGATCTGGCATGTCTAATAAGATGATCAATAACAAATTGCCCAAAATCAAGTGTAGACCCAGTACCTATTTGGAAGATAAGTATCGCCAGCTCCGGTTTGATGGAGGATGCGTGTGTGGAGGGAGCCCAGTTCGCTACTCCGATACGGAATAGGATGGAGTAATTGGATGTGAGGTCCGAGGCTGCCACAGTGCCCTTGGTTGGCCACATTCGGCTTTTGTCTCCGGTAATCTCTTTGAGGACCTTGTTCGGGTCAGGTGGAGGCACAGAACGAACACACTTTCTCCCCAAGAAGGCATTAATGATGTCAGAGGAAATGTTGAAACGAAGGCCTCTGACATATACATTCTCACAATCCGGATCATCTGGAGTCCCAGACCCAGTAGGCAAATTAGCAATGAATTCATTGACCAAGAGGGGGTAGTGGTTACCAATTTCAGTGTCAGTGCCTGCTCCAGGAGTTGGACAATGGCTTCTAGTCCCAGTAACTCCGATGACAGGGTCTTCTCGGGATATGCCGTTCTCTGGAACACAAATTCCCATCGTTTCGCACTGTCCGCAGAATGAAACGACACATTGTCGTAAGGAACACTCGGGGTGTTCTTGACCGTCTTCAGCCTTCTTCCCTTCTTCGCTTCTTTGGCAGTAACCTCCTCTACATCGTCATCAGTTTCTTCATCCACTAATCTCCTTTTGGAGACAACTTTCTTCCCTTTTTCATTGACGGACATCTTTTTCTTCTTCTCGCTGGGGCCTCCAACATCTTCTACCTCCTTTCTCTTTTTGGTGTCTTTGAATTTTCCAACCATCACTGCTAGACTTTCATTCTCTTCTAATACCTTCTTTTTCAGGGAAGACAACACTGTGAGTGCTGTCTCAATAGCATCTTCTGTCACATCTTCTCTGGCATCCAGAGGTGCTTCTTCTATGTTATTGGCGGCGACACTGTTGTCCTTCTCTGCTTCTTCCAGATCGGTATCCCTGTCTCTGGTTCCGTCTTTCTCAACTTCTTCTTCGGCTTCTTCCGAGTCAGCGACTTCTTCTTCTCCTACCACAGCCTCCTTTATGGCTTCAGGAATGACATCTTTTGCACCTTCTTCCTCTCCTTCTCCTTCAGCAATACGCTCCAACCCATGACCGACCGGGGTCAAGTCATTCTTTTCCCCTTCAGGATTTATCAGTTCCTCCACCACACCTTCTTGAGGTGGGTCTTGGTTTTCCAGTAGCGACTCTATTAAGTCACTATTTCTAGAAGTATCGGTGTTTGAAATAATGGAGGAGTCGATTGAAAGAGATCACCACGGGTTCCAAAGATTGAAAATCATGCAGCGGACGATATGTAACCGTGGTGATCGATTAAAACTTGATCTTAATGCTATTTGAACATGTTATGAACATTATTAAAATTCTATATTTACCTCTTGAAATCGACAAGAACACAAGCGTAGTGTCCTCTCTATCAAGTCCACACAAGCACACAACCGAAATGGTTTTTTTCTCTAATTTTTGCTAGAAAATCAAAAAGAAAACTTGAGCAATAATGGAGGTTGAGAGGAGAGAGTGGGTTCGGCAATGAGGGAGAGAGAGAGGGAGTTGGTTGCTGAAAAATTCCAATAATGATTATGTGATTTTTAATTTGAAATTAAAATTGAATTTCAAAATAAAAATTGCATTATCCATCCTTTTAATCCTTCTTATTTGCATTTAACCCCTCTCTTATCCTAAACACTAAATGGGCTTTAAGCCCATTTAACTAAAACCCAAATTAAACCCATTAACTTGAGTTCTAATTTCGGTTTAGTCAAAACGGCCAGAAAACTACCGAATCGTTCTCAAATCTCATCCATAATTATTGTCATGTATTGTGCTTAATGCGTGTGACCCTCTAGGCTCACGAATAATTGGCAGACTGGTAAAATTAACATTTTACCCTTTCCATCATAAGTGGCCTCTAGCAAGACATTATGATTATCCAATATTCGTGATTATCGATTATTCGACTTAACCTGTTATCGTACATGTCACTGTCCTTTTATCAAACTGATATCCAGATTGATCAATAGGCATAGAACGGTCATCCTAATTTATCAATCACTGTTTCTTGATATCTGAGATGACTGAAAACTGAAACTAAGGTATTACCTGCATGGCCATGCTATTTCTTCAGTCATACTCATCAAGTGGCCTAAACGGATATCTTTCTCATACCGAAGTATGAGTGATAAATCCCTCAGACGCCTTTCGAGTTAACTAGTGCAATAAATGCCAAAGCCAATCGAAGTCGTTATAGCTACCCTTTTACAGATAACGTTAGACTAGGTCAAACTTAGGTATTTGTTACATAGTGTACACAAAGACTCCTTGGTCTTAGGATATAATGACAAGTTACGATATGTGAGTATCTCATGACTGGATCTATACAGCATACTCACAATCGGGTTGTCCGATATCATCGACCTGATGACATCTATGATATAACTCCGGCACATACTTTACCATGATCAGTAGAGCGTGATCACAAGGAGTTGGTCTCATACTGATCGCGTCTTAAAGAAGCTTAGCTGATCAGGGACTCATCAAATGTAATTCTTTCTGATCTATAGTTCTACTATTAGTGGTTACACACATAATGACATAGATCAAATTCCATTCGATATATTACTACAACACGTTAGTAATATATGCCGATTTATTTATTCGAAAAGATGATAAAACATTACATCTGTAGATCACTTATATATTGGACTGGGGCATAACTCTAACAATCTCCCACTTGCCCCTGGTTCCAATTTAAGTTCTGATCTACTCCCATAGATTCTGCATGTTCCTCATGCCTAGGCTACGACTGAGCCTCTGTCAAGGGATCGGCCATATTATCATCAGTCGAATAGTGTTTTAATCTCCACATCTCCTCTATATGTGATAAATCTCACGAGGTGATGCCTGCTGAGTGTATGTTTGGATCTGTTGTGGAATTTGTGCTCTTGAGCAATAGCTACGGCACCTGTGTTGACCCACAACAAGCTTATCGGATCAGACGCTCGCGGCGTTGCATCTTATCCGATCAGAAAGCTTCTAATCCATACGGCCTCTTTAGCTGCTTTTGTTGCAGCTATATACTCAGCCTTCATTGTAGAGTTGGCAATTTTGGCTTGGTTAAAGCTTATCCAGCTGAAAGCGCCACCACTCAACACAAAATATATCCTGACTGAATTTTAAAGTCATTTGGATATGTCTGAAAACTAGCAAGTACTTGTTCTTTGACTGCTAGTTCTCTATCTTAATCCCCATACACCAAAATGCATCCTCGATCCTCCTCAAATATATGAGGATGGCCTTTGACATACATCCAGTGTAATTGGTCGGGGTTAGATTGGAATCTGCTGGTACAGCTTAGTGCAAACGAGACTTCCAGTCTCGTGCACATCCTGGCATACATGATGGATCCCACAGCCGAAGCATAAGGGATCTTACTCATCTTGCTCAGCTTATCCGAAGTACTAGGACTCTGTAGCTTGCTGAGCTTAATGCCATGACGCATGGGTATATATCCTTTCTTAAAATCAAGCATTGAGATCTTCTCAACACTTTACCTTTGTACATGTTCTGACTTAGCAACATGTTCTGACTTAGGTCCAAAATCCTTTTGGAATGATCTGTAGAGATCCTGATGCCTACATTAAATGTAGCATCACCTAAGTCCTTCATCGATAAGTACTTCCCTAACCAAGCTTTGGTGGTAAGGTCGGGATGTCATTCCCGATGAATAAATATCAAGAATACAATATTACTCCTACTCGCTCTCTTATGTGCGCAAGGTTCACTTTTGTTTTTGATGAAGCCGAGTTCCCTTACAGCTTCATCAAAACGAATGTTCCAACTCCGTGAAGCTTGCTTTAATCCAGAAATGGATCTAAGCAGCTAACAAATCTTTCTGGGATTCTTTGGATCTACAAAACCTACAGGTCGTGTGATATACACGCCATCTAGTAAGTTCCTGCTAAGGAAGGGGTTTTGAAATCCATCTGCCATAGTTATGGCTAAGAATAATCCGGATCAATCTGACCATTGCTACTGATGAAAAGATGTCATCATTATCCATGTATTGAATCTGACGATAACCTTTTACAACCATCCTAGCCATATTGGTCTAAGGACTTCCATCTATGTCGGTCTTGATCATATAGACCCACTCAGAACCGATGGGTTTTATCCCAGAGGTTTGATCCACCAAGCACCCGACTTGGTTTTCATACATGGATTTCATTTCCTCACTCATGGCATTCTACCATTTTTCGGAGTATGGACTGGTTAAAGCTTGTCTGTAGGTTTCTGGATCATCCTGATCCACCAACATCACGTCATTTCCCTCAGTGACTGTGAAGCCATATCTGTCTGGAACATGACGAGATCTTTCAGACCTCCTTAGACCATTTGGAATTTCTGTAGGGATTGATTCTTCATCGGCGACCATCTGAGGCTCTAGTACTTCTACATCTTGCATAGCATGCTCCTGAATTGCTTCAGGTTGTTCCGTATCTTCTCGAATTTCTTCGAGATGCACGAGACTCCCACTAGCTATTTTGGAAATAAAATATTTCTCCAAAAATACCCCTCCTTGAGCAACAAAGACTTTGTACTCGCTTGGTATGTAGAAGTTGTATCTCTTAGTTTCTTAAGGATACCTTACGAAGACACATTTGTCTGATTTGGATGCCTGCATTTCTGCTACCCAAATCTTTCAGAAAAAACATATTAAACTGTTTCCCACACCATATATGACTATAGTCCATTTCTTATTTGGCTACTACGCGAAGGCGCACGCATCCAAATAGAATTGATTACCTTATTCAGCTCACATCCCAATGAATGCTACGCGGAGGCGCACGCATCCACTGTAATGGGAGACAGAATGACTGTCACCAGGTGTACTATCGTTCTCTTCATCGGAGCCCGATTCAAAATGAATGCGGCCGTTTCCAAAGTCAAGTATTAGTTCAACTCTCTTCTTGCCTGAGTACTCATAGGCCCACATACGTCAGAATGTATTAGACTTAATAAGTAACTCGCCTTTCACATAAACCTGTGAAAGGTGCCTTTGTCATTTTGCCCATTAGGCGAGACTTGCATCTTTCAGTTTGAGTGAATTGAAACGGACTAAAAAATCCACACTTGTGAAGTGTTGAAATGTGTTTCTCGCTCATTAGGCAAGACTTGCATCTTTCAGTTTGAGTGAATTCAAACGGACTAAAAAAGTCCACACTTGTGAAGTGTTGAAATGCGTTTCTCGCTCATTAGGCAAGACTTGAATCTTTCAGTTTGATTGAATCCAAACGGACTTAAAGTCCACACTTGTGAAGTGTTGAAGTGCGTTTCTCGCCTATGTGCCTTAAATGACAATGCCAGATTATAACTTGGTTTAAATCATTAGATTTAAGCCTTTTCTTATTTACGTTATAGCGATTAGCTTACCAACGTAAATATCTGATCCTGAAGACGTGGATACCCACTCTTCTTCACATGATCCTTGTATTGCTTACAATCCCTTATTCCCGTGTCCTGGCTCATTGCAGTGATAGCATATCTCCTCCAATTTGTCCTTAGAATTCACAGCAGTTTTGGGAGCTGCTTGAACCTTTGGACGCTTGGGGTGTCTGATCTGCTCTGCAAGGTGCCCAGGAGCCTTACCCTTACCCAGATCAGCTTTTTTGAAGCTGATCTTCTTGTTGACCATAAAGACCTCCTTGGTCTTGCCCTTGAGGTTCTTTTTAGTGGTCACAAGTATCCCGTGAAGCTCTGTTAAGGACTTGTCCATGTCATGCATATTGTAATTTACTATGAAATCACTATATGTATCTGGAAGTGACTGCAACATAAGATTTGCAGCCATTTCAACCTGATCATCAAAACCGAGTCTGGTTAGATGTTATTGAAGACATTAAATCTTCGTGACATGGGGACTAACAGGGCTCCAGCCTTAAGTTTGCAGGAGTTAAGTTCTATGAAAGTATCATATCTTTTGACACGAGTTTTCTCCTTGAACATTTCCTTGACCTCTGCCTTACAGGTATGAGGGTCATCTGAAACGTTCCTGAACTGCTTCTGCAACTCTGGCATCCTATTGCCCGCCATAATGCATGACTCGTTGATTTGGTTACTAAGGAACTTTGATAAGTATCCTTAGTGCCCTTGCAGCGTTCAGTGGTGGCTCAGTAGGAGGTTCCTTGGTAAGGATATATTACTTGTGTTCATGCTTGAGTACAAGCCTCAAGTTTCTCTTCCAATCTCAGTAATTCACGCTCTTGAGTCTGTCCTCAATCTGGACTCTCATTGCACTATTACTCCTTTGTGTTGTGTTTGCCTTTTAGTTCTACATGGTAAAATTAATTAAGATTTAAGTTGGAGATTAAGTTACAAAACACTTGTCTGATTCTAACATTAGATTCTGAACCAGGATCCTATCATACCCTCAATTGAAGTGAACGGAGGCTCACTGCTCCAATTGAGTGCATCAAGGTAGGAGTGAATCCATCTACAAAACCATGTAGTTCCTGGCTAGTGTCTGTACTTGTTAGTACGTGGCATGCCCTATACTGATACCCTAGGTCAGCCCTAGCTGACAATCGTAGACAAGTCTACCAAGCTTGAAATATGGATAGAACTAATGTGACTACTACGCGGAGGCGCACGCACCCACACAGAACTACCCATCTCATCCAGATCTTTTTCTCTATGAATGTTACGTGGAGGCGTACCGACATCCATAGGGTCAAAGCCCTTTTGAGTGCCCAAACTTGGATGGTATCACGCTTGAGTAGTAAGTATTTGTGTTTAAGTGAATTATAAAAGTCTGATTGTATATCGATACAATCTTAATCTGGAATCATCAATTGCAAATTCATGCAAAGATGATCTCTTAGCAGGTTACATACGAGTCTGATTAAATTCCAATTTTAATCTTTGCATGTGGGTGATAGCAAATCATACATAAACTTGTATATTTAAACTATCACACATTCATACATTCAAATATACAAATATAACAATAAAATATGCATAGCTAAGCCCATCTAAAGTTCCTAAGAATCTAGCGAAACCGATCTTCAAGATCCAAACTTGCTCCATTCTTTTGAACTCCCACTGGCTTCGAGCCTCCTCCAATCCGAGTCTCCTTCTTGACTTGATTCTTGTGTCGGTCTTCGTGATTACATATTAAAATAAATAAAATAAAATACAAATCACGACACGCAGGCCGTATTTACTACAACCCAAAATTAAGCAACACGCAGGTTGCAAAACCGAAATTAAAATGCAAATCTAATGGGCTTAGCTAGCATCATGTGGAAAACATCATGTTATCAAACAACATGCTGATCAAACAAATAATTTTTCCAAATTTTATCTTTCTTAAGTGTGGAAAATTCCGGTTTATCGAAACCGGATGGTTTAATCGATTAATTGAATTTTGGAACGGTTCTCGCTGGTTTATCGAAACCGAACCAAATCTGAAAATTAAATTTTATTAGGGTTTCTAAATATCCTTGCGAACCAACCGGTTCGCACGAATCTGGTCGAGCCGAACTGGCTCAACCGAAGGTCGCCCGCGGAGGCAACCACGGTGGCCCGTGAGGGCTGCGGAGGTCGCCCGCGGGGCTGACCGTGGTCGGCCACGGGAACGACCATGGTAGCCCGCGAGGGCAGCCATGGTCGCCCCTAGGGAAAACCCTGGTCGCCCGCGAGGCAACCATGGTGGCCCTCACGGGCTGCCATGGTCGCCCGTAGGCGACCCTCGTCGGCCCATGGTGCTGACCATGGTCTTCCCTAGGGCATTCCATGGTCCACCACGAGACTCGACCTGGTCGGCCATGGCTAAGCCCGAAAAACCCAAAAAAATAATTAATTTTCAAATTTCCAAAATTAATCAAATCTGAAATTTTTTTTTGATTTACATGCATGCTAATGATGAAGAACACATATAAACATAAAAAAAAAAGATTTAAACATAATAACCATCCTCTGATACCACTGAAAGAGATCACCACGGGTTCCAAAGAGTGAAAATCATGCAGCGGACGATATGTAACCGTGGTGATCGATTAAAACTTGATCTTAATGCTATTTGAACATGTTATGAACATTATTAAAATCTGATATTTACCTCTTGAAATTGACAAGAACACAAGCGTAGTGTCCTCTCTATCAAGTCCACACAAGCACACAACCGAAATGGTTTTTTTCTCTAATTTTTGCTAGAAAATCAAAAGGAAAACTTGAGCAATAATGGAGGTTGAGAGGACAGAGTGGGTTTGGCAATGAGGGAGAGAGAGAGGGAGTTGGTTGCTGAAAAATTCCAAGGATAAGATAAATAATGATTATGTGATTTTTAAATTGAAATTAAAATTGAATTTCAAAATAAAAATTGCATTATCCATCCTTTTAATCCTTCTTATTTGCATTTAACCCCTCTCTTATCTTAAACCCTAAATGGGCTTTAAGCCCTTTTAACTAAAACCCAAATTAAACCCATTAACTTGAGTTCTAATTTCGGTTTAGTCAAAACGGCTCAATTTCCTCGAATTGATTTCTTCAACCGTCTGGTTAAAACTTTAGGCCAGAAAACTACCGAATCGTTCTCAAATCTCATCCATAATTATTGTCATGTATTGTGCTTAATGCGTGTGACCCTCTAGGCTCACGAATAATTGGCAGACTGGTAAAATTACCATTTTACCCTTTCCATCATAAGTGGCCTCTAGCAAGAAATTATGATTATCCAATATTCGTGATTATCGATTATTCGACTTAACCTGTTAGCGTACATGTCACTGTCCTTTTATCAAACTGATATCCAGATTGATCAATAGGCATAGAACGGTCATCCTAATTTATCAATCACTGTTTCTTGATATCTGAGATGACTGAAAACTGATACTAAGGTGTCACCTGCATGGCCATGCTATTTCTTCAGTCATACTCATCAAGTGGCCTAAACGGATATCTTTCTCATACCGAAGTATGAGTGATAAATCCCTCAGACGCCTTTTGAGTTAACTAGTGCAATAAATGCCAAAGCCAATCGAAGCCGTTATAGCTACCCTTTTACAGATAACGTTAGACTAGGTCAAACTTAGGTATTTGTTACATAGTGTACACAAAGACTCCTTGGTCTGAGGATATAATGACAAGTTACGATATGTGAGTATCTCATGACTGGATCTATGCAGCATACTCACAATCGGGTTGTCCGATATCATCGACCTGATGACATCTATGATATAACTCCGGCACATACTTTACCATGATCAGTAGAGCGTGATCACAAGGAGTTGGTCTCATACTGATCGCTTCTTAAAGAAGCTTAGCTGATCAGGGACTCATCAAATGTAATTCTTTCTGATCTATAGTTCTACTATTGGTGGTTACACACATAATGACATAGATCAAATTACATTCGATATATTACTACAACATGTTAGTAATATATGCCGATTTATTTATTCGGAAAGATGATAAAACATTACATCTGTAGATCACTTATATATTGGACTGGGGCATAACTCTAACATCGATACCTGGGACATTTGCTGATACTGGAACACGAGCAATCTGCATGGAAGCTTCTCGACTTCCTTGGCCAAGATCAGTCTCCCGTTCTGGACCTGTTAGGTCTGTCATGGAGAATGCAGAGCTTCCAGTTCGAGATCGTTTGGGTACTCGGGAAAAAATGGGCATTGGTGCTTCCTTCGGTGGGGTTTCTTGGGGAGATTCCTCGGTTTTCTTCTGCGTTTTAGTCCTTTGATTCGGACTCCATATCTGTTGGTGTTTTGATTACTGCTCTTGGAGCTCTTTGCTTCGGCCTTCTTTGGTTCGGGTTGTCACCTATCAGTGGCCTTCTTTGGTGCTAGGGTGCTCCGTGTCTTCACCATGTTTGTGTAGGCAGTGGGGTTTTCGTTACAGAGTGTGAGAGATGAGGGAGATGAGAGCGAAAATGAGAAGAGGCAGACTAGGTTTTGGTTTTTGAAACGCAGGTCGATTCAAATCAAATTTTTGGGAGACCGAGCGTATCTTGTGACCTTTCCTTTCTTTATATGGGCTTTTGGTATGCTTGGCCCAATGATATGTGTTGGGATTTTGAACCGGTTTATGAAGAGTTACCAACCAACTCCTCTCAACCGTTTTTGCAACTTCTATTGCTCGTTGATGGTGCACAGACCGAGTGACGTTCTGAGGTACTCGAATCTGCTTGCATCTAATGCCTTCGTGAAAATGTCCGCAAGTTGCTTCTCTGTATGGATTTGCTCTAGCATGATCTTCCTGTCTTCGACCAGCTCGCGAATGAAGTAGTGTCTAATGTCAATGTGTTTGGTCTTTCTGTGTTGGACAGGATTTTTAGAGATGTTGATTGCACTGACATTATCATAATATAAAGTCATGGCTTCTTGTCTGACATTGTATTCGACTAACATTTGTTTCATCCATAACAATTGCGTGCAGCTACTCCCAGCAGCATTATACTCAGATTCAGCAGTGGGCAAGACAACACAGTTTTGTTTTTTACTAAACCATGATATGAGGTTATTGCCAAGGAAGAAGCATCCTCCAGATGTGCTCTTCCTATCTGCTGTGTTTCCAGCCCAATCCGCATCACAATACCCCACCAGGGTAGAGGATGTGTCGAATGAGTATAATAAACCCAAGTCTGTAGTCCCAGAGATATATCTTATAATTCTTTTAGTTTGGGACAGATGACTAACCTTGGTATTAGCATGATATCGTGCACATACTCCTACAGAGTAGGCAATATCTGGTCGACTGGCAGTAAGGTAGAGAAGACTACCAATAATACTTCTCCTAGATCATCTTTAGTTAGCTTGATATGTGTAGCTGCAGGTGTCCGTTTATGTGAAGCTTTCTATAGCCCAAATTCCTTGACAATAATCTTCGCATATTTGCTCTGAGAGATGAAGATGTTAGGTCCCGGGGCATCCTAATTACGTTCATGGCAGCGGAAGCAACCTATAAACTGCCCCTAACCTGCGCAAGATCGACTACCAAGTTAGATCCTTAGGAAATCGAGTTTTCGGGTTTTACCAGAATCTGCCCGGCAGAAAACCGAGACTTTGAAGCTCTATATCTCGAGCTACAGATCTCCAATTGCTTCGGTTCTTTTTGGAGATTAAACCTCAGCCAATTCCCTACATCTTTTGTGTTTTGCTCTAAACCCAGTTCGGACGAGAAGACCTCCGTCTGGAGCAAAACATTTTTCCCGTCTCGCTGGACAGACTCTGCGGACCAGTCTGCTTCTCGGCCTTGTATCTCCTAAACCAGCGCTCCTTTTGAAAATCAGTATTTCACAAAAGTTGTAGCCCTTGGAATTATCTTTCCAACGCCCTAAGTTTCAGCTTAATCGGAGCTCGGACAAAGCGGCTATGGCTCACGCATTGTCGGTCATCGGAACTGGACAATCTGGACAGTTTCTCCATTTTGCATTTAGTCTTCGTTGAATCGATAAAGAAGAACGTTCGGATCTTCTTCTCTAAAGCAAGTCCACACCAAGGGGATGATCTTGATGATCCCTCACTTAATTGCCTACTAGAACAATTAAATGAAGAACAAGAGAGCAAAGAGAGGAGAGAGTGTTGTGAGAGTTGTGTGATTCTTGAATTAATGAATGAATGCTAGATATTTCAATTCATCATCCAACAAGCATGGGTCAAAAGTGATTGATATGGGCTTAAAGGTGCTTTAACCCATACCCCTTAAATCACTCACCTCTTAATCCACAATCACCAACTAAGCATGGTGTTGTGTGGCCCCCACACATGGACCCACCATGTGGGCCGGCCATGAGGTCTTGTTGGGCCCTTAATGGGCCGGCCATGAGGCTTCATGGGCCGAGCCCAATGGGCCCTCCCGTGTTGTCTCATGCCGTGTCCAAAAATCGCCCGACCCTTTTGTCGTCACTTATCAAACAAAGTCCGACGCGATATCGACGAAAAACTCAATTTTTCTCGATTCGCTAATTATTCTCTCAAACCGAACCTATGGCACAAAACCTCCAGTTTTGTCCATATATTACTCCTCAAGAAACATCAATGTTTCCTTGTCTCAAGTTATCCGCCTTGTATGTGTGTGACCCTCTAGGCTCATGCCACCGTTGGCAGATCGGCGCAAAAGATTGCTCTTGCCCGATCCATCATAAGTGGTCTCTAGTAAAACATTATGATTACCCAAGGTGCATGATGATCGATGATTCGACTTAACCTTTGTGCGTACAAGTCACCATCCTGTTATCTCTAGATATCCCGATTGATCACAAGGCATAGAGTCGTCTCCCTTGTTCAATCAATCATTGTTACTTGATATGCGAGATGGCTGAGAACTGATAACCCGTATCATTGGCATGGCCATGCTCTTT
This sequence comes from Geranium rotundifolium, assembly GCA_963920655.1. Classification (NCBI taxonomy): domain Eukaryota; kingdom Viridiplantae; phylum Streptophyta; class Magnoliopsida; order Geraniales; family Geraniaceae; genus Geranium; species Geranium rotundifolium. Next base: position 21,655,882 of record OY987312.1, read on the forward strand.
CTCTCAGTCAGTCTCCATCAAGAGGCCTTCTAACGGATATCTTTCCCATACCGTAGTATGAGGGATAAATCCCTTAGCCGTCTTTCGTGTCACTCATGCAACCCGTTCCGCCACTCAATCATGCCCTTTATAGCAATCCTTTTACAGAAAGCGTTTGGCGCAAGTTAAAGCCGTACGTTCATTGCATAGTGATCACAAAGACTCCTTGGTCTAAGGATGCCGTGACAAGCTATCGCATTTGAATATGTTTATGGCTTAATCTATGAAAACACTATTCAAAGCGGGTCGTCCGATATCAATCACCTCATGATATCTATGATATGGTTCCAAGATCCCTCATCCCTATGACAAGTAGAACTACGTCATTAAGAACCATCCTCATACTGGTCGCTTCTTAGGAAGCATGTTTTGACCAGGGACTCGTTAAGTGTGATCCGTACAGATTTATGGTTCTACTACTTTAGTGGTCATAAATCAGATCATGCTTAACATATTACTTCAACACATAAGTAATACAAAGCCGTTTTATATATATGTTACAAACGATGATAATGTACATAGACGTTTACAGGCTAATAGCAATTGGACTAGGGCACAAATGCTATCAGAAGATGCTATCTTTTAGCTGTTTGATTTGGAAGCCTAGAAAATAGGTAAGCTTTCCCACCATGCTCATCTCAAATTCTGATTGCATTTGTTGAATAAATTGCTCTACCATCCTTTTCGACATCCCTCCAAAGACAATGTCATCGACATATATTCTTCACAAACAGAGTCTTGTCGACTCCCCCTCTAGTGTAGCCGGTTTGAATCAGGAATTTTGTGAGCCTTTCATACCAAGCCCTTGGTGCTTGTTTTAATCCATAGAGGGCCTTTTTGAGTTTATACACATGATCAGGAGAGTGAGGATCAACGAATCCTTTGGGTTGCGACACATACACTTCTTCGTTGAGATCTCCATTTAGGAATGCACTTTTGACATCCATCTGGTAAAGCTTAATGTGTAGATGGCATGATATCCATAGTAGGAGACGGATTGCTTCAAGTCTTGCTACAGGGGAAAAGGTCTCATCGAAGTCGACTCCCTCAATTTGGGTATACCCTTGAGCAACTAACCTGGCTTTGTTGCCAGTGATGTTACCAAGCTCATCGGACTTGTTTTTGAAGATCCATTTTGTGCCAATGATATTTCCTTCACTTGTTTTGGGCACCAGTTCCCACACCTGGTTCTTCTCAAATTAAATCAGTTCCTCTTGCATAGCATTGACCCAATACTCGTCATTGATGGCTTCATTGATATTTTCGGGTTCAGTCTTTGAAAGGAAGCATATATTACCTATCACCTCGTTGTAGTCTTCAGGAGTTTTTGACCGAGTCTGTATGCCTTCATTTAGGTCTCCAATTACTCCTGAGATAGGATGATTAGCCTGAATTCTTCGCGAGGGATTCTTGTTGCTGGTTTCAGGAACTCTCTCATCATTATTGACATTTGGACTAGCATTATTGTTTTCTGACTTGCTGCTAGCATCTTCTCTGACATCACTAATAGCATCGTTCCTAACATTGTTGGGATAGATTCCGTCTTCGTCTGTCACGTCTTCTGAGGCATCTTCACAGTCATCATCAATAACAACATTGATTGATTCCATCATGGTTTTGGTTCGTTTGTTGAAGACCCGAAATGCGCGACTATTCCTTGAGTAACCAAGGAAGATGCCTTGATCACTCTTTGGATCAAGCTTTCGACGAGGCTCTCTATCAGCCAGAATATAACAAGTGGATCCAATGATGTGGAAGTACTTAACATTGGGCTTTCTGCCCCTCCATATTTCATAATGAGTTACTGACATACCTGGTCGGAGAGTGACACGATTGTGGATATGGCAAGCAGTGTTAAGTGCTTCTGTCCAAAAGTGAGTTGGTATGTCCTTGGCTAGCATCATAACTCTAGCCATCTCCTGTAGAGTCCTGTTTTTGCGCTCAACAATGTCATTCTGTTGGGGAGTGATTGGTGCTGAGAACTCATGAGCTATCCCTTCTGAGTAACAGAATTCTGCAAATTTGCTGTTCTCGAACTCTCGACCATGATCACTACGAAGGCGAATTATTTTTCCAATTGTCTCCCCTTTTTCTCGTTTGACCTGGATGCATAGATTCTTGAAGATCGAGAAGGTATCTGATTTGTCACTAGGGAAGTCAACCCAAGTGTATCGTGAGTAATCATCTACACATACAAAGACATATCGTTTTCCTCCAAGACTTTCAACTTGCATTGGCCCCATGAGGTCAACATGTATTAGCTCAAGCACTCGAGAGGTGGTGATATGCTTCAGCTTCTTATGTGACATCTTGGTTTGCTTTCCAATCTGACATTCTCCGCCGATCTTTCCTTCTACTATTTTCAGGATTGGAATTCCAGTAATGGCCTGCTCGGAGATTGCCTTCTGCATACTTCTAAGATTTAGATGTCCAAGCTTTCTGTGCCACAGTTTGGTTTCTTCTGCTTTGGAGACAAGGCACTTTGCCGCTTCGATATGTGATTCGGGCGACCAGATGTAACAATTATCCATTGAGCGGATTCCTTGTAGAATAGTGACTTGATCGAAGTCTTTAACTATACAGGCTTCTTTAGTGAATATTACTTCTGAATCCATATCACAGATCTGGCTGATGCTAATCAGGTTTGCTTTAAGTCCTTCTACAAGTAATGCTTCAGTTAGGCAAGTGGCTCCTGGATGATTGTGGACCTCCTTTTCCAATGATTCGAGCTCGAATCCCATCTCCAAAAGTAACATAGCAGTTTGTATATAATTTGAGATTGAAAAGAAACTCTGGAGTACCTCTCATGTGTCGAGAACATCCACTATCGAGATACCAGTCCTTGTTTGTTGAGGAACTCAAGGATGTATACGCAACATTAGCTCGATAAACTAGATTTTTAGGTCTCCATTCAAGGCGGGATGTTTTCTGAGGAGTTGAGAGATGCCTCTGATGTCTCATTTGTCTCTGTAGTATTGCTGTCTGCGTGGAGGATGTCATTTGATAGGTGCTTGACAAGAACATGTTGTAGACGATGTCATGACATTTGTTGTAGGTCGTCCTGTAGGATGTGTTGGGGCATCCAGTGGTTTCTTGTCAACCATGTCTTGTTGTGGGACAAACTTCATGGCTGTTGACGAGGGGATATTGTGTGTGTATCGTAGTCCCGTCATATCCTTTGACTTCTTTCCTACTGATAGGATTTTTTCAAGGCTTTCTGTGCTAGGATTCATCCTCTTTACCAACTTAGTCATAAGACTAATCTCTCCATTAAGTCTTGTGATTTCGCGTTTTAGCTCCACGATCGTCTCTAGAAATCTAGATTTGTCGTTGGTAAGACTGATGATCCGTTCTCCTTGTTGATCAAGGATCAGTGTTTCCTTGACCCATCTGGTATGCAAGCTTTTGTATCCCTCGACTAGTTGCTCTTTAGTCCAATTCTCATTTGGAGTTGGATGGTGGTGATCATCATTGATATTGGCAGAGTTATCAATGTTACATACAGGAGTAGTAGTAGTGAATGCAACAAAGTTGCTTACCTCTTCAGAACCACTGTCTTCATTGTCATCATCTGATAGGGTGGTATTGTAACCTCGTTTTTATTGTTTGAGGAAATTTGGACATTCTCTACGAAGATGGCCAAATCCTTCACATTCATGACATTGAAGTCCTTTGTTCTTGTTGTTTTCTTCTCCACTCCTGTTTGATCTGTCAAGACTTCCTCCTGTTTGAGCTTTTTGTGGAGCTTTGTTTCTGGCATTTGTTGTGACATTCCGTCCACTCATTCGATTGAATCTTCTCATGACTTTGTTGTAATTTTTTTTGAGAAGGGCCATCGTAGCATCGATGTCTTCTTCGGAGTCAGAATCCTCAAGTTCTGGTTGCTTGTGTGTTGAGCTTTTGAAGGCAACTCCTTTATTCCTTTTGTTGATATTGGGCAGAGATAACTCATAGGTAGTCAGAGACCCCATCAGCTCATCGAATTTTAAGATCTTGACATCATGAACTTCCTCAATTGTAGTGATCTTCATCTTTAATCTAGGGCTAATAGCACCCAGGGTTTTTCTAACCAATTTTTCATCATACATTGGTTCTCCCAGAGAATAGGATTCATTAGCTAGATCACGAATACGAACATTGAATTTAGCAATTGATTCGTCCTCTTTCATGACAAGGGCTTCGAAGTTGGTTGTCAAGTATTGCAGTTTTTGTTCTCGAACCTTGGTAGTTCCTTCCTATGCAACTGCTAGGATATCCCATGCAAATTTGGCTGTTGTGCATGTGTTGATTAGTCTGAATACATTTTTGTCAACACCGTTGAAAATAGCATTCAGAGCTCGAGAGTTTCCCAGTGATTCCTCGTCTTCATCATCAGTCCAGTCTTTTTCTGGTTTTGGGCAGATAGGGTTACCATCACTGTCACTGAGTTGTGGAGCATTCCAACTATTGATCACAGCCTTCCATGTTTTGTTGTCAAGTGACTTCATGAAAGCACACATCCAAGCCTTCCAATAGCCGTAGTTACTTCCATCTAGAACAGGTGGTCGATTGATGGATCCTCCTTCTCTGTTATTGTCCATCTTGATCAAAATATTTGTTTAAGAACTCACCTAAAGCTGTAGGTGCCCCCTCTGATACCAGTTGAAATTTTGATCAGCTAGTCGTGCAAGATGCCACACACAATGTTACATATGAAGCTATAACACCGTGTATGACTTCTTGTGTAGATAATGTAGGACAGTAAATATAAAGCTATAAACAATGACACAGCAGATTGTTTACCCAGTTCGGTGCAACGTCACCTACGTCTGGGGGCTCTCAGCCTAGTGGAAATGTTTCACTTATCAGTAATTCGTCAGAACATACAAGTACTTGTGATCATCCCTAGATCTATACTTTATGCTACGTTTTACAGTGCAACCTATCTCAGGGTCTCCCTCTGAATCCAAGACTCCGTCTTAATTCCACTCTTCAAGCAATCGCCTTGCTCTGTCGGTTCAAGTCTTCGTTGAACTTGGTGGTTGCGTGCAGTCTTCACTCACGCGATCAGTAAACCCTCAATCACCTAACTCTCAATAGTTATGGTGATGCACAATATCCTTAGTTCAATCTGCAACCTCTCAGCCCGCAAACCTTCACGTCTAAGAGCTTTGCAAATTATTGCTAGGAAACAAAAATAAAGAACCACACAATTGCTAAAGGGGTAGCCTAAGCTTTTATAGCAATCTAGGATGAGTACTAACCCTAATGGGTTTCCTCTTAAGTACCGTCTTTCTTCTTTCCAGGTTTGAAGTCATTATGGGATTTCCTAATCATTTTGGTACTTTCTGCAGAAACTGCACTTTTCTGATTTCTGTCGATCAGGATGTTTGCCGATACGCCGTCAACAATGTTACACAAGATGTCGCGTAGGATGCTTTGACATTCTTTGTGACATGTTCTCTAGTTCCTTTAAAAATAAGCCAATCTCTAAAACCGTCGTAACTACAATACTCTTTCCGAGTTGGTTTTCTACTTCAGTCCTAATATCCTTGAATTTATCAAAGGCTTCAAACTTATGTCTCATGAGATAGACATAACCATATTTACTAAAATCATCAGTAAATGTGATAAAGTAGCCTAAACCACCTCTAGCTGGTGTACTCATTGCTCCACATACGTTTGAATGTATTAGACCCAATAGATCACCTGCCCTCTCACCTAAACTAGTGAAGGGCGCTTTAGTCATCTTGCCCATTAAACAAGCTTCACATCTATCAATCATTTGGAATTCGAATTGACTTAGAAGTCCGCACTTATGAATCGCTGAGATGCGTTTCTCATTTATGTGACCTAGACGACAATGCCATATTAGAGTTTGGTCTAAATCATTAGCTTTAAACCTCTTAGCATTTACATTATAGAGCATGTTGGACCTCGAGTTTTGAATATTTAATATGTATAAACTTCCAACAGTGTGAGCATTTCCATAAAACATGTTGTTGCGCATAATATTAAAAACCCCGTTCTTAATATCAAAATAATAACCTTCTTTTTCAAGAAGGGATATTGATACAATATTCTTGTTGAAAGCAGATACGCAAAACACATCAGAAAGTTCAATTACAAGCCCACTCTTAGAACCCACCATACGCATGAGGAAGGGATTGCAGAATGAAATCCGCAGCCATATCTTTCTCCATAATCATTCCGAGACTAGTCATATGATCGAGATGTCCCTTCATACGTAGGACATGTGGACCTACGGAGCTGCCTGCTGACATCTTGCAGGCAATGAGTTCTCGGAGAACAGTGTATTTTTCAATACGTAATTTCTCTTTGAACATATCCTTGATCTGTGCAAACATTACAAACGGATCATGGGATAGCTCCATAAACTGCTTCTGGAGGTCCGCCTCCATGCAGCCCAGCATGACACACGCAACGTCTATAGAGTCGCTAAGGTGTTTCTGCTACGCATCCTTAACGACTCTCGTTGCGTTAGCAGCTGGCTCCACCGGGATTTGTCAAGGACGTACTCCCCGCGTTCCAACTTTAACACAAGTCGTAAATTTCTGTCCCAATCCAGATAATTTGTCCCATTGAGTTTACACTTTTCAAGTATAGTCCTCAACGACAAATTAGACGAGTTTGTTGAATTACTAGCCATTTCTACACGAAGAAAATAAATTTAATCAGAAAAGTTGAATAAATTTACGAAGATCCGAATTAAACACCAACCATCCGATTCTAAGGTTTTAGAATCTTTAAACCTCAATTGAAGTACGTTAAGGCGCACCGCTCCAATTGACTCATTTGGGTAGGACGTCCATCCAATTACAACCCGTGTAACTCTTGGTCAGGGTATGTGCAAAAGCACACGGCTCACCCTTCCGATGCCCCAGCTCGACCTCAGGCAAAGAATCGTGGTCGAGTCAACCAACCTTCACTAATGCGTTAAATTTGTACAGATGCTCCGCTAAGGCGCACGACATCCCACAAAATTGACCATTTCCATATAGAACCCATTCAATCGATGCTCCGCTAAGGCGCACGACACCGATAAAATGTTTCTACATGGGTGTGAATTTGGGTGGCATCTCACTTGACTCAAATTATGTTGTTTCTACATGGGTGTTTAATAATTCGAAAGTATCTTGGTACAATTACGAACCCGTCATCAACAACCCGTGTTGTGACATTTCTAATTGTATCATATACAATCTTCTTTTGAAGTCGTCATTTGCAACCCGTGCAAACACGTTTCAAAATCCAACTCATCCATCACAACCCGTGCGATGATGGTTCACAAACGCTTTAAACATGCAATCAATTAAACTCGATTTTAATCTTTGCATGTGAGGTGATGGCTTATAAACTTATAAGCTAAGCATGCAAGCATGTAATTAATTAAATAATTCAAGCAAGCAAACATAAAGCGTTTAAATATGCATCAATAGCCCATCCTAATCTTAGGATTCTACAAGTCACCACATCTTCTCGTCTTTCTCATTCGGGCTCCCACTAGCTCTTAGACTTCCTCCAAGACCGTCATTGTGCTCGATTTTCCATCCTTCCCGTCTTTGAGTAGTAGTTACAATTAATACTCGGTTGCTAGACCGGATAAAAAATAATTACACTTTATGGGCTCGAATGAAAGAATAATTACACGCTAACACTAACGGTGTGCAAACCGTGAAAGCGATAAAATCTAATGGGCTACTAATGCATCATACATCTCATCACATCATCCAACATGTTATCACACAAACATGTTATCAAATAATATGCAATTATTCCGGTTTTAATTTTACCAAGTTGCTTGGTCGGGTTTATCGAAACTAGACCTTTTCGATAAACGGTTTATCGAAACAGGTCAAATTTAAAAGTTTTCGAAATAATGGATCGCGGGTTCATCCATGGGCATAATCAACGTGCACGAATCAAGTCAGGCCAAACCCAATGGCCCGAAGCCCATTGGGCCGAGCCCAACACCACGGCTCGGTTTAGGCCTAGAAAAGCCAAAACCGAGCTTGCCTCTCCTCTCGGCCTCGGCCAAGAGGAGGGACGGCCCCAGTCACCGCTGGCCTCTCCAGGCCTCCGGTGACCTCCGTCCGGTACCTCCGATCCGGATCCCCGAGAGTCTCTTCTCGGACTCGACAAATCCAATAATTTCCGAAAAATTCCAAATTCAATATATTTTTCAAAAATAACATATTTAAGGAAATTTTCCCAAAAAGCATTAAAAACATGTTATCAACAAATATGGCGTGCAAATCATCAAAAACCGAAACAAGTTCAACAATACAAAGATTAAGAGGGTTAACCAGCCTCTGATACCACTGTAGGGTTTTGGAGCGTTCTTTAACATCGAGATAGCGGAAGCATTTAACAAAAGCAACTCCAAACCTTGTCCAAGAACATTGAACCATTAAATCCCAAGGAAAAATCTATTCCACAAGAAATTTACCTTTGAGTCTTTGTTGAATCGATAAAGAAGAACTTTGTGATCTTCTTCTCTAGAGCAAGTCCACACCAAGGGGATTATCTTCGAGATCCTACACTTAATGCCTACTAGAAAAATTAAGTGAAGAACAAGAGAGCAAGAAGAGAGAGAGCACAAGAGGTGGCCGGCCAAGGAGAGAGAGAGTGAGATTGTGAGAGTGTGTTGTGTAATTAATTTACTTGATATTTCTCTACTTCATCAATCTCATAAGCAGGGGTCAAAAGGTGATTGGTATGGGCTTAAAGGTGTCATTACCCGTACCCCTTAAATAACTCATCTCTTAATCAACAATCACCAACTAAGCATGGTGTGTTGTGGCCCCCAACTTTGGGCCCACCAAAGTGGCCGGCCATATAGGGCTTATTGGGCCCAAAATGGGCCCTTGTTGGGCCGCTCACGTGACCTCATGGGCCGAGCCCAATGGACTCGCCCATGTGGTTTCGTGCCGTGTCCAAAAGTCGCCTGACCCTCTTTGTCGTTACTTATCAAACAAAGTCCGACGCGACATTGACGAAAAATCTCAGTTTTCTCGATTTGCCAATTATTCTCTCATACCGAACCCATGGCCCAAAACCTTCAGTTTTGTCCATGTATTGCTCCTCAAGAAACGTTAAGGTTTCCTTGTCTCAAGTTATCCATCTTGTATGTGTGTGACCCTCCAGGCTCATGCCACCGTTAGTAGATCGGCGCAAAAGATCTCTCTTGTCCGATCCATCATAAGTGGTCTCTAGTAAGACGTTATGATTACCCAAGGTGCATGATGATCGATGATTTGATTTAACCATTGTGCATTCAAGTCACTATCCTATTATCTATAGATATCCCGATTGATCACAAGGCATACAGTCGTCATCCTTGTTTAATCAATCATTGTTACTTGATATGTGAGATGGCTGAGAACTGATAACCCGTATCACTGGCATGGCCATGCTCTTTGTCTCAGTCACTCTCGATCAAGAGGCCTTTAACGAATATATTTTCCATACCGTAGTACGAGGGATAAATCTCTTAGCCGTCTTTCGTGTCACTCATGCAATCCGTTCCGCCACCCAATCATGCCCGTTATTGCAATCCTGTTACGGAAAGCGTTAGGTACAAGTTAAAGCCGCACGTACATTGCATAGCGATCACAAAGACTCCTTGGTCTAAGGATATCGTGACAAGCTATCGCAATTGAATATGTTCATGGCTTAATCTATGAAACACTATTCAAAGCAGGTCGTCCGATATCAATCACCTCATGATATCTATGATATGGTTCCGGGATCCCTCATCCCTATGACAAGTAGAACTACGTCATTGAGAACCATCCTCATGCTGGTCGCTTCTATTGAAGCGTATATTGACTAGGGACTCGTTAAGTGTGATCCGTACAGATTTTTGGTTCTACTACTTTAGTGGTCATAAATCAGATCATGCTTAACATATTACTTCAACACATAAGTAATACAAAGCCGTTTTATTTATTAGAAATGATGATAAATATACATAGACATTTACAGACTACTAGCAATTGGAGTAGGGCACAAAAATGCTATCAGAGGGATAGATCCCTAAGCCGTTTTTCGAGTTCACTCATGTAACTTATAACTAAGCTAATCCAAGCCCGTATAGCTACCCTTTTACTGGTAACGTTGTTCTAGGTCAAACTTAGATACTTATTACATAGTGATCACAAAGACTCCTCAGTCTAAGGATACAATGACAAACTACGATATGTGAGTATGCTCATGACAACATCTATGCTACATACTCGCCATTGGGTTGTCCAATATCATTCCTCTAATGATATCTATGATCTAACTTCAGCCCTCGCCTTGCCATGATCAGTAGAGTGTGATCATAAAGAGTTAGCCTCATACTGGTCGCTTCTACTGAAGCTTAATTGACTAGGGACACATTAAATATGATTCGTTAAAATCTGCAGTTCTACTATTAGTGATGACACACATAATGATACAGATCAAATCATATCTAATATATTACTACAACACATTAGTAATATAATGTCGTTTTATTTATTTGAAAGATGATAAAACATTACAATTGCAGATAACTTATAAATTGGGCTAGGGCATAACTCTAACACTGCGAACTGTGTATCTTTGTAATTGGACCAAGCTGTTGATCAAGGACCGGAAGGTGGCTAAAGGTGAAAGGTGGACCGAATAGGGTGATAGCCCGATGGTGAAGCAAGAAGAACCAGGGTTTCGTTCTTGTTGAACCGCATATGGTGACAAACCGGTTCTCATTCATCATGTATAGATGTTTTCTTGTATGTTTAGAATGTATGATAGAACATTACCCACATGCGAAAAGATTAAAATTGAAATTTCATCACCTTGGCATGTAATTGGTAATTGAAGCATCATTGAATTGATTTTTTAAATAAGATTGTATGGGATACAATCAAGGACATTAAAACACAACCAATTCACATCTAATTCATGTCATGTGAGATACCATTCAAATCTCAACACTCAGACTAGCTCCAAGCTCTATGGGTGGGTGCGCCTTCGCGTAGCATTCATGGAGATGCGTGTTATATAAGTTGGTCAATTTTATATGGGTACGTGCGCCTTCGCGTAGTAACCATATAAGAACTGGACCATATTTATATTTAGTTGACTTGACTACGATTGTTAGCTAGGGTTGACCTAGGGTATCAGATAGGGTATGTCGTGTACTAACAAGTACATAGCCTAGCCAGGAATTACATGTTATGTAATTGGATGGGTTTCCTACCTATATAGCTCGATTGCTAATGGGCTACTAATGCATCATACATCTCATCACATTATCCAACATGTTATCACACAAACATGTTATCAAATAATATGCAATTATTCCGGTTTTAATTTTGCCAAGTTGTTTGGTCGGGTTTATCGAAACTAGACCTTTTTGAAAAACGGTTTATCGAAACCGATCAAATTTAAAAGTTTTCGAAATATTGGATCGCGGGTTCATGCCACGGAAAAAAAATCAACGTGCACGAACCAAGTCGGGCCCAAGCTCAATGGGTTGAAGCCCATTTGGCCGAGCCCAACACCACGGCTCGGTTGGGCCTAGGAAAGCCCAAACCGAGCTGGCCTCCCTTCTCGGACTCGGCCTAGAGGGGGGACGGCCCCAATCACCGCCGGCCTCCCCTGGCCTCCGGTGACCTCCGTCCGGTACCTCCGATCCGGCTCCCCAAGAGTCTCTTCTCAGACCCGACAAATCCAATAAAATCCAAAAAATTCCAAATTCAATATATTTTTCAAAAATAACATATTTCATGCAATTTACCCCAAAAATATTAAAAACATGTTATCAACAAATATGGCATGCAAATCATCATAAAACTGAAACAAGTTCAACAAGACAAAGATTAAGAGGGTTAACTACCCTCTGATAACACTGTAGGGTTTTGGAGCGTTCAAGATCATCGAGATAGCGGAAGTATTAACTCCAAACCTTGTCAAAGAACATGAACCATTAAATCTCAAGGCAAAATCTATTCCACAAGAAATTTACCTTTTAGTCTTTGTTGAATCAATAAAGAAGAACTATGTGATCTTCTTCTCTAGAGCAAGTCCACACCAAGAGGATGATCTTCAAGATCCTTCACTAAAAGCCTACTAGAACAATTAAGTGAAAAACAAAAGAGCAAAGAGAGAGGAGGGAAGGGGAGTGGCCGGCCAATGAGAGAGAAAGTGAGGTTAAGCGTGAGTGATTAATTCCAATGATATTTGTCTACTTCATCAACTCATAAGCATGGGTCAAAAGGTGAAAGCATGGGTTTAAAGGTAAGTCATTACCCATACCCCTTAAATCACTCACCTCTAAATCAACAATCACAACCTAAGCATGGTGTGTGGCCCCTACCCTTGGACCCACCAAGGTGGCCGGCCACTTAGGCTTACTAGGCCTAATCTGGGCCGTTGTTGGACCGGCCATGTGATCTCATGGGCCAAGCCCAATGGGCTCGCCCATCTGGTCGCGTGCCGTGTCAAAAAGTTTCCCGACCCTTTTTGTCATTACTTATCAAATAATGTCCGACGCGACATCGACGAAAATCTCAGTTTTCTCGATTCGCTAATTATTCTCTCAAACTGAACCCATGGCCCAAAACCTTAAGTTTTGTCCACGTATTGCTCCTCAAGAAACGTTAAGGTTTCCTTGTCTCAAGTTATCCGTCTTGTCTAGGTGTGATCCTCCAGGCTCATGCCACTGTTGGCAGATCGGCGCAAGAGATCCCTCTTGCCTGATCCATCATAAGTGGTCTCTAGTAAGACATTATGATTACCCAAGGTGCATGATGATCGATGATTCGATTTAACCTTGTGCGTACAAGTCACTATCCGATTATCTCTAGACATCCCGATTGATCACAAGGCATAGAGTCGTCATCCTTGTTCAATCAATCATTGTTACTTGATATGTGAGATGGCTGAGAAATGATAACCCGTATCATTGGCATGGCCATGCTCTTTCTCTCAGTCACTCTCGATCAAGAGGCCTTAACGGATATCTTTTCCATACCGTAGTACGAGGGATAAATCCCTTAGCCGTCTTTCGTGTCACTCGTGCAATCCGTTCCGCCACCCAATCATTCCCGTTATTGCAATCCTGTTATGGAAAGCGTTAGGCGCAAGTTAAAGCCGCACGTCGACTGCATAGCGATCACAAAGACTCCTTGGTCTAAGGATATCGTGACAATCTATCGCATTTGAATATGTTCATGGCTTAATCTACGAAACACTATTCAAAGCGGGTCGTCCGATATCAATCACCTCATGATATCTATGATATGGTTCCGGGATCCCACATCCCTATGATAAGCAGAACTACATCATTGAGAACCATCCTCATACTGGTCGCTTCAATTGAAGCGTATATTGACCAGGGACTCGTTAAGTGTGATCCGAACAGATTTATGGTTCTACTACTTTAGTGGTCATAAATCAGATCATGCTTAAGATATTACTTCAACACATAAGTAATACAAAGCCGTTTTATTTATTACAGACGATGATAAATATACATAGACATTTATAGACTACTAGCAATTGGACTAGGGCACAAAAATGCTATCATCTACTACTTTGATGGTTATAGATCAGATCATACTTAACATATTACTCCAACACATAAGTAATATAATGCCGATTTTGTTCATTACAAACGATGATAAACTATTATAGACATTTACAGACTAATACCAATTGGACTAGGGCACAAAATGCTATCAATCTCCCACTTGCCCCTAGTTCCAATCTAAGTCCTAGTCTATTCCCATCGACCGTACATGAGTCTCATGTCTAGGCTGTGAGACTGCCTTCGTTAATGAGTCGGTTGCGTTATCGTCCATCCCAATGTCATTGATCTTCTTGTAATCTCGGTAACGTCTAAGTATATGTTTGGATTAGTTATGTGATATGGGCTCTATAGCTTATGCAATGGCCCAAGTGTTGTCACAAGATAAGCCTACTAAATTAGACGTGTTTTTAATTACATCTACCCCAGTCATGAAGATCCTAACCCATACAGCCTCCTTTGCTGCCTCCGACGTAGCTGTATACTCAGCCTCCTTTGTAGAATTAACAATTGGTCTCGCTTCCAGCTCTTCCAGCTGAAGCTCCACCATTCAACATGAACACATATCCTGACCGATTCTCAAAATCATCAGGATCTTTTGGAAACTAGTGTCAATATAACCTTTGACACCTAGCTGAACATCATCATGGCCCTCGTACACAAGAAATGCGTCTTTAGTTCTCCTCAAACTTCATGAGGATAGGATGTCGTTTCCAATGTCATTCTCACATTAAGCACCAGAAAGACAATCTTACACCCATTCGCCTTCTTTGAAACGCATGGCTCATCTACGTTCTTGATAAAGCCGAACTTCATCAAAACGTTAGATTCCAATTCTGCTACATGGTACCCAGTCATGTCTCAGAGTTAGGGCCGTCCATGGCTTCTTGAAAGATAGCTGGACCATCCCGATCCACTGTAACCAAATCGTCACCTTTAGACACGAGACACCTGTATCTAGCAGGTGTACAATTGGTCCTTTTAGACTGCCTTGGACCGTCCGGAATAACTGCAATAGGCGGTTCTTGCTCTACTACCAGCTCTGGCTCAAACACTTCTACAGAGTTGTCCAGTGGTTCTTGAGAAATTGTACCATCAAGATGTACATTCCTCCCACTGTTTTCGTCAGAGCCCGACTCAAAATGAATGCGGCTATTTCTAAAGCCCAGCCCTAGAATGAGTTTGGGACATCAAAGTAACTCTGATAATATCCTACTGCTCACAACATGATCATGAAACTCTATAAACAAGTATTCTCCAGGTCGATTCGACACGAAGCGTTTTAATACTTTTCTCGAGTTGGTTTTGTACTTCAGTCTTAAGCTCTTTGAATTTATCAAAAGCATCTGACTTATGTCTTATTGAATAGACATAATAAAGTCTACTGTAATCAACAGTAAGATTGATGAAGTAGCAAAAACCACTCCAAGCAAGTGAACTCATTGGCCTATACACATTTCCGATGTATTAGGCCCAATAGGTCACTCGCCCTTTCACCTCTCCCGATGAAGGGCGTTCCAGTTATTTTGCCCATCAAACAAGCCTCGCACATTTTCCACCCGAATGAAATTCGAATGGCCTTAGAAGTCCGCACTTGTAAAGTGCTGAAATGCACTTTCTCATTTATGCAACCCAAACGACAGTGCCATATTAGAGCTTGGTTTAAATCATCGGATTTAAACCTCTTAGTGATAACGTTATATTATGAGCTTAAGTTTTCATACTCAATATGTGTAAACCATCGACTTTATTAGAACTTACAAAAGTATGTAATACACATTAATGAAGTACTAATACAAGTCTACTGGCCAAAACAAGAGTAATGGAGCCTACAGCAGTTTCGGCAACCCTGATTATGTTCCCAACTTTTATGTCCACCTCGTGTTTGCCATAATCTCTCCTGCCTTCCTGTTTCTGTTCATCCGTAGAGATTCATGCCTGATATAAATACTCATGAATCGGAAGTAGATTGATTAAGCTCAATAACGAGAATAGCAGAAGGCGTGGATCCACCACCCTTCTTTAAATCATCCTGGAACTTCTTGCAGTCTATTTTCCAATGACCGGGCTATTGGCAGTAGAAGCAGACTGATTCCCTTTCCTTTTAGCCTCCCTGACTTTAGGAGGTTTAGGAACCCGAGCCAATCTCATCTTTACCGCCGCGTGCATAGGGGCTTTACCCTTGTCACGTTAAGCTTTGATGCTAGATCCCTTTCTGACCATTAGAACATCCCTTTGTATAAGCTTGACGTTCTTCTCAGCCGTTACATGCTTTCATTACAACTCTAAGATGATCTTGTCCAACTTATGCATATTGTAGTACATACAGAACCCAACATAAGCACGAGGAAGGGATTGCAGAACGAAGTCTACAATGCCATCTCTTGTCCCATCCCAAGACTCGGTCCTGTCAGGTGTTCGAGATGTCCCTTCAACTTTTAGGACATGAGGACTAACACAGCCGCCTACTGACATTTTGTAGGAGAGGAATTCTTTGAGAATTTTGAATCTTTCGATCCGAGCCTTCTCCTTGAACATAACCCTTATCTGCGCCATCATGGCACAAGGGTCCTCGAATAGTTCCTTAAATTGCTTATGGAGGTCTCCCTCCAAGCAGCCCAACATCACATACGCCACATTCCCAGAATCGCTAAGGTGCTTCCTGAATGCGTCCTTAACGGCCCTTATGGCGTCAAGTGTTGGTTCCCCAGGGATAGCATGGTCAAGGACCATTGAGCTTACACTTATCAAGGATAGCCCTCAATGACAAATTAGACGAGTTTGTTGAATTACTAGCCATTTTTTACATGAAGAAAGTAAATTTAATCAGAAATGATGAATAAATTTACAAAGATCTGAATCAAACACCAACCATTCGATTCTAAGGTTCAGAATCTTTAAACCAAGAATCTTTAAACCAAGATCCAATTGACTCATTTGGGTAGGACGTCCATCCAATTACAACCCGTGTAACTCTTGGACAGGGTATGTGCAAAAGCACACGACTTACCGTTCCGATGCCCCAGCTCGACCTCAGGCCGAGAATCGTGGTCGAGTCAACCAACCTTCACTTATGCATCAGTTTTGTGCAGATGCTCCGCTAAGGCGCACGACATCCCACAAGGTTGACCATTCCATATAGAACCCATTCTATCGATGCTCCACTAAGGCGCACGACACCGAGAGAAGGTTTCTACATGGGTGTGAATTTGGATGGCATCTCACTTGACTCAAATTATGTTGTGATTTGGTTGTGTTTAATAATTCGAAAGTATTTTGGTACAATTACGAACCTGTCATCAACAACTCGTGTTGTGACGTTTCTAATTGTATCATATACAATCTTCTTTTGAAGTTGTCATTTGCAACCCGTGCAAACAAGTTTCAAAATTGAACTCATCCATCATAACCCGTGCGATGATGGTTCACAACGCTTTAATCATGCAAACAATTAAAATCGATTTTAATCTTTACATGTGAGGTGATGGCTTATAAACTTATAAGCTAAGCATGCAAGCATACAAAAATTATCTAATAATTCAAGCAAGCATCATAAAGCGTTTAAATATGCATCAATAACCCATCTTATTCTTAAGATTCTACAAGACATCACATTTTTGTGTGTTTTGTGATTATTTGAATAATCAATTAATCTCTAGTATTTCAATTCATCATCCAACTCATAAGCATGGGTCAAAAGTGATTGGTATGGGCTTAAAGGTGCTTTAACCCATACCCCTTAAATCACTCACCTCTTAACCCACAATCACCAACTAAGCATAGTGTTGTGTGGCCCCCACACATGGACCCACCATGTGGGCCGGCCATGAGACCTCATGGGCCGAGCCCAATGGGTTCGCCCATGTGGTTTCGTGCCGTATCCAAAAGTCGCCCGACCCTTTTGTCGTTACTTATCAAACAAAGTCCGATGCGACATCGATGAAAGAACTCAGTTTTCTTGATTCGCTAATTATTCTCTCAAACCGAACCCATGGCACAAAACCTCCAGTTTTGTCCATGTATTGCTCCTCAAGAAACGTTAAGGTTTCCTTGTCTCAAGTTATCCGTCTTGAATGTGTGTGCCCTTCATGCTCATGCCACCGTTGGCAGATCGGCGCAAAAGATCGCTCTTTCTCGATCCATCATAAGGGGCCTCTAGTAAGACGTTATGATTACCCAAGGTGCATGACGATCGATGATTCGACTTAACCTTGTGCGTACAAGTCACTATCCTATTATCTCTAGATATCCCGATTGATCACAAGGCATAGAGTCGTCACCCTTGTTTAATCAATCATTGTTACTTGATATGTGAGATGGCTGAGAACGGATAACCCGTATCACCGGCATGTCCATGCTCTTACTCTCAGTCAGTCTCGATCAAGAGGCCTTTAACGGATATCTTTCCCATACCGTAGTATGAGGGATAAATCCCTTACCCGTCTTTCGTGTCACTCATGCAACCCGTTCCGCCCCCTAATCATGCCCGTTATTACAGAAAGCGTTAGGCGTAAGTTAAAGCCACACGCACATTGCATAGTGATCACAAAGACTCCTCGGTCTAAGGATATCGTGACAAGCTATCGCATTTGAATATGTTCATGGCTTAATCTATGAAAACACTATTCAAAGAGGGTCGTCCGATATCAATCACCTCATGATCTCTATGATATGATTCCGGAATCCCTCATCGCTATGACAAGTAGAACTACGTCATTAAGAACCATCCTCATACTGGTCGCTTCTAAGGAAGCGTATTTTGACCAGGGACTCGTTAAGTGTGTTCCGTACAAATTTATGGTTCTACTACTTTAGTGGTCACAAATCAGATCATGCTTAACATATTACTTCAACACATAAGTAATACAAAGCCGTTTTATATATATTACAAATGATGATAATGTACATAGACGTTTACAGGCTAATAGCAATTGGACTAGGGCACAAAATGCTATCAACTAATGCATCATACAAATCATCACATCATCCAACATGTTATCACACAAACATGTTATCAAATAATATGCAATATTCCGGTTTTAATTTTACCAAGTTGCTTGGTCGGGTTTATCGAAACTAGACCTTTTTGAAAAAAAACGATTTATCGAAACCGATCAAATTTGAAAGTTTTCGAAATATTTGATCGCGGGTTCATGCCACAAAAAAAAAATCAACGTGCACGAACCAAGTCGGCCCAAGCTCAATGGGACAAAGCCTATTGGGCCGAGCCCAACATCACGGCTCGTCTTTGGGTTTTGGAAAGCCGAAGCCAAGCTTGCCTCCCTTCTCGGCCTCGGCCTAGAAGGGGGACAGTCTCGGTCACCGCCGGCCTCCCCCGGCCTCTAGTGACCTCCGTCTGGTACCTCCGATCCGTCTCTTCGAGAGTTCCTTCTCGGACCCTACAAATCCAATAAAAATCCAAAAAATTACAAATTCAATATATTTTTTAAAAATAACATATTTCATGCAATTTACCCATAAAACATTAAAAACATGTTATCAACAAATATGGCATGCAAATCATCATAAAACTTAAACAACAAAAAAGGATCTCGAAGTGCTAGACCGCCTCTGATACCACTCTTGGGTTCCGGGGCATCCTAATCACGTTCATGGCAGCGGAAGCAATCTATAAACCGCCCCGAACCAGCGCAAGATCGACTACCAAGTTAGATCCTAAGGAAATCGAGTTTTCGGGTTTTACTAGAATCTGCCCAGCAAAAAACCGAGACTTTGAAGCTTCATATCTCGAGCTACAGATCTCCAATCACTTCAGTTTTTTTTTGGAGATTAAACCTCAGCAAATTCTCTACATCTTTCGTGTTTTCCTCCAAACCCAGTTCAGAAGAGAAGAACTTGGCCTGGAGCATAACCTTTTTCTCATCTGGCTGGACAGACTCTGAGGAGCAGTCAGCTTCTCGGCCTTGTATCTCCCAAATCAGTGCTCTTTTGGAAAATCAGTATTTCAAAAATTCTGTAGCCCTTTGACTTATCTTTCCAACGCCGCAAGTATCAGGTCGATCGGAGCTGGGACGAAGCGGTAATGCCTCACGTAATATAGGTCGCCGGAACTGGACAATCTGGACAGTTTCTCCATTCTTGTTTTGAGTTTTTGTTGAATCAAGAAAGAAGAACTATATGATCTTCTTCTCTGGAGCAAGTCCACACCAAGAGGATGATCCTTAAGATCCTTCACAAAAAGCCTACTAGAACTTAATTGAGAAGAACAAGAGAGCAAAGAGAGGAGAGAGGAGGGTGTGGCCGGCCACAAGAGAGTGAGAGAGAGAGAGAGTTATGTGAGTTGTGAATTAAATTCTTCATTTTGTCTACTTCATCAACCCATAAGGCATGGGTCATTAAAGTGACAAATGATGAAGGCATGGGTTAAAGGTAAGTCATCACCCTATCCCCTTAAATCACTCTTCTCTTAATCAACAACACTAACTAAGCATAGTGTGTGGCCCCCACCCTTGGACCCACCAAGGTGGCCGGCCACTTGGGCTTATTGGGCCCTTGTTGGGCCGGCTAGGTGACCTTATGGGCCGAGCCCAATGGGCTTGCCCATGTGGTCACGTGCCGTGTCCAAAAGTCATCCGACCCTTTTGTCGTTACTTATCAAACAAAGTCCGACGCGACATCGACGAAAATCTCAGTTTTCTCGATTCGCTAATTATTCTCTCAAACCGAACCCATGGCCTAAACCCTTCAGTTTGTCCATGTCTTGCTCCTCAAGAAACGTCAATGTTTCCTTGTCTCAACTTATCCATATTGTATGCATGTGACCCTCTAGGCTCATGCCACCGTTGGCAGATCGGCGTAAGAGATCTCTCTTGCCCGATCCATCATAAGTGGTCTCTAGTAACACATTATGATTACCCAAGATGCATGATGATCAATGATTCGATTTAACCTTGTGCGTACAAGTTACTATCCTATTATCTCTAGACATCCCGATTGATCACAAGGTATAGAGTCGTCATCCTTGTTTAATCAATCAATGTTACTTGATATGTGAGATGGCTGAGAACTGATAACCCGTATCACTGGCATGGCCATGCTCTTCCTCTCAGTCACTCTGGATCAAGCGGCCTTAACGGATATCTTTCCCATACCGTAGTACGAGGGATAAATCCCTTAGCCGTCTTTCTTGTCACTCATGCAATCCGTTCCGCCACCCAATCATGCCCGTTATTGCTATCCTATTATGGAAAGCGTTAGGCGCAAGTTAAAGCCATACGTCGACCGCATAGCGATCACAATGAATCCTTGGTCTAAGGATATCGTGACAAGCTATCGCAATTGAATATGTTCATGGCTTAATCGATGAAACACTATTCAAAGCGGGTCGTCCGATATCAATCACCTCATGATATCTATGATATGATTCTGGGATCCCACATCCCAATGATTAGCAGAACTACATCATTGAGAACCATCCTCATACTGGTCGCTTCGATTGAAGCGTATATTGACCAGGGACTCGTTAAGTGTGATCCGTACAGATTCATGGTTCTACTACTTTAGTGGTCATAAATCATATCATGCTTAAAATATATTTCAACACATAAGTAATACAAAGTCGTTTTGATTATTACATAAGAACTATATGATCTTCTTCTCTAGAGCAAGTCCACACCAAGAGGATGATCCTTAAGAGCCTTCACAAAATGCCTACTAGAACTTAAGTGAGAAGAACAAGAGAGCAAAGAGAAGAGAGAGGAGGGTGTGGCCGGCCACAAGAGAGTGTGAGAGAGAGAGAGTTATGTGAGTTGTGAATTAAATTCTTCATTTTGTCTACTTCATCAACCCATAAGGCATGGGTCATTAAAGTGACAAATGATGAAGGCATGGGTTAAAGGTAAGTCATCACCCTATCCCCTTAAATCACTCTTCTCTTAATCAACAACACTAACTAAGCATGGTGTGTGGCCCCCACCCTTGGACCCACCAAGGTGGCCGGCCACTTGGGCTTATTGGGCCCTTGTTGGGCCGGCTAGGTGACCTCATGGGCCGAGCCCAATGGGCTCACCCATGTGGTCACGTGCCGTGTCCAAAAGTCATCCGACCCTTTTGTCGTTACTTATCAAACAAAGTCCGACGCGACATCGACGAAAATCTCAGTTTTCTCGATTCGCTAATTATTCTCTCAAACCGAACCCATGGCCTAAAACCTTCAGTTTGTCCATGTCTTGCTCCTCAAGAAATGTCAATGTTTCCTTGTCTCAACTTATCCATATTGTATGTATGTAACCCTCTAGGCTCATGCCACCGTTGGCAGATCGGCGTAAGAGATCGCTCTTGCCCGATCCATCATAAGGGGTCTCTAGTAAGACGTTATGATTACCCAAGGTTCATGACAATCAATGATTCGACTTAACCTTGTGCGTACATGTAACTATCCTATTATCTCTAGATATCCCGATTGATCACAAGGCATAGAGTCGTCACCCTTGTTTAATCAATCATTGTTACTTGATATGTGAGATGGCTGAGAACTGATAACCCGTATCACCGGCATGGCCATGCTCTTACTCTCAGTCAGTCTCGATCAAGAGGCCTTTAACAGATATCTTTCCCATACCGTAGTATGAGGGTGAAATCCCTTAGCCGTCTTTCGTGTCACTTATGCAACCCGTTCCGCCACCTAATCATGCCCATTATTGCAATCCTGTTAAAAAAAGCGTTAGGCGCAAGTTAAAGCCGCACGCACATTGCATAGTGATCACAAAGACTCCTCGGTCTCAGGATATCATGACAAGCTATCGCATTTGAATATGTTCATGGATTAATCTATGCAAACACTATTCAAAGCAGGTCGTCCGATATCAATCACCTCATGATATCTATGATATGATTCCGGAATCCCTCATCCCTATGACAAGTAGAACTACGTCATTAAGAACCATCCTCATACTGGTCGCTTCTAAGGAAGCATATTTTGACCAGGGACTCGTTAAGTTTGATCCGTACAGATTTATTGTTCTACTACTTTAGTGGTCATAAATCAGATCATGCTTAACATATTACTTCAACACATAAGTAATACAAAGCCGTTTTATATATATTACAAACGATGATAATGTACATAGACGTTTACAAGCTAATAGCAATTGGACTAGGGCACAAAATGCTATCAATCTCCCACTTGCCCCTAGTTCCAATCTAAGTCCCAGTCTATACCCATTGACCTAACATGTTTATCATGTTTTGCTTGAGAAAGAGCCTTGGTCAAGGGGTCGGCTGTGTTATCATCAGTTGCAACGTAGTGGATCTTTATGTCACCTCTAGCAACAATGTCGCGGATGATGTGATACTTGAGTACATATTTGGATCAGTCATGTGCCCTGGGTTCCTTAGCTTGCGCAATGGCCCCGGTGTTGTCATAATATCCCAACTGACTCTTAAAGTCATCGGGGTCTGTCTGGAAACTAGCGTCGACATATCCTTTGACGACTAGATCATCATTTCTTCCCCCGTATACAAGAAAAGCGTCTTTGGTTTTTCTCAAATATTTGAGAATCGGCTTGACGGCAATCCAGTCTGTTTCACCGGGTTTGGATTGATATCTACTGGTACAGGTTAGGGCAAACGAGACATCCGGTCTCGTACATATCATGGCATACATTATGGACCCTATAGCCGAAGCATATAGGATCTCATTCATTCTTGCTAGCTCTACAGGTGTCTCAGCACACTACTTCTTTCTAAGCTTCATGCCATGATGCATGGGCATCAATCCTTTCTTTGAATCTTGCATTGAGAATCGTCTCAACACTTTATCTATGTAGGCGCTTTGACTTAAGCCCAAGACCCGCTTGGCACGGTCTCTATATATCTTGATCCCCAAGTTAGATCCTAAGGAAATCGAGTTTTCGGGTTTTACTAGAATCTGCCTAGCAAAAAACCAAGACTTTGAAGCTTCATATCTCAAGCTACAGATCTCCAATTACTTCAGTTTTTTTTGGAGATTAAACCTCAGCAAATTCTCTACATCTTTCGTGTTTTGCTCCAAACCCAGTTCGGACGAGAAGAACTCGGCCTGGAGCAAAACATTTTTCTCATCTGGCTGGACAGACTCTGAGGAGCAGTCAGCTTCTCAGCCTTGTATCTCCCAAATCAGTGCTCTTTTGGAAAATCAGTATTTCGAAAATTCTGTAGCCCTTTGACTTATCTTTCCAACTCCGCAAGTATCAGGTCGATCGGAGCTGGGACGAAGCGGTAATGCCTCACGTAATATAGGTCGCCGGAACTGGACAATCTGGACAGTTTCTCCATTCTTGTTTTGAGTCTTTGGTGAATCAAGAAAGAAGAACTATATGATCTACTTCTCTAGAGCAAGTCCACACCAAGAGGATGATCCTTAAGATCCTTCACAAAAAGCCTACTAGAACTTAAGAGAGAAGAACAAGAGAGCAAAGAGAGGAGAGAGGAGGGTGTGGCCGGCCACAAGAGAGTGAGAGAGAGAGAGAGTTATGTGAGTTGTGAATTAAATTCTTCATTTTGTCTACTTCATCAACCCATAAGGCATGGGTCATTAAAGTGACAAATGATGAAGGCATGGGTTAAAGGTAAGTCATCACCCTATCCCCTTAAATCACTCTTCTCTTAATCAACAACACTAACTAAGCATGGTGTGTGGCCCCCACCCTTGGACCCACCAAGGTGGCCGGCCACTTGGGCTTATTGGGCCCTTGTTGGGCCGGCTAGGTGACCTCATGGGCCGAGCCCAATGGGCTCGCCCATGTGGTCACGTGTCGTGTCCAAAAGTCATCCGACCCTTTTGTCGTTACTTATCAAACAAAGTCTGACGCGACATCGACGAAAATCTCAGTTTTCTCGATTCGCTAATTATTCTCTCAAACCGAACCCATGGCCTAAAACCTTCAGTTTGTCCATGTCTTGCTCCTCAAGAAACGTCAATGTTTCCTTGTCTCAACTTATCCATATTGTATGTATGTGACCCTCTAGGCTCATGCCACCGTTGGCAGATCGGCGTAAGAGATCTCTCTTGCCCGATCCATCATAAGTGGTCTCTAGTAACATATTATGATTACCCAAGATGCATGATGATCGATGATTCGATTTAACCTTGTGCGTACAAGTTACTATCCTATTATCTCTAGACATCCCGATTGATCACAAGGCATAGAGTCGTCATCCTTGTTTAATCAATCAATGTTACTTGATATGTGAGGTGGCTGAGAACTGATAACCCATATCACTGGCATGGCCATGCTCTTCCTCTCAGTCACTCTGGATCAAGCGGCCTTAACGGATATCTTTCCCATACCGTAGTACGAGGGATAAATCCCTTAGCCGTCTTTCTTGTCACTCATGCAATCCGTTCCGCCACTCAATCATGCCCGTTATTGCTATCCTATTACGGAAAGCGTTAGGCGCAAGTTAAAGCCATACGTCGACCGCATAGCGATCACAATGAATCCTTGGTCTAAGGATATCGTGACAAGCTATCGCAATTGAATATGTTCATGGCTTAATCGATGAAACACTATTCAAAGCGGGTCGTCCGATATCAATCACCTCATGATATCTGTGATATGATTCCGGGATCCCACATCCCTATGATTAGTAGAACTACATCATTGAGAACCATCCTCATACTGGTCGCTTCGATTGAAGCGTATATTGACCAGGTACTCGTTAAGTGTGATCCGTACAGATTCATGGTTCTACTACTTTAGTGGTCATAAATCATATCATGCTTAAAATATATTTCAACACATAAGTAATACAAAGTCGTTTTGATTATTACAAACCATGACAAACTATTATAGACATTTATAGACTATTCCAATTGGAACCTAGGGCACAAATGCTATCACAAAGTTTGGGTTGCCGCAACTACTATAGGATCCGTTAGACTTGTTTTGCCTAGTGGCCTTGTTCTTGTACTTCATAATGTATTTTTTGTACCAACTTTCAGCATAAACATTCTATCCATTTCCTTACTTGACAAGGAATGATTTAGTTTTGTAATCGAAAATGGGAGTTTTAATATAAAACGTGATGATATACATTATGGAAGTGCAAGTACAATTGGTGGTTTATATGTATTGAATATGGAAAGCCCCAATAATAAGCTCTATAACATTAATACGAAAAGGTTTAAATCTGATGATTTGAACCAGACTCTAAATGGGCACTGTCATCTAAGCCACATAAATGAGAGGCGCGTCTCAGCACTTCACAAGTGCGTACTATTAAGTCCATTCGAATTCCATTCGATTGAGAGATGCGAGGCTTTTTTGATGGGCAAGATGACTAGATCGTTGTTCATCGGGAGAGGTGAGAGGGCGGGTGACCTATTGGCCCTAATACACACATATGTGTGTGGACCTATGAGTTCACTTGCCATGAGCGGTTATAGTTACTTCATCACTTTTACTGACAATTTTAGTAGATTTGGTTATGTCTATTTAATGGGACATAAGTCTGATGCTTTTGATGAAAGCACTTCGTTCGGATCGAGATGGAGAGTACTTATTCCAAGAGTTTCTCGATCATGTTGTGGAAAGTGGGATATTATCTGAGTGGACTCCGCTAGGAACACCTCAATTAAATGGAGTGTCCGAGCGAAGGAATCCAACATTGTTAGATATGGTTCGATCCATGATGAGTCACGCTGATTTGCCAATATCCTTCTTGGGTTATGCTCTTGAAACTGCCGCATTCATATTGAATAGGGCTCTAACGAAGACAGTGGAAGGGACACCTTTTGAGCAATGATACGGGAAGAAGCTCGTTTAGTCCTTCCTCAAGATTTGGGGTTGCGAGACTTTTGTGAAGCGTATGCTCTCAAACAAACTCGAATCAAAATCAGACAAATGCATCTTCGATTGGGTATCCCAAAGAAACAAGGGGATATTACTTCTATGAACCAAGCGAGAACAAAGTTTTCGTTGCTTGCAGTGGGGTATTTTGGGAAAAGGAGTTCATTTCCAAAACAGATAGTGAGAGAACTATAGATATGGATGAAATATTAGAGGATCTAGCTTTTCAGGAACCACCTGAAAGCCTAGTAGAAGATATGGAGCCAGAACATGTAGTAGAGCAGGAACCGATCACTGCAGTTCTTCAGGAAGGTCCAAGGCGGTCTAAAAGGACCAGTCATCCACCTGCGAGATACGGATTCTGTGTAACTCAAGGTGATGAGCTGGTATTGGTGGATCAAGATAATGAACCCACCACCTTTTGAGAAGTTGTGGACAGTACCGACTCCGAGAAATGGCTGGGAGCCATGAGGAGGAAATGCAATCCATGTACGATAATCAAGTCTGGAGCTTGATTGATCTAATCGTTGGTGTTAAAACCATTGGTTGTAAATGGGTCTTCGAAAAGAAGAAAGACATGGATGGAAATCCTCAGACCTATAAAGCACATCTGGTAGCAAAAGGTTATAGACAAATTCAGGGAATTGACTATGAGGAAACCTTTGCTCCAGTGGCTATGGTCAAATCTATCCAAATCCTTCTTGCCATCGCAACATATTATGACTACGAGATATGGCTGATGGATGTCAAAACCGCTTTCCTTAATGGGAACTTAAATGAGGACGTTTATATGATGCAACCTAAAGGTTTTGTAGATCCAAAGAATAAGGGAAAGATTTGTAAGTTGCTCAAGTCCATTTATGGGTTGAATCAAGCTTCAAGGAGTTGGAATCAACGTTTTGATCAAACCGTGAAACAGTTCGGCTTTGTCAAGAACGATGATGAACCTTGCGTTTACAAAAGGGAGGATGGGAGTAAGATAGTCTTTTTGGTGCTATATAATGACGACATATTACTCATTGGAAACGACATCCCAACCTTGCACTCAACAAAGGCTTGGTTAGGGGAGTGTTTCGCAATGAGAGACTTAGGCGAAGCCTGTTATATCTTGGGTATTAAGATATGGAGAGATCGCACCAAACGGGTCTTTCGTTTAACTCAGAGCACCTACATAGACAAAGTGTTGAGGAGATTATCAATACTTGATGCCAAGAAAGGATTCTTACCCATCCGCCATGCCATAAAACTAAGCAAGACTTAGCGTCCGGTGACGACTGATGAGCTGAAAAAAATGAGTGGAATTCCATACGCTTCGGCTATTGGATCCATCATGTATGCCATGATATGTACGAGATCGGACATCTCGTTTGCCTTCAGCTGTACCAGTAGGCATCAATCCAACCACGGTGAGGAACATTGGATTGCGGTCAAGGCAATCCTCAAATACTTAAGGAGAACCAAGGACGCTTTTCTTGTTTATGGGGGAAGAAAAGATGATGAACTAGTGGTCAAAGGTTTTGTTGACGCTAGTTTCCAGACGGATCCGGATGACTATAAAAGTCAGTCTGGATATGTGTTCATGTTGAATGGAGGAGCTTTTAGCTGGAAGACCAAGAAGCAGGATTCCACCGCTGACTCTACAACGGAATCTGAGTACATCGCTGCCTCAGAAGCAGCGAAGGAGGTTGTATGGATCAGAAGCTTCCTTACAGGATTAGGCGTAATGCCAAGCGCGTCTGATCCAGTAAGCTTATTTTGTGACAACACAGGGGCCATTGCGCAAGCTAAAGAGCCTAGAGCACATAACAGATCCAAACATGTACCTAGATAATATCACCTGATTCGAGAAATCATCGAGAGGGATGATGTGAAGATCACTTATGTTGCAATAGAGGATAACACAACCGACCCTTTGACCAAGGCTCTTCCTCAACCTAAGCACGAAAAGCATGTGAGGTCAATGGGTATAGACTGGGGCTTAGATTGGAACTAGGGGCAAGTGGGAGATTGTAAGCATTTTTGTGCCCTAATCCAATTGTATTAGTCTGTATGAGATAGGTATCTGTTTAGGCCACTCGATAGAGATTAACTGAATGGAGAGCATGGCCATGCCAACGATACGGGGTATCAATATTCAGTAATCTCGCAGATCGAGAAAAATAGATTGATTAAATAAGGGTGACGTCTCTATGCCTTATGATCAATCTAGATACCGGGCGATTAAAGGGATAGCGACATGTACTACAAGAGGTTAAATCGAATCACCGATCATCATGCGCGTCGGGTAATCATAACGTCTTACTAGAGGCCACTTATGATGGACCAGTTAAAATGGAATTTTACGCCGATCCGCCGACGATGGCATGAGCCTGAAGGGTCACACACATAGGATATGGATTTTGAGAGAAACGACGAAAGATCGGGAATTAGTTCGACGCGAGGCAAGAAAGGTCGGATAATAATTGGACCCGGCACGGGCGCACATGGCTGAAGCAATTGGTCTTCGGTCCATGAGGCCCATGGTGGCCGGCCCAATAGGTGGCCCACTTTTGGGTCCACACAATCATCCAAGATGGTGATTTGCCAAGGTATGGGCAAGGCATGGGCTAGGCATGGGCTAGTCATGGCTAGGCATGGGCAAGTGGGATTTGGTTTACAAGGACACTTTATGCCATGCTCCATCACCAATTCATCCATCTAAGACCAAGAGAGAGGTGGGATTGTGTCATAAGACATAACACACACAAAAAAAAAACACACACACTCTCCCTCCTCTAGCTCTCTCGGCCGAAACCCCCCAAGGGCTCCCCTCCTCCATTTTTCTCTCAAGCTTCACACTATACTCTAGTAGGTAGTAGTGTGCAATGATCTTTCAAGATCATCCCATCCGTGTGGACTACTTTGGAGTTGAAGATTTCAAACTTTCTTCATGTTTCGATTCGAGCAGACTGAATTGTAAAGACTTGTGATTTCGTTTTTGCCTTGGGATTTAATGGTTTCACGATCTTGGACAGATTTTGGGGTTTATTTATTCTTGCTTCCGTTGCCATAATGTTCTAGTTAGCCCCAAAGTTCCTACACGAGGATGACTTGTCTATGCCTCATGGTTGTCAAGATATCAAGAGGATAAAAGGATAGATTCATGTACGACAAGGTTAAGTCGAAATCTCGATAATCACAAGCGTTGGGTAATCATGATGTCTTGCTAGAGGCCACTCATGATGGAAAGGGTAAAATGGTAACTTTACCTGTCCGTCAACTTGTCGTGAGCCTAGAGGGGCACACACTAAAGGTTGACTAAAATAGATGGAATCATATAGAGGAATCATGAGATAGATAAAATCCGGTTTTGGATTAAACCGGATTAGACCGATTTCGGTTTAGGATCAAACCAGAAATCAAGAACAGTTTAGCTGGACGAGTTCTTTAGAGGTCACTGAATCTAGTTTAGTGACAAAGGGATTTCGAATCAAGGTAAATCTATAAATTTTATTCTAGCCTAGATCTCATGATCAATTAATGATCATGTAAGATCCTTACTAAATATGAACTTTTGAGCTTAAATTCTTGTATGGGTATGAATTTAAATCTTTGGAACCCTCAAAAATTTCTTCACAAGCAACCCTGTAGAAGTGTTGGAGCCACAGCTGGTCGTAGAGGAAGGACCGCCTGTTGCGTTTATTCCGGACTGTCCAAGGAGTTTTGAAAGAGCCAGTAGTGCACCTGTTGGATACGATTTATCCAATCCATGAAGGAGGAATGCAATCCATGTCGAATAATCAAGTGTGGAACTTGATTTATCTAATCGCTGGCATAAAAACCATTGGTTGTAAATGGATCTTCAAAGTGAAGATAGACATGGACGGCAAACCCTATACCTATAAAATACGTCTGGTAGCAAAAGGTTATAGGAAAGTTCATGGAATTGACTATGAGGAAAGCTTTTCTCTAGTAGCGATGGTCAAATCGATCCATATTCTACTTGCCATAACTACATATCATGACTATAAGATATGGTAAATGGATGTCAAAAGCGCCTTCCTTAAAGGGAACTTAGTTGAGGACGTTTACATGACGCAACCTGAGGATTTTGTCGATCCTATGAATAAAGGAAAGATTTTTAAGTTGCTCAAATCCATTTATTGATTAAAGAAAGCTTCTCGGAGTTGGAATCTACGTTTTGATGAAGTTGTTAAAAGGTTCGGCTTGATCAAGAACGTAGATGAGCCTTCCGTGTATAAAAAGGCAGATGAGAGTAAGATAGTCTTTCTGGTGATATATGTCGATGACATATTACTCATTGGAAATGACATCCCAACCTTGCGATTAACAAAGGCTTGGTTAGGGGAGTGTTTCGCAATTAGGAATTAGGCAATGGTGCTTATATCTTGGGGATCAAGATATATAGAGATCGCACCAAACGGGTCTTGGGATTAAGTAAAAGAACCTATATAGACAAAGTGTTACGAAGGTTCTCGATGATTAATTACCAAAGGGATTCTCACCCATGCGTCATGGCTTAAAGCTTAGCAAGACTTCGTTTCGCGGACACCTGATGAGCTGAAAAGAATGAGCGAGATCCCATATGCTTCAGCTATAGGATCGATCATGTATGCCATAATGTTGGGTTTTGAAGCGTTCAAGATCATCGAGATAGTGGAAGCATAAACAAAATGAACTCCAAAAACTGTCCAACAACATGAACCATTAAATCTCAAGGAAAAATCTATTCCACAAGAATTTACCTTTAAGTCTTTGTTGAATCAAGAAAGAAGAACTATATGATCTTTTTCTCTAGAGCAAGTCCACACCAAGAGAATGATCCTTAAGATCCTTCACAAAAACCCTACTAGAACTTATGTGTGAAGAACAAGAGAGCAAAGAGAGAGGAGAGAGGAGTGTGGCCGGCCAAGGGTGAGAGAAGAGAGAGTGTGAGTGAATTAATTTGTCATTTGTCTACTTCATCAAATCATAAGGCATGGGTCATTAAAGTAACAAATGATGAAAGCAAGGGTTAAAGGCAAGTCATCAACTAATTCCCTTAAATCACTCTCCTCTTAATCAACAACACCAACTAAGCATAGTGTGTGCCCCCCCCCCCCCCCCCCCCCCCCCCCTACTTGGACCCACTAAGGTGGCCGGCCAAGAAGGCTTATTGGAGTCGTTAAGTGTAATCCATACAGATTTATGGTTCTACTACTTTAGTGGTAATAAATCAGATCATGCTTAGCATATTACTTCAACACATAAGTAATACAAAGCCGTTTTATTTATTAACGATGATAAATATACATAGACATTTATAGACTACTAGCAATTGGACTAGGGCAGAAAATGCTATCAATCTCCCACTTGCTCCTAGTTCCAATCTAAGTCCAAGTCTATCCCCATTACCTAACGTGTTTATTATGTTTTGCTTGAGGAAGAGCCTTGATCAAGGTGTCGGCTGTGTTATCATCAGATGCAACGTAGTGGATCTTCACGTCACCTCTACCAACTATGTCGCGGATGATGTGATACTTCATGAGTACATGCTTGGATCTGTCATGTGCCATGGGTTCCTTAGCTTGCGCAATGGCCCCGGTGTTGTCACAATATAAGTTTACTGGGTTAGATGGGTTTTGAATTACACCTAACCCTGATAGCTTTTTTTGTGCCCTAGTCCAATTGCTAATAGTCTGTAAATGTTTATGTACAATTATCATCATTTGTAATAAATAAAACGGCTTTGTATTACTCATGTGTTGAAGTAATATGTTAAGCATGATCTAATTTATGACCACTAAACTAGTAGAATCATAAATCTGTACGGATCACACTTAACGAGTCCCTGGTCAATATACGTTTCAATAGAAGCGACCAGTATGAGGATGGTTCTCAATGACATAGTTCTACTTGTCATAGGGATGAGGGATCCCGGAATCATATTATAGATATCATGAGGTGATTGAAATTAGACGACCCACTTTGAATAGTGTTTCATAGATCAAGCCATGAACACATTCAAATGCGATAGCTTGTCACGATATCCTTAGACCAAGGAGTCTTTGTGATCGCTATGCAATGTACGTACGGCTTTAACTTGCGCCTAACGCTTTCCGTAACAGGATTGCAATAACGGGCATGATTGGGTGGCGGAACGGATTGCATGAGTGACACGAAAGACGGCTAAGGGATTTATCCCTCGTACTACGGTATGGGAAAGATATCCGTTAAAGGCCTCTTGATCGAGAGTGACTGAGAGAAAGAGCATGGCCATGCCAGTGATACGGGTTATAAGTTCTCAGCCATCTCACATATCAAGTAACAATGATTGATTAAACAAGGATGACGACTCTATGCCTTGTGATCAATCGGGATATCTAGAGATAATAGGATAGTGACTTGAACGCACAAAAGTTAAATCGAATCATCAATCATCATGCACCTTGGGTAATCATAACGTCTTACTAGAGACTGTAGGGCCGAAACGTGTCGTGCAAGAAATTATGTTTAAAATTAACAGGTAAAGGAAACGCCTAGGGTGCTAGACGTGCAATTTATGGATTACTACAATGACTCACGAGTGCTTCGGTGACGTAAATGTGACCTATGTCTTAATTTGACACTCCGCCTCTCGGCATTGGGGTTATCCTAGTCTCTAGTCACTCCTCGCCCTCTCGAGTTTGTAATCACTCGAGACCGCTTTCGTCCGACAATGGTTGGTCAAGTGTTAATCCGGGGAGTCTCCGCTCGGCGTCGAACCCCAAACACTCGATGGTGTCTAGGTCCGGGACTATCCGTCTCTCTCGAGATCGGTGTAGTTCCTAAACATACATACTAATTCGGCTAAGTGTTACGTCGAGGTCACGAAACACGGTTTCGGGCCCCTCACACTTAATGACAACTTAGAACTAAACCCTAGCATACATTCTAATAGGCCTCTTTAGCAAGCATGGATGGAAAATAAGAACACTCATACACATTTCATGTTATCCTAAAAACTCATTCATCAAATGTCATAAATCCATGAACTACAATGTCTAGCACCCATGGCTAAGGGGTTTAGCCCTCAACCATGGTGCTCATGTCTAAAATCATCATACACAATGTAAAACTAGTACAAAACATGTGAGGAAACAACAAATGAAGAAAGGTTTAGAAGTGCTCTTGAGTTGGTGGTGGATGAGTGGTGTAATCCTTCCCAAAATAGACACTTCTTGATGAACTTGTGCTGGAAAAGTCTTCTTCCTAGGTTGCTTGCTCTTCAATAGTGACCCTCTAATGAAGACTATGCATTTTCCTCCTCTTCAATGGTGAATCCAAGCAAGAAGAACAACCAAGAATGTTCCCTTATGTGAAGTGACAGCCCTCTGGAATGTGCTGAAGGAGGCTCAAAGGTAGGTAGGTGAAAAGTTTGTCCCCAATCCCTAGGGCAAAAGGCATCTTATATTGTCTGAAAAGTGTCTGGTCACGATCTTGACTATGGGGGGCACGATCGTGACTCAGAGAGGGTCATGATCGTCCCTATGGGAGTCACGATCGTGACTTTGTGAGGGGGGGGGACCATTTTCCTCCGAGTCAACGCCATGGTCTTCATTCGGGAGGCACGATCGTGCTCGGTTTGAATTGAGTCACGATCGTGACTGTAGAGTCACGATCGTGCCTCCCCCGTGACTGAGATCGGGGGGAGCGCTCTGTAAGTTGAAGAAAATATTCGAAATAAATATTCGACGAGGCACGATCGTGCCCTTCGCTAGTCACGATCGTGACTTAGGGAGGCACGATCGTGCCTAGTACATTTCGGCCCTTTGCCTCTTTGCTTTCTTGCTCTCCAAGTCACGCTATCTCGAGTCCCGTACCGTAACCTTCTTCTTGCCATTTCCTGCACATATTCTTCGAAACACCCCAAGAGCATAAAATACTCCTAATTGGCCCTCAACGGCCACTACGAGGCAAATACATATCGAAATGAGGGGTTTATCGTAGTCAAAAGTTAGATCGATTGACCCCTCAACAGAGACCACTTATGATGGATCGGACAAGAGAGATCTTTTGTGCCGATCTGCCAACGGTGGCATGACCCTGGAGGGTCACACACATTCAAGACAGATAACTTGAGACAAGGAAACCTTAACGTTTCTTGAGGAGCAATACATGGACAAAACTGAAGGTTTTGGGCCATAGGTTCGGTATGAGAGAATAATTAGCGAATCGAGAAAACTGAGATTTTTCGTCGATGTTGCGTCGGACTTTGTTTGATAAGTAACGACAAAAAGGGTCCGGCGACTTTTGGACACGGCACGAAACCACATGGGCGAGCCCATTGGGCTCGGCCCATGAGGTGACATGGTCGGCCCAACAAGGGCCCATTTTGGGCCCAATAAGACCTACATGATCGGCCACTTTGGTGGGCCCAAAGGTAGGGGCCACAACACATCATGCTTAGTTGGTGAATGTTGATTAAGAAGTGAGTGATTTAAGGGGTATGGGTTAGACACCTTTAAGCCCATACCAATCACCTTTTGACCCATGCTTATGATATTGATGAAGTAGAGAAATACCAAATGAATAAATTACACAATTTCACTCTCACATCTCTCTCTCTCTCCTTGGCCGGCCACACTTGTGCTCTCCTCTCTTCTTGCTCTCTTGTTCTTCATTTAATTGTTCTAGTAGACATTAAGTGAAGGATCTTGAAGATCATCCCCTTGGTGTTGACTTGCTCTAGAGAACAAGATCACAAAGTTCTTTATCGATTCAACAAAGACTTAAAGGTAATTTTCTCTTGGAATAGATTTTGTCTTGGGATTTATTGGTTCAATGTTCTTGGACAAGGTTTGGAGGTTATTTGTTAAATGCTTCTGCTATCTCGATGTTAAAGAACGCTTCAAAACCCTACAGTGGTATCAGAGCATGGTTAACCCTCTTAATCTTTGTCTTGTTGAACTTATTTCGGTTTTATGATTATTTGCATGCCATATTTGTTGATAACATGATTTTAATGCTTTTTGGGAAAATTGCATGAAAAATGTTCTTTTTGGAAAATATATTGAATTTGGAATTTTTCGGAAATTATTGGATTTGTCGGGTCCGAGAAGAGACTCTCGGGGAGCCGGATCGGAGGTACCGGACGGAGGTTAGGAGAGGCCGGCGGTGACCGGGGCCGTCCCTTCCTTTGGCCGAGGCCGAGAGGAGAGGCAAGCTCGGATTGGGCTTTTCTAGGCCAAAACCGAGCCGTGATGTTATGCTCGGCCCAATGGGCTTCGGCCCAGTGGCTTGCTCGACTTGGTTCGTGCACGTTGATTATGTTTGTGGATGAACCTGCGATCCAATATTTTGAAAACTTTTAAATTTGATCGGTTTCGATAAACCGTTTTTCGAAAAGGTCTAGTTTCGATAAACCCGACCAAGCAATTTGGCAAAATTAAAACCGAAATAATTGCATATTATTTGATATCATGTTTGTCTGATAACATGTTGGATGATGTGATGAGATGTATGATGCATTGGTAGCCCATTAGATTTTATCGCTTTCACGGTTTGCATACCGTTAGTGTTAGCGTGTAATTATTCTTTCATTCGAGCCCATAAAGTGTAATTATTTTTTATCCGGTCTACGAACCGAGTATTAATTGTAATTACTACTCAAATACTAGAAGGATGGAAAATCGAGCACAATGACGGTCTTGGAGAAAGTCCAAGAGCTAGTGGGAGCCCGAATTAGAAAGATGAGAAGTTGTGGTGGCTCGTAGAATCCTAAGATTAGGATTGTAAGGACCGCTCCCGGTCAATTTGGGTCAATTTTGTGAAAAATGGATGAAAATTTAATAATTCGCGATTTGACCAAATTTCGACCCGAGAGTCACCGAGGACTACTATTTGAGCCATTTTAAGTTGGAATTGTAATATTATGGATATTAGGTTCATATGGAAGCTAAAATTTAGCGAAACATCACGGTTCCGACGGTTTCGAAAAACGTGTCCGTTTCGGACGATTTCGGGTCCAAAATGACAAAAGTGGCTTGTGGGACCCCTCTACTTTACACTTGTCATGTATCTAGAGGGGGGGGGAGACTTTTGAGTGATTAAAAAAAATTAATTGTTTTAATTTAGATTTAAAAGAAAATGGAAAATAGGTTTATTTTATTAGTTTAATGTTTAAATAATTATATTTAAGTTATAAGAGAGGGGGAGGGAGTTGATTCTCGGCAGAACACAAGGAAAGAGAAAGAGAAAGAGAAAGAGAAAGAAGAAAGAAGGAAGAAGAAGAGAAAAGATTGTGGCGATTTCCCGACGTTCCGACCGTCCAAACGTCTTGATTTTTGCGTATTCGGGTTCTCCTCGTCGTGGGCTACAAGAGGTATGTTTTGGATTCTCATTTCCTTGAGTTTGGATTTATGGAGTTGTGGAATATGGTTTGATTGAGGTTGGATTAGTGTTAAGGGGGTAATTTGGAGCGTTTTGAGACAAACGGGAGGTTTGTCCGGTGACCGGGAGCTCGCCGGAGCTCCGGCCGGTCACCGGAGGTGGGGCCCGCATGCCCGGAGTTCGGGTTTTTACGTGTTATGCAATCCCGGAAAATCCCTAGAACACTAATTCGTGACTTTGGAAGAAATTGGAATTAATTTGGCTAAAATGTGTTTGTTTCGCTAAACTTTAAAGTCGAGATTAAATCCCCCGGAAGTCGGAACGTAATTCCGTCAATTTTATTGGTGATCTCGAATTTAATTATGCGCGTAGAATAAATTTGAGAATTGTTGGAATTGAATTGTGGGAAAAGATTATTTATTATTTGAGGAACCTTAATGACGGGATTGAGTCGCTCGGGCGTCGGAATTTGGTTCCGTCGATTGCGTTGGACCCCTTGAATATAATTATGATTTGTTGATGCGAAAATGGAATTTTTCGGGGTCCCGAGGTCATTTTAGCGTTTCCGGGCAGATTCGGGAAAGTGCGCGAATTGGGCCGTTCCGGGTCTTTTTTGGCAACTCGGTGTAATTAGGAAGTATTGGAGTGATCGGGACTCATTGGGGTGTACTTGGGCGTTAGTTTCGTTAGAATCGGACTTCGATCAATTGCTAAAGTTTGTGCGTTTGTCGTTATTAGATTCTTCCATCGCTCGTGGAAAGGGAAGGATTTAGACGTGGTGTCGCGAGAGACTTGGAGCTAACGTTGGATAATTATCGAGGTAGGGAAAAGTAGCCGTATATCCGTACATGACTTGGGAAAGTTACTAGTAATTGCATGTGGGCACCTTCTGTGTTCTTAGTATATGTATGTGTAGAATTGCATGTGGGCACCTGGTTGTGTCTATAGGTTGATTATACTACAGCGACGTGCCATTCCGCTGTATGCTTTGTTGGGGGTGTTACCGCTTTACTCGTTGCGTTTGGTTTGAATGTGTTATGCTTGTTCAATTGTGAATAATGGTAAATTGTGATTTGACGTGTTTGAAGATGTCGTGCCTTAACATGTAAATTGAAATGATTTGAGTTGAGTATATTCTTCACTATGGTTGAACTGTATTGTGAGTAAATGGTAAATGCGATTTGATGTGTTTGAAGATGTTGTGCCTTAACATGTAAATCGAAATGACTTGAGTTGATTATTTCTCTCCTGTGGTTGAAATGTTTTGTGGATGATGGTTACGGGCGGGAGCCCAGTGTGTGTGGATGTTGGTTACGGGCGGGAGCCCAGTGTGCGTGGTGGTTTGTGTTTGTTGCTGGTTGACGCCCAGGTGGAAAGATACGTCCGTGATCTCCGTTCGGGTGGGGTAGATTTGCGCTCTTACCGCGCTTCTCCATCCATGCCGCGAAGAGGCGTCCACGCCTTTCGATTAGCAATCGAAGAAGTGGGGGGCAGACCAGGCCCAGACAGCTAGCCACTGTAAACTGGCGGCCGCGAAGAGGTTTCACGCCTACGACTAGCTATCGAAAAGTGGGAGGCAGACCAGGCCCAGACAGCTTGCGACTGTAAACTGGCGTGTTATAGGTTGCATCACCTGGTCGTGTAGACCTTGTCCAACACCGTGCGTGTTTGGCAAGATGGACTCGACGAAGTACCCGGATTGTTGCCTTTCCTTGAGTGAAAGGTTTGTTTGATTGATGTTGCTTGGTTGATTGTGTGATGATTTGAGTATTGAGAATGAGATGAAATGTTTGGATAATGGTCGAGTTTTACTATTGATCTTTTTCGAACTGTGCTTATGTATCACCCTGTCAATTACTTGTATGCCGTTGTCAGTCGGGTATCCGTTGCGGTGAGCGTAAATGCTCACCCCCTGCTACTTTTCCTGCAGACTGGTGAGGATCGTGATTGTGGATAGGAGGATATCTCGAAGCTGGAGGAGCTGGAGAGTCCGGGTTGTTTTGGGCGTGTTAGTTGACGTACAATTTAGTGTCGACGTTTTGTTGTTTCTTGATCATACTTTGAGTCTCTGACTCGTGTTGTATATTCTTTTGAGCAGTTATAAAATTCGCGGTTCATTGTATTTGTGTTCTTTTTATTTGGTTACTATTATTGTTTCAGTTGTTTCGGACACTGATTCCTCGTTCGCGTTCCGGGCTCGGTCTCTACCGAATTTGGGGCGTGACAAGGATAGTCTATTGATTCATATTTAACGCTTTATGTTTGCTTGCTTGAATTATTTAAATAATTACATGCTTAGCTTATAAGTTTATAAGCCATCACCTCACATGCAAAGATTAAAATCGATTTTAATTGTTTGCATGTTTAAAGCGTTGTGAACCTAGAAATGGTAAATTTTGTGGGATGTCGTGCGCCTTAGCGGAGCATCTGCACAAAGTGAACGTGTTAGTGAAGGTTGGTTGACTCGACCACGATTCTTGGCATGAGGTCGAGCTGGGGCATCGGAAGGGTAAGCCGTGTGCTTTTGCACATACTCTGACCAAGAGTTACAAGGGTTGTAATTGGATGGATGTCCTACCTAAATGAGTCAATTGGAGCAGTACGCCTTAGCGTACTTGAATTGACAAATAAGGGATCTTGGTTTAAAGATTCTAAACCTTAAAACCAGATGGTTGGTGTTTAATTCGGATCTTCGTAAATTTATTCAACTTTTCTGATTAAATTTACTTTCTTCGTGTAGAAATGGCTAGTAATTCAACAAACTCGTCTAATTCATACTTGAAAAGTGTAAACTCAATGGGACAAATTATCTGGACTGGGACAAGAATTTACGATTTGAGTTAAAGTTGGAACGCAGGGAGTACGTCCTTGACAAGGCTATCCCGGTGGAGCTAGCTGCCAACGCAACTAGGGTCGTTAACGATGCGTACTAGAAATACCTTAGCGATTCTATCGACGTTGCGTGTGTCATGCTAGGCTGTATGGAGGCGGACCTCTAGAAGCAGTTTATGGAGCTATCCCATGATCCGTTTGCAATGTTTGCACAGATCAAGGATATGTTCAAAGAGAAAGTACGTATTGAAAAATACACTGTTCTCCGAGAACTCATTGCCTGCAAGATGTCAGCAGGCAGCTCCGTAGGTCCACACGTCCTACGTATGAAGGGACATCTCAATCATATGACTAGTCTCGGAATGACTATGGAGAAAGAAATGGCTGCGGATTTCATTCTGCAATCCCTTCCTCATGCATATGGTGGGTTCGCCATGTACTATCACATGCATGACATGGACAAGACCGCATCGGAGTTGCACATCATGTTGGTAACTGCCGAGAAGAGCATAAGGGGCAGTACGCCCAAAAATGTTCTAATGGTCAAGAAGGGATCCGGCTTCAAAGCTGGTGGTGGTAAGGGAAAAGGCCCAATGCACCAGACGGGGAAGAACAAACGACCTTTCATCACTAAACCTTCCATGCCCATGAAGGGAAATGGGAAGGCAAAAGAGTTGGTCTGTTTCTACTGCCAAAAGCCTGGTCACTTGAAGAAAGACTGTCAGCAGCTGAAGGATGATCAGAGGAAGGGTGGTGGGGCCGCTACTTCGTCAGGTATTCCATTAGAGCTAAATCTGTCTACTATAAATGCTTGGGTACTAGACACTAGAGTTGAGTCTCATGTCTGTACGGATGTGCAGGTGTTGCATAGTAGAAGAGATATGGGGAAAACGAGGTGGACCTAAGAGTTGGGAACAACGTGAAAGTTATAGCAACTACCGTGGGTTCTGTTAACCTTGTTTTGCCTAGTGGGCTTGTAATCGAACTTTCTGATGTGTTTTGCGTACCTACTTTCAGCAGGAATATTATATCAACGTCTCTTCTTGAAAAAGAAGGTTATTATTTTGATATTAAGAACGGATTTTTTAATATTATGTGCAACAACATGTTTTATGGAAATGCTCACACTGTTGGAGGTTTACACATATTGAATATGCAAAACTCGAGATCCAACATGCTCTATAATATAAATGCTAAGAGGTTTAAAGCTAATGATTTAAACCAAACTCTAATCTGGCATTGTCGTCTAGGTCACATAAATGAGAAACGCATCTCAGCGCTTCATAAGCGCGGACTTCTAAGTCAATTCGAATTCCAAATGATTGATAAATGCGAAGCTTGTTTAATGGGCAAGATGACTAAAGCGCCCTTCACTGGTTTAGGTAAGAGGGCAGGTGATCTATTGGGTCTAATACATTCAGACGTATGTGGACCAATGAGTACACCAGCCAGAGGTGGTTTAGGCTACTTTATCACATTTACTGATGATTTCAGTAGATATGGTTATGTCTATCTCATGAGATATAAGTCCGAAGCCTTTGATAAATTCAAGGAGTTTAGGACTGAAGTAGAAAACCAACTCGAAAAGAGTATCAAGGCACTCCGTTCTGATCGGGGTGGAGAATACTTATCCGAGGAGTTTCTTAGTCATCTTATTTAAAGTGGAATACTATCTCAGTGGACTCCACCAGGAACACCGCAACTCAATGGTGTGTCTGAGCGAAGGAATCAGACATTGTTGGATATGGTTCAATCGATGTTAAGTCTCACTGATCTCCCGATCTCCTTCTGGGGTTACGTTCTGCAAACAGCCGCATTCATAATAAACAGGGCTCTGTCGAAAGCAGTGGAAGGGACATCATTCGAGAAATGGTACGGGAAGGAACCCGTTTTGTCCTTCCTAAAGATATAGGGTTGCGAGGCTTATGTAAAACGGTTGCTTGCAACCAAGCTCGAACCGAGATCAGATAACTGCATTTTCGTCGGATATCCACAAGAAACAAAAGGAAACTACTTCTACAAACAGAGCGAAAATAAAGTTTTTGGCGCTCGAGGTGGAACATTCTTGGAAAAGGAATTTATTTCCAAGACAGTCAGTGATAGGGCTGTTCATCTTGATGAAGTTCTAGATGAGATAGTCACTCGGGAACCACTGGACGACCCACTGGAAGAAGTAGAGCCAGAAGTGGTCGTTGAGCAAGAACCAATAGCTATAGTTAATGAGGACGGTCCAAGGCGGTCTGAAAGGATAAGTCACGAACCTATCAGATACGGTTTCCTAGTAACTGGAGGTGATGATTTAGTGTTAGTGGACAATGATCCAGCTACCTTTCAAGAGGCTTTGGACGGAACTGACTCTGAGAAATGGCTGGAAGCCATGAGGGAAGAAATGCAATCCATGTCAGATAATCAAGTGTGGGACTTGGTGGATCAAACCCCTGACGTAAAAGTCATTGGGTGTAAATGGATCTTTAAAATAAAGATAGACATGGATGGCAAACCTCAGACCTATAAAGCAAGACTGGTAGCAAAAGGTTATTGGCAAGTCCATGGAATTGACTATGAAGAGACCTTTTCTCCAGTAGCTATGGTCAAATCTATCCGTATTCCACTTGTCATAGCAGCGTATCATAACTATGAGATATGGCAAATGGACGTCAAAACCGCCTTCCTCAACAGGAGGTTAGCTGAGGACGTTTATATGTCCCAGCCTGAGGGTTTTGAGGATTCTAAGAATAAAGGAAAGATTTACAAGTTGCTCAAATCAATTTATGGTTTGAAGCAAGCATCTCGGAGTTGGAATCAGCGTTTTGATGAAGTGGTGAAACAGTTTGGCTTCATCAAAAATGATGATGAACCTTGCCTATAGAAAAAGGCAGATGGGAGCAAAGTAGTCTTCTTGGTGCTCTATGTTGATGACATACTGCTCATTGGAAACGACGTCCCTACCTTACTCTTAACAAAGACTTGGTTAGGTGAGTGTTTCGCAATGAAGGACTTAGGCGAGGCCTCTTACATCTTGGGGATCAAGATATATAGAGACCGTGCCAAGCGGGTCTTGGGCTTAAGTCAAAGCACCTATATAGACAAAGTGCTGAGAAGATTCCTCACCGGGTTTCGATTGATGTCTACTGGTACAACTTAAGGCAAACGAGACATCCGGTCTCGTACATATCACGGCATACATTATGGACCCTATAGCCGAAGCATATGGGATCTCATTCATTCGTTTTAGCTCTTCAGGTGTCTCAGAACACTGATTCTTACTAAGCTTTATGCCATGACGCATGGGCAGCAGTCCTTTCTTTGAATTATGCATTGAGAATCTTCTCAACACTATATCTATATAGGTGCTTTGACTCAAGCCCAAGACCCGCTTGGCACGATCTCTATATATCTTGATCCCCAAGATGTAAGAAGCCTCGCCTAAGTCCTTCATTGCGAAACACTCACCTAACCAAGCCTTTGTTAAGAGCAAGATAGGGATGTCGTTTCCATTGCGCAATATGTCATCGACATAGAGCACCAAAAAGACTACTTTACTCCCATCTACCTTTTTATACACGCAAGGTTCATCCCCGGTCTTGATGAAGCCAAACTGTTTCACTGCTTCATAAAAACGTTGGTTCCAACTCCGAGATGCTTGCTTCAAACCATAAATTGATTTGAGCAACTTGCAAATCTTTCCCTTATTCTTTGGATCCTCAAAACCCTCAGGCTGGGACATAAAAACGTCCTCAGCTAACCTCTTATTAAGGAAAGCGGTTTTAACATCCATTTTCCATATCTCATAATTATGATAAGCTTCTACGACAAGTAGAGTGCGAATAGATTTGACCATAGCTACTAGAGAAAAGGTTTCCTCATAGTCAATTTCGTGGACTTGTTTATAACCTTTTGCTACAAGTCTTGCTTTATAGGTCTGAGGTTTGCCATCCATGTCTATCTTTATTTTAAAGATCCATATACACCCAATGACTTTTACGCCAGGGGTTTGATCCACCAAGTCCCACACTTGATTATCTAACATGGATTGCATTTCTTCCCTCATGGCTTCCAGCCATTTCTCAGAGTTGGTTCCGTCCATGGCCTCTCGAAAGGTAGCTGGATCATTGTCTACTAACACCAAAGCATCACCTCCAGTTACTAGGAAATCGTATCTGATAGGTGCATGACTTGTCCTTTCAGAACGCCTTGCACCGTCCTCATTAACTTTAGCTATTGGTTCTTTCTCAACGACCACTTCTGGTTCTACTTCTTCTAAGGGGTCGTCTAGTGGTTCCTGAGCAAGTATCTCATCCAGAACTTCATCAAGATGAATAGTCCTCCGATTGACGAATACTTTGTTTTCGCTTGTTTTATAGAAGTAGTATCCCTTTGTTTCCTTGGGATATCCGACGAAAGTGCACTTATCTGATCTTTGTTCGAGCTTGGTTGCATGCCTCGCATTAGAGCTTAGACGACAATGCCAGATTAGAGTTTGGTCTAAATCATTAGCTTTAAACCTCTTAGCATTAACATTATAGAGCATGTTGGATCTCGAGTTTTGCATATTTAATATGTATAAACCTCCAACAGTATGAGCATTTCCATAATACATGTTATGCATAATATTAAAAAACCCCTTCTTAATATCAAAATAATAACCTTCTTTTTCAAGAAGGGATATTGATACAATATTCCTTCTGAAAGCAGGTACTCAAAACACATCTAGGAGTTCTATTACAAGCTCACTGGGCAAAATAAGATCAACCGAACCCACAGTAGTTGCGGTAACACGCACGTTGTTCCCAACTCTTAGGTCCACCTCGTTTTCCCCCACATCTCTTCTACTACGTAGTACTTGCACATCTGCATAGACATGAGACTCAGCTCCAGTGTCTAGTACCCAAGCATTTATTGTAGAGAGACTTAGCTCGAATGGAATATTTGAGGAAGTAGCAGCCCCACCGCCCTTCTTCTGATCTTCCTTCAGGTGCTGACAGTCTTTTTTCCAATGACCAGGCTTTTGGCAGTAGAAACAGACCGA
The DNA here is from genome assembly GCA_963920655.1 of Geranium rotundifolium. Classification (NCBI taxonomy): domain Eukaryota; kingdom Viridiplantae; phylum Streptophyta; class Magnoliopsida; order Geraniales; family Geraniaceae; genus Geranium; species Geranium rotundifolium. The sequence goes on from OY987312.1 coordinate 21,700,484, forward strand.
CTCCTTTACCTTCCCCTTGCCCTTCATGGGCATGGAAGGTTTAGGAATAAAAGGTTGTTTGTTCTTCCCTGCCAGGTGCATTGGGCCTTTACCCTTATCACCACCAGCTTTGAAGCCGGATCCCTTCTTCACCATAAGAACAGTTTTGGGCGCACTGCCCCTTATGCTCTTCTCTACAGTCACTAACATTATGTGCAACTCCGATGCGGTCTTGTCCATGTCATGCATGTGATAGTTCATGACGAACCCACCATATGCATGAGGAAGGGATTGCAGAATGAAATCCGCAGCCATCTCTTTTGAAAGAGATCACCATGGGTTCCAAACGTTCATTTCATGCAGCGGAGCCTTATGTAACCATGGTGATCGAAGGAGATGAAGATCTTAATGAAAAATTTAGCATGTTCTTAAGCTTTTCAATCTGAAAATTTACCTTTGTCAATCGATTAAAACACAACGTAGTGTTTCTCTATTGAGTCCACACAAGCACAACCACCAAGAATCTGTTTTCTCTCACACTCTTGCTAATGAATGTTTTGAGAATTAATTTGACAAAAACAATGGAGGAATGAATGAAGAGGGAGTCGGCAAAGTGGAGAGGGAATAGGGGGAGGTTGCCGAAAATTAGAGAGAAAAATAGGGGTTTTTGAAATTAAAACCAAAAAATCTTATTTCAATTTCAAAATCAATTAATTACATATCTTACCCTCTTAAACTCATAATTGCAGTTTTCCCCATTCGTCACTTAAAACCGTAAATGGGCTTTAAGCCCGTTTAACTAAAACCAAATTAAACCCATTCAATTGAGTTCTAATTTCGGTTTAGATAAATCGGTTTAATTTCCTCAACTTGATTTCTACAATTAGTGGTTACACACGTAATGACATAGATCAAATTACATTCGATATATTACTACAACACATTAGTAATATATGCCGATTTATTAATTCGGAAAGATGATAAAACATTACATCTGTAGATAACTTTTATATTGGACTGGAGCATAACTCTAACATCTTTTTCCATAGTCATTCCGAGACTAGTTAGATGATCGAGATGTCCCTTCATGCGTAAGACGTGTGGACCTATGGAGCTGCCTACTGACATTTTGTAGGCAATGAGTTCTCGGAGAACACTGTATTTTTCAATACGTACTTTCTCCTTGAACATATCCTTGGTTTGGGTAAACATTGCAAAAGGATCATGGGATAGCTCCATAAAGTGCTTCTGGAGGTCCACCTCCATGCAACCCAGCATGACACACGCAACGTCGATAGAGTCGCTAAGGTGTTTCTGGTACGCATCCTTAACGACCCTCGTTGCGTTGGCAGCTGGCTCCACCTGGATAGCCTTGTCTAGGACGTACTCCCTGCGTTCCAACTTTAACACAAGTCGCAAATTTCTGTCCCAGTCCAGATAATTTGTTCCATTGAGCTTAAACTTATCAAGTATAGCCCTCAATGACAAATTAGACGAGTTTGTTGAATTACTAGCCATTTCTACACGAAGAAAGTAAATTTAATCAGAAAAGTTGAATAAATTTACGAAGATCCGAATTAAACACCAACCATGCGATTCTAAGGTTTAGAATCTTTAAACCAATATCCCTTATTTGTCAATTGAAGTACGCTAAGGCGCACCGCTCCAATTGACCCATTTGGGTAGGATGTCCATCCAATTACAACATGTGTAATTTTTGGTCAGGGTATGTGCAAAAGCACAAGGCTTACCCTTCTGATGCCCTAGCTCGACCTCAGGCCGAGAATCGTGGTCGAGTCAACCAACCTTCACATATACATCAGTTTTGTGCAGATGGTCCGCTAAGGCGCACGACATCCCACAAGCTTGACCATTCCATGTAGATCCCATTCTACGATGCTCTGCTAAGGCGCACGACATCGAGAGAATGTTTCTACATGGGTGTGAATTTGGGTGGCATCTCACATGACTCAAATTATGTTGTGATTTGGTTGTGTTTAATAATTCGAAAGTATTTTGGTACAATTACGAACCCGCAACTTGTGTTGTGACGTTTCTAATTGTATCATATACTATCTTCTTTTGAAGCCGTCATTTGCAACTCGTGCAAACATGTTTCAAATTGAACTCATCCATCACAACCCGTGCGATGATGGTTCACAACGCTTTAAACATGATTTTAATCTTTACATGTGAGGTGATGGCTTATAAACTCATAACCTAAGCAAGCAATCATATAAATTATTATCTAATAATTCAAGCAAGCATCATAAAGCATTTAAATATGCATCAATAGCCCATCCAATCCTTTAGATTCTACGAGACATCACATCTTCTCGTCTTTCTCATTTGGGCTCCCACTAGCTCTTGGACTTCCTCCAAGACCTTCATTGTGCTCGATTTTCTATCCTTCTCGACTTTGAGTAGCAATTACAATTAATACTCGGTTCGTAGATCGGATAAAAAATAATTACACTTTAAGGGCTCAAATGAAAGAATAATTACACGCTAACACTAACGGTGTGCAAACCGTGAAAGCGATAAAATTCTAATGGGCTATTAATGCATCATACATCTCATCACATCATCCAACATGTTATCACACAAACATGTCATCAAATAATATGCAATATTCTGGTTTTAATTTTGCCAAGTTGCTTGGTCGGGTTTATCGAAACTAGACCTATCCAAAAAATGGTTTATCGAAACCGATCAAATTTGAAAGTTTTCGAAATATTGGATCGCGGGTTCATGCCAGACATCAAAAATTACCGCGCACGAACCAAGTCGGGCCCAAGCACAATGGGCCGAAGCCCATTGGGCCGAGCCCAACATCACGACTCGGTTTGGGCTTTGGAAAGCCCAAACCCGAGCTTGCCTCCTTTCTCAGCCTCGGCCAAGAAGGGGGACTACCCTTGTCACCGCCGGCCATCCCGGACCTCTGGTGACTTCCGTCCAGTACCTCCAATCCAGCTCCCTGAGAGTCCCTTCTCGGACCCGACAAATCCAACAAAAATCTGAAAAATTCATAATTCAATATATTTTCCAAAAATAACATACTTCATGCAATTTACCCAAAAAACATTAAAAACATGTTATCAACTAATATGGCATGCAAATCATAATAAAACCGAAACAAGTTCAACAAGACGAAGATAAAGAGGGTTAACCACGCTCTGATACCACTGTTGGGTTTTGGAGCATTCAAGATCATCGAGATAGCGGAAGCATAAACAAAAGGAACTCCAAAAACTGTCAAAGAACATTAACCATTAATTCTCAAGGCAAAATCTATTCCACAAGAATTTAGCTTTTAGTCTTTGTTTAATCAAGAAAGAAGAACTATATGATCTTCTTCTCTAGATCAAGTCCACACCAAGAGGATGATCCTTAAGATCCTTCACAAAAAGCCTACTAGAACTTATGTGTGAAAAACAAGAGAGCAAAGAGAGAGGAGAGAGGAGTGTGGCCGGCCAAGGGTGAGAGAAGAGAGAGTGTGAGTGAATTAATTTGTCATTTGTCTACTTCATCAACTCATAAGGCATGGGTCATTAAAGTAACAAATGATGAAAGCATGGGTTAAAGGCAAGTCATCACCTAATCCCCTTAAATCACTCTCCTCTTAATCCACAACACCAACTAAACATGGTGTGTGGCCCCCACACTTGGACCCACTAAGGTGGCCGGCCAAGAAGGCTTATTGGACTCGTTAAGTGTAATCCGTACAGATTTATGGTTCTTCTACTTTAGTGGTAATAAATCAGATCATGCTTAACATATTACTTCAACACATAAGTAATGCAAAGTCGTTTTATTTATTACAAACGATGATAAATATACCAAGGTGGCCAGCCAAGAAGGCTTATTGGGCCTTACTTGGGCCCTAGTTGGGCCGGCTAGGTGACCTCATGGGCGGAGCCCAATGGGCTCGCCCATGTGGTCGCGTGCCGTGTATAAAAGTTATCCGACCCTTTTGTCGTTACTTATCAAACAAAGTCTGACGCAATATCGACGAAAATCTTAGTTTTCTCGATTCGCTAATTATCCTCACAAACCTAACCCATGACACAAAACCTTCAATTTTTTCCATGTCTTGCTCCTCAAGAAACGTTAATGTTTCCTTGTCTCAAGTTATCCATATTGTATGTGTGTGACCCTTCAGGCTCACGCCACCGTTGGCAGATCGGCGCAAGAGATCTCTCTTGCCCGATCCATCATAAGTGGTCTCTAGTAAGACATTATGATTACCTAAGGTGCATGATGATCGATGATTCGATTTAACCTTGTGCGTACAAGTCACTATCCTATTATCTCTAGACATCCTGATTGATCACAAGGCATAGAGTCGTCATCCTTGTTTAATCAATCATTGTTACTTGATATGTGAGATGGCTGAGAACTTATAACCCGTATCACTGGCATGGCCATGCTCTTTCTCTCAGTCACTCTCGATCAAGCGGCCTTAACGGATATCTTTCCCATACCGTAGTACGAGGGATAAATCCCTTAGCCGTCTTTCGTGTCACTCATGCAATCCGTTCCGCTACCCAATCATGCCTATTATTGCAATCCTGTTACGGAAAGCGTTAGGCGCAAGTTAAAGCCGTACGTCGACCGCATAACGATCAGAAAGACTCCGCGGAAGCTATCGCATTTCAATATGTTCATGGCTTAATATATGAAACACTATTCAAATCTGATCGTCCGATATCAATCACCTCATGAAATCTATGATATGATTCCGGGATCCCACATCCCTGTGATAAGCAGACCTACATCATTGAGAACCATCTTCATACTTGTCGCTTCGATTGAATCGTATATTGACCAGGGAATCGTTAATTGTGATCCGTACAGATTTATGGTTCTACTACTTTAGTGGTCATAAATCAGATAATGCTTAACATATTACTTCAACACATAAGTAATACAAAGACGTTTTATTTATTACAAACGATGATAAATATACATAGCCATTTATAGACTACTAGCAATTGGACTAGGGCACTAAATGCTATCAAGAGAGACAGAGAGAGGGTCGCAGTCAAAGATGGAGGTCGCGACGAGGCTAGGGTCAGGTTCGGTGAAGAGGGTGGAGGGTTCAGGGTGTGGATTTGGCTAGTGTCTGGCCATTGAGGTCATGGCCGGGCTGCAGGAGCCGGAGACGGTGGCTCCGGGCTTGTGGTTGCTCAGGGTCGACTGCGGATGCGTCAGGTCGGGCTGGAGGGACCGAAGACGACGACGGCTCGGTGGTGGAGGCGGAGACCGGTGACGGCGGCTTGGTGACGGCTCGTTGGTGGAGGCGGAGACCGGTGACGGCGGCTTGGTGACGGCTCTCCTCTCTTTGCCTTTGCTGTTTAATTTGTTGGGAAAATCCCACTTACCCCCTTTTAAGTTTGACCGAGTTTCACTTAACTCCTCTTAACTTTAAAATCAACTTGTAGTCCCTTAAATTTGAAAAGTTTCACTTTACCCTTTTTCGTTAATTTTTTAAAATTCTGTTAATTATGGTTTCATCAAGAGTAAAAGCAGATGGGAAGAGGGGACACGTGGCAGGATATTAGAGGAGGTCCAAAATCTGAGGTTTGCAGATAAGGTGAACATGGGGTAACACGGGCCCGTGATGATCCACCCCAATATAAGTTAGAGACCCACCCCCACATGGAACACGGGCCCGTGGTAAACCACCCCAAAATGGTTCAGAGACCCACCCCAAAATGGAACACGAGCTCGTGGTCATGACCACGGTCCAAAATTCCTCATTCCATTGCCTGGCTTCTCTTCTCAATATGGTCTGTTTACTTGAAACACCACCATAATACCCTTTGTTATCGAAAATTTTATTTAAAAGGAAAAAAATAAAAAATAAAAATTTACAAGGTAGTTTGCATTTTTTTTAAGATCGTTAGCATCGACGGTTCAAGCCTATTGGGGCTCGGAGAGAATAAAAGCCACCATCTCTCGATCCCAAACACCACCGTAGTAGGGCTTGAGTCTGCTACCGTTCACCAAGAAAAGCTTTCCTTGGTTGTTATTGAGTTCGATGGCTCCTTGAGATAGGACCCTAGCCACCTCGGATGGACCGCACCAATGAGACACGAGCTTTCCGGCATAAAGGCTCAGTTTGGAGTTGTATAGTAAATCCCAATCTCCTTTAGAGAATTCCTTAGGAATGATATGCTTGTCATGGCATCGTTTTGTTCTTTCCTTGTACAACTTAGCACTGGCATAAGCATTTTCCTAGAATTCAGCTAGTTCGTTTAACTGTAACAACCTGCCCTCACCACACAACTGAGCATCGAAATTCAACAGTTTAACGGCCCAAAATACCTTATGCTCTAACTCAACAAGTAAATGACAGGATTTTCCATTGAATAAACGATAAAGGGACATGCCAATAGGGGTCTGAAAAGCAGTTTGTTATGCCCATAAGGCGTTATCAAATTTGGATGACCAATGTTTCCTAGATTCATTGACGGTCTTCTCCAAAATACTCTTTAGTTCTCTATTAGTTACCTCCACCTGTTCGCTAGTCTGGGGATGATATGGTGTTTCCTTTTTAAGGTCAACCCCGTAACTTCCTAACAATTTTCAAAAGGGTTTGTTACAGAAATGAGATTTACCATCACTAATGATTGCTTGGGGTGTGCCGAATCGAGTAAAAATGTTTTTCTTTAAAAATGCACAAACACCCTTTGCATCATTAGTAGCCAAAGCAACGGCCTCAGCCCATTCGGACCTGTAATCCACAGCCACAAGAATATATTCGTTATTAAACGACTGTGGAAAAGGTCCCATGAAATCGATGCCCCACAAATCGAAGATTTCGCATTTGATTGAGATATTCATGAGTATCTCATCCCGTTTAGAAATTTTGCCCACTCTTTGCCATCTATCATAGTTTCTAGTAAGTAAGTAAGCATCTTTGTGCAACGTAGTCCAAAAGAAACCAGATTGTAATACCTTGGCGGTCGTTCGTGCCAGCCCGAAATGTCCACCTACCTCTCCTCCATGACAATGATGTAGAATTTTTTGTACTTCTGTCTCTGGGGCACACCTCCTCACCATCTGATTTGCATAGTGCTAAAAAAAAAGGTCCGTCCCAAATATATTCTTTCACATCATGCATAAATTTTTTCTTTTGGTGATACGATAAATCAACAGGAATCATACCGCATACAAGATAATTAGCAAAGTTAGCCAACCATGGTACACTCCTATCAATTATCGCATATAAATGTCCATCGGGAAACTCTTCACCAATGGATTTTCTTTCAATAGGTAAGGGGTTCTCTAGCCTCGAAAGATGGTCAGCCACCACATTTTCTACCTCCTTTTTATCTCATATGTCCAGATCAAACTCCTGTAAAAAGTAGTATCTACCTAAGCAACCTAGGTTTTGCATCTTTTTTAGCCATCAAATATTTCAAAGTTGCATGATCTGTCCATATCACCACTTTAGACAAAACAAGATATGAGTGAAATTTATCACAGACAAAAACAATATCCAACATCTCTTTTTCCGTCGTAACATAATTACGTTGAGCATCATTTAGAGTCCGGCTAGCATAGTCGATAGTGTGAAAGTTTTTATCTTTTCTTTGTCCTAGCAGCCCCGACTGCTAGATCGTTAGCATCACACATCAATTTGAAAGGTAAAGACCAATTGGGGCTTGCCATTACTAGAGCGGTGACTAACTTAAGCTTGATTAACTCAAAAGCTTTTAAACATGCATTATCGAATACAAAAGGTGTTTCCTTAGCTAGTAAGTTGCACAAGTGTTTAGTATTTTCTGAAAATTCTTTTGCATGCATGTGACGGGACTGATACCTTTCATAGTAGTAGGTGGAGGTAGTTACTGGATGACATCCACCTTGGCCTTGTCAACCTCCATCCCACTAGAGATTTTATGGCCCAGAAAAATACCATGTGTAACCATGAAATGGTACTTCTCCAAGTTCAAAACCAAATTGGTGTGCTCACACCTTTGTAAAATCTTATGCAAGTTCTTCTTCTTTACTACCTCTTGCATTAACGGGTTCATTTGTCGTTACGGTTAGACTGTTGGTTTGTAAACATCTTCAATTAATATTTTGTGCATGCATGTGACGGGACTGATACCCCGGATATCTGCTATGGTCCAAGCAAATGTCTTATTGTGCTCCCTTAGTACTCGCATCAGTTTCTCCTCCTGAACAATAGACAATTCATTAGAAATTATCACATGTAAGGTTTTATCATCATTCAAGAAGCAATATTTAAGATTAGAGGGGAGAGGTTTAAATCAAGTTCTAGAGGTAGATCGATTGAAGGCCTTAGCTTGGGTCTCTCGGGACCCTCTATCGGTAGGAACTTGTGCCTATTGGAAGCTCTCCATGGGGGACACGCTTGGAGGCTAGCTACAACTTCCCGTTTTGTGTCATGTTTATCTAGGTCCCTTTCCTCGATGCTCCCCGTGAGGAGAACTTCCAACTAATAAGCACATAGGGTCTCATGAACATGTTCGGTGACTATGGTATCCAGCATGTCTAGTCGGAAACAAGTACCTTCTCACCTGCATGTCTCATAGAATTGAAAACATTGAAGACGTGTTCTTTATAACCACATCTAAATGTAATCTTACCACCTGCCACATCAATTATGGTTTAACCCGTGATTAGGAAAGGTCGTCTCGGGAGGAAGGGAATCTTGATGTCCTCGTCCATGTCGAGGACAAGAAAGTTAGTGGGAAAAACGAATTTCCCTACTTTTACCAGAACGTCTTCTACCACTCCCCTTGGGTACCTGATGGATCTGTCCGCGAGTTGGAGAGAAACATTAGTCGGGCTTGACTCGTCTCCGAGTCCTAACATCCTGAAAACAAATAAAGGCATTAGGTTAATACTGCCCCCTAAATCACATAACTCCCTCTTGAAAGTCATTGAGCCTATAGTACAAAAAACAGTAAAACTTCTCGTCCTTTTCCTTTTGAGGTAATTTATTTTAAAGCACCGCTGAACACTCTTCATTCAATGGTATCGTTTCAAAATTCTCGAACTTGTGCTTGTTCGACAAAATATCTTTTAAAAATTTTGCGCAGCTCAGCATTTCTTTTAAAGCATCAATTAAAGGAATGTTAATTTCAACTTTTTTAAAAATTTCCAAAATCTTTTGAAATTGAGAAGTAATTTTTTTTCTTGATTACCATTGGATAAGGAGGAGGTGGAGTCCATTTTGCTAGCTCAACAACGGACTCCCTTACATTTTTAGCTGGGTCAGAATTGGCTCGGTTGGCAGCTCCGGCTCTTCGTCTTTGTGTTCAGCTAGTTCCTCCTCTATGTTATTGTCAACCTCTTAAGGAGAGTTGACTATTTCTTTACGCATCACCGAACCCTCCAACGTCTTTCCTTCTCGGAGAGTGATAGTTTTGATTCCTCTCGGTGGTTCTTCTTGTTACGATTATGCCCTAGTCCAATGTAATTCCTTAATCTATATTGTAACGGACATCATTCTTCTACATAATAAAAGGCATAATATTACTAATGTGTTGTAGTAGTATACCTAATTTGATTTGATCTATGTCATTATGTGTGTAACAACTTATAGTAGAACTATAGATCAGAAAGAATTCTATTCGATAAAGTCCCTGATCAGCTAAACTTCTTCTGAAGCGATCAGTATGAGACTAACTCCTTGTGATCATGCTCTACTGATCATGGCAAAGTGCATGCCGAAGTTATATCATAGATACCATCAGGTCGATGACATCGAACAACCCGATTGTGAGTATGCTACATAGATCCAGTCATGAGATACTCACAGATCGTAGCTTGTTATTATATCCTAAGACCAAGGAGTCTTTGTGTACACTATGTAACGAATACCTAATTTTGACCTAGTCTAACGTTATTTGTAAAAGGGTAGCTATAACGGCTTCGATTGGCTTGGATATTTATTGCATTAGTGAACTCAAAAGGCATCTGAGGGATTTATCATTGATACTTCGGTATGAGAAAGATATCCGTTTAGGCCACTTGATGAGTATGACTGAAGGAATAGCACGGCCGTGCAGGTGATACCTTAGTATCAGTTTTCAGTCATCTCAGATATCAAGAAACAGTGATTGATAAATTAGGATGACGATTCTATGCCTATTGATCAATCTGGATATCGGTTTGATAAAAGGACAGTGATGTGTATGATAATAGGTTAAGTCGAATAATCAATAATCACGAACGTTGGGTAATCATAATGTCTTGCTAGAGACCACTTATGACGGAAAGGGTAAAATAGTAATTTTACCAGTCTGCCAACTGTTCGTGAGCCTAGAGGGTCACACGCATTAAGCACAATACATGAAAAATAAGCATGGATAGAAATTGGGAGAATTCGGTTTTCAATTTAGTCAAATTGCAAACGATTCGGTTGATTTTTGGCCTAGGGTTTTAACAGACGGTTGAAGAAATCAAGTTGAGGAAATTGAACCGATTTATCTAAACCAAAATTAGAACTCAATTTTATGGGTGTTAATTTGGATTTAGTGAAACGGGCTTAAAGCCCATTTAGGGTTTTAATTGATGAATGGGGAAAGAGTGCAATTAAGAGTTTAAAGGGGTAATATGTGTAATTATTTATTTGAAATTTAAAATCAGATTTTTTGGTTTAATTTTAAATTAATTACACAAATATTTTATTCTCTTTTTAGCTCATATTTTCGGCAACCCTCCCTCTATTCCCTCTCCAATTGCCGACCCTCCCATAACCAATTCCTCCTTAGCTTTCTTGTCAAAAATTCTCAAAACATCCATTAGCAAGTGTGTGAGAGAAAACCATCCGTGGTTGTTCTGCTTGTGTGGACTCGAGAGAGAAACACTATCTTGTGTTTTAATCGATTGACAAAGGTAAATTTTCAGATTGAAAAAGCTTTATAACATGCTGAATTTTTCATTAAGATCCTTTATTATTTTCGATCACCATGGTTAAATAAAGCTCCGCTGCATGAAATTATTGATTGGAACCCATGGTGATCCCTTTCACTTCTCAGTGTTGCTCGGTAGGGTCCCAGGTGCCTTTGTGTTGAGCATAGATGCCATCTTCCCCATCTGCCTTCTCAGCTCTTGCTCCTCGGCATCCCTCTTCTTATCCCACTCCTGTTGACTTTTCATGTAAGCCAACATCTGCTTCTCAAAGCTTTGAGGTTTTTGAGGCAGGGGTGGTGCCTGATTCTGAGGCTAATATGGTTGTCGTTGACCACTGTTCTGAACTTGTTGCCTCTATTTCTTGTGTTGAGTCTTGCCTTGAGGTGCCCATCTAAAGTTTTGATATTTGGTTCTCACATTTAGGTGGTAGTAGTTTGAAAACGGGCCATATGGCTTCTGATAATTTGAGACATAACTTACATTTTCTGTCTTGGCGGCCTCCACCTGCACATTTGGGCTATAAACTATGGCTCATCCGCCCGGGTCTTCCAATTTAAGGGCATTCTGCATTAGTGAGTTTCTGGTATCGATCTTCTGGTTCAATGCCTCTATTTGGGCCACCAACTTTGCTATTTCGGTTATATCCACAGCATTCACTTGAGTGGCCTTCTTCGGATTTTTCTGTTCGTTGTGCCACATTGCATTGTTTGTTGATATTTCTTCTAACAGCTCATAGCACTCCACCGCGGTCCTTTTAGCAAATGATCCACCTGCAGCAACATCCAAAGTCGTTCGACATTGGTTTGTTAGTCCTGCAAAGAATTGCTACAACTACATCCAGAGAGGTAGACCGTGATATGGGCAGTTCCTCGGAAACTCCTTGAACCTCTCCCATGCCTCACTGATTGTCTCGAAATCGGATTGTCTGAAATTGTAGATTGTGGTCCTTGTGAAAATGGTTTTTGAAGCGGCGTAGAACTTCTGGAGGAACTTCTAGGGGCCAACTCCCAAGTTGTGATTGATCCCTCGAGCAAGAATTTTAGCCAGGCCTTGGCTCGTCCCTTAAAAGAAGAGGGAAAGAGCCTTAGTTTGACCCCATCCTTAGTGGTCTTGTTGATTTTGAAAATATCACATAGATCTATGTTGGCTCGGGTCTTCTTGAGGGAGATCGTTGAAACCCGCATTTTGTACCATGGTGATCATGATCGGCTTGATCTCGAAATTGTTAACTGACACCGGTGGTTTCATGATCCCTGACTGGACTCGTATACCACCTAGGTCCCGTAGTCTTATTTTGTGATAACACTGAAGCCATGGCACATGCTAAAAGGTCGTGTTCACAATAAAGATCTGAAGGTATGCTCAGGCGTTACAATCTCAATAGAGAATTGACTTGAAGATCTACAAGATTGTGAATGATGATGATACAGTCGATCCTTTGACAAAGGCTCTATTACGGCCAAGGCATAAGGAGTCATGATAGGTTAAGGATTAAAGTATGTGATGTGGATTGACACTAAGGGCAAGTAGGAGGATGAAAGGAATATGCCCTAAGTCAATCACATTTAACATATAAATGTTACATCATCTGTTAGTAATAAATTGACACATTTATAATTCATTGTATTATGATAATAAGTTGAGCATAATCTAGTCTAAGGTTATCATGTGTTAATCACTTATAGTAGAACATTTAGACACGGCAATCGATATTGCTACAGATTATACTTAACATGTCCCTGGTCAATAAGCTGCACATATGTCATCATATATTAAGCGACCGGTATGAGGATGGCTGATGATCAAGCTCTACTGATCATGGGTAAAGGTTTATTAAGCCAGAATCATGGATATCATTTCGGGGGAGAAATGATATTGGACGACCCGACCTGAGAAGTGTGTCATAGATTAAGTCATGAGCATTCTGAGTTGTCCTAGTATCATTGAATCCTTATAGACTTTTGAGTCTCTATGGATTCCGTATGGCAACTCTCATGGTTTGACATACTCTTCTACGTTGTCCATAATTAGCTACAATAGAGGTATGATTGGCTATGTGATGGGTCATATGAGGAATACAGTTGACGGTCAAGGGATTTGTGTCCGTTTAGGTCTCTTGATGAGAATGATTGAGAAAAAGTGTACGGTTGTACAAGTGATAAAGAGTTATCGTGTTCAGTTATCTCGTGATTAAGAAACAGGTTTGAATAAATAAGGGTGACTTTTCTATGCCTTATGTTCAAACAAGATATCTAGAGACAAATGGATTATGATAGGTACAACAAAAGGTTAAGTCAAATCATCAATCATCGATCGTCATGAATATTGAATTAATCATAATGTCCTGATAGAGGCCACTTATGACAAATGGGCGAAATAGAGATTTCGTGTCATTACCAATATTACATGAGCTTAAAGGGTCACATGCAAATTAAGGCAAGAAAGTATCGGGTAATGGAAACCCAAATTATAATATGAATTTGGATAAATATATTATATTTCGAATATATATATATATATATATAGTTTAATCAAATATTAATTAATTGAGTTAAAAGTCAGCTTAATTATATTAATTTAATTAAAGCTTAATTTTTGTTAGCATTAATTTAATAGTATCTTTTCTAATTAGATTAGATTTATTTCTATTAAGTTAATTTAATAACGAAACCTAACCTATATATATATATATATAAGTAAAAGCTAAACCTAAAGGGACGGTACATTATAGGAATAGGATTCCTATTTGTTAATCATAGAGCCGCGAGAGGTATTGGAGCTCTCGGTGATATGAAGCCACCGCATCATGAAGAAAAGAGAACAATCACCTGCCACTTACACGGTTCTTTCATGATGATGTACGACCGTAATGAACAGATGATGATATGATCATCAACTATCATATTAGGTTTGCTTTGTAATACACAGGAGAAGTTTTCAAATAGCTTTTGCGAAACTATTTCGTAAAACAATGAATGCTCAAAAATAGTTTTGGTAATACTCATATTATACATACATAGCCCAAATAGGAGTTTTGGGTCGTACCGAAAAGAGCTTCGGGTACGCTTCAAGCGAACTACATGAGCTTTGATTTTCATAGAGACGAGGTACGTAGGCGCTCAAATGAGATTTGTGTTTAAGTCTGGACTAACTTTGGTTCTTAGTTTTATGTATACAGGTAGAGAGCGCATCCAGTTGGAGACGTTTTTTAGCTGATTTGTGAAGGACTTGTTCACTCTCAAAAGTTGTGTAAATCCGGATTTACAAGAGCTAAATAGAGATCTAACACTTTCATCAATTATGCTTAAACATGCAGTAGATCCTTACTAGTTAAAAATTTTGTTATATTGCTTCTGCATCTATGTATGAGATCCCCCAAACCCCAACACTATGTAGGTAGGAAACCCATCCAATTACATCAAATTTAATTCTTGGCTAGGGTATTTACATACATGTACATGGCATATCCTATCTGATACACTAGGTCAAACCTGTCAAACATGGCATATCCTATCTGATACACTAGGCCAGACTTGTCAAACAATCGTTCAACAAAATTCAACTATGGCCCAGTTCTTATGTGGCTACTACGCGAAGGCGCACGCATCCACATAAAACTAAGCAACCCATATAGCTCGCATCCACATGAATGTCATGCGAAGGCGCACCCAATCATAGGATTGGGAGCTAGTCTAAGTGTTGAGATTCAGGTGGTATCTCACATGACTTGGTGTTATTTGTGATTAGTTGGGTTTGAATTTGTGCATTGTATCCAATACAATCTTTCTTGAAACCATCAACTACATCCAATGAAATGACTTTTCAAGATCCAATTAAACATGCAAGTCGATTATTAACCAGTTTTAATCTTCGCATGTTGGTGTCAATTTATCATACATTCCAAGTAAAATAAACTAACCATACAATATCATGCATATCTAATAAGCATAAAATTCAAGCGTGCATAGCATAGCCCATAATCTAATTCGATCTTCATAGGGTCGATCTATGAAGACCAAGGGTCATCCTAGAGTGAATATACTACATCACCAAAGGGCTTCTCTTTCTTCGAGCACCATCGAGTCTCCATCCTTAGCGATCTCTCACTAGCTTCTAGACTCCATCTAGACTCTGTGTGTGGCCACCAAGGCAATCTCCATGTGCAATCTTCCTTAGGTGTTCTTCTTGTAGCGCCGTAAAATTAAATAATTACAAATAAATTAAAGTACGTGCATGTCGTATTTAATTACTGTATATATATGTATATATATATACATACATACATACATACATACATACATACATATATACATACATGTGTATGTGTATATATATGTATGTATGTATGTATGTATGTATATGTATATGTATGTACATGTGTATGTATATATATGTGTGTATATATATAGATGTGTATGTATATATATATGTATATATGTATGTATGTATGTATGTATATATACATATACATACGTATATATATGTACATGTATGTATACATATATGTACGTGTGTGTGTATATATATATATATATATATATATATATATATATATATACACATACATATTCACACATGCGATGACAAGCATCATCAATCATGTTATCAAGCATCATGCAAATCAAGATAAAATTCATTATTCTGATTTTAGTTGCTTAACAAAATTTCGATCAATAAATCTCATGCAGCGAATTTCAAATTCGAAATTCGATTTTTCGACCGACGGTGTGACAGATCGTCCACATGCTCTGTGACGATCGTCACATGTTATATTGCAATCGTCACACCCTTGGATGTGTGATGATCGCCACACCTGCGATTCTAGCAAGCATTCGGGTTTGATTTTTGGTTTGATCCAATCAAACCTAATCAACAATCTTCGAATCAGAGTATGTATAACCATTATACATTCTGATCTCGAAATCGCAACCCTTTTCGAACGAGTATATGTGATAAAATATCAATTTCATCACACATACAAGTTTTTTGAAAAACATTATTTAACAGCAAACTGAAAGTTAAATATTCATACGTATAAAATCATTCAAACCAGCATGCATACATGTTCCAAACATCATGCAACTTTGATTATTCTAATAAAGCAATATGTCTCTAATACCACTGTTAGGGAACGAGGGATCCAATCAAAGCATGCAGCGGAAGCAAAATTAAACACATAATCTCGTCCCGATCACAAGGATCTATGCTTTAAATTAGATTAATCATAAAAGTGTTTTACAATTATTACCTTTGTTGATTTGATTATGAGCTCCTTGTGATCGAAGGTCATACCGTCGGGAAGCTCCTTGCGAACCCAACTGGCCTTAAAATGGTGTAGGGTTTTGGAGCGTTCATGATCATTGAGATAGTGGAAGCATAAACAAAAGCAACTCCAAACCTTGTCCAAGAACATGAACCATTAAATCTCAAGGCAAAATCTATTTCACAAGAAATTTACCTTTTAGTCTTTGTTGAATCAAGAAAGAAGAACTATGTGATCTTCTTCTCTAGAGCAAGTCCACACCAAGAGGATGATCTTCAACATCCTTCACTAAAAGCCTACTAGAACAATTATGTGAGGAACAAGAGATCAAGAAGAGAGGAGAGAGATGGTGTGGCCGGCCTTGAGAGAGAGAAAGTGAGGTTGAGAGTGAGTGATTAATTGTTTTGATATTTGTCTACTTCATCAACTCATAAGCATGGGTTACTAAAGTGACAAATGATGAAAGCATGAGTTAAAGGTAATTCATTGCCCATACCCCTTAGACCACTCACCTCTTAATCAACAATCACCAACTAAGCATGGTGTGTGGCCCCCACCCTTGGACCCACCAAGGTGGCCGGCCACTTGGGCTTATTGGGCCTAATATGGGCCCTTGTTCGGCCGGCTAGGTGATCTCACGGGCCGAGCCCCAAGGGCTTGCCCATGTGGTCGCGTGTCGTGTCCAAAAGTTGTCCGACCCTTTTTGTCGTTACTTATCAAACAAAGTCCGACGCGACATCGACGAAAATCTCAGTTTTCTCGATTCGCTAATTATTCTCTCAAACCGAAACCATGACCCAAAACTTTCTGTTTTGTCCATGTATTGCTCCTCAAGAAACGTTAAGGTTTTCTTGTCTCAAGTTATCCGTCTTGTATGTGTGTGACCCTCCAGGCTCATGCCACCGTTGGCAGATCGGCGCAAGAGATCTCCCTTGCCAGATCCATCATAAGTGGTCTCTGGTAAGACATTATGATTGCCCAAGGTGCATGATGATCGATGATTCGATTTAACTTTGTGCGTGCAAGTCCCTATCCTATTATCTCTAGACATCCCGATTGATCACAAGGCATAGAGTCGTCATCCTTGTTTAATCAATCATTGTTACTTGATATGTGAGATGGCTGAGAACTGATAACCCGTATAACTGGCATGGCCATGATCTTTCTCTCAATCAATCTCGATCAAGAGGCCTTAATGGATATCTTTCCTATACCGTAGTACGAGGGATAAATCCCTTAGCCGTCTTTCGTGTCACTCATGCAATCCGTTCCGCCACCCAATCATGCCCGTTATTGCAATCCTGTTACGGAAAGCGTTAGGCACAAGTTAAAGTCGTACGTCGACTGCATATCGATCACAAAGACTCCTTGGTCTAAGGATATCGTGACAAGCTATTGCATTTCAATATGTTCATGGCTTAATCTACGAAACACTATTCAAAACGTGTCGTCCGATATTAATCACCTCATGATATCTATGATATGATTTCGGGATCCCACATCCCTATGATAAGCAGAACTACATCATTGAGAACAATCCTTACACTGGTCGCTTCAATTGAAGCGTATATTGACCAGGGACTCATTAAGTGTGATTCGTACATCTTTTATGGTTCTACTACTTTAGTGGTCATAAACCAGATCATGCATAACATATTACTTCAACACATAAGTAATACAAAGTCGTTTTATTTATTACAAACGATGATAAATATACATAGACATTTATAGACTACTAGCAATTGGACTAGGGCACAAAAATGCTATCAAATGGGAGGGTAGAAAGATCCCAGCGAGTCTTGTCCCACCCGTACTTCGCGCATAGAATCCTCTCCCATAAAGGATTAGGTTCAGTAGCGAATCTCTACCACCATTTCAACAACAGAGCAATGTTGACCTCCTCAAAGCGCCTAATGTTTAAACCAACTTCTTCATCGGCCTACAAACCACTACAAAGCGTAACTTCACATACCCCCTCTAGCCTCCCCTAACTTGCTAGAGGAACTGTGTTATGATACTCTACATGGTTGCAGTCATGGTCTTCGGAGCCCTGAAAATAGACATATAAAAAATAGTCATGCTCGAGACAACCGCCTTGATTAGAGTGATATGGCCTCCAAACTGTTGGGGCTTGGGGGATCTTATTCATGCGCAGCGGAAGTAAATAACAAAAATTCAAACCCTTTACCCTAACAAGGACATACTGCATGTTTAAGCTTAATTGATGAAAAAATTAGATATTTAATTTACTTCTTTTAGATTTTGCTTTACCCAACCTTTGAGAGTGCACAAGTTCTTTGTGAATCGTTCAAAAGCGTCTCCTTCAGGATGCACTCTCTACTGGTATCCACACGAGCAAGTCTTGATCAAAACTTGACAAAGAATAATCTACTAAAATTATTCTCCTCAAATCAGATCTCATTAGATAATAATTAGATCTGGAGTTTTAGGTAGAGTTGCTAATGTTACGAATCTCGCATTAAGGTTTCATGAAACCGAAGCAACATATTTACAGGCTTGGGGTTAGGATTTTATTTCTAATAAATTCCTATTTAACTTAGAATTCCTAATTCATAAATTACCCTAAAATTCGTGCTCCTACTTGCCTATTACCTTTTTAGGTTTCAGATTCACAATCCAAATCGAAATAGAAAACCTGCCTAGAGGCATGTGGCCATCTCAACATCATATGTGGCGATCCCCACACCCATTGTGACGATTTCCTCAAGTGTGGTGGCGATCGCCACTCCCTCTAGGTGGCGATGGGTCACTAACTCCTCCTTTTCGCCTTGGGCCTTGTTGGTCCATTTGGCTTCGGGCTTGCTCTTTGTGTGTGACCTTGTAGGCTCATGATTACATTGGAAAATGGCCATAATCTCTATTTTGTCCATTCATCATAAGTGGTCTCTAGTAAGACATTATAATTACCCAATGATCATGATGATCACTAATTCGATTTAACCTTTTGTTGCAGCTATCACAATCCTTTGTCGCTAGATATCTTGTTTGAACTTAAGGCATACAAAGTCACCCTTATGTATTCAAACCTATTTCTTCATCTCGAGATGACTAAATACGATAACTCTTAATCACTGGTGCGGACGCACACTCTATTTCAGTATTTCTCATCAAGAGGCCTAAACGGATATCATTCCTGATAGCATTTTTGTGCCCTAGTCCAATTGCTAGTAGTCTATAAATGTCTATGTATATTAATCATCGTTTGTAATAAATAAAACGACTTTGTATTACTTATGTGTTGAAGTAATATGTTGAGCATGATCTGATTTATGACCACTAAAGTAGTAGAACCATAAATCTGTACGGATCACACTTAACAAGTCCCTGGTCAATATACGCTTCAATTGAAGCGACCAGTATGAGGATGGTTCTCAATGATGTAGTTCTGCTTATCATAGGGATGTGGGATCCCGGAATCATATCATAGATATCATGAGGTGATTGGCATCGGACGACCTGCTTTGAATAGTGTCTCATAGATTCAGCCATGAACATATTCAAATGCGATAGCCATAAACATATTAGACCAAAGAGTCTTTGTGATTGTTATGCGGTCGACGTACGGCTTTGACTTGCGCCTAATGCTTTCCATAACAGGATTGCAATAACGAGCATGATTGGGTGGCGGAACGGATTGCATGAGTGACACGAAAGACGGCTAAGGGATTTATCCCTCGTACTACGGTATGGGATAGATATTCGTTTAGGCCGCTTGATCGAGAGTGACTGAGAGGAAGTGCATGGCCATGCCAGTAATACGAGTTATCAGTTCTCAGTCGTCTCGCATATCAAGTAACGATGATTAATTAAACAAGGATGACGACTCAATGCCTTGTGATCAATCAGGATGTCTAGAGATAATAGGATAGTGACTTGTACGCACATGGTTAAATCGAATCATCGATCATCATGCACCTTGGGTAATCATAATGTCTTACTAGAGACCACTTATGATAGATCGGGCAAGAGAGGTCTCTTACACCGATCTGCCAACTGTAGCATGAGCCTATAGGGTCACACACATACAATATGGATAACTTGAGAAAATGAAACATTGTCGTATCTTGAGGAGCAAGACATTGCAAAAACTGAGGGTTTTAGGCCATGGGTTCGGTTTTGTAAGAATGATTAGCGAATCAAGAAAACTGAGTTTTTCGTCGATATCGTGTCGGACTTTGTTTGATAAGTAACCACAAAGGGTCGGATAATTTTTGGACACGGCACACGACTGCATAGGCGACCACATTGGGCTCGGCCCATGAGGTCACTAGGCCGGCCCAACAAAGGCCCAACAAGGCCCAATAAGCACAAGGTGGTCGGCCACTTGGTGGGTCCAAGTGTGGGGGCCATACACCATGCTTAGTTGGTGTTGTTGATTATGATGAAGAGTGATTTGTGAGATTAGGTGATGACTTACCTTTTAATCCATGCTTTCATCATTTGTTACTTTAATCAATCAACTTTATTAGATGATGAAGTAGACAAAAATCTCACAACAATTGCAACAACTCATTCTCTCTCTCTTCTAGCTAAGTGGCCGACCTCTACACTCCAGTTTTAGTAGGTTAAGTGTGTTGGACTATAAGGATCATCCTGTTTGTGTGGACTTGCTCTAGAGAAGAAGATCATCTTGTTCTTCTTTCTTGATTCAACAAAACTAAAAGGTAAACTCTTGTAGAATAGTTTTTTCCTTGAGATTTAATGGTTTATATTCTTGGACAGATTTTGGAGTTTGTATTGTTATTGCTTCCGCTATTTTGATCATATTTAACGCTCCAAAACCCTACAGTTCCAACTGGTGTGTGAGGGACAAATCCCTTGACCATCAATTGTATTCCTCATATAGCCTATCGGATAGCCAATAATACTTCTATTGTAGCAAGTTACGGACAACGTAGAAGAGCATATCAAACTATGAGAGTTGTCATATAAGAATCCACAGAGACTCCAAAGTCTGTAAGTATGCAATGATACTAAGACAACTGAGAATGTTCATGACTTAATATATGACACTTTCCTCAGGTCGGGTCGTCCAAATATCATTCCTCACCCGAAATGATATTTATGATTATAGCTTAGTAACTCTTTACACCAGTAGAGCGTGATCATCAACCATCCTAATACTGGTCTCTTTATATATGATAACCTATGTGTATCTTATTTACCAGGAACTTGCCAAGTATAATCTATAGCAATATCGTTTGCTTTGTCTAATGGTTCTACTATCAGCACTTAACTCATGATGACCTTCGGCCACATTATTCTTAGCTTATTATCATAACATAATGAATAATAATAATGACAATTTATTACTAATAGAAGATAAAAAATTTACACATAAAATGTGATTGGACTAGCGCATATATCCATTACAAACAAGAGTAAGCTGGCCTATCATAGGGCAAGTATGGTCCTTAACTTAGCCACCACGGTCTCCCAAGTCGCTATCCTCCTTTAATCTGCCCCTAGACTGAATCCCAAATATGGTAACGGTTGATGGCCAACTACACACCCAAAATCTCTAGCCAATCTCTGGTCTCCACCTTTCTCTAAGTTCAACCCCAACAAAACTGATTTGTCGAAATTGATCCTCAAACCTGATGCCAAATCAAAGTACGGCAAGAACAGTATGAGTTGAAGAAGCTGCGAAGGATCCGCCTCAAGAAAGAGTAGGGCATCATCTGCAAACTGCAAGTGCGAGAATCTCTCCTCGGCACATACGGGGACCCCCCTAAAAAGAAGCCCAAACTCACCTTTCTGGAGAAGAAGGTGAAGGCCCTCAGCTACCATGATGAACAACAGTGGAGAGAGTGGGCACTCCTGTCTGACCCCTCTCCTGATGTCAAACTATCTTGTGGTTGAGCCATTAACCAAGACTGAATCGGTAGAACCCAAGCAGGAACTAATCCAGTGTCTCCACTTCGGGGCAAAACCCATCGCTTCCATAATCCCCATAGGATAACTACAATCAACCCTGTCAAAATCCTTATTGAATTCCATTTTAACCACTACTGCCCTGGATCCCCTTCTACGAAGCATATCGATCACCTAGTTCGCCACCAGGACCCCATCCACCAACTGACGACCACCAATAAAGCCCGACTAAACCTCCCCAATCCGATCACAAATGTGCTATCGTGGCCCAATAGAGAGGACCTTGGCCAAAAGCTTGTAAGGAGCCGCAATCAAAATAATCAGTCGAAAGTGGGTAAAAGCCTGACGGGTCTCGATCTTCAGGATCAATGCAAAATAGGAAGCATTGAGTCCCGCCCTTATCCTCTTTGTCCTATGAAAGTCCTGGAAGAAGCTCAGGGCATCGAGTCAGACCACCTCCCACATCTCTCGGAAGAATCTCATAGTGAAGTCTTCTGGACTCGGGACTTTATCCCCATCACACTCAGATAAAGCCGAAATAATCTCTGCCTTAGTTAACTCCCTATCCAAACTGTCGGCAGCCCCCTGTGATAATGATCGAAATATGGCTGCAAAATGCTTCACAGCTGCCCCCGAATGAGCTCTGGATGGGACTGCTCCTTACCATTAATGACCATGCTCGAGATGTGGTTCTGCTTCTCCTGTATACCGCACATCTGTGAAAGAACTGAGTGTTTCTCTCTCCCCCGAGAACCTACTAAACCCTCGACTTTTGCCTCAAGATATCTGCCCCAGTCTTGGCCAAAGCTAGCAGCTAATCACGGCACCTGCTGCTCTCCTCCTTCTCTATCTCTGATAACGGCCTCAAGAAAACTAAGGCATCGAACTCCTCAATCCTAGTTGAAACAATGGCTATCTTGTGCTCCACATGACTAAACACCTTGAGATTCCATTCCCGAGGTCAAACCTCGGGCACTTCAGCTGAGCCCATAACCGGTAGTTTGGGCATCCTACAACCTCACTATCATACGATACCCATTTCTCTGTCACAAAAGCCCTGAACTACTTGTGCTCAAGTCAGGCAATCAGGAACCTCTTCGGCTTCGGTCCCTAATTTGTCTCCCAGGCTCCTAAGAGAATGGCACAGTGATCAGACAACATCTTTGACAGACCTTTAAGTAGGGGATCTGGGAAGAAATGTTGCGTCTCTAGACTGAGTAGAATCCAATCCAATATGCTCCATCTCAAACGCGGTCCAAAACAAGTAAAGTTCTTGTTCGACGTAGGAAGGTCGACAAGGTCCAAATCCTCAATGAAAGCCTAGAAATCACCTGCGTCAACATGGACTACCTGGTTGGCCACCTCCCTCGGATCCCTGACCGTGTTGAAGTCACCCATAAGGGCGAATATCTGGCCTACCATGAGGTGTACCTGTCTTAGACTATCTCATAAAGCTCTCCTCTGAGCCGGTACTAAGGGAGCATGGAGATTAAAGAACAAGATTGACTCTCTCGTGGCAATCAGCTTGCCTATCCACATAACCATACTTGGGACAATATGACAAGCTACTGAACGCAAAATCTGTTGGGTTCCGGGGCATCCTAATTATGTTCATGGCAGCGGAAACAACCTATAAACCGCCCCTAACCTGCGCAAGATCGACTACCAAGTTAGATCCTTAGGAAATCGAATTTTCGGGTTTTACCAGAATCTGCCCGGCAGAAAACCGAGACTTTGAAGCTCTATATCTCGATCTGCAGATCTCCAATTGCTTCGGTTCTTTTTGGAGATTAAACTTCAGCCAATTCCCTACATCTTTTGTGTTTTGCTCCGAACCCAGTTCGGACGAGAAGACCTCCTTCTGGAGCAAAATATTTTTCCCGTCTCGCTGGACAGACTCTGCGGACCAGTCTGCTTCTCGGCCTTGTATCTCCCAAACCAGCACTCTTTTGGAAAATCAGTATTTCACAAAAGTTGTAGCCCTTAGAATTATCTTTCCAACGCCGCCATTTTTTTGGTCAATCGGAGATCTAAAGAAGCGGCTATGGCTCACGCATTGTCGGTCGCCGGAACTGGACAATCTGGACAGTTTCTCCATTTTGCATTTAGTCTTCGTTGAATCGATAAAGAAGAACTTTCGGATCTTCTTCTCTAGAGCAAGTCCACACCAAGGGGGTGATCTTGAAGATCCTTCACTTAATTGCCTACTAGAACAATTAAATGAAGAACGAGAGAGCAAAGAGAGGAGAGAGAGAGTTGTGAGAGTTGTAGGATTGATGAGAGTGTCTTGAATCCCATTTGATATTTGTCTACTTCAACAATCTCATGAGCATGGGTCAAAAGGTGATTGGTATGGGCTTAAAGGTGCTTTAACCCATACCCCTTAAATCACTCACCTCTTAATCCACAATCACCAACTAAGCATGGTGTTGTGTGGCCCCCACACATGGACCCACCATGTGGGCCGGCCAAGTGGGCTTATTGGGCCCTTAATGGGCCCTTGTTTGGGCCGGCCATGAGACCTCATGGGCCGAGCCCAATGGGCTCGCCCGTGTGGTCTCGTGCCGTGTCCAAAAGTAGCCCGACCCTTTTTGTGGTTACTTATCAAACAAAGTCCGACGCGACATCGACGAAAAAACTCAGTTTTCTCGATTCGCTAATTATTCTCTCAAACCGAACCCATGGCACAAAACCTCCAATTTTGTCCATGTATTGCTCCTCAAGAACCGTTAAGGTTTCCTTGTCTCAAGTTATCCGTCTTGAATGTGTGTGACCCTCTAGGCTCATGCACCGTTGGCAGATCGGCGCAAAAGATCGCTCTTGCCCGATCCATCATAAGTGGTCTCTAGTAAGACATTATGATTACCCAAGGTGCATGACGATCGATGATTCGACTTCACCTTGTGCGTACAAGTCAGTATCCTATTATCTCTAGATATCCCGATTGATCACAAGGCATAGAGTCGTCACCCTTGTTTAATCAATCATTGTTACTTGATATGCGAGATGGTTGAGAACTGATAACCCGTATCATCGGCATGGCCATGCTCTTACTCTCAGTCAGTCTCCATCAAGAGGCCTTTTAACGGATATCTTTCCCATACCGTAGTATGAGGGATAAATCCCTTAGTCGTCTTTCGTGTCACTCATGCAACCCGTTCCGCCACCCAATCATGCCCTTTATTGCAATCCTGTCACATAAAGCGTTAGGCGCAAGTTAAAGCCGCACGTTCATTGTATAGTGATCAAAAAGTCTCTTTTGCCGCTTCAGATGCGGCAATGTACTCAGCTTCGGTCGTATAGTCGGCAATGGTGTCCTGCTTCTTGCTTTTCAGCTGAAAGCTCCACCGTTCAACATAAACATATAACCCAACTGACTTTTTAAGTCATCGGGGTCTGTCTGGAAAACTAGCGTCAACATATCCTTTGACGACTAGATCATCATTTCTTCCCCCGTATACAAGAAAAGCGTCTTTGGTTTTTCTCAAAAATTGAGAATCGCCTTGACGGCAATCCAATGTTCCTCACCGGGTTTGGACTGATGTCTACTGGTACAGCTTAGGGCAAACGAGACATCCGGTCTCGTACATATCATGGCATACATTATGGACCCTATAGCCGAAGCATATGGGATCTTATTCATTCTTGCTAGCTCTGCAGGTGTCTCAGCACACTACTTCTTGCTTAGCTTTATGCCATGACGCATGGGCAGCAGTCCTTTCTTTGAATCTTGCATCGAGAATCTTCTCAATATTTTGTCTATGTAGGTACTTTGACTTAAGACCAAGACCCGCTTGGCACGGTCTTTATATATCTTGATCCCCAAGATGTAAGAGGCCTCGCCTAAGTCCTTCATTGCGAAACACTCACCTAACCAAGTCTTTGTTAAGAGCAAGGTAGGGACGTTGTTTCCAATGAGCAGTATGTCATCAACATAAAGCACCAAGAAGACTACTTTGCTCCCATCTGCCCTTTTATATATACGCAAGGTTCATCATCGTTCTTGATGAAGCCAAACTTTTTCACAACTTCATCAAAACGTTGATTCCAACTCCGAGATGCTTGCTTCAAACCATAAATTGATTTGAGCAACTTGCAAATCTTTCCCTTATTCTTAGGATCCTCAAAATTGCTACGGCAAGTAGAATGCGGATAGATTTGACCATAGCTACTGGAGAAAAGGTCTCTTCATAGTCAATTCCGTGGATTTTCCTATAAACTTTTGCTACCAGTCTTACTTTATAGGTCTGAGGTTTGCCATCCATGTCTATCTTTATTTTAAAGATCCATTTACACCCAATGACTTTTACGTCAGGGGTATGTTCCACCAAGTCCCACACTTGATTATCTGACATGGATTGCATTTCTTCCCTCATGGCTTCCAGCAATTTCTCAGAGTCGGTTCCGTCCTTATTAACTGTAGCTATTGGTTCTTGCTCAACGACTACTTCTGGTGGGTCGTCCAGTGGTTCCTGAGTGACCATCTCATCTAGAAATTCATTCAGATGAACAGCCCTCCCACTGACTGTCTTGGAAATAAATTCCTTTTCCAAGAATGTCCCACCTTGATTATGAATGAGGCCGTTTGCAGAGCGTAACCCCAGAAGGAGATCGGGAGATCAGTGAGACTTAACATCGATCGAACCATATCCAACAATGTCCGATTCCTTCGCTCAGACACACCATTGAGTTGCGGTGTTCTTGGCGGAGTCCATTGAGATAGTATTCCACAATCTGTAAGAAACTCTTCGGATTAGTATTCTCCACCCCGATCAAAACGGAGTGCCTTGACACTTAATTGCCTACTAGAACAATTAAATGAAGAACAAGAGAGCAAAGAGAGGAGAGAGAGAGTTGTGAGAGTTGTAGGATTGATGAGAGTGTCTTGAATCCCATTTGATATTTCTCTACTTCATCAATCTCATGAGCATGGGTCAAAAGGTGATTGGTATGGGCTTAAAGGTGCTTTAACCCATACCCCATAAATCACTCACCTCTTAATCCACAATCACCAACTAAGAATGGTGTTGTGTGGCCCCCACACATGGACCCACCATGTGGGCCGGCCAAGTGGGCTTATTGGGCCCTTAATGGGCCCTTGTTTGGGCCGGCCATGAGACCTCATGGGCCGAGCCCAATGGGCTCGCCAGTGTGGTCTCGTGCCGTGTCCAAAAGTAGCCCGACCCTTTTTGTCGTTACATATCAAACAAAGTCCGACGCGACATCGACGAAAAAACTCAGTTTTCTCGATTCGCTAATTATTCTCTCAAACCGAACCCATGGCACAAAACCTCCAGTTTTGTCCATGTATTGCTCCTCAAGAAACGTCAAGGTTTCCTTGTCTCAAGTTATCCGTCTTGAATGTGTGTGACCCTCTAGGCTCATGCCACCGTTGGCAGATCGGCGCAAAAGATCGCTCTTGCCCGATCCATCATAAGTGGTCTCTAGTAAGACATTATGATTACCCAAGGTGCATGACGATCGATGATTCGACTTAACCTTGTGCGTACAAGTCACTATCCTATTATCTCTAGATATCCCGATTGATCATAAGGCATAGAGTCGTCACCCTTTTTTAATCAATCATTGTTACTTGATATGCGAGATGGCTGAGAACTGATAACCCGTATCATCGGCATGGCCATGCTCTTACTCTCAGTCAGTCTCCATCAAGAGGCCTTTGAACGGATATCTTTCCCATACCGTAGTATGAGGGATAAATCCCTTAGCCGTCTTTCGTGTCACTCATGCAACCCGTTCCGCCACCCAATCATGCCCTTTATTGCAATCCTGTCACATAAAGCGTTAGGCACAAGTTAAAGTCGCACGTTCATTGCATAGTGATCACAAAGACTCCTTGGTCTAAGGATGTCGTGACAAGCTATCGCATTTGAATATGTTCATGGCTTAATCTATGAAAACACTATTCAAAGCGGGTCGTCCGATATCAATCACCTCATGATATCTATGATATGATTCCGGGATCCCTCATCCCTATGACAAGTAGAACTACGTCATTAAGAACCATCCTCATACTGGTCGCTTCTAAGGAAGCATGTTTTGACCAGGGACTCGTTAAGTGTGATCCGTACAGATTTATGGTTCTACTACTTTAGTGGTCATAAATCAGATCATGCTTAACATATTACTTCAACACATAAGTAATACAAAGCCGTTTTATATATATGTTACAAACGATGATAATGAACATAGACGTTTATAGGCTAATAGCAATTGGACTAGGGCACAAATGCTATCAAAATCAAAGCATCCCAAATCAAGACAACTCCTTACCCGATCCCTGACCTGCCGGGCTCAACTCAGACTTGTATCGCGATGAAAAAACCAACGATCTAAAAAAACAAGGCTCGACGACCCACATCTAGACTACTGAATAGCCATAAAAATCGTCCTATGAGTCCTGATGGTGTCTGCCAGGAGCCGCGCTTGGCTGGCTCTCCCAAGCCCCTGCATTCCAGCTCGAAAGACTCATTGCTTAGTGAAATCCCCAGGCCCCGCTGGTGAAGCAATGACAGTCCCTGAAGCAACAAATCCATGTACAATCTCATTTGGATCCGACCCTCCTAACCTCTATACAATCATCACCACATCGTCTCCCGTAATAATGTCTGCCGAAAGCGCCCCCCCCCCCCTTCCTCGACCCCAACCCCGACCCATCTCCATCCCTCCCCTCGCCCCCTAGTATGACTCCCTCCTCCTTCCCTAACTCCTCTACCCTGGCCTCGTGATGACCCCGAGCCTACCCATCATCCTCTACATCCACCCATAATCTCTCGTCATCCGCATCCCCCTCCACAGGCTCCACCTCTCCCAGACTCGTATCTAAATCATCACTCCTCCCCTCCTAAGAATCTTCCTGGGAACCCTCGGTACGCAAAGCGGAGCAACCGCCGAGAACCTCGCCCTGCTAAAGAGGGTTATGGTCTTCTCCAGAGAAAAATCCCTGTTCAGCTTATCAGCAGCTGAGATAGGCTCCCTCCCTGTCAGTAGATAGACCCATATCACATCCTCATCTCTATCTGGTATATCTACATCACTGTCGTGGTCCTCGGGTAGCAGACTCAATTGTGGAAAAAGATCTCCCTCCTCGAATCCCGGGTCTTGCGTGTCACCCGATCAGACCTAAAACATATCAGGCTCAACCAATATGGGGTAAGGCGTTAGTGGCGATCCGACCCTAACCTTCCCTGCAACCTCCTATTGGATATTGACCTCGACAAGCTCGACCGTGCCTAAACTCTGACCCAACCCGGTCACCCTCTGATCTGAACTGCCCTCAGCTCAAGCAACAAGCTCAACCACGACCAAACCCTGATCAACTCCGTTATCCCAGGTTAAACTCTATACTATCTAAGTTTGGTCAACCATAGTCAACCCCAACCCCTCTCGAGAGATCATAACGTCGTCCTGCCAGTCCGAAAGCTCGACCTCCTCGGCCCAAGATATCCCGACCCGCCCCTGTATAAACGGTATAATGGCACCCGCTCGAACAGGAGACAAGCTCGGTTCAGCAGGTCGAATCACAGGTAGAACATCTGCTAGCTCCTAAACCACAAATCCTATCATGGCAGTCTCGTCCTCAAAAATGAAGTCGAGAGGCCACGATCTCTGTAGGGGGTCCAACACGTGCACCAATATTGCAACACAGTCCAAGACCCCTGTTCTAAGAGACATCGGATGAATGGCTATCAGTGTACCCACCGAGCCGGCTACCGATGTGATTGAGTCAACAAACAGACCATCAAGTTGAAGACGCTTTTAATTGGTTCGCGAAGAACCTGTTCACCTCTCAAATGTTGTTTAAAGTCGGATCTATAAGAGGTAAGTTGTGTTCAATCTCTTTCATCTATTAATCCTAAATTTTCAATAGATCCTTGTGAAGGGCAACACGGTTAAATTTTTGTTATTTGCTTCCGCTGCATATATGAGATCACGCGTTCCCCAACATAATGGAGCCTCGGGTATTAGAGCCGGTAGAGGAATTTCCCCAGTTAAATTGTGATTGTTGCTACATTTCAAAGTGCCCATTTTTTTTAACTTTTGGTATTTGTTTGGTTGTTTGAATTGGTTCACAAGATTATATTGTTTGTTGTGGATACTTTTTGCTTAGTTGATATGAGTCTAGATTGTAATTTTTTATTATTAGGTTTCCTTGCTTTATGAATGGTACGTTAATATGCTTATTTTGGGATGGCGACATATAAGAATTAATTTACAAGTAATGGAAGGTACGATTATTAAATATGATTTATTTTAGGGGGGGGGGGGGGGGGGGGGGGTTGATGAGGGAGCTTTTGAAAATATGAATGGACAGTAAAGATCTGTTGGTGTGAGTGTAAGGGTTCATGCTCAAGGTTCATTTTCGTGTCGCAGTTTCTTTTTTGGGTTATCCATTTTCCTGATCGTTTAGCGCTAACATATATGTCTTGTTCAATACATATTCTTCTAAGTTGTTTGCACATGGCCAGTTGTATATCATTATTTCGCGAGTTACATCGCGCAATGAGCTAACGATAATGAATGTCGATGAAATCGTGCACGACAGGTACATGATAAAAAATGTTGTATATTATATTCTTAAAAACATCAATCCAGCTAGCAGTGGTAGGAAGGTATTAGGAGTTTGATGATTATGTAGGGATTTGGAGCTATCAAGATGATCAAAATAACGGAAGCAACAACAATATAAACTCTAAAATTTGTCCAAGAACATAAACCATTAAATCTCAAGCCAAAAACTATTTCACAAGAGTTTACCTTTTGGTTTTGTTGAAAGAAAGAAGAACAAGATGATCTCCTCCTCTAGAGCAAGTCCACACCAATAGGATGATCCTTTTGATCCAACACACTTAGCCGGCTAGAGGAGAGAGGAAGAGGGAGAGGTCAAAGTGTTGTGTACTTAATGATAGGGGTGTTCAAGAAACCCGAAACCGGCCAAACCGGCCCGACCCGAACCGAAACCGAGGCATTCAGTCACCGAACCGATCGGTTTCGGTTTTCGCGATTCGGTTAAGGGGCAAAACCGTGAGCACTTCGGTGCGGTTTTCGGTTCGAGAATGATGCACACCGAGCTATCCGAACCGAACCGAAACACCAATACTCTAAAAAATTAAGCGACTCTGAGGTGATTCGAACCTGGGTCTCATAGATGAGAGTAGAAGCTTTCCACCATTTCGCCACACATACTCCATTGCTTTATTATACATACTATAATTTATATATCAAATTGAAATATAGTTTCACCACTAATAGTTTGACACATCACTCGCCCAAACCCTAATTTCAATCCCTTATAAATACATATCTTGCAGTTGCAGCTTCCACCCACATCATTCATCAGCATCAACCCCATACATATCTTGCAGTTGCAGCTTCCACCCACATCATTCATTAGCATCAACCCCATCCCTTTCTGCAAAATAGAGGCGACCATCCCTCTCCTTCTTCAACCCCATCCCTCTCTGCAACTCCGCCAAATCCACCCTCCCTGCCAACGACGCCGTTACAGGGTCCCCTCCCCCTCTGCCGCCGACCAGCCACCCCATCCGAAGGTCTCCTCCGATATCTTCGGCCCCAAGAGGGAGCTCTCCGGCCTCCGCACTCGTCATCGTCGGCATTCTCTTCGCCGGCTACACCCTCGGCTCTCGCCTCTATTTTGTTTTGGGCTTATAGAAATGGGCTGAAAACAGCCCAAAAATTAATTGACCCAATTAGATTTCGTTAAACCGTGAAACCGACCGAACCGAACTGGTGACTTGGTTGGTTATAACCGATCCGACCGACCACCCATCGGTCCGGTTTTCGGTTATGAATATTTAAAAACCTAAACGGTCGGTTCGGTTCGGTTTTCAGACCGTGAACACCCCTACTTAATGATATATATTTCATAAAGCAGTAAATGATGAAGGCATGGGTTAAAGGCACATCATCACCTAATCCCACAATTTGCTCTTCATCATAATCAACAACACCAACTGCGCATGGTGAGTAGCCCCCACATTTGGCCCCACCAAGTGGGCCGGCCAAGCTATACTTAATTGGGCCTTTGTTGGGCCTTTAATGGGCCGGCCTAGTAGCCTCATGGGCCGAGCACAATGGGCTCGCCCATGCGGTCGCGTGCCGTGTCCAAAAATTATCCGACCCTTGTCGTTACTTATTAAATAAAGTTCGACACGATATCGACGACAAATTCAGTTTACTCAATTCGCTAATCATTCTCACAAATCCGAACCCATGGCCTAAAACCCTCAGTTTTGGCCATGTCTCGCTCCTCAAGAACCGCCAACCTTTCCTTGTCTCAAGTTACCCATATTGTATGTGTGTGACCCTCTAGGCTCATGCCACCGTTGGTAGATCGGCGTAAGAGATCTCTCTTACCCGATCAATCATAAGTGGCTTATAATAAAACATTATGATTACCCAAGGTGCATGATGATCGATGATTCGATTTAACCTTGTGCGTACAAGTCACTATCCTATTATCTCTAGACATCTTGATTGATCATAAGGCATAGAGTCGTCATCCTTGTTTAATCAATCATTGTTACTTGATATGCGAGACGACTAAGAACTGATAACTCGTATCACTGGCATGGCCATGCACTTCCTCTCAGTCACTCTCTATCAAGTGGCCTAAACGGATATCTTTCCCATACCGTAGTACGAGGGATAAATCCCTTAGCTGTCTTTTGTGTCACTCATGCAATCCGTTCCGCCACCCAATCATGCCCGTTATTGCAATCCAGTTACAGAAAGCGTTAGGCGCAAGTCAAAGTCGTACGTCGACCGTATAGCGATCACAAAGACTCCTTGGTCTAAGGATATTATGACAAGCTATCGCATTTGAATATGTTCATGGCTTAATCTATGAAACACTATCCAAAGCGGGTCGTCTGATACCAATCACCTCATGATATCTATGAGATGATTTCGGGATCCTACATCCCTATGGTAAGTAGAACTACATCATTGAGAACCAGGGACTTGTCAATTGAAGCGTATTTTGACTAGGGACTTGTTAAGTCTGATCCGTACAAATTTATGGTTCTACTACTTTAGTGGTCATAAATCAGATCATACTTAACTTATTACTTCAACACATAAGTAATACAAAGCAGTTTTATTTATTATAAACGATGATTAATATACATAGACATATATAGACTACTAGCAATTGGACTAGGGCACAAAAATACTATCAATCTCCCACTTGCCCCTAGTTCCAATCTAAGTCCCAGTCTATCCCCATTGACCTAGCATGTTTATCATATTTTGCTTGAGGAAGAGCTTTGGTCAAGGGGTCGGATGTGTTATCATCAGATACAACGTAGTGGATCTTCACATTACCTCTAGCGATCATGTCCCAGATGATGTGATACTTCCTGAGTACATGCTTGGATCTGTCATGTGCTCTGGGTTCCTTAGCTTACGCAATGGCCTCGGTGTTGTCTGAAAGAGATCATCATGGGTTCCAGACGTTAATTTCATGCAGCGGAGCCTTATGTAACCATGGTGATCGAAAGAGACGAAGATCTTAATGAAAAATTCAGCATGTTCTTAACCTTTTCAAATCTGAAAATTACCTTTGTCTATCGATGAAAACACAATGTAGTGTTTCTCTATTAAGTCCACATAAGCACAACAACCAAAAACCGGTTTTCTCTCACACTTTTGCTATCAATGTTTTGAGAATTAAAATTGACAAAAAATATGGAGGAATAGGAAGAGGGAGTCGGCCAAGTCAAGAGGAATTAGTGGGGGAAGTTTCCAAAATAGTTAGAGAAAATAAGGGAGATATTTTGCAATTAATTTGAAGTTAAAACTAAAAAATCTTAATTGAATTTCAAAATAAATTAATTGCATATCTTACCCTCTTAAACTCCTATTTGCACTTTTCCCCATTCATCACTTAAACCCTAAATGGGCTTTAAGCCCGTTTAACTAAAACCCAAATTAAACCCATTAAATTGAGTTCTAATTTCGGTTTAGATAAATCTGTTTAATTTTCACGAATTGATTTCTTCAACCGTCTGGTTAAAACCTTAGGCTAGAAAATTACCGAATCGTTTTCAATTTGACTGTATTGAAAACCTGATTCTCCAAATTTTCAACCATAATTATGTGTCATGTATCGTGCATAATGCATGTGACCCTCTAGGCTCACGAACTGTTGGCAGACATTATGATTACCCAACGTTCGTGATTATCGATTATTCGACTTAACCTGTTATCGTACATGTCACTATCCTTTTATCAAACCGATATCCATATTAATCAATAGGCATAGAATCGTCATCCTAATTTATCAATCACTGTTTCTTGATATCTGAGATGACTGAAAACTGATACTAAGGTATCCCCTGCACGGCCGTGCTATTCCTTCAGTCATATTCATCAAGTGGCCTAAACGGATATCTTTCTCATACCAAAGTATGAGTGATAAATCCCTCAGACGCCTTTCGAGTTCACTAATGCAATAAATATCCAAGCCAATCGAAGCCGTTATAGCTACCCTTTTACAGATAACGTTAGACTAGGTCAAACTTAGGTATTCGTTACATAGGGTACACAAAGACTCCTTGGTCTTATGATATAATGACACGCTACGATCTGTGAGTATCTCATGACTGGATCTATGCAGCATACTCACAATCAGGTTGTCCGATATCATCGACCTGATGATATCTATGATATAACTCCGGCACATACTTTCCCATGATCAGTAGAGCATGATCACAAGGAGTTGGTCTCATACTGATTGCTTCATAAAGAAGCTTAGCTTATCAGGGACTCATCAAATGTAATTCTTTCTGATTTATAGTTCTACTATTAGTGGTTACAAACATAATGACATAGATCAAATTACATTTGATATATAACTACAACACATTACATGTGTAGATTACTTATATATTGGACTGGGGCATAACTCTAACAATCTCCTACTTGCCCTTGGTTCCAATTTAAGTTCTGATCTACTCCCATAGACCCTGCATGTTCCTCATGCCTAGGCTACGGCTGAGACTCTGTCAAGGGATCGGCCATATTATCATCAGTCGAATAGTGTTTAATCTCCACATCACCTCTATATGTGATAACTCTCACGAGGTGATGCCTGCTGAGTATATGTTTGGATCTGTTGTGGAGTTTGGGCTCTTGAGCAATAGCTACGACACCTGTGTTCTCCCACAACAAGCTTATCGGATCAGACGCTCGCGGCATTGCATCTAATCCGATCAGAAAACTTCTAATCCATACGGCTTCTTTAGCTTCTTTTGTTGCAGCTATATACTCAGCCTCCGTTGTAGAGTTGGCAATTTTGGCTTGCTTAAAGCTTATCCAGCTGAAAGCGCCACCACTCAACACAAAATATATCCTTACTTAATTTTGAAGTCATCTAGATATGTCTGAAAACTAGCATCGACTTTTCCTTTGACTGCTAGTTCTCTATCTATATCCCCATACACTAGGAATGCATCCTTGGTCCTCCTCAAATATTTGAGGATGACCTTTGACAGCAATCCAGTGTAATTGGTCGGGGTTAGATTGGAATATGCTGGTACAGCTCTGAGAGTCTTCTCAACACTTTACCTATACACATTTTCTGACTTAGCAACATGTTCTGACTACCCAAAATCGTTTTGGAATAATCTGTAGAGATCTTGATGCCTACATTAAATGTAGCATCACAAAAGTCCTTCATCGATAAGTACTTCCCTAACCAAGCTTTGGTGGCAAGGTCGGGATGTTATTCCCGATGCATAAATACCAAGAATACAATATTACTCCCACTCGCTTTCTTATGTACGCAAGGCTCACTTTTGTTTTTGATGAAGCCGAGTTCCCTTACAGCTTTATCAAAATGAAGGTTCCAACTCCCTGAAGCTTGCTTCAATCCATAAATGGATCTTTGCAGCTTACATATCTTTCCGGGATTCTTTGGATCTACAAAACCCGCAGGTCGTGTGATATACACACCCTCTAGTTAGTTCCTACTAAGGAAGGGGTTTGACATCCAGCTGCCATAGTTATGGCTAAGAATAATTCGGATCAATCTGACCATTGCTACTGGTGAAAAGGTGTCATCATAATCCATGCATTAAATCTGACGATAACCTTTTACAACCATCCTAGCCTTATTAGTCGGAGGATTTCCATCCATGTCGGTCTTAATCCTATAGACCCACTCAGAACCGATGGGTTTTATCCCAAGGGTTTGATCAACCAAGCACCAGACTTGGTTGTCTTACGTGGATTTCATTTCCTCATTCATGGCGTTCTGCCATTTTTCGAAGTCTGGACTGGTCAAAGCTTGCCTGAAGGTTTCTGGATCATCCTAATCCACAATCATCAAGTCATTTCCCTCAGTGGCTGTGAAGCCATATCTGTCTGGAACATGACGAGATTTTTCAGACCTCCTTGGACCATCTGGAATTTCCGTAGGGACTAATTCTTCATCTACGACCATCTGAGGCTCCAGTACTTCTACATCTTGCATAGCAGGCTCCTGAATTGCTTCAGTTTGTTCCCTACCTTCTCTAATTTCTTCGAGATGCATGGGACTCCCACTAGCTGTTTCGAAAATAAAATATTTCTCCAAAAATACCCCTCCTCGAGCAACAAAGACTTTCTACTCGCTAGGTATGTAGAAGTTGTATCTCTTAGTTTCTTAAGGATACCTAACGAAGACACATTTGTCTGATTTGGATGTCTGCATCTCTGCTACCCAAATCTTTTAGGAAAAACATACTAGGATGTTTCCCACACCATATTGAAAGAGATCACCATGGGTTCCATTCGATAAATTTCATGCAGCGGAAGTTATGTAACCATGGTGATCGAGAAATAGAAAGATCTTAATGTAAATTCAACATGCTATTAACCTTTTGAATCTGAAAAATACCTCTATTAATTGATGAAAACACAAGCTTAGTGTTTCTCTATTAGGTCCACACAAGCACCACAATCGAAGAAGGTTTTCTCTCACACTTTTTCTATGAATGTTCTTGAGAAGCTTGACAAAAAATGGTGGATGAAGATGGAGGAAGGATTCGGCCAAAGGGAGGGAGAAGAAGAGGGGAAGTGGTTGCCAATAGTTGGAGAAAAAGATGAAAGATATTTTTGGAATTTTAATTTGAAATAAAATTGAATTTCAAATTAATAATTGCATATCTACCCTTCTTAAACTCATATTTGCACTTCTTCCTCATTCATCACTTGAATCCCTAAATGCGCTTTAAGCCCGTTTAACTAAAACCCAAATTAAACCCATTAACTTGAATTCTAATTTCGGTTTAGAAAAAACGGTTAAATTTCCTCAAATTGATTTCTTCAACAATCTGCTTAAAACCTTAGGCCAGAAAAACTACCGAATCGTTTTCAATTTTCATCCATAATCATTTGTCATGTATCGTGCTTAATGCGTGCGACCCTCTAGGCTCACGAACAGTTGCCAGACTGGTAAAATTACTATTTTACCCTTTCCGTCATAAGTGGTCTCTAGCAAGACATTATGATTACCCAACGTTCGTGATTATCGATTATTCGACTTAACCTATTATCGTACATGTCAATATCCTTTTATCAAACCGATATCCAGATTGATCAATAGGCATAGAATGGTCATCCTAATTTATCAATCACTGTTTCTTGATATCTGAGATGACTGAAAATTGATACTAAGGTATCACCTGCACGGCCGTGCAATTCCTTCAGTCATACTCATCAAGTGGCCTAAACGGATATCTTTCTCATACCGAAGTATGAGTGATAAATCCCTCAGACGCCTTTCGAGTTCACTAATGCAATAAACATCCAAGCCAATCAAAGCCGTTATAGTGACCCTTTTACAAATAACGCTAGACTAGGTCAAACTTAGGTATTTGTTACATAGTGTAAACAAAGACTCCTTGGTCTTAGGATATAATGACGAGCTACGATATGTGAGTATCTCATGACTGGATCTATACAGCATACTCAAAATCGGGTTGTCCGATATCATCGACCTGATGGTATCTATGATATAACTTTGGCACGCACTTTGCCATGACCAGTAGAGCATGATCACAAGGAGTTAGTCTCATACTAATCGCTTCTTAAAGAAGCTTAGCTGATCAGGGACTCATCAAATGTAATTCTTTCTGATAATAGTTCTACTATTAGTGGTTACACACAAAATGACATAGATCAAGTTACATTCGATATATTACTACAACACATTAGTAATATATGCAGATTTATTTATTCGGAAAGATGATAAAACATTACATCTATAGATCACTTATATATTGGACTGGGGCATAACTCTAACACATATATGACTATGGTCCATTTCTTATTTGTCTACTACGCGAAGGCGCACGTATTCAAATAGAACTGACCGTCTCATCCCGCTCCTATCCCAATGAACACTACGCGGAGGCGCACGCATCCACGGTAACGGTAGACGTAATGAGTGTCATGTGGTGTACCTTCTATGACTCTGGTCCAGCTCTTATTTGGTTGCTACGCGGAGGCGCATGCATCCAACTAGAACTGATTACCTTATTCAGCTCGCATCCCAATGAATACTACGCGGAGGCGCACGCATCCACAATAATTGGTGACAGAATGATTGTCACAAGGTGTACTATCATTGTCTTCATCGGAGCCCGATTCAAAATGAATGCGGCCGTTTCCAGAGTCAAGTATTAGTTCAACTCTCTTCTAGCCTGAGTACTCATAGGTCCACATACGTCGGAATGTATTAGACTTAATAAATCACTCGCCTTTCACATAAACCTGTCAAAGGTGCCTTTGTCGTTTTGCCCATTAGGCGAGACTTGCGTCTTTCAATTTGAGTGAATTCAAACGGACTTAAAAGTCCACACTTGTGAAGTGTAGAAATGCGTTTCTCGCTCATTAGGCAAGACTTGCATCTTTTCAGTTTGACTGAATTCAAACGGACTTAAAGTCCACACTTGTGAAGTGTTGAGATGCATTTCTCGCCTATGTGCCTTAAATGACAATGCCAGATTATAACTTGGTTTAAATCATCATATTTAAGCCTTTTCTTATTTACGTTATACCGATTAAGATTACCAACGTAAATATCTGATCCTGAAGACGTGGATACCCACTCTTCTTCACATGATCCTTGTATTTGTTTACAATCCCTTATTCCTGTGTCCTGGCTCATTGCAGTGATAGCAAACCTCCTCCATTTGGTCCTTAATCTTCATAGCAGCTTTGGGAGCCACTTGAACTTTTGGACGTTTGGGGTGTCTGATCTGCCCTGCAAGGTGCCTATGAGCCTTACCCTCACCCTGATCGGCTTTCTTGAAGCTGACCTTCTTGTTGACCATAAGGACCTCCTTGGTCTTGCCCTTGAAGTTCTTTTCAGCGGTCACAAGCATCCCATGAAGCTCTGTTAAGGACTTGTCCATGTCATGCATATTGTAATTTATTATGAAATCACAATATGTATCTGGAAGTGACTGCAACATAAAATCCGCAGCCATTTCCTCCTGATCATCAAAGCCGAGTCTGGTTACATGTTCCTGAACACATTAAATCTTCGTGACATGGGGACTAACAGGGCTCCATCCTTAAGTTTGCAGGATTTAAGTTCTATGAAAGTTTCATATCTTTCGATACGAGCTTTCTCCTTGAACATTTCCATGACCTCTGCCTTACAGGTATAAGGGTCATCTGAAACGTTCCTGAACTTCTTCTGTAACTGTGGCATCCTACTGCCCACCATAATGCATGACACGTCAATTTGGTTACTAAGGAACTTTGATAAGTATCCTTAGTGCCCTACCGGCGTTCAGCGGTGGGTCAGCAGGAGGTTCCTTTGTTAGGATATACTACTTGCGTTCATCCTTGAGTACAAGGCCCAAGTTTCTATTCCAATCTGAGTAATTCACGCTCTTGAGTCTGTCCCCAATCTGGACTCTCAATGCACTATTACTCCTTTGTGTTGTGTTTGCCTTTTAGTTCTACATGGTGAAATTAATTAAAATTCAAGTTGGAGATTCAGATATAAAACACTTGTCCGATTCTAACATTAGAATCTGAACCAGGAT
This sequence comes from Geranium rotundifolium, assembly GCA_963920655.1. Lineage (NCBI taxonomy): Eukaryota > Viridiplantae > Streptophyta > Magnoliopsida > Geraniales > Geraniaceae > Geranium > Geranium rotundifolium. Next base: position 21,740,606 of record OY987312.1, read on the forward strand.
CCTATCATACCCTCAATTGAAGTGAACGGAGGCTCACTGCTCTAATTGAGAGCATCAAGGTAAGAATAGATCCATCTACAAGACTATGTAGTTCCTGGCTAGGGTCTGTACTAAAAGTACACGGCATACCCTATACTGATACCCTAGGTCAGCCCTAGCTGACAATCGTACACAAGTCTACCAAGCTTGAACTATGAACAGAACTAATGTGGCTACTACGCGGAGGCGCACACGCCCACATAGAACTATCATCTCATCCAGACTTCTCCTCAATGAATGTTATGCGGAGGCGTACCGACATCCATAGGGTTAAAGCCCTTTTGAGTGCCCAAACTTGGGTGGTATCACGCTTTACTTGTAATTATTTGTGTTTAAGTGAATTATAAAAGTCTTATTACATATCGATACAATCTTAATCTGGAATCATCAATTGCAAATCCATGCAAAGATGATCCCTTAGCAGGTTACATGCAAGTCTGATTAAATATCGGTTTTTAATCTTTGGATGTGGGTGATAGCAAATCATACATGAACTTGTATATTAAACATTCATACATTCATACAAATGTAACGGTAAATATATGCATAAATAAGCCCATCTTAAGTTCCTAAGAATCTAGCAATACTGATCCTAAAGACTTGGTCTTCAAGATCCAGACTTGGTCTTCAAGATCCAGACTTGCTCCATTCTTGTGAACTCCCACTGGCTTCGAGCCTCCTCCAAATTTCGAGTCTTCCTCTTGACTTGTTTTTTGCGTCGGTATTCGTGATTACAAATTTATATAAAATAAATAAATACAAATCACGACACGCAGGCCGTATTTACTACAACCCAAAATCAAGCAACATGTAGGTTGCAAAACCGAAATTAAAATGCAAGTCTACAGGGCTTAGTTATGCATCATGTGGAAAACATCATGTTATCAAAGATCATGTGAACACTCAACATGCTTATTAAACAACAAAATTTTCCAAATTTTATCTTTCTTAAGTGTGGAAAAAATTTGGTTTATCGAAACCGGATGGTTTAATTTAATAATTGAATTTTTAACCGGTTCTCGCTGGTTTATCAAAACCGAACCAAATCTGAAAATTAAATTTTTAGGGCTTCAAATTATTCTCGCGAACCAGCCGGTTCAGCTCGAATCTGGTCGAGCCGACCCGGCCCAACAGAGGTCGTCCGCGTAGGCAACCACAGTGGTCCGCAAGGGCTGCCATGGTCGCCCGCGTGAGCAAACCCTGATCGCCCGTGGCAGCGACCATGGTCTCCCGCGAGGGCTGCCATGGTCGCCTGTAGGCGACCTGGTCGGCCCTTGGTGCCGATCATGGTCTGCCCTAGGGCATTCCATGGTCCACGAAGGGTCTCGACCCTGGTTAGCCATGGATCAGCCATGGCTAACCCGAAACAGCCCAAAAAAGATATTTTCCAATTTTTCAAAATCAAATAAATCTGAATTTTTTTTCAATTACATGCATACTCAAGTGATGAACACATAAAAAAAATAAAATTCCATAATTAAACATGTTGAATAAAATTCATAATAACCATCATCTGATACCACTGAAAGAGATCACCATGGGTTCCAAACGTTAATTTCATGCAGTGGAACCTTATGTAACCATGGTGATCGAAAGAGACGAAGATCTTAATGAAAAATTCAGCATGTTCTTAACTTTTTCAAATCTTAAAATTACCTTTTTCAATCAATGAAAACACAATGTGGTATTTCTCTTTTGAGTCCACACAAGCACAACAACCAAAAACCGGTTTTCTCTCACACTTTTGCTATCAATGTTTTGAGAATTAAAATTAATAAAAAAACTATGGAGGAATGGGAAGAGAGAGTCGGCCAAGTCAAGAGGAATTAGTGGGGGAAGTTGCCAAAATAGTTAGAGAAAATAAGGGAGATATTTTCCAATTAATTTGAAATTAAAACTAAAAAATCTTAATTGAATTTCAAAGTCAATTAATTGCATATCTTACCCTCTTAAACTCCTATTTGCACTTTTCCCCATTCATCACTTAAAACCCTAAATGGGCTTTAAGTCCGTTTAACTAAAACCCAAATTAAACCCATTAAATTGAGTTCTAATTTCGGTTTAGATAAATCGGTTTAATTTCCTCGAATTGATTTCTTCAACCGTCTAGTTAAAACCTTAGGCCAGAAAACTACCAAATCGTTTTCAATTTGACTATATTGAAAACCTGATTCTCCAAATTTTCAACCATAATTATTTCTCAGGTATCGTGCTTAATGCGTGTGACCCTCTAGGCTCACAAACGGTTGGCAGACTGGTAAAATTACTATTTTACCCTTTCCATCATAAGTGGTCTCTAGCAAGACATAATGATTACCCAACGTTCGTGATTATCGATTATTCGACTTAACCTGTTATCGTACATGATACTGTGCTTTTATCAAACCGATATCCAGATTGATCAATAGGCATAGAATCGTTATCCTAATTTATCAATCACTGTTTCTTGATATCTGAGATGACTGAAAACTGATACTAAGGTATCACCTTCATGGCCATGCTCTTTCTTCAGTCATACTCATCAAGTGGCCTAAACGGATATCTTTCTCATACCAAAGTATGAGTGATAAATCCCTCAGACGCCTTTCGAGTTCACTAATGCAATAAATATCCAAGCCAATCGAAGCCGTTATAGCTACCCTTTTACAGATAACGTTAGACTAGGTCAAACTTAGGTATTCGTTACATAGGGTACACAAAGACTCCTTGGTCTTATGATATAATGACACGCTACGATCTGTGAGTATCTCATGACTGGATCTATGCAGCATACTCACAATCGGGTTGTCCGATATCATCGACCTGATGATATCTATGATATAACTCCGGGACATACTTTGCCATGATCAGTATAGCATGATCAGAAGGAGTTGGTCTCATACTGATCGCTTCATAAAGAAGCTTAGCTTATCAGGGACTCATCAAATGTAATTCTTTCTGATCTATAGTTCTACTATTAGTGGCTACACACATAATGACATAGATCAAATTACATTCGATATATTACTACAACACATTAGTAATATATGCCGATTTATTTATTCGGAAAGATGATAAAACATTTCATCTGTAGATCACTTATATATTGGACTGGGGCATAACTCTAACATTGTCACAATATAAGTCTATTGGGTTAGATGGGTTTTGAATTACACCTAACCCGGCCATGAAACTCCTGATCCATACAGCATCCTTTGCTTCTTCTGATGCAGCAATGTACTCAGCTTCCGTTGTAGAGTCGGCGATGGTGTCCTGCTTCTTGCTTTTCCAGCTGAATGCTCCACCGTTCAACGTAAACATATATCCTAACTAACTATTAAAGTCATCAGGGTCTGTCAGGAAACTAGCATCAACATATCCTTTGACGTCTATATCATCATCACTCCTTCCCCCGTATACAAGAAAAGCGTCCTTGGTTTTTCTCAAATACTTGAGAATTGCCCTGACTGCAATCCACTGTTCCTCAGCGGGTTTGGATTGATGTCTACTGGTACAGGTTAAGGCGAACGAGACATCCAGTCTCGTGCATATCATGGCATACATTATGGACCCTATTGCCGAAGCATATGGGATCTCATTCATCCTTTTTAGCTCTTCAGGTGTCTCAGCACACTGACTCTTACTAAGCTTTATGCCATGACGCATGGGTAGCAGTCCCTTCTTGGAATTTTGCTTTAAGAATCTTCTCAACACTTTTTCTACATAGGTGCTCTGACTTAAGCCCAAGACCTTCTTGGCACGATCTCCAAGATATAAGAAGCATCACCTAAGTCCTTCATTGCGAAACACTCACCTAACCAAGCCTTTGTCAAAAGCAAGGTAGGGACGTCGTTTCCAATGAGCAATATGTCATCGACATAGAGCACTAAAAAGACTACCTTATTCTCATGTGCCTTTTTTATATACGCAAGGTTCATCACCGTTCTTGATGAAGCTAAACTGTTTCACAGCTTCATCAAAACGTTGGTTCCAACTCCAGATGCTTGCTTCAAACCGTAAATTGATTTCAGCAACTTACAAATCTTTTCCTTAATCTTTTTGGAAGACCCAGATGCCACACAAGACTTCTTGAACTTGGTCCCCTTATTGACCGTAAGAACATCCTTGGTTTGGTTCTTGATGCTCTTCTCAGCAGTTACAAGCATCCCATGTAACTTTGAAATGGTCTTGTCCATATTATGCATATTATAGTTCACAATGAAACCATCATATGCATGAGGAAGGGATTGTAGAACTATGTCTGCCGACACCTCTTTCCCTAACTCAAGGCCTATCCTTGCTAGGTGATCGAGGTATCTCTTCATCCTAAGGACATGTGGACTCACGGAACTACCTGCAGCCATTTTGCAAGCATGAAAATCCTTCAAGATGTTATACCTTTCATCCTAACTATGTCTGCCGACACCGGTTTTAAAAACGGTTTATCGAAACCGATTAAATTTGAAAAATTCTTAAATAATTTGGATTTACAGAATTTAGGGTTTGCCGCCACGCTCTCGAATCGCAACACAAAACCCTAATGGGCTAGGGCCCAATGGGCCGAAGCCCATTAGGGCCGAACCCTAATCGGCCACGGATAGGGTTTGGGAAACCCTAGTCACCGCCACCCCCTCCACCGAACCGCCGCGCCGGGCCATGGTGGGGACGGGGTGGCCATGGCCCCCTAGTTCACAGACCTAATCGGCCACGGCTCAGTTTGGGAGGATTCAAAAACTGAGTGTGCAGCGGAAAATTAAAAATTAATATCCCCCGAAATAGCCCTCGGATTTTATCAAACCTAGATCTCATGTTTCTACCCCGAAAACGTGTTAGAAAGTTATTTACCTTGAGGTTTTAAACCAGATCAGCCGTATGGAAATCCCGAATCAATCTTTCCTTCTATCTGGCAAACACAAGTGCACAAGACCACCAGATCTAAACCCGAGTCCCCCTACTATAGAGAAAACAAGTTCAGTTAGAGAATTCGGCAGAGTAACGGTATGGAAAAATCAAAACTCTGATTTTTCATTTCATGGGGCCTCTATTTATAGAGTTTGGCTAGAGTTTTGGGAGCATGAACCAGCTCATAAAATGGGCTAGGTTCGGCTCCTTCCAAACCCTAGCCGCTGGCCAATGTTGGGCGGCTTGGGCCTCATGGGCCGAACCCATTAGGGTTTTGACCATGAGGCCTTAGCCTAGCCCAACTTGGCAGCCCATAAGGTATTCCAACCTCATGGGTTTGGCCCCATTATCCATCATGGCCGGCGCCCAAAACTCTAGGGTTTTGGCCCAGTCCATGGTACGTGAGCTGACGGGCCTGTCGCCCAAAACCGTAGGGCTTTTGGCCATGGCCCGATTTAACCAATCCACAATTAATTATGCCCGGATTCCCTAAGATGTGCACCCTACGCGTGTGACCCTTTAGGCTCATGTCCTGTTGGCAGATCGGTGTAAAATTACCATTTTACCCTTTCCATCATAAGTGGCCTCTAGTAAGCCATTATGATTACCCAAAGTCCATGAAGATCGGCGATCCGATTTAACCTCATGTCGTCCATTTCACTATCCTTTTATCACTAGGTATCTTGATTAATCATAAGGCATAGAGCCGTCATCCTTATTTAATTAATCACCGTTTCTTGATACCCGAGATGACTGAAAATGATACTCTGTATCATCTGCATGGCCATGCGTTTCCTTTCAGTCATTCTCATCAAGTGGCCTAAACCGATACCTATCCCATACTGTAGTATGAGGGATAAATCCCTTAGACATCTCTCGTATCACACATATAGCCCATCCCCAAGCCAATCACAACCGTTATGGTTACCCTTTCACAGATAACGTTAGGTTTGAACCAAACTCGGACATTGACTATATTGTGATCACATAAACTCTTTGTGTTAGAGTTATGCCCCAGTCCAATATATAAGTGATCTACAGATGTAATGTTTTATCATCTTTCCGAATAAATAAATAGGCATATATTACTAATGTGTTGTAATAATATATCAAATGTAATTTGATCTATGTCATAATGTATGAGACTAACTCCTTGTGATCACGCTCTACTGATCATGGCAAAGTATGTGCCAGAGTTATATCATAGATATCATCAGGTCGATGATATCAGACAACCCGATTGTGAGTATGCTGCATAGATCCAGTCATGAGATACTCACATATCGTAACTTGTCATTATATCCTAAGAACAAAGAGTCTTTGTGTACACTATGTAACGAATACCTAAGTTTGACCTAGTCTAACGTTATCTGTAAAAGGGTAGCTATAACGGCTTTGATTGGCTTTGGCATTTATTGCACTAGTGAACTCGAAAGGCGTCTGAGGGATTTATCACTCATACTTCGGTATGAGAAAGATATCCGTTTAGGCCACTTGATGAGTATGACTGAAGAAAGAGCATGACCATGCAGGTGATACCTTAGTATCAATTTTCAGTCATCTCAGATATCAAGAAACAGTGATTGATAAATTAGGATGACCATTCTATGCCTATTGATCAATCTGGATATCGGTTTGATAAAAGGGCAGTGACATGTACGATAACAGGTTAAGTCGAATAATCGATAATCACGAATATTGGATAATCATAATGTCTTGCTGGAGGCCACTTATAATGGAAAGGGTAAAATAGTAATTTTACCAGTCTGCCAATTATTCGTGAGCCTAGAGGGTCACACGCATTAAGCACGATACATGACAACAATTATGGATGAGAATTGAGAACAATTCGGTAGTTTTCTGGCCTAAGGTTTTAAGCAGACGGTTGAAGAAATCAATTCGAGGAAATTGAGCCGTTTTGACTAAACTGAAATTAGAACTCAAGTTAATGGGTTTAATTTGGGTTTTAGTTAAACGGGCTTAAAGCCCATTTAGGGATTTAAGATAAGAGAGGGATCAATTGCAAATAAGAAAGAATAAAGGGATAGATAATGCAATTTTAATTTTGAAATTCAATTTAATTTCAAATTAAAATCACATAATATCTATTCAATTATCTCTTGAATTTTTCAGCAACTTCTCCCTCGTTTCTCTCTCCCTCATTGCCGATTTTCAGCTCCCTCTCTTCCTCCATTGTTGCTCTTGTTTTCTCTCAAAATTTCTAGCAAAAGATTGAATGAAAAATCATTTCGGTTGTGGTGCTTGTGTGGACTTGATAGAGAGAACACTACACTTGTGTTTTTGTCGATTACAAGAGGTAAATATCAGATTTATATTTATGTTTATAACATGTTCAAATGGCATTAAGATCTTAGTTTTTTACGATCACCACGGTTACATAAAGTCCGTTGCATGATATTCATCGTTTGGAACCCGTGGTGATCTCTTTCACTTTGTTCTAAGGATACAATGACAAGCTACGAACTCTGAATATGTTCATGACAGTATCTATGTAACATATTCAAGTCGGGTCGTCCAATATCATTTCCACAATGATATCTATGATCTGACTCCGGCAAAACCTATTGTCATGATCAGTAGAGCGTGATCATCAAGAGTCGTCCTCATATTGGTCGCCTCAGATGAAGCTTGACTGACCAGGGACCCGTTAAGTATAAATCATATAGATCCATAGTTATACTATTAGTGATGACACACTCAATGATATAGATCGATATATACTTAACTCATTACTACAACACCATAGTAATAAAATGCCGCTTTATATTTGATTGCAATGGATGATACATATTCATAAACATAAATAGTATTGGACTAGGGCACAAATCCTACAACACGACACCGAGAGAATGTCCCTACATGGGTGTGAATTTGGGTGGCATCTCACATGACTCAAATTAAGGTGTGATTGGTTGTGTTTAATAATTCGAAAGTATTTTGGTACAATTACGAACCCATCATCAACAACCCGTGTTGTGACGTTTCTAATTGTATCACATACTATCTTTTTTTGAAGCCGTCATTTGCAACCAGTGCAAACACGTTTCAAATTGAACTCATCCATCACAGCCCGTGCGATGATGGTTCACAACGCTTTAAACATACAAATAAATAAAACTAATTTTTAATCTTTGCATGTGATGTGATGGCTTATAATCTCATAAGCTAAGCATGCTAGCATATAAATTATCATCTAACAATTCAAGCAAGCATTTTAAAGCGTTTAAATTTGCATCAATAGCCCATCCTATC